>OX418225.1:32156123-33356123 GCA_948455865.1 Conomelus anceps | reverse complement strand
CATATAAAATCAATGTAGGCTAACTGCTATTGATAAAAATACTACTGATAAGAAGCACTCAATGTTTGCACGATTTCAATGCACACTTTCAACTTTAACGATTGCTAAGTATTCATACAACAGTAGTGGTCGATACTTTTAAACAGATTTTTTTAATTGAACAAATCAGAAAAATCTGTATGGTACGGAGTGTGATAATCCATAATGGAGGTGGAAACATGTAACTAGCCTAATATTACTGGGCAGCTAGTGGCGAAACTTTTAGGGGTTCAGGGGATAGATCCCCCCCCCCCCCCCGAAACAAAAAAAATAGAATTTCAACCTTTTTAGGAAAGAGAGTCAATGATTTCAAGAATCGCTGAAAATGCAGTTGAACAGGGATAATTTTTCAAAAACGTTCTGAGTGTAAGTACCCCAAACCCCCCTTTCAAAAAAAATTCAAATACGGTGATGAAAATTTCCCCTTTCAAGAAAGGTGAGGGATCAAAAATATCAGAATGTAAATAGTTTCAAGTGGCCAGCTTCAAATATTTTTCCTAAAGCAATGAGGGTCCGGATTGGTAATGATGCAACAACCAGACACAATTTGCTTACACGTAAGGTGGATTGAAATGTTAAAATGGATATTGAAAATAGGGTTAAGAAAGAATATTTTTCAAAAACTTTTATTCATAGCCTGAATTATTAGAAGTATTTTTAAAATTACAGAATGGAGTGACTAGAGTCTACCCCCACCCATCACTACATCACAGATCATCCCTAACCCCCACATTGAACTCCAATTTATGCACCTGTATAACAAACAATAAAGCATACCATAAATTTGTCTGATATCAAATTCTAAAGTAACTTGCAACTTAAAATGTCACTTTTATCGGTACCAAGAAACGTATTTTTCAACAAATGAGATTTAATTTTGTAAAATGTGATGAATTTTATGTTAAGAATTTAATTGAACAGTTAACTTGGTTGAACTGAGATTTAACTCAATGATCGTGGCTGTTATTCGTAATTTGAAGTAATAAAGCTCATAGAACAAAAGTGCAAGCAAACCCATCAAATGAGACTTCAATTCAAATGGAGAAAAATGTAAATGTTTTGATGGCAATATCTCATTTGATGGAAAGTGATGGCTGAGAGCCGTGGCAGGTATCTGTTCAGTCAGATAAGGTAAAACAGAGCGCCTGTAAGGGTGACCGATTGGTTTGGCCACCAAAAACGGCTTTCTTCTCTGCTGTAAAATCACTTCTGTGGTTCGGAACCCACATAAAATGTAGATCCAACTCTCAATTATCATCATCCAACTCATTACCCATGCACAGGTTTCAACACTGTGTGCTTCATCCTCTAATAAAAATTAGAACATCACAGAAAAAATTAACTTGTGAAATATGTGTTTATTTAATATTTAAACTACATAGACAACAGTTTAGACTATTATCAAAATGTTCAGTTTAAAATTTTGAATCATGAATTCAAAAGCGTAAAGTTCATTTCAATTAATCAGATACGGTAATCAAATAGAGTATAAAAAATGTATTAGCCTAACCTCTAATATCGAGACAGGAAAAATGAGAGACAATTAATATTGCTCTGTGTCAATACTCGATAAGAGATCATTTCAATTGACTGACAAAAATGTACACATCACTTATCATTATCAAACCAATCATAACACGGATGAATATTATTGGTCGCTACACAGTAAAAGCAAAAGAACAAGGAAAACAAAAGTTGAGTAAATTTATCTGACTTAATAATCAGTTCTTCAACTAAATTATAAATATGAGATGATTTTTCGGTCTTCAGAAGAAAAATACTGATCTAGCAAAATTTTAAGGGATGATAAAAGTACCTAGTATGACAACTCAACTTGACAGCTAAGCAAGTTCCATGCATGCATATAACCTAGTCGTCACAACACTCACTTCCTGACACTCCAATTATTTATAAAATGGATGACCATGATTGATTATAATTTTCTTCGGATCAGAAAGGAGTGAATAAGTTGAAAAGACCCAGAATATTCCCCAACACAAAGGAATTATGTATCTTTCAAGTAAATATAAAATAATATGAGGTTGTCAAACACGACTCCAAACCCACACCGTTTTCAGGCAAACCGATCTGTTTTACGAAAATATATGTGTCAAGAATTTAAAAAGAAATGAATGGCTGAATAATTCATTAATTACCTGAGTTGGGATCAACACTTGATTCGGTTGCTCATCCATTTCGTAGTTTACTTTTGCTATGTTTACACCGGCGTCAGCCATCGTGGCAGATTTTTCACTACAGCTGACTCGTGAATCGACTCCACTTCAGCTGATTGTCAGGTCACAAACTTGACAGGTAGTCCGTGAGAAAAATCACTTTTTACCATTTTTTTTTTTTTTTTTTTTTACTGCTAATAGGGTACCTACTGTATTATTGAAATAAGCTATGAAATGCTTAATAAAATATTCATTATTGGAAAAGTATTGATCAAAATTGTCTCTTTCCACCCAAACAACTAGTAAAGTAAGTGAAAGTTATTATTATTTATTATGCAATTCTTCATTGGCGCGACTTTTCAAACGCTCCTGAAAGATAGGACTAAGCAAAGTTTGACAAAGATGATACAGGTCTCCGAACTGTGTGCTTCATCCATTTTTTATATCATTCCTCATTTCTTATTAAATTTGATTATTATTTTGATATTTTTACTATTTTAGCAACAGTATACCGTACATGTTTTTTTGCTGTTATAACTTATCTCACCGCTCTTTGGTACCGTAAGATACCGTTGTTTTTGTACATTATTTTCAAACTGTTGCTGTATGAGTATTCTAGCAGCAAGCGACTTCTATGTTAAAAAAAGATATTTTTTGTTTAAAAGAACAAAAAATACAGTTTAACTGACGTATGGCTTTCATAAAAACCAAGAATTTTCTATAAATTATAGGTATTAATTTTATTATCTAGCTTATAATGTTGTGTACAGTCTTTTGTCGATATTGTGTTATAAGTATTTTTCAGTTATGTACGGTATTCAATTTCAGTCATCAATAAATTCTGATAGAACATACAAATTCCATTATATTAGAAGCAGAGTCTGTACCAGTGAAAATATAGTATTGCTGATGCTTCTATCAGTCCTATCTATGAATTAACGAATTAAAGAGTGGTTACCGTATAAAACTACAATCCAGCCAAAGTTAATAGTCAAATTGGAGGAAAGGTATAGGTTACTACTAATTTCAAATGAATCTCATATTCACAAAACTTCTTTATTTTCAAAAATATTAAGATTTTGGTAAATTAGTTATTGCTAATAAACAACTATTATATGCTATACACTGATACTCAACATTCTTGAATCTCATAAAATTAGCTGACAAACAACCACAATAATATAAAATCAATAAGAAAAAATAATTTTCCTGAGCATATTAGAGCAAAATAAGATACAATCTTAATCCTAGTTAAACTAAGTAATATTGTTTCAGCAGTCAGCATTAATTTTTTCTCCTGAGTTTGATCGTCTTATTTTACCTCTCCTCTCTTTCATAATTTTCTATGCCAATTATTTAAAACTGTACAACAGGAATGACCTATTTCGTTTTCAATTTATTATCATCGCTTTTTATTATAAGTAGAGGCACAGATTCATCCTTTAACATCCGCTCAGAATGGTAATCTGTAACAAAAGATAAATCACAATTGATGTAGTCTGTATAGGTCAATAAGTAATCCTAAAGAATTTGAAATGGAACTTTTTTGATTGAATCATAAATATTTTCAACAGCCAATTTGCTAAGGTACCGCATTAAAATTTTACAATTTTATTATTTTTTACGTATTTAAATCTACTGCATGGCAGTAGACTAATATTTCGTTTTTAAAAAATAAATTGAATATTTTCCTTTACAGTAGAATATGAGAATCATTATGAATGGAGATATTCAACTTATTAGTGAAAAATTAAAACTTTTGTATTTGACATCTTAAATAATAACTTACTAATCAAAAAGTTTTCTAAATCATGTGCATCTGTACAGCAAAGCATTTTCTTTGAGCACAGCGAGTTGCAGATCAGTCCCAATTCATTCTTTATGTTTAAAAATATTAGAGACACTTTTCTATCCTCGGCCATTTCTGCTAATCCACATAAGCTCTGGAGACAAAAAAATATGAACATAATTCATCAAAATAGTATAGACAAAATTAAAGATAAATAAATACTTTTCCCTGAAGTTCTCTAACAAAGCAGCTATATTACACACTCATGATAATACTCAAAACAGTTGATTCATGCAATCCTTTACTTTGCCGCACTCATATTACTTTGTCGCACTCCAGGTGTGCCAACTGTAGGAAAACTTTTATGTGTAACTCATGCTGAAAGTATCTTTGCTGCATTCGAAAAACTATTCCGAACTCACCTTCAGCTTGTGCGTAATGCATTTCTCTTGTGCAGCAAATAGCTACTTTGCGCACTTGTTACACAAATAATTACATTACTTCAAGGAATACACCAACAAGAATATGTTCTTGGATTTCTTGTTCCATAACGATCTGCGTTGTTAATATTAACTTTTTATGGTACATTTAACTATTTGCAGTCAATTTGACCATAAAAAAGTTGAATTTACCATAATAAGTTAAGAATATTTTCTCACCTACTATCAACTAATAAAAATAGTATATGAATGAATAGCCTACTTATTAATCTTATAAGCTCTGTATGAATGAATTATTATTCTTCTCAATGCGATGGAGACAAAAACTAAGTCGCATAGAAAACGATAAAAATAGACATAATAAATGACGAATAAATGACTATTTCCATCCATGACTACACAAACAAGAATATTTTAATATAAATCTCCATGAGTTTGCTACTAACTTCTACCAAGTAGAATTGAAACTATCTTCTATGAAGTAGAGCCTACTTCATATGAATAATAATTATTTTTCATTGAACATACCCAATTATAATTAGATTTTTTAAGAAGTTGTTGATGTGTAATATATTTGTATAATTGTTTTTATTTCAATATTACATGAATGTGAGCTTTGGGGGCTGTTGGAGAAGATTATTTCTAAAACTGTAGCTTGAAATGGATCAAAATGAATTCAATATACCGTAATGAATTTTCATGTAGTGTTGTTAATTATGAAATATTTTTGTATATTTCAATCTTATAAGAAATGTAATGTGTGGGGGTTTGAAAATGTTAACTTTAAGGATGAATAAGCCTAATGAAAATTGAATTTGATTGAGATCCGTTTGATCTGAATGGTTCAAAGAGCATTCATTTATCCACATGCATACACATGTCAATTCTGGTTTTGGTTGGACCCTACACAGTATTCTGGATGTACATGAGTAAGCTATGAAATTGCCGTTGTTGTAACATTTTCCATATTTTCTGGCAATAAACGATTTTATTTAATAGTGCCAAATCTTGAATCGAGAGGAAGAGGGCCAATATTTTAGATTTTTAATAATATTAAACTAGCGCTCGGAAGGGCTTTGCCCCCTGTACCCCCTTCTATTGTATGAACTATTTGAAATACTATGAATTTAGTATAATTGAGAAAAAATTTAGTATAATAGTAAAAAATCCTCAAATTACTGAATTCCTGAGCATAAAGTAGCTATTTCATAAATCAATACTTGAACACAAATTACAGTATAGGTCTATTCAAGCGGCTAAATTAAATTTGAATCTATTTAAATCAATAATTATACCTTAGCCGAAGTATAGTCGATTCCTGTGAAATGAATGCAGTTGATAACTACTGGAAGATTGTTGATTATACTGTCCGATAGAACTGTAACGAACGACGTATACAGGCGGTCAACGGCTGGAAAGAAAAGCCCTTTATCGGGAGTAATAAGAATATATTCGATGTCATTGCTTGGACTCTGAAAAATAGAAGTATGGGAACTCACGTGATTCATTAAGCAATAATAAGTGATACATAATATAATCGACAAGACTATTGCACAATATTTATATATATTGCATTTTTTCAAAGAATATTTTTTATGTTAATAGTATTTTGAATATTTTTCACTACAGTAGATGATGAGAATCAACCAAAATCAAGAAATATTTAAATAAAATATTTAACAATCTAATATTAAAACTTACACTGTATTTCACTTTTAAATAATGTTTCACTCACATTATGATAAGCTTCGTCAGCCTCTTTACAGAAGTGAAATGCATTCCTCAAGCATCTCAATATATGTGAGTAAAACATTATTTAAAAGTGAAATACAGTGTCAGTTTTAATATTATAGATTGTTCATTTAGTATTTGGTCATGGAAAACATCACAAAATATTTAAAATATAATTAAATGATATAGTAAATTATTTATTTGATACATTTTTTATGATACATGGGTTCGTGACAATGTCAAGTTTTATTTGCTATTATTTTTATTTAAATAATGTTTTCGTACTAAATAATTTTCTTGCTCTATGCTTATTACAACAAAAAAGTTTTGCTCTTCCATATTCCAATCATTATTTTTGCACATGACAGAAAATCATTATTTTCTAGCAATTATTCAAGTTTTTCAATTAATCATTACAGACGTAAAGCTGTTCATTTCATAATTTTTTCATCATAAATACGGCTGTAACACAGTAACAAGATTACATTTCTTTTGATACCTATTTTTTTATCCTGTACAATATAATATTGTGTATTACATAAGTAAATTACCGTATTAACACAAGCAAGAATTTTTTCAGTTAATTAATCATTTCAGATTTGAATGTAAAGCTAATCATTTAAAAAAATTTCTTTGATGAATGCTGCTGTGGCAATATATGTTTTATCCACCCTTTTTTTTTTTGAATACACTATAACTAATATTATTGGCAATGTTGAATTGATAAGTACCTTGATGCGCTCCTGCAATATGTTTGGAGTGGCCCATAAATGGAGTAAATGACACAGATCCATCGTTACACCAACCAGAAGGCCAATCTCAACGCCGAATGCAAGACAAGTTATGAAAGTAATTATCAAAATGAACAGATCTCTTTCTGAAAAATAATCAATTTTTTTGAGATGAAGTACATTCAAATCAGGTGTTTCAAATAAATGTATCCTATAAATTATGATTTCGTGTGTCACATATAGCCTATGTAAGATGTAATTCATATCATACAAGAACAAAGCTAGTCTATGCTATACCTTGAAGGACATAGCAGAGTTTAGACTTGCTGCCTAATTTTAGTTTTCTTCCAAGAAGTGTAAAAAAACAAAAACTTGGAATCAGAGCACAATACATTTGTACATTTGTAAGCTACAATCTAATACCGTGATTGATTTGATGATATTTTTAAATGTCATTGTAGATTCTTGATTGATGCTGTGGAGCTCCATAATAAAATATTATAGCAGCCGTTACAGTACTCACTCACAGGCTATGTAGTTACACATAATTTCATGGTTCTAAAAAGTCCTAAGGAAGTTGGTGATTTTTGTCAACTTTTTTTGTAAATTCAACGACTTACAGTCAGTTTTATATTTTGAATATATAATAAATGTAGGCCTACTCACATTCGGCCGAACGTTTTCGAGGTATTAAATCTCATCCGAATACCTCGAAAACGTTCGGCCGAATGTGAGTACATTTATTATATATTCACAATATAAAACTGACTGAAAGTCATTAAATTTATAACAAAAAGTTAATATAAACAACGCTCGTTATGGAACAAGAAATCCAAGAATTCTTATTTGTATTAATCATGTGAATAAAGATTGATTTGATTTTTTTGTAATTTATTTGTAGATTTTTGTTTGATTTTACGAAACTCCATAATATAATAAATGGAGGTATCTAACCTTTTTGAATTCTAATTTGGTTTTCATCAAATGTCAATTTAGACATTATTCGCTATTTCTTTCCAGTTGGATAAGGAAAATAAATGCCCCCATAAATATGTGAGTAGCTTACAGAATCCCTCTTGTAGCTGATGATTATTTCGACAATACAGAATTCGAATAATATTACAACTCTATATGATAATTATCAAAAATACATTAGTTTTAGCCACCCTTTTTTCTACACATGCAGGGCTTTATTTGTAGATTAAAAATTGTAATTTTGAATTTTAATTTAGACATCATTCATTATTTTTTCTATCCAATTGAGCTTGTCAACTAAAAATTGGAAAATTTTCAAGAAAAAAAACATGAAATAGCTACCAATACCAACTATTTGTTCTCCACAGTGGCATTATAATTTCCCAGTCGATTAGAAATGATACAGCGCAGATGAGAATTGATGACAATGCTGCTCGTGGTATTAGATGTAAATACTGGGGTAGAAAATTAACGGCCAACAGGGACAAACAGCCTGGAAAAGGAACAAAAATTATTTTATGTACTCTCAATCAACCCAACACTCTAATCCTTAGCACTCAATCCTGAACAATATGAATCACATCTGTTGCTAAGAAGCCTATAAATCTCAATTAAAAAGTAATTGAAAAAATAATAAATTCATAAAGTGATTGAGAGATAATAAGCAAACAATCACTCTTGTATTCACTTTCTATAACAAGATACAGTAAGGGAGCATAACACACACTCCTTGAGCAGTACTTTACTTTTACACAAAATATTGATAAAACTCTAGAAACCCTCTAAATAAAATAAGTAAGACTAATCTAATAAATGATTATAAACTAATGATCAATGTTTTGATACTGCACTTTGATCAATAGATTATACATATACTATTTATTGAGTTTCGCCTGAAAGCTATAATGATTATATTTTTGTTTCACTTTACCCGAATAATAATTGTTAATGTGATCATGAACTTTTTATATGGGTTTATTATTAATAACATGTTTTATCTTCTGCAAGTTATTTATCCAGTTACTGAACACAATCTAATTACTATAAATTCTTTACTAAATCTTGTGAGTGATTCATATTCCTGTAATTATCCCTTTCGTTTTCCTTACGGTAATTCTCTATTAAGTTATAATTATTCATCCATGAGAACTGCAAGTTGATTTTAGCAAACACGCCGAGCAACGATAACTATTATAATAATCACTGTAACTATCATGAGCACTATCATAATTAAGTTTCATCTCTTTATCCTAAACAATTTTCAAATGTAAACCTAGCATCTTTAATCGTCATATACGGTATATTTATTGTTTCCATATTTAGACTCAAATGCAATTTAATCATACTGACTTTCCTTTTGGATCTGAAAATATAAATAAAAATAAAAATCCACCGATTGCTGGTGAAGATAAACATTAGTTTTTATATAATATAGAACACCGCCGCCGCACTAGAGCGACCAAACTAAATATAAATACCGTAATCTATTACAGCATTTTCATTCAATTATTGTAGTTTATTTCTTTATATTTAGTATTATCTTTCATTTTATAGCATATTCTTTTATTTTTAATTTTAACTTTCAATTTATAGTAGGCCATTATCTTTATTCCTTTTCTTTCTCTCCCCTTAACCTTTTCCTTTTTAACATTTTTCAACCCCAATTACTCCCCTTCCAATTACCTTAAATTTCATTTTGAAACTTGTAAAAAGTTTTCTTTCAGTTCTTTTCATTGTTTAATTCATTGTAAGCATTCATTTTATTATTGTTTTATTTTATTATAGGCACCTGCTGTAAAACCTTTTCAGGTTTAGCGGGACCATTTTGTAATGTCTTTTCATGTAATAAAAATTGATTGATTGAGTTACGCATTTTTTTTATTAATTCAAATGTAATAAAAAAACATTTTATTCTACTATCTACAACCATACACGGTAGCCATTTTATTGTTTACCTGAAAATATGCCAGCTAGAGGTGATGCCACACTGCTGGCACTGCTTACTGCACTTCTGGTGAAAGCGCCACAAGTTGGCATTGAGCCGAAACACGATCCCAACACGTTGCACAGACTCAATGCTAGCATCTCCTGAGTTGCATCTATCACTCCTCCTGAAGCTAATGGCGCAAAATATAATATCAATTTATAATTATTCCCATTCACAGAATAATTACACATTATGTAACTAAATTTAACTTAGCTCGAGTGTTCCAGCTTTTAATAACTTACTCTATATTGGTTATTTCAAAGGGGTAAAAGTAGTCTCAGGAAAATGGATTAAGAGTAAATTTACTATGATTTATCATCTTTCATACAACATTAGTATGAGCTCTAAAACAAAAATAACACCACCACCTGCAAAAAATAACAACAAATAACACCACGGTTCGGCTTTCTTTGAATGAAAGAAATGAAATTCTACAATTTTTTAGTGGAAATGTAATTTATGACAATTATTTTCATAATGCCTGATAAATTGAATATAATTTATTCTTATTACATACTCTGAACATTACCAAGAAAGCAAAAATCATAGCAAATATAGAAACAAAAAACTTGGAGGAATATGCTTAGAGTAGAAGGCCTATGCTAAACCAGCAGCTTTCAAAATTTCAAGTTAAGCTTTTTATTTAATTGGAAATCTGTCATTGTTAAATGCAGGACTACTTTGAAAATTATGTGACGATGCAAAAAGGCGCTTAGAGCATCTAATACTCGATTGTTACCACCATCACAAAATCAAAGACATGGGAGGGAAGTGCATGATAGCCGAGTGCCGTAGTAGGTATCTGTTCAATCAGAGATAAGCTACAAAACTCCTGGGCCTTCTTTGTAAGGGTGACCGATTGGATTGGTCAGCAAAAAGACTTATCTCTGCTGTAAGATCACTTCCCGGTGGTTCGGAACCCACCTAAAACTGTAGGTCATCAATCACCATCAACCAATTCATTACCCGCGCACAGGTCTCATACCTATGTGGGCTTCATCCTCCAAAAAAAGAAGAAAAAAAAACATTGATGAAGAGAGCCGTTACTTACTATAATACAATTTTTACAATTATCTAACTGCAATAATCTTTCATCATACACATGCTAAAATCTGGTTGTTTATTGGTATTATACTTACAAAAAGCTTTTGCAATTGCAATATTAACAAGCACACCAACAATTGGTACAACAAATATTCCAGATCCCAATTCTTCTATCATTTTGCCAGCGTCATAAGTTTGATTTCCCACTTTGGCATGAGTTGGCGGGAGTGTGAAAGGTGGAATGCCTGAAGCTCCTTTTCCTAAAATAAGCAGAAAAATGCTTAAGATTTAAATATTTTCAAATAAAAAAATTTAAGATTTTTTAATGTTTACAATGAATGTATCCTTATATGAAATGGGGTATATTGATAAAAAAAATGCTTCTAAAAATTCACTTCACTTACTTGAAAGCAAGAATGGTACTTTGGCGTCAGGTCGACTTTCAAACCAGGCAGCAACTCCTGCACAAATTAGGACAACAAGAGCGTTACGTCCAATTGATGTGAACCACAAGACTTTCTTCAAAACCCTTTTAGTTGGTGTTCCATCAGATATAGAGATATCTTTCATTTTCTGGAAAAGACAGACTGATATAAGTAGACAATAAATATCAAAAAGGCAATAATTATCATTTTCTAGAATACAATAAAAGGTACTGGTTGATTGTTATCACCATCATAAATCATAGAGTGTTACGCTTAAATTAACTAAGTAGGTATCTTCCTCCATAGTCGTGCGTACGGAGGCTGCCAGGGGGCAGCGGCACCCTATTAGCTCTAGACTTAGTTTTTATTTTAAAATATAAATAAAATAAATATTCCAAAACTATATCAGACAAACATTAGAGGCGTCGGTGGTAAACAAATGTAACAACTACTATCTGACAAAATAGAATTTATGGGAAATGAAGGGGTTACTGAATTTTCATGTACACTAGGAAGCTGTGTATTACCACATTTCAATATAAATTTTTCTCCCAACAAGTCTCTTCGCCAACAGAAGAAATGGCTGAGGAAACCAATGTTGCAAAAATCTCAGATTAATGAAACATTTCAGATGCCATGTTCTACGAATGAATGCCCCTGTGTACTCTACACAGTAGGCTACCATCAATCTCAAAACTATTTCAGAATAACAGTCAAATATGTCAAGTATTTTGCAGTTCTCCTCGGGTAGACTGTTTCAAATACTGTAATGGATTTTGTATTTCAATTTTTTTAAATATAGAATTAATAATTTGAGCACTGTATCTAATTGAATGAATATTAAGTGTCGAACATACAATGATTAACATATTAGCACGTCTAAGTAATAATGTTGGATTAACAGCCCATAAATATTTTTTTTTAAGTTGCTAGTCCGGTCCCACAAGATGCTAAATTACCCGTCGATTAACTGCAAAACTCCAATAATAAAATAAAAAAATATTATCACATCTAATAATATACTCCAATAACTTATGCAACTACTAAACACTTAATTTAATTATTATTATTTACAATAATTCATTACATTGTTAGAGATGTTCTTTTTTGAGATACTTCCTGGTTCATTCAATTGCTACTATTTATCATTTCGTTTGTCTATTTTATATGATTATATACTTTCTCTTATATCCATATTTTTTATATTTCCTCTCGTTTCTATGTTCTCTTTTCATCAAAATGATCATCTATTATAGGCTATCTATTTATCTACTTCTTTATCCAATAGAACCTTCCAATTTTTTTTTAATTTTTCAAGAACAAAGTTGTTGGAGCAGCTGTTGCATTTTTTTATCTAAAAAGAATTTTCTAATTTTAAAAATTATTCTAGGTTTATGTTATTGAATACAAACTGTATATGATAAATTTAACAACTTGCATTCAATTTTAATACAGAATAAATAAATAGTTTTCGAATCGTGACGATTCATTTTCAACAATTCAATTGAACGTTTCAGCCTACAAGAGTAAATATTTATTTATTCTCTATAAACATTTTCTGAAAGTACGTTGCTTAAATTTATCATTTTTATTATTTACACCGCAGATCAGTGAATGAATCAATAAATTCAAGAACTAATTGGATACTTTTTTTATTTTGATTTTCAAGTTTATGATACTAGTTTTTTGCCTGTAGCAGAATGTTGTTGGAATAGGGTGTTTTGATTTGAACAAAATTATATAATAATTGTCTTTGCTACATGTTTTAATTTGTGCAACAAAAGATTTGATTTCTACTTACCCTTAGCGCCAGAAGAACAACAATACAGAAGATTCCAAGCACAAAGTCTGCAGCTAGACGAGCTTCTGAAGCATGCATTATCAGCTCAAATATGTTGTCAATGAAGCCACACGACTTAAATCTGACACCCAGCAATCCTTTCAGCTGAGATACAATTATAATAATTGAAGTAGCTGATGTAAATCCAGATGTCACCGGTGTTGATATGAAATTCACTAGAAATCCTTCAGACAAAAATCATATAATAATTATAATTATGCTTAAATTAACTTAGTAGCTATCTTCCTCCATAGGCGTGCGTATGGGGGCTGCCAGGCGGGCTGCGGCACCCTATTAGCTCTAGACTTAGTTTTTATTATTTTTTTTTTAATAAATAAAATAAAGAGCAGACTAGAAGAGCCACAATAATGCTGGAGTAACTATTGGTACCATTCATAGAACAATAACTGGTATAAAGAAGTTAGTACAGTGTCAATAATTTATTAATATAATATCAAAACTGACACTATATTTCTATTCTTAGTTTTATTAATTATCTTTCTTTTTTGTTCATTTCCAGCTATTTTTTCTCAAATTTGTAAATTATATTTATTGTAATATATGTTCAATAAGTCAACTCAAGTCTGAGGATATTTATGTTTTTTTTACATTACTTACCAAGTTTTAATAGAGCCATGAGTAATTCAACAATTCCTGACACAAATACTAGCATGATAACAAAGTCAGGAGTCAGTTCTCTGGTATATTCAAATGTCAGCAGAGCCATCAGTGAGGTTGGCCCAATCGACACTTCTTTCACTGTTCCAAATATTGCATATAGAAAACTGCCAATGAATGTGGAGTTTAAACCAAACTGGAAAAAAATTAATCGAATAGAACTACTTGTGTAATATCATCAAATATCAATTATTCTCTTCCTGTATTTCTTGTTCCATGACGAACTGCGTTGTTAATATTAACTTTTTATGTGAATTTAACGACTTGCAGTCAAATATTCATTAAGAATAAATAATATTTACTTACTCTATAGGCCGAGCGCTTTCGAATCTTTGAGATCCGTTTTCAGAGGCGTCCTTCTTGATCATCATGTCAGTTTTTTGGTTAGAAGAGTTGTGGTTACAAGGTTACAAGGACCATATCATTCAAACTGGACACACTTTCACTGATATTACTACCAACCTACACATTCTACATATAAAATCTAAAGGACACGAACTCAACACCTTGGAACAATTTGAAATATACAAACACACCACACACAATAAACAAACCATCCTCAACGAACAACTAAATTTTAAATTACACAAACTTTTCGATCACATTTTACAAAAATCACAACTCTTCTAACCAAAAAACTGGCATGATGATCAAGAAGGACGCCTCTGAAAACGGATCTCAAAGATTCGAAAGCGCTCGGCCTACAGAGTAAGTAAATCTTATTTATTCTTAATGAATATTTGACTGCAAGTCGTTAAATTCACATAAAAAGTTAATATCAATTCTCTATATGAATCTTTTAAATTATCATCTTACTTAAAATTTGATCAGCTCATATCTGTCTCTATCCTTCAACTTGCATCTATATTTTTCACTCTCTAAAAGGCCTATTTGTAGAATATTAGAATATCTTGATATTATTTTCCCTCTTTATAACAATTTTTTCTTACCACTTCTTTTTACTATTCTAAATATTCTTGGATTTCTTGTTCCATGACGAACTGCGTTGTTAATATTAACTTTTCAAGTGAATTAAACGACTTGCAGTCAAATTTTATTTAAAATAAGTAGTATTTATTCACTTACTTTGTAGGCCGAACGTTTTCGAGTTCAAGGCCTTGAAGATGGGTTTCAACAACTCGAAAACGTTCGGCCTACAAAGTAAGTGAAATACTACTTATTTTAAATAAAATTTGACTGCAAGTCGTTTAATTCACTTGAAAAGTTAATATAAATATTCTATCGTCTATTTTTTATACTTGTCATGAAGACGACTATAATTAACTCTGAAGAAATTTTATCCTAGTTTTGTATCAGTGGATGATCTTATGGATTAGGTTTCATCTACCTGCCATATATGTTTACTACTAACTTATAACATAAGCCGACAATTAATTAATGAATTTTCAATTCACTACACTATCATTTTGCCACTTTAGAATCGTGGGGATTAATGCTTAAAGATAATCTATTTTTTATTTAGGCTATAAAATCATTGTTTTTTTTTTTTAAACTAAATACATATATGTTGAGACAATATTTATTTTCATTTATATCCTACTGCCTGCTGTTACTGTGTTACTTATTTTATACCGTTCGCAAATATTTAGTACATGTATTCCGTATAACATTATAGTAATTCTGTATTCATCGAATTTTTTGAAATATGAATGGTTTAAAAAAATTATTTTATACCATATTAATCATTATGTGACTTAAGGTTTTGTTTTAATGAGATCTTGTTATCTGTAGGCCTGTAATGTAGGCATGTAGGCTTGTAATTGTGATTCGGCATTCAACTTTCTCCAAAATCTACCTACTTTGGATAATTAATTACTGTAAGCCTATTTACCATTTAATTGCCGTACCTGAGGTGACAAACCAGCCAATGAAGCATAAGCAATACTTTGAGGAATCATTGTCAGCCCAATCGTAGTTCCAGCAATGAAGTCAGAAACAAAATCAACTCTGGTATAAGTTTTTAGTCTTTTTATAATAGGAATTCGTTTTTCTATAATTTCCTTGGTTTTCAGTTTCCATCTTGGTTGCCTATCTATTTTCGAAGATGCCACTGAAAAATAGATTAATTGTTTAATATAGAATGGTAGAATATTTATTTGGATGGTTTCATACAATGTCCTCAATTATTAGTAGAGCACAATAAAAGTCCAGACTGCCGCAGTGTATTTCTTACTATTTTCAATAAATATGAGATTGATGAGCGAGCCTCCAACCTTCTGATAAATCAAAGAGACGTTTCCATCTTTTCGCAAAACGTCCATCATTGTAGGTACTCGTAAAACACAATAGCGAGTTGAAATTGGCGAGGGAAAAATGGTTGATATCTATTTAATTTTCTGTTATAAAGTTGATATTTCGATTAAATTTGATAGTAAGCTTAATTTTTCAATTCATTTTTTGATAATACCGCAGCCTATTTGATTGATACGGATTATTCATTTAACTTCACTTATGGATATTGATTTATAAGTCTTTCATAAGTCGTTTTATCTCAGTACTTCTGCAGAATAGAGAATAGAGATCTTCATAATATATAGGTGCCGTAATCAAAAGGCACTACATGAAAAATCATTTGATGCATATATTCCAGTGTTGTTTTAAGATGAAACCGTAGACTTTGCACTCAGAGCTATATTTAAACATCATAAATATTTCAAGTAGCTATCAGACACAATACTTATTTTTAAATTGGAGTTGACCCTTTATTGATGATAAAAATGTCTAGCTTTAAGAGAAAGAAAGCTCCAAAATAAGCTGGATTCTTGAAATACACCATTCGTTGAATGTGTGTGCACTTGAACTTTCAATGTTCTTTCTTTTTACAATGTTTTTCAATGTTCAATATTTTTACAGATGGAGTTTGAAAACGCCTAAGGCATTGCATAATCGGTCAATTCGTACCTTTAGTTGGGAATTAGCAATCTGAAGAGAATATATATAATTATATATAACAATGTAGAGGGAAAAGTACAAAAAGTTATAAAAACAATTTTACTGGAAGTGTATCTTTTACTTAGTTATTGAAATAAAAACACAGATCTTTAATATTTAATTTTTATAAAATAAGAAAGCCTCAACAAATATAAATTTAACAAATTTATAAAAACAGAACAGTAAATATTCCATTTTTGTCAGGAAATATTCCATGTTCGCTGAAAGTGTACGGATACTTAGATATTGGAGTAAAATATGACATTAATTTAAATATATATTGGACATCTCTAAAACAATATAATTTTAAAATAATATATAAGAAAGAAGCTACAAAAAAATTTCTGTAAAATATGGAGATTATAAATTAATAAAAATACTACAGAAGGCTAATAATTATTCAATTCGAAGTGATGATAGCTTTAACAAAATGAATAATAATACTAATTATTATCTTTAATGAGAAAAAGTTCACATAAGCATGAAGTTGTAATATAAACTACTATTTTAGAATCAGTGTTTCTCAATCATGTTATTCTAAAATATTTTTTTTTAAAGGTATTAAAACGCCCCGAACATTACAGTTCAGCCTAACTCGTGATGTTGAGTCACAGTTGCCGGTTCAAAATGGGTGACCAGGCAGCTCTAAAGTATCTAAATTATGTTATTTGCTTTATCAACAACACTATTGGTGAGGTCTCTTCACCAATAAGAAACATACGCTTATTATTATAAGCAGTAAGCTAGTATTTCGTATCCACCCTAAAATACAACTTAATTTCTGCTTGTTAAGACCCGTCCAATAGGAGACACAAACTGGTATAGAGCAATCTAGACTGTATCTATACAAGAAGCAAGTGTCTTTGTATGGAAACGTTCCTAAACCATAGCATACATGCAAGTGAACAGCAGAAAATGGAGGAAACCAGCAAAGAAATGTAACCAGAATATTTCCTTAATTTTATGAGAATTTCTGACTTTTAACCCCGTACCGTTTAATTTTCATAAATTAATGTCATATCAAAATATCTGAGAATCTAAATCAACAATCGATTTATAATAATAATAATAAGCGTATGGCTTTTAATGGTGGGGAGACCCTTACGGGTAGTTCCACCTCGCCGTTTGTGCCATGTTACGGGGAACATGGTGGACCTACTATTTTAGGTGGGTTCCGAACCACCGGGTAAGTGATAATAAAGCTTGTAACATTAAGTCATTGAAGCACGGTCACCCATCCAAGCGCAGTCTTGAGCGGTCGATTTATGAAACCAATTGATAATAATATTAATAAAAGTATTAGCACATTCATTTCATAATGTCATGGTTATAATATCCATGGATTAACAAATTTCGGGACTTATTGTGATTGAATAAAAGCAACATTTCAATGGTTCTAAAAACGAAATAAAAATAATAATTCATATCTTTCAAGCAATAAATTACACTCTTCCAAAAAATTCAAAACAATAACTCACTCAAATTTATCTTTTTACCCGACATTATTACTCAGACATATTGAAACAATTATTATTGCCCAATACGACTGTATTCACTCAATTAATAACAGTGCACTAAAACTTGTTAACTTACTTCAATACAGGTAGTCTAATCAGAGATGGAAATGAAGTTTAATAAAATTAGACACTATCTTTGACAATTTTTTAGGGGGATTAAAAGCAAAGCACTTATGAATGATGAAGGGGAACTAATATTTTATAGCTCTCATTTGATGAGTCTAAACGGCTCCTACGGTAGCTCTTATCACAACTTTTAACAACAAGCTTCATTCTTTCAATATCATACATAATTTTCAGCTGTATTTTCCGAGTCTTAAGTTGTGTTGAAGTCCTTGAATTGTGATGTGTTTTACTACTATAATTATAAATGAAAAATATAATAGAAAAGGAGAAAAGTCAAAGTCAAATCAAAGGTCAAAAATCTTAAATTCTCTTTCTTGTCCTATTCACAAGACATTTGTTAGAAGCATTTAATTCAAGCATGTTCATTGTGACTGGAATTTCATCTGCTTAAAATTGCTTGAAAGGAAATTTGAAGCATAATAAATTCATGGAAAATTTAATGAAGTAGGTTTCTCCATCCTTGTGTTTATAACCAATGATTGCAGACTACCTTGTAAAGTGATACTTATTTATTAGAATGCAGGTGAGGGCACAAGGAATTTCACACACTACCTTGCATAAACCAAATTTCTAGAGACTGTCAGGAAATATTTATATTTAACACTTTGATTTCAACAATATTAAAATATTGCTTTGACTAATACAATAATGAAATATGAATGAGCATAGCTTTGAAGGACGAACATCTGGAGTTGAAAAAATTACCAAATATAAGCAAAATTGAATAAATAAATTCTGGCAATTTTGTGGCTTTAGTCTTGGGTAATAGTGGGTGAGTGTTTTGTTGGCACATTTTTGCTAATTTAAAATCATAATAGAGCTACGGTACCAATGTACCGTATGTACCAATGTAGGCCTACCATGTACCAATGTTACTTTGATTTGGGTGTTTTGTAACATTGTTAGCGGCGTTTATTGGCAGTGTGATAATATTTTTTGTAATAGTTTATCCCCTTTGCATAACCTACACATATTTATATATATATTTTTGCGAATTAGCTTTTGTATTTCCATTGTTTGTTTTAGTTTTAAATTGAAATGGATGATTGTGACAGAGAACTACCGTATTATAATGCTACTCCTACTGGCGAACAAGTGTTTTCACTTATGCCAGTGGTTTTTTCCACCTCTTGTGCCACATTTGATGAATGTTTGTCATTGTTAAGTGCTCACATATTCTAGTTATTAAGTTACTAACTGAATTTCGAAGATTTCTTATTATTTGATGTGCATATTCTTATACATATATTATATTCTGTTGTTTTTTGGTGTGGAAATAAATTTGAATTGAATTGAATGTATCACGTGTGCTTAACTTTTAACTCAATAGCAGATCCTAGAGGGTCAAAAGGTTGGAGCATGATCCACGAAGTCAATGCCATCTATATTTTCGTTCTTACACAGTCAATAAAAAATCGTTACCAGGATCACATGTCAATCTTGCGATCCGTATTGACCACCTCGGGGTGCTTGCACAATAGAGTTTTGATACTAAAGCCGGGGTTTCCTAGTTCCGCACTTTTTGCGTAGCGTACCAATATTGCCAGATGCAAACTTACGAATTGTGGGGGATTTGGCTCGAAATTACCGTACAAAACGATTGAACATACGGTAATATGAAGTTAAATTTCCTACAATTATTTATTTTTCGTCTGGTAATACCGGTACGCAGTGCGCTACGCAAAAAGCGCGGAGCTAGGAAACCCCAGCTTAAAGCCTAGAGCCAAGTGACATCATCGAGCTTTGACGCACTAGCTTTTCCAATGTGTCTTAACCCATTTCACAGCATGTGTTTGATTCCGCAGCTATGCTCTGGGCTCTAGCATCAAAGCTCCACTAAAGCCGCGTCTCCACCAACCGAACATGCTCGGCGAACAGTGTTCGCAGGAATCAGCTGATGTCACCGAACACTTTTTGGGGTTGGTTTGGTGTGGACGCCTTCTCGAACATTATGATCGGTGTGGTGGAGTTAGTGGCGGGAACCTGTTGTTGGTCGTCTCTGTTCGCTCATAAACCGAACATTTCAATTGAACTCACGAACATGTTCGGTAACCCATATGTTTAATGTTTTCCCGTTTTTTGTATTCGCCAACAATGTTCGGCAGACATGTTCAGTTGGTGGAGACGCGGCTTAAGCAAGCAGCCATTGAAACTCATTTCCGACGAGCGTCAACAAACGACAATGGGTCGTTTGCGTAGTCTGATCCAAAATGTAATTACAGAAAAATGAATACAGAGATTGTATTAAATAAGAATCGCTTTTATTCAAATACACAGAACAAAAATTATTAGCAAATAAAATGTGAGGAAGCATCAGATTGAGCTAGCTTTTTTATAAAATATACAATCTTCATTTGAGTCAATGTACAATAGTTCTCTTGGAGAGACAATAAATAAAAGGCGGTTATAAAAATTAAATCTGTGGTGGTCAGCGCACTTTTTTCGAAATTTCAGCTATGCAGTTGTCGATTCTTTCGGATTTGCCCTTGAATGTTGATGGGTTGGGACCGATCATTTGTATTAGCTGAGGCACGTCTTGAGATGAGATTTGACAGAAGCGTGTCAGAGCTTTCATACACCTGAAAAGGTGTTCTTCTGGCGGGTTCGAGTTGAAGAACTGTAAGATGGCCATTGTCAGTTCAACTGCTACGTCGTCAAACACCTGCAAAAAATATCCAATTATTTAATATCCAATGTTTTTTTAGATAGGCGTTTGAAACTTTTATACTTTTATTCTCATAAATAGTAATGGATTGCTTGAATCAAAATCATATACAGCTGTAGCAGAGTTATCATCATTGATCCACTGGAAAACATTGTCAGGCCTAACCTCAACATCACTTGTTCCACTCTCGTTATCACTTTCTTCATCTTCACTTTCTATCACTTTGAAATCTGAGTCCATTTGCATCAATAGTTCTCTAATTTCTGTATCATTCAGTTGCTGAGACATTGTGAAAAAAGCGTAGGCTAAATATGGATGTAAAATATTATGAAACAAACAAGATAAATGCATGTAAACTCATACACAAGTCTAATCATGTATTTATGTATGTGTGTTGACTCAAAACTTTAATCTTGCAATTTATGATACAGAGCAAGACAACAGTGTTGTCTGTAAAGTGACACTGTTGTGTATGTCTGATTATAATACGTTAAAGTTCAAATTTTCAACACTAGATCGCACCATAATGAAACGTTACAATACGAAAGTGCCCATCTAAGGAAAACAACAAAACGTTCCCATACGTGTTTGCTCCCTCTGACAATGAACTTTGCTCACTTACTGGAACGTGAATGCGCATCAAAGGGTTAAACTGAAGTTCATTATTCAATTGATTATCAAGATATAAAAGAGAAAATCTGATAGTGTCACCAATATCCTACAAAACCTATTGCTTATTTAATAATACATGGCGTTATACTATATCTCAATAGCTTACGATTTCAAGAAACACATCGAACAATCTTGCACGATTGAGCATCCAATACTTAAGGATAAGTACAATCGCGAAATCATCACATACTGTGATATGGTGGTATTCACGTTAAACCCACGCTATTCCAATCTGCTATACATTATTCCACAGCATGTGTTCATCAGATCTAATAAGCTGATTTCTAGAATTACTGTTGAATTATACTTGCATGAAGACGTTTTGCTATAGCGGAAGATACCAACATGAAGTAAAGATTTATGCTTAGCTTAGGCAATGCAGTGGATTGAGGCAAAAATATCAGACCTAGAGCGGAATCTATCTAGAATTTATGATTAATACATTTTTAATTTTAAATTGATGTAATTTGCTTTAATACCATTATTCCTGAAGAATCAAATTTTTTTATAATTTTTAACACAGAATTTTTACTGATTTCAAGAAACATAGATCGAATGTATAATTTTATTATGCACTATTTCTTTGTTCTAAATTCTTTAATTTTAAATTTCTTAATGAATTGTTTCTGAATATCACGATTTTAATTTGTTTATATTGTTCCTCTAGTAATTTTAAGGAATAAACTATGATTTGATGTGACCTCATTGGTACCAATTTGTTATTATCAGAAGTCACAAACAAGGAAACAAGTACTTGAAAAACATTACAACAGAATAACTGTTAAATGCTAAATGACTGAATAACTGCTAAATGAATAGCAAGTACACAAATAATAACTGAATACCATAAAACACACATCCTCTACAGCTAAAACTATCAAGAAAGTTTCAAGGGTCTTGTTCCAATGTAAAACATAAAAAGCATTGATGAGTGAAAACAGAGAAAAATTAATTAGAAGAAATATGGCTGCGTTGGGTGAAATAAATTACTCAGATTTGCAAAGTTCCCAATCTATATAATCGAGCTTTATTGTTTTGTTATTCCAAAAAACAGTTTCTATAAAGTTTAATGAATATTGTTGACCTTTAAAAATGAATTGCATAAGTAGTAACGACTAAAAAATGCATATGAAAAAAATTGTTAAATACATAAGATGTCTTGTCAAAATCTAAAATGGGAGACTCGTTAATCAAACTTTTCTATGTTTATAGATGGGTTATAGATTATTAATTCAAGCTCTTCAAGATTTGACTATATAGTGCAAAATTATGGAAAGGTGAAATTGAAAGGAAAGTGAAACTTTGTTCTTGAGGAACGATGCATCAGTTTGTAGTTTTTGAGAGATGGGAAAATATTCAGATTCATGGAGTGAATACTTCACATTTGATGAATATAAAGATAATCCAAATTCAACTACATTTTTTAAATCAAACCCTGGTTCCAATGCTCATCGCAACATTCCCTTCATAATAATGTGTTTTTTCGCACTACAGAGAAGTCTACAATGCATTTGAAGGCAATGAATGCCAAGTTGACTACACATTTCTCATGTTATGTATATGATACACTTAAACACATATGATACATTTCATTCATGGAAAAATATACGGTAGCTATTTAGTATTATTTTTTAAATTGAAACCTCTCTTTAATTCAATCTTAGAAAATCTGAAATATTAAATTTTTTATTGTAATTTCAATTATCAAATAAATTTAAGTTATCTTTTATTCTTTATTTGCCATAATATAAAAAATACATCAAATCATAATAGACAATGACAAAGCTATTCACAAATAATAAAAACAAAACAATTTCTGTAAGTACTGTATACTCGTATAGAATAAACTTTGTCAATAACATTTTTAGGCGCTGCCTGCAAAACCTAGGTTTGAGTGCTGGCAGCGAGCATCATTAACAACTTTCAAGATACAATACAAATAATTTATGGAAATGAAAGTACATATGGATATGAACTGAAATGAAAATATATGAATAAGATGAACAAATGAATAAAATGGCTAATATGAATAATATGAACCAAATCAAATAATAACATGAAAACAGACTGAATTCAAATGTATAACAATTACGAAGCATTTTATAGTACAGATGCAGTAGGCATTCTGTGCTTTATACATTGGATGATTGATCCTGAGTTGTGCTACGAAGTAAATATTTATGCTTATTTAGGACTTCACAAAATACAGTAATTAATAAATTAAATTTACTAACAGTTAATTATGGTTGTAATAGTGGTAGTTAACAGTACTTTATCTTTCTCAATCATAATTTGTCCATAATATCATAAGTGGAAATAAAATAAGTTTCCCCCAATAGAGATATCCCGTCTTGAGCTTACCCAATCTGTAAATCATAAATCAGCTCTATATTAAAACAGTATATATTTTTAAGATAGTAGTTTAGAATATTATTTAAATTTTTTTTTTTTTAAAACCCTATTGATATTCTGTT
Source organism: Conomelus anceps (assembly GCA_948455865.1). NCBI lineage: Eukaryota > Metazoa > Arthropoda > Insecta > Hemiptera > Delphacidae > Conomelus > Conomelus anceps. The sequence goes on along the minus strand of OX418225.1, from coordinate 33,331,864 downwards.
TTTAATTGCTATTAGTTGCCCTTCGCCTTATAATAATTATAGCTAAGAGATCTCCAGAATAGTTCTATTCCTATCAACAATTAATGTACAAAAACTTAATTTTTCAGGTACAGCAGATTGTTATTACAAAAGCACAGTTCCGTTTGATGCAGAATATTGAGCTATTTTACCAGCGGTTAAAAGCAGTACGTTAGAATATTATCACATGGACTGTATTTAGAGTATTAAATAGCCAAAAACGTCAGCTGCATATTCATTATTCATGTCTGTACAAAGGTAATCTACCTTAGACACGCTTCCTGTAGGCAGCATTCGCCTCAGATTTTTGTTTTGAAACATTTTCTGTAAAAAAAAGTGAAAAAAGAAAACCGGAGAAGAACATCTAAGGAATGAGATAAGTGACCCAAATAGTTGGGTCTCACAAATATCGGTAATAATCGAGGTCTAAATCAGCCAATTGTCCCAATAAGTAGATCTCATAAATATCGGAAATATTTCGTAAATAGATACATCTTATAAATACATATCGGAAGTAGATGTAGTAGAAACTGTTGGGAGTAAAATTCTAACGACACAGGGATTATTGCATAACATAAAATAATTTATTGAAGTAAATTTACTGTAAACTGTCGAACCACTTCTAACGATAAAGGGGAGCAGAATTATTTTATAAAACATGGAATTATTCCAAATAGTGCTTAAAAAAGTAGTGTTAACAGAGCAGAACAGGAGCTCTACACGCGTTTTCCAATCTGGTTCACCTAACCACGTTTTCTAATGTGTTTCTAGAAATGTATTGTTTCAAATATTGTATTTCGGAAAAGGTGTGTGAATAAAAAAATGAAAATCCTATTATATCGATCGATTTTTGCTTAATCACTGCCGACCGAGTTGACTGTTTAAATTTAATTTTTTTAATCTTGAATTTCCCATTTTTTATGTAATATAAAAATAATAGTTTTAAAACAGAATTGATAATAACAGAGAAATAAAATTGAATTTTCCTTGTAGAAAATTAATTATGTTTAGTAATTAATTGTATTTGAGATGTTATGGATGTATTAATTCATTGATTAAATACATTGATCAATTGTATTTTTTTATTTTTGGAAGATGAATCCCACATAGGTTAGAGACTTGTGCGTGGGTAATGAGTTGGATGATTGTGATTCATGAGCTGGACCTACAGTTTTAGGTGGGTTCCGAACCACCGGGAAGTCATTTTACAGCAGAGAACAGAGTCTTTTTTGTACAGTGTCAGTTTTAATATTAGAATAAATTATATCCTAGTTTTGTATCGGTGGATGATGTTATGGAGGAGTTTTCATCTTACTGCCATATGTTTACTACTAACTTACAACATAGGCCTACACTTTATGTTGAGACAACATTTTTCATGTTTTATCCAACTGCCTGTTACTGTGTTACTTATTTGATACCGTTTGCAAATATTTATTACATGTATTCAGCATAACATATTAATCCTGTATTCATAAAAATTAGGAAAATATGAATGGTTTTAAAAAATTATTTTATACCAAATTGATCATTTTTTGACTTTAGGTTTTGTTTTAATGAGATCTTGTTATCTGTAATCCTAATTGTGATTCTACATTCAAAATTTTCCCAAATCTACCCACTTTGGATAATTAATGTAAACCTATTTTTTATTTATTTATTATTTTTTTTAGGATGAAGCCCACATAGGTCTGAGACCTGTGCGTGGGTAATGAGTTGGATGATGGTGATTGATGAGTTGGACTTACAGTTTTAGGTGGGTTCCGAACCACCGGGAAGTGATTTTACAGCAGAGAACAGTGTCTTTTTTACCGGTCAATCTAGTTGGTCACCCTTACAAAGAGTGCCCAAAAAACGCAGCTTAGCTCTATCTGATTGAACAGATACCTGCTACGGCTCACGGCTATCACTTCCCTGTCCCTTTCCTTATCAATTCCCAATTAACAAGTAAATTTAATTAAATAAAAAATAAATAATCAATTATATAAGCTCTTAACAGTCTTGAATTTCACATTTGAAAGTTAATTTAATTTTGAATCAGAATTGATAAAATAGAGAAATAAAATTGAAGTATTCATGTATAAAATAAATTAGTTACAGTAAATTATTGTATTTGAGGCGATTTAGTGGGAGACATGAATTAGATTTGTTAAATAATTAACAAATAAACTAAGTGAGTATCCTTTTGGGAGACAATTTTCTTTCTAAAAACATTCATCAATCATTTAAACATAAAAAATGAAAATACGAAGGAGTTTCCCAATATATATCTTGAACTTACCCAATCCGTGCATATCATCCATCACTTGAGAAAATTCCAAACTACATTTAAGTTATTTTAAAACACTGGAAACAGTTAATCCATTATAAACGCAAGGCAAAATAATGGAAAAAAAGCCAACTGGTTGGTGGAAAGGGTTGGGGATTTTTGTGTCACATACAACCAGGCTTAATATCTATGGTTTTAGATACAGACCACAGTTTTTACCTCCTTGCAGGCCAGATTGTGCACAATGGCCGATCCCCTGTCCTTGAGGTCCGCATTCTCGGCCAGCAGTGAGTTGACGGCCACTTTGGTTGTCACGCGAATGTTGCTGATCTGTGTGGTGCCCAACTGCCATTCCGATATGTACAGCATCCATTCCGAACTGCTGATGTTCTCGAAAAGGTTGCACATCTGAAAAATAAATAGGAAAAAAGCTTTAAATACTTGAAATTATACTAGAAAATTTGAAATATATGCAGGAGGAATTATAGATTAGCATTAGGAATTGTACAGCACGATTGTTACGGGTTCTATCTCTAAAATAATGATGGCAACACTTAAAATTAACACTCACACTTTATTAACACAAATTACCGACAACTCGCACTAATCAGTAATGTCTTACACAAAAGAGGTCAATCAGGAACAGATAAATCGATAAAGTTCAGCTAATAAAGAATTTGCAATATTGCTGTACAAAAATCAATCACTAACTGTTGAAAGGCCGATCAAATAATAACTGTTCAATAATTCAAGGAGAAGCGTCTAATACAAAACAGTTGAAACACTACAAGCACTTACGAATCACGTGCGGGGATAGTAAACAACACACTGCTTAATTGTAACCAGAAATTAATATTGACACAGGCAGATAATGCTGAAAATCACTGTTCCTTCTTTCAGAGTCCATAACAATACCATATCCTCAACTCTCTTCCACAATGTTGAAAAATATTCAAAAGATACCAATTCCTACATGGTTCAGTCAAATATCAGTATTTTCTAACAATATGAAGATCGCAATTTTCTCATGAAACAAGGAAAAACTGACACAAAAAAGACAATTTCCATTTTCTAGCAGAACAAGTAAGAGGAAATCATGGAGATGACATTTGAACTTGAAAAGCTTGATAAGTCCAACTTACCCATAGCGTAACTTTACCATGAGTCTAGAAAGGAAGAACCTTTCCAGCTTATATCAGTGTTCAAATCTCAAGTGTTTAGTGAAGTTAAAGAAAATGTAACCGGTCCACAGTGGCTTTAATTGAATTTTCATATCAGTCTTCTTGAAACAAAGAGGAATTGAGGTGCATTCTTTTCAACTGTTAATATTGTCAGTGACATGTAAGCTATAAGCTATAAAGATTTGAAATATTTAATAATAGAAGCAGAATTGGGAGGAAAAGCCTCTTGTTGTTCACATTGAATTTTATTTTCCATGCATGAATCAATAACGGGAAGTGATAGCCGTGAATCATAGCAGGTATCTGTTCAATCAGATAGAGATAAGCTGCGTTCTCCTTGGCACTCTTTGTAAGGGTGACCGATTGGATTTGCCAGCAAAAAGACACTGTTTTCTGCTGTGAAATCACTTCCCAACGGTTCAGAACCAACCTAAAACTGTAGGTCCAGCTCAACAATCACAATCATCCAACTCATTACCCACGCACAGGTCTCAGACCTGTGGGCTACATCTTCCCAAAAAAATAAGCATCAGCTCTATTCTGCTATGTGTCTGGACTTTTTCGAAGGTGAACAAAGGTTTCTAAGGTTTGGACGTTAAATGGACTAGATGACTTGACTAATAAATTCTGATGATGAATTTTGACAATATCAATAGACTATTGAGATTCATAAAAATGTAGCAGCTGTAAATAATTCCTTATAATAAGCCACTAATAAACATGTACACATGTACACAAAGAGAATCTCAATTTACAGTGCTATTCAAAAAGAGGGAAAAGATTTCAAACATTTATTTCTTCCAAACTACCAAAGATAGAAACATATAAATTCTATGATCATATGAAGAGTAAAGTTTAAGATGTTCCAATACTGGCCTGTCACCTTTATCTGTAGTAAAATGGCAACGACATTTTGGAAAAATCATCAAAAAATGGATTGGAATTTTGGAAAAAATCATCCAAAAATGGATTGGAATTTTGGAAAAATCATCCAAAATTGGATTGGTATTTTGGAAAAATCATCCAAAAATGGATTGGAATGGATGAATTTTTGGAAAAATGGAACTATCATTTTGTGTGCTGCAATTAGCAAAATAAGCAATTGCAATTAGCAATTACAAAGTTTGTACGGTTTCATGTGCAGACGATGTCTCAGGAGTCGCCATACCGAGGAATGCTAAGTTCCTTTCTTGCTAATCATGTGGATTTCTGTGGGTTCAAAAACATAAAAAACAGCGCCAATGCGGCCGTAATTGGAACTTCTACTTGGATTGTTCCAAATGTTTAACTTTACTCTTTCTATGAACATTGGAATTATGTTTTCGCCACACTAGGACGTAATGAGCTGTTTTTCGTGCGTCATATCGAGGCCGAAAGTGTTTGGTTTCCGTCGAGGTCTGTAAACGTTTACCGCCCTAGGGCGGTAAAGAAAATGACCTTGAATGACAGCTGATCGTGTCTGGATACAGCAGTCATGATTGTAAAAATGAATCCTTCCAACTTTTATGTAAAACAAAAAGATTTAAACTGTCAATAAATGTTTATTTTTTAAAATTTAAAATGTACGTAGTATTTAAAATGTCAATAAATGATCACTTTTTATAACTTAATATGTATTATTTTGTAGTTTTGATGTCAAACAATAGAACCTTTTTACCAACCTACAGAGCTCTGGGTGGGAATTTTGTCAACTACTTCAACTGTATATCAACAGGTTAGTTGGTTAGGTTTTTTGTTTTTAGGAATTTTGTCAAATACTGCAACTGTTGGTAGAGGTTACTGTTGATATAGAAAGGTTAGTTGGTTAGGTTTTTGGATGCTTTATGCAGGTTTTGAATCATGAACAGGAATAACAACAAAAAACCTAACCAACCAACCTTTTGGTGTACAGTTGTAGTAGTTGACAAAATGCCCACCCAGAGCGCTGTAGGTTGGATAAAAAGGTGATAGCCGTTCCTTGTATTCTTGCAAGTACCATAGCCTTAAAATTTCGCTTTCAAAATTTCCAACTTAACTTAACATTGTTGTTTGGTTTTTTTGTGGTGTGGCGAAAAATAGCGTTTGCACCGCGGGCTAAAATGTTTTGCCGGCTCTCAAACGCTTCAAGTTCTCGACTTCGTCTCGAACTTGAAAACCGCGATCTCGAGCCGGCAAACACACATTTTCGGCCCTATGTGCCGAATTCTATCTTTTTGTCGTTTGGAAAAGACAAATGTTTTAAATCTGTTCCTTCTTTTGAATAACACTAACTTATATGAATTAATTTTTTGTATGCTATGGCAATTCAAGTTTCATAGATTTTCAAGTTTTTGTTATAATTTTGCTTACAAATAGAGCGAGTCCTTTCTGCTGTTCAAGAGGCAGCCGGTCCACTTCGTTGGCATAGTTCATGAGGATGTGATCTTTGCGGTCTTGATGTAGCAGCAGAATTACGTCGTCTTTCAAAGCCGCACACGCCAACACATTGAGCGTTTTGATAGGAACTTCTTCTGATAGAGTTTTGTCGTGAAGTAGTCGGTCTACAAATTATGAAATTACAACATTAAAAATGGATTGTAGAATGAGAAAGGGTATGATTCAGAAATAACTAAAACGATTGATTAATCAACTGCAAAATTAATTTTTTGAATTTGATTTAGGGGTGATTGCTATGCTAGACAAATAGAAGGGACACGAATCATCATTCAACTCATTACCCATGCAAATGGCTCAAACTCAGAAAGTGTGGCATCATCAGAAAAAAGGAGATTAATAAAGAGAAGTATAAAGTGAAGGATAAAAAGTAAAAGGAAGTGAATAAAAAGAATGGTGAGCAGAATCAAGTAGAGTAGGAATCATCTAGTTAAGACCTGAACAAAACATTAAATTTTTAAATCAAATTTCGAATCTTTTTCGTTAAATTTTCCAAAAACATTATTTGGTTTTTGTTAATGATTTTATAAAAACATTATTTGATTTTTTTAATTTAATTTTTTGTTATTGAAGACTATTTTCAAGATTTTGTATTCTAGTTTTTAGCTCTTTTAAAAGGAACACTAAAAGGTTTAAACCGTTAAAGTTAAATCTTTGATTGCATTTCAAATTCCAATTTCAAAATGATTAATAATCTCTTTACTTCAAACTTGATTTAAATTTCAATTTCCTTGGATTCCAATAAGAATATCTCTAATACGGGTCCACACTATTGTGGAATAAGAATTATCAATGGACTACCCCCAAATTTCAAAGATCTTTCCAACTTTCCAAGAATGATCAGTAGGATAAAGGAAGTCCTATTAAAAAGAGGCCCATAAGCAATTGATGAATGTGTGGAAGTTTTGTGGTAATAGAACTAGTTTTATTGCTTTTTTTCTTTATTATTTGGTCAAATTCTCAACCGAAAGTATAATAGATTTATCCACGAGTTGCTTCTAGGGGCTGTCGCTGTTGTTTGACGTCTCCTCTTCACAATACTATTATTTATTTATTATTGACGGTTCAATATTGCTAAGCCTTGCTTATAAGGGCAACGAACTGAATAAATATGATTTGATTGATTGATTGAGTTGCATTAATATGAAGACATCAATGGAACTTTTCTGATTCATTCACAAGTATATTTTATTTTGCTGGAAACGCCAAATCAAAAATAACATTTGCATTATTGAAGAATGTATAAGTATGCTTTTTTTTATTCAATATTTTTTAGCAATGGAGAAGATTAAAGATTAAACTGTTGATAAATATATACATATTTTGGCCAAAATAACCAACAAAGAAATTTACAATAGAAAAAACTTTATAAATGGGAAGTTATACCAGAGACAAAACCTCCAAGAGTTGGAACAAAATGGAGTGAAGAGAGAAAAGCTGAATTCGCAAAACAAATAAAAAGCTGGTTGTCAAACTAGAAGAACAAGGCCAAAAAATGAACCATCTTCACTCAGCGTCTTCCACTTTGGGAGTGAGTTTTACATCTAATAATAATAATATATATATTTTTCAATAATTATAATAAATAATAGAAAAAAGTACGGATAAAATGTTTTACCTATGAAGGTGAGAAAAGAATCACCGAGTGCCCACGAGCCTTCATCCTCCAACATGTACTGATGCAACTCCTCCAGGCTCTGCATCTCTTCTGGCGACAGTTTGCCATCGATTAGTCCAACCAACGCGTCAAATTCCACTTGGATCTTAAAGATTAAAAAAATAAATTTAGAATAAAGTGGGCGATGACAAGAAATGTCAAGCGACAAGCAATACAAGGACCAAAAACAGAAGTGGACTCTTTTATGAATAAGTGAACAGAATGAGTGTAGTACAAGCCGAGGACATTATCACTTGGTGAGTGAGAATAATAGCTTAATCAAACACAAAACTAGTAATATTGAACTAATATTATTATGAACTAATATTGCTTACTCTTATTTTTATACTTGAAATAATTCTTATAATAATGTCTTATTTTCATTTATCTATGTGTCAAGGGACACATGTATCTGTTGCTCCCACATGAATGTAACTTTAAAAAAATAAATATTGGTAGGAAATCCTACAACAAGCTAACGCAGTTTTTAAAGAGTCATGGAAATATAGAAACATTTTTAAAACAATTGATAAATATTTAGTTGAAACTATTTACAGTGTACAAGAGTTCATTTCAGATAAAAATTAAATGATAGACTCAACCTCAACCTCAACTAATATTATTGTATAATAATAACTGTATAATATTGGTAATATTGTATGTATTTATTTAACTTGTCTTATAGTCCTTAACCGGAGTCTCCAAGACGTAATCTTCAAAAATAATTCACCAGTCTCCTCCAAAAAACCTGTTAGCTTTCTTGCAGGAGGGGTGGATGAAAATGTTCAGTAATTAACAGTAGATATTTTTAAATTGAAAATGGAAAATTCAAGAACTCTTTCTAAGTTGGATCATTTGAGTCACAGACCGATAAGACGGTATTTCTAACCATAATTTGCAATGGCTTTTCCACTGTGCAAGCTCCTCAAGACTTATATAAAAAAAAAACTTTAAACTAAAGCCCGTATTTATGGACCTACCTTGAACCTACCTTGCCTCAGGTGAGACGTGAATGCCATTTTGAGTGAATACTTCTCAAGTCTCCCTTGAGTTAAAAGGAAGCCTCAGGGAAGGTTCACAAATACAGGCCTGAAACAGGAATAACTGGAAAAAGAGGAAAGAAAACTGGAGACTCACATCAAGTAGATCACGAAACACAACTGGAGGATCGCGCATTTTCTTTCTCTCCTCCCTCTCCTCTCTCTCCCTCCGCTCCTCGGCCTCCAGGTCGTCGACAACCTCGTTGCTGGTCACGTGATTGGTTCCATTCTCGGCACTCGGCATCACTTCCACTGACTCCGACATCCTAGCCGCCGCCGCCCTGCTTCTGTCTTCCCGGTATCTGCTTACTTCACTCAATATACCGCCACTGTAACAAAATTCATTAATAATAATTGATGTCCAATGTAATCCCTCGTCATCTATTATACAAACGTCTTTATTTCTTCATTGTACTCTGTCGACAAAACTCCATGCAGGAGAAAAAGAGATTTGAGGAGGAGAGGAAGAAACGAATGAGGAGGAAAATGAAGAAGAAGAAGAAGAGAGAAGAAAAGGAAGAAGAATAAAAAATAATAAGGAAATAAGAGAAAGAAGAAAAAACAAGTGAAGAGAAAGAAAAACAAGTTAAGAGAAAGAAAAAAGAAGATAAACAAAAGAAAAGAAGAAGGAGAGAAAGAAAGGGATATTGGAGACAATTAAAAGGAAAAGGAGGAGGAGGAGGAGGAGGAGGAGGAGGAGGAGGAGGTGGAGGTGGTGGTGGAGGAGTAGGTGGAAGAGGAGTATGAGGACGAGGAGGAGGAGGAGGAGAAGGAGAATGTTGGAGATTCGATGAGAGAGGAAGAAGAATGAGGAGCAAAATGAAGGAGGAGGAAAAAAAGAGAAGAAGAGGAAAAAGAATAATAAGAAAATAAGAGAAGAGAATACAAGTGAAGAGAAAGAAAAAAGAAGATAAACAAAAGATGAGGAGAAGGAGATAAAGAAAAGTGATATTGAAGACAATTAAAAGGAGAAAGAGGAGGAGTAGGAAAAGGAGGAGAAGGGGGAGGAGGAGGAGGAGGAGGAGAATGCTGGAGATTCGATGAGAGAAGAAGAATGAGGAGCAAAATGAAGGAGGAGGAAAAAAGAGAAGAAGAGGAAGAAGAATAAAGAATAATAAGGAAATAAGAGAGAAGAAAAACAAGTGAAGAGAAAGAAAAAGAAGATAAACAAAAGAAAAGGAGGAGATAAAGAAAAGGGATATTGAAGACAATTAAAAGGAGGAGGAGGAGGAGGAGGAAGATGATGAGAAGGAGGAGTAGGAGTAGAAGTAGGAGGAGTAGAAGGAGGATGAGGAGGAGGAGGAGGAGGAGAAGGAGGAGGAGGAGGAGGAAGGGGAGTAGGAGGAGGAGTAGGAGTGAGAGGAGGAGGAGGGGGACGACAAGAAAAAGGGAAAAAGAAGAGAAAGAAAAGGGATATTAAAGAAAAAAAATTAAATTTTAAAATGGGTCGTTTTGTTCTAGATATCCCGGTTCAATTGAATCGGACAACCTGCTAGTGTGATCATAACCTGCTACTATTTTGGCTCCAATTGATAAACACAATCAATCAGCACCATTCCACAGCAATTGCACGATTTTGGACGGTAATTCTCATCGAGTATTGGATGCTCCACTGTGCTAGTACCCAAACAAATGATGAGGAATAGGAATTTGAGCGACATGATAAACATGTAACATCAAACAACCCTCAAAAATATTATTGTGGGTAGAAATATTGATAGCAATTGGTGAATAAATGTGCATTGCAGAAAACTATCATCACCAACATTTATTCTACAGTTGGAAAATATATATAATCCCAACTCATTCGAAACTCATTCTGTTTTATAAATATAAAGTACAATTTTATAAATATAAAGTACAAAAGTAACTCAAAAATAGTTGAAACTTGTACTGGATAATCAAAAATAAGACCTGAACAGTTGTTAGAAAAACACTAACATTAAAAAACAAAACTCCACAGAAATGAAAAAACCGGTTAAAGCGGTATGAAAATTTCAAGGTGATAGGAAATTCTAATAACTGGATAAAATGTAAAACTGAAAAAAATTCATAAAAATCAATTATAATTTCTTTGTTAAAAACACAAAGCATCAATAATATTTGCAAGCTTTAACATAAACTAATAATTGAACTGTCAACATTTAATGGTACAGCTATCAGCTTTTTTTTATAACAATTGCGATTTGAATTTGGATTGGAATAAAATATTTTGGGAAAATAAGCTGGACTGGCATAAGTTCAATAATTGTCGTTTAGTTACCTATTGGTACCTCCATCTGCTCAAGTTTCATTAATTATTCTTTTAATTTCAAATTGAAATAATAATAACCATATAAAGCTAGCAGCAATTACATTAATTTGATAATGTTTTTCATTGTAAATGTGAGACAGGACTTTAGGCTCATATTCATGAGCCGAACGTGAAGCTTCTTTATCTCGAGGTGACCTTGAAACATTCGTTCGATGAATGCTTTTTATCCCCATGAGTTAAGTAAGATAGAAGGTATTTTCAAAAAATTGGGCCTTAGTTTCATGATTGCAAAAATCTCATACAAGTTGAATGGTAATAAAAATAAAAGCTACCTTTCAAGAACTATAAAAATTGCATATTTAACAAGGTATTTTCAAAATTATATTCAACACATTAAACCAAGGTCAATATCGATGAAAAAAAGAACACAGGGAAAATAAACAATGAACCAAACAAAACTCAAAACATTTAGTACAGCAAATGAAGAACGGATTGAATAATGAAAGAGCTGTGTTATTTAGTGAAAATGCTGATGGAAAGCCACTTGGAAAAATACACACATGAAAACCGATTAATTTCGATGTTTTCTGAATAAGATCTTGCCTTGAAGAGTGACCGTTACAACTGCCGTTCGATATAACACTATCAGCCCTCTTTGCTTCTTTGCGTTTCTTCTTATTTTTCTTCTTTTCTCGTCTGGCTAATTTCTCATTTAGCTCGTTCCTTTTCTCCTCAAGCACATGAGACGTTCGCCTGAATAATCACTACCATGCTTAACTATACGCTTTACCTAATTTTCTACGTTCATAAGTAATTCATTTACAAAAGTGTAAACGACATAGGCTTATAAGTAACTAAGACTAATTTTAGAATCAATGAACATTGGAAATCGTGCAAGTGTAAGGAGATAAAAATAATTTTAAGCTGGAAACATTGACTAACTGGACTTTTGTTTTTCTTGGAAGTGTATTTGAAAAGGGTTTCAACTTATGAAGCTAAGTTTTTCTACCAATTATATGAAATGAAACTTTTATTCACATAACTGTATTAAAGAAGAAATTAGTTTAGAGTATTTCATTAATTACAGTAAAAATATCTATTTAAGCTGCAACTCGAGTTCATTCTTTTAACAAATTATAAAAAATAAAATTATTCTATGTAAAAGGATTCTATTTTTTCATTACAGTGTTGGGTAAAAATTAGAAGTTCTAATATTTATTGATCAAATAAATTTGTGACAGTTTCTTTTCAAGTTAAACTTATAGATTATCAATAATTAAAAAAGGCACATAATACTTTGTCAAGCATATTTTTCAATGTTTAAAATCAATCCACTATGTTCTATAAGTGGTTTGGTAGAGCTTTTAATTTCAAGTTTAGATGGAATTAAAAATAATAAATTATTATCAAAATTCACTAACGTTTTGTTTCTTTACTCGCCTAAAGACAGCAACAAATAAGTGGTAATAGTTGCAAATAGTGTAATTTATAGTATAGATAGATAAATGTCTTTTTATTTGCACTTTACAAACAAATATAAGTGGTATGGGCGAAGTTAAGACCCTCTACCACTTAACCACAATATAGAATGATTAAAAAAACTGGCTTTGATATATAAAATTTAGAGCAGAATGTTTACAAAAATCCTAAGCAAAACTCATTGGCACATAACCATCTTCCGATTTTATGTAATGAGGATAGTTTTGGTCAAATCACCTCCTATAGTCCTCTTATGGAAGAAGTAATTTATTCAACTGATAAATGACTATGAAAAGTTTCCACTCCTATTTGGCATAAAAAACCGTTGAGTTTCACTCTTTCTTTGTAGGACACAATTGTTTATTTCAATAAACAATTCTTTTTTTCACTTTCTTACTCCCCCTTTATTTTAATTGTCTTTATATTAATTGGTTTTCACCAATGATGCATCGATAATTCCCTGAACATCCATGATTCGAAGGAAGAAACTCAACGTTGCTGTCTACGAAATAAGAGTTGAAACTTGTCATACAGTCATGAAGTAGAGTAGAGTGATATGTAGACATATATAGCAGAGAACTAGGATAGGTGCTTTGCCAAGAATTATTTTTCATAAATGGAACCAGAATGTTATATTAACCGTACCATTCATTTAACAATACAATTTTAATGCTTAAACAGACAGTATAATATATAATTTGATTTAATTGGTAAAATGCTTGGATTTAGGCCAGCAGACCAATTCTCGGCAGCACTGAGATTATTTTTAACAATTTTCAAATCAATTACTTCTCAATTATTCGTCCAAGTTTTATAATAATTTTTATATAGAGTCCTTTGATACTCCGTTGAATCTGTTTTTTTTTATTTAAAATTTTTGTAAAAATGCAGTTTTAAATTTAATACATCAAAGTCGACCTTTTTTTTAAATCCTTTATTAATATATAAATAAACTTAGTTTAGAGTACAAAAATAAGAATGAAGTGAATATTGAGAGTAAATGTGAAGAAAATTGAGGAAACTCACCTAGCTTCTTCGATAGCCGAAGTTAATTGCAGGTAATCAGGACTGTCTTCTCTCCTTCCGTTAGAGGGCTGAATAGAAGCAGATAAATTGCTCAAAACTCCAGTCAACTGTTGCCCAAAGCCCGAGCTAGAATTAGTTGCAATAATTAATTAAATTAAGGCCAATAGAAATATTCTGTATTGGGGAAGAGAAGTATTTCATGTAAATCGGAGAGCACAATCAGCCTTAATTATTTTCAAAAACGTATAAGCATACGCTTAAAAAATAATAAACATATATTTATTATAAAAACATAATCAGAGCTGTGCATAAAAACTTTTCAATTCAATTTCTGAATAAATTTTTCACGAAAATAGAAATCAGTAAGTAGGGGCCTATTCCAAGAATTGACAAAATGAACATGCATTAATGGCTTATTGTAGATAGTTTATTATTGAAGTGTCAATCTACTATTTTACTAGTCAGGAGGATTAGTTTTGTTTTTTATTTATAAGTTTGAGAAGACTGGAAATATCTCAATGATAGACCAAAAGATGCAAGTTGAAAAATGATTATTACACTAGTCACTCAACGACACTATTTATTATTGATAAAAATTTTCAAATATCTTATAGTTCTCCTCCTTCAATAAATTATTGTCTATCCGAGTGTTCAGTTGTTTTTCAAAATTATATTTTAGGCTCGTTATATACGGGACCGAATAAGCGCGACCGTATGTCGGCGGCAGAGACCCGTGGATTACTGGACCCATGTTACATTATCGGAGAAACTACATGGATCGAAAGTCGCGCGCTGAAGCATATACGTTAACATGGGTTCTAAGCTACAAGTTTCTGTCATCGCCAATCGGTCACGCTTTTTTGTTTCATTTAGAATGTCCTCAGTGTTTTAAATTTGACTATTGCGATACACATGCATTAATTTGGGTTTTATAAATATCAAAATAAATATTTGGATTTGAATATGAAAAAAAGGTCCAAATACCACATCTAAGAAATATGATAGACAATGCAAACATTCTGACATTTTTATAACACCCAATACATGCCTTATAATTATTTGTCTCAATGGGCTACACGTTTGTCTTGGCATCAATTATTACTTTGCAAATATGGTGTTCAAGTTTATCTGCAAAACTTAGGAAGCAATAAACTCAATTCCTTCTAGTTAGATAAACTGAATACAGCTTCTATTTATTACCGTCTGGTATTTATCCCATCTCGCTATTCTTCTTCAGGTCAAATCTGTGCGTGAGCAGTTCAGATCTCATCAAGAATAGCGAGTGTAAAAATAGCGAACGGTGTTCTGAATCTCCATCAAGATGAAATAGTTCACAGAAGTTGATATTAACCAAAATAAATTTATGTAAAAAAATATACACTAAAGAAAATTTGTGTTGACATTTCAAGTAATACAATAGACAAGCCTACTACTTAATGAATTACGGTAACAATAGATTAATAATATTTCATATTAATTAATTAATTAATTGCAAACTCCACTCCTTTCAATACAGTTAGGACAGCAACAATAACATGCAATTCAATAGACAACGTATCTATAAAAAATTACATTTTGGTCCGTTACGGATACTGAAAGAAAGCAACATAGAGAAAGAAAGGAAACACGTTCTGCAATGTAACAAAAAAGGATGGATGGGATATGAAAATTGAAGGATTGTTTCTTGTAAAATGTTTATTGAAACAATATAACAAAAATTCTATCAGTTCAAAAATGTTGAGTAAAAATATTTTTAAATCTACTGATTTTTTCAAAATCGTATAAAATAAAACCAAGTTCGTACATTAAATAGTATAAAAGTTTTAAATTATATAAAGAGTATAAAATATTGTATGGTTCTCATTTAAAAAATATTTATTAATTAATTGAAACCCATAAACCTAAATAGTTTATTAGTAGTCAAAATGGTGTTGTTTTGAAATAATTCTGATAAATAAATTAATTTAAAATCATATACAATAAATAGGCAGGCAAGTTAATGGGATAAAAACGAGTAGGACATTAAAACGAACAAAAGTGCGAAGCATGGAAGGCTCAAGGCGATCGGGTATTAATCCGTTGAATCAACCTACAAAGAAAAAATATTTAAAAATAAGAAATGTACCTTTGTTAAAAAAAACAATTGTCAGGAGACCAACGAATGATTACAAAAAAAAACGTCATATTGAATCTAAATTTTTCGAGACTAAATCTTTAAAATCTTAGGAGATGCTCTTCAGAATCTAATATTGCAATCTAGGATTGTGTTGGACTATAAGAACTACCCATCCAATCAATTATTCGACAGAATACGTTTTTCACTAATTAATTAGGATCATGATATTACACATTAATATAAAGAATTTATTAATGTATACAGTTTATAAATGAAAGAGTGCATAGTTTAATTATTTCAGTGATTTTTAAATTGATTGGAATAAAAAACTATAAAAACAAGAAAAATTTAAAAATACTAAATAAGAACCATTAAATACGTGAAGGTTGGTAGAAAAATTAATAACGTTTTCAAAAAATGTAATTATGATTATTAAATTTAAAAGCACTTGACTAATAAGTTGGAAGTTCAACTAAAAATAAGCTCAACAATCAAAATGATAACTTAGAAGCACTCGAATCAATTAGTCAACGCTCAACAAAATAACACTATAAAAACACATTTTCCAGGTTTATAGGAAATTTAAAAACTAGACAAAATTGATGTTAACAACACCATAAAAGGCGGGAAAAATACGGATAAGAAACGGAAAATAAAACACCACTGAATAAAGATATACAAAACAGGCAAAAGCCTACTTACCCACTAAGCTTTGCAAGAATGTGCTCAGGAAGATTTAAAATATATTGTGGAATTTGCTGTCCTACAAGGAACTGGCTGAGCTCATTCGAGAAATTATTACAGTTGTGCTTGAATAGATTATATTGTTCACCTCTGTGGAAAAAATCAAAAGCAATTGAATTAAAATAATAAAATTACAGATAATATCAAACTGAAAGAGATGAATAAGACAGTATACTGAAATAACAAACAATTTGGGAGAATACGAGATGTTTGAGCAGCTTTGGCGTTTGTACATAGTTTGTAAATCAACTCTTCCAAATATCTTCTTTTTTTGATGAGCTGGACCTACAGTTTTAGGTGGGTTCCGGACCACCGGGAAGTGATTTTAAAGCAGAGAACAGTGTCAATTCAATTGAATTTAATAGTTAATTCATCAACATATTAAGAGAATTAATGGTTGCAGAAGAAGGAACTCATGAATTAGTTCCTGCCTAAAAAAGGAAAATTTGCTGTGTGATGTACTAAATAGGTTCATTTTCAATAACAATTCTACTAAAAACGATAGTACTAAGATTTTTCTTAAATAGCCTATTATTTTTCTTTATTTTTGATATCTTGTCCATTATCTATAACCATTGAGATTTAACTATGTTTTGTTGGGAAAGTAATATAGCTGTTGCTTTCATGAAATATAATAACTAAAGAAAAAGTATTCCAATAAGGTATTTGAAAATCTGGAGCTAGATTTATGTATTACTTCACCGGTTAATCGTTTGTTCATCATGACAATAGGAATTGAATATTGTTTTCAATTTGATAAGAAGTAACGAAATAATAAATAATACATAATAAACAATAAATAATAAATAATTACCGGAACGTGCTTGTCCGTAGACCCTCTAGGTAATCGTCGAAGACTAATTGTGGAATGTAGGTTATACCAAGATCAACCGTTCTCTGTGGTTCGCCAAGTGCTGTTCCACCCTAAAAACATACAAATAAATTCATAGTCATTTAAATTAATTAATTGCCGATCTCGATTACATCATCTCAATGCCATGCCACCAAATGTAAACTCAGGAAACACCTCTTGACGTAGGCCTACATAGCAATAACACAGTAACCGAGCAGATTATCATTTAGTGGGTAAAATAGTAGATTATTTAAACAAAAATCTAGTTACATAGGCGTAGTCAGAATTTCTCAAGGCGAGGTCCCTTCAAATTTATAGTACCCAGACACTATTTTTAAATTCATTGTAAGGGAGGGGTTCTCCCCCAGGAAAAATTTGAAAAATAAACCTCTTAATATCGCAAATTTAGTGTTTCTGGACTTAAATCCTTCCATTTTTACGCACATTATATAGTTAGAAGTGAATTACATATTTTGCTTGAGAGCTTGAGCAAGGCCTCGCTACGTACATTGATTATCTAGTGGAGCCTTGGCTTGAGTTTTCGCCAGTAGGGGGGACCCGCTCAAATACGCCCCTGCTTGTCACAATTGACATAGAATTTCGTAGTTTCAATTCACCAACTGAAACTTGTATCAACGATTAAATTGACTTATATGTATGGACACTAAGCGTGTACCTCAAACTATCAAGGAGGTATTCTATGTGATGATGTATGTGACTTTTTGGTACGAGAGAGGGATCCGGAGGTGCTACCCGGAAACAAATTAAAAAATAACGTTTTTAAAAGACATAAATCCTTCCATTTAACGCACATTTTGGGTCAAAGTTAATTCTTTCTAGGGCTATTAATATTTTGAAACTTGCTATGCAGAACTGACCGTTTTGAGTCACGGCGGACGCGTTTCGAACTATGTAGTTCTTCTTCAGCGCTTGATTGTTCTTCCTCGGCAGTCTGCAACCAAGCGCCGAGGAAGAATTACACAGTTCCAAACGTGTCCGCCGCGA
The DNA here is from genome assembly GCA_948455865.1 of Conomelus anceps. Lineage (NCBI taxonomy): Eukaryota > Metazoa > Arthropoda > Insecta > Hemiptera > Delphacidae > Conomelus > Conomelus anceps. The sequence goes on along the minus strand of OX418225.1, from coordinate 33,313,810 downwards.
CTCAAAAAGGTCAGTTCTGCATAGGAAGTTTCTACATATTCAATTCAAATTCAAGTTTATTTCAAACAAAAAATAATGTTTAAAACAAACTTTTAGTGTAAATTGAAAAAAAGGATCATTCACATAAAAATAAATACGAACTACTACCACTAAAAGATGAAAAAGTACGAAATAGATAATTCCACATAGGCATTACTGCCTGTGCGCGGGACTGAGTCCACAGGAAGGTCATAATTGATCAATAATACACAATTCCTTGGTGTTATGAAAGCCTGTCAATCAATTCCAAAAAAATAAAATGCTTTACAGTAACTCATCCTGCCCCCCTCCCACTGTAGCCCACGGACTCCCCCCATTGAAATAAAAAAAAAAAACCTTGCACCAAACCCCCCCAACCCCAAATCCCACCACGAACCCGACTAACAAATGGAGAAACAGAGTAAACACACACAAACACACAGCAGAAGAAAAAGCACCAGCCAATGAAATAGTTGATACTTGAAGGATAATTCTAGAAGTCTACCTGTACTGAGGTTATCAGTCTATCACAAGACTCCTTTCTGCCGACATTCCTAATCCAATGTTTAATAACTATTTTAAATGTTGATATTTTGTGATTGTTGAAGTCTTTTACAGCTACTGGCAAAAACTGGTATATGAATAGTTATACTGCAGATCACGAAAATGTATATTCACATCAATCACGAAAATGGATATTTACAACAATAATCTATCTAGGGATTGAGTCATCGCCAATGGGGGGGGGGGTTCCCCCCTGGCTACGCCCTTGTCTAGTTATATTGGTAGAAAATTTCATGACAAGCTACCGCAGTTTGGCTAGAAAACAATGAACTATTCAAAAAATATTTAGTTGATAAAGCTTTTTGTAGTGTACAAGATTTCCATCCAGATTCATTTCAAGCCTCAAGTATTAGTGGTAACTATTGCGTAGTTTTGGTTCATGTAAATATTGAACTGACTGGTTTTATACTCCAGGTCTTCAAGATGCAATCTCAAAAAAAAACGTAGTCATGGATTACAAATCTCAAGATATAAACAATTACATAAGTTGAGAGAGTTCAAAAACGTTGGATATTGCAACGATAAATATATTAAAAGAAAATATTACGAAATAAGAAGAAATATTTAGAACAAGAAAGGGATTTGTAACTCCATTTCTTGGATTCATCATCATTTGAAGCAATTCAGTTTCAAGATGCATAAGTTGAGAGTTCAAAAACGTTGGATATTGCAACTATAAATATATTAACAGAAAACATTACGAAATAAGGAGAAACATTTAAAACAAGAAAGCGATGTGTAACTCTATTTCTTGGATTCATCATCATTTGAAGCAATTCAGTTTCAAGATGCATAAGTTGAGAGTTCAAAAACGTTGGATATTGCAACTATAAATATATTAACAGAAAACATTACGAAATAAGGAGAAATATTTAAAACAAGAAAGCGATGTGTAACTCCATTTCTTGGATTCATCATCATTTGACGTTTTTCAGTTTCAAGATTGTTTAAAAAGTTTGTTTTTATTTGCGGATGGATAAGAAGAGGTGAATAACCTCTAACCGGATGGGAGGAGCATGCTTCTAAATATACAGAGGAGAACCTAACGTTGATTTAGTTTTAAAAATAATTGTTAATCACACTACTACAAAATATTATGTTTGAAAAATTGAAAATACTATTTATTATATTCATGTTGCATAAAAATACAATACATTACATCTAACCAAGAACCGGTATCAAGTTTTAAACTTGTTTTTCAATAATTATTATTTATTCTAATGGCATAACTAGATTAGATAAAACAAGATCTTGGCTGAAAAATAAAAGTAGGAAAAGTAATGGAAATGGTTGATTAATTGAGATTAATTAAGATGGGCACTTCCAACATCATCGTAAGTGAGAAATTGAAAAAATAGTTATCAAAAATGTATAATTTATAAAAGCAAGCAAGCAATTAACTATAGTATAGCACGGTTCTTAATTATTATAACTGAAATAATATAATTATGTAGCAAACGGCATGGTAGTAATATTAACATTGACTCATAATTTGTTAATTAAAATGTTAAATATTTTCAATTGTAAGAGCCTATCACAAGATTATTGAAAAACATAGTATCAACATGAAATTAATTCCAATGGACACTAGTTACACTACAGAAGAATTCTTAATAAATTTCAAGTATCATATTTCAAACACGTTTTCCAAACAAATCTCAATAGACTAGTTACACATTTATAACCAGTAAACCACACTAATAAAACTTTACTCACTGAAAAACTAAACCAATTGAGCACAAAAATAAGTTAAAAGCACATGAAAAATGAGAACTGAAAAATAATTGATGGGGAAATGCAAGACGCAACTACACACCTATTGCATAGACAGAGATCTAGAGAATAGTGAACTGTGAACTATGAATAATCTATTAATAGAACAAGTTTGGTGGACAAATTTAGACTTAGCCAGTGCTTTGCGCTTGGTGCTTCGACTCGCCTAGGTCTTTGATTTCTTACCGGTAAGCAGCAGAAAGGAACGCCCCAATGTAATGAGCACATGTTTAACTTTATCCATGCCGCGTAATCGTAAACATTTCTCACGCGCAGTTAATAATAATACGTGGAGATGAGTCTTACCGACAATAAATAGACTACACTTCTCTAAGCACGCATACATGTGGGGAAAAATAATTTTATTGGTTGGTGACGTTGAAATATTTAGAATAACATTATGAGTGATCACAAAAACGAAAAACATTAACAAAAAATGACAAACAGTCTCCACCTATGCAAAATTTCAACAAGAGATGCAACAACTATATTTATAAAATATTATATTATGTATACAGTTTAGCTTGTTGTGTTTTAATAATTTTATTAATTTATTCTAGATGAATAAATGAAAAATAAATAAATATTAGCTGCACCCAGGGTGACGCAAAGACAAGAAATGAACAGACTCCACCTATGCAAAATTTTAACAAGAGATGCAACAACTATATTTATAAAATATATTATTATAATACAGTTTAGCATGTTGTGTTTTAATAGATGGTATTAATTTATTCTAGATGAATAAATGAAAAATAAATAAATATTGGCTGCACCCAGGGTGACGCAAAATGGACATTTTAACCGCGGAGCCCATGAAATAAAATGTACTAAATCTAATAAAAAATCTAAATCAGAGCCCATGAAATGGGATCACCGATAATTTGAAATACCAGAATGGTCTTTAAATTTTGAAATCCAGCGAAGGACTTCATGAAATGAGTTGTTTGCTTTAAAAACTGGATGTGGAGGAAAAGGAGAATATTAGAATAGATATAAACAACTTAGAAATAGGAGATAGGAATCGAATAACGTGCAATTAAAATAAAATTAGTAGAACTGGTGTTGATATTGTGAAATCTCTCCATAATTGAAACAAAACAGAAGTTGTCAAAACTCACTACACACTTCGTGTTTCGAATATGTGTTAGTAAAACACAAAAACATGGTCCTGTGACTCAAATTGTTAGTTTAGTGAGATTTGACAACTTCTGTTTTGTTTCAATTGTGCAATTAAAAATAGGAGTGAATTATGTAAATAGCTAAGAAGCTGAGAACTCTAGAGACTACTCACTGGATCACATATTGATATTCCATCGGAGCCAAAAAAGTGTTCTTTACCGTAGATAACAATACTTGTGTGCCAGATTCCCTCAACAACTTCGCCTAGAACAGTAACACATAACATTATCAAAAATTATGAAATAAAATATAGAACCTTATAATTCATGCATATAAATAGTGCATAGGCCTGGATGGTCAAAAAAGGTTATATTATTTTTATAGTCAAGTTATGTAGTGTTGGTTCAATGTAGAATTACAAGAAAATGAATAAGAATATACAAGAAATTAAATTATGTATAATTGTTATTTAAGCATGGTTCACTTATGAAATGAATTGCAAACAATGTTGATATGTAAATGAATGGAGATGATGGAAGTAACAAACATAACATATCAGCTTCAAACAATATTAATTAATTGATTATTGTTACAAAGTAGATAATATATTCTGAATGATGATAATGTATCATGAGAGGAATTCTACGATAGATGTATGTTACACTGTTAACAATAAAGTTTGTATGGCATGGAGCAAAAAATGTCACAGAGAAATAAGGTAGTATTATTTACATTACAATACTCACAATTGCAATAAAATTTACTAATGCCCGGTTTCTGAGTTGTTCATAAAGTTTAATGGATCATTAACCCATTGCTCCAGCATTGAGTTAATGGTCCATTAAGGTTATGAACAACTCAGAAACCGGACATAAATCTAATAAAAAATCGAAAGAAAATTGGGAGTGATATCACAGACTTCAGATATCAATTGAATTGTCAACTTCCGCTTCACAGCAACTTTGAAAAATGAATACGAGCTGATTCAAGTGAAAAAATAAAAAGTAAAATTTTGAGATTTATCAGGAAAATATTTAATCATACTGTACTTTGAAATGGTGACACTTTCTAAGTGGTGATAAATAACGTTCTTCTTTTCCATGAAATCTTGATAAATTATCAAATTACTATCTCCTCATAATCGTACACAGTCTCTCATCAATTATTATCTTCCTCATCCACACTATTTTTTTTTCTTCAAGTCGTTCTCTTCTTCGTTCAGTCTCAATATTTTCCTTCCTATTCGTCATCTTCTGCTTCAATTCCCTATGGAGTTACGACACGTTTAAACTTTTCTATGAATTCCATTCTTCTACTCTGTATAATGGTATTACACATGCAGACAATTAAATCAAATCAGAAGAATTTATTCCTTCTTAAATTGTTGTACAGTTTGCAGAACGTGATATAAAACAATTAGGATATCGATTGAAAGAGGTATTTAAAACAATATTTAATCCCTTTAAAGACTTCCAGAGTTGAAGATCTGATTCCAGCCTCTTTACCGTCTACAATCTCTACTAAAAATGTTGGTACACTTCTAAAAAAATTACTGTTGAAGTCCAAAAGTAGATAACTAGTCTCTCGACTGTGATGAATTTTCCTTTCATGACAAAGTTATGATAGTTATGACAGTCTCCAGTAGTGCTTCCAAACATTTGTAATTTGAATCATCTAGAACTTTTTTCAGACACGTTCATCACAAGTGCTCAACCACCTTGAATGTATGTGTCTGAAAACATCTCAAATATTTGATTTATTTGAAGTCTCAATTCGGAATTCAGCTTCTTTCACCACTCTCAGGAAGTCAATATATGTTTCGATCAAAATAACAAAATACGCAAAAACGAAATGGTTGCAGTTAAATGTTTGAGTTTCAATAAATATTAATTTTATTTTAAAAATACATCAAACAACCAGAAGTAGTAATTTGGATTATTTTAAAGCAAGAATGCTAGACATTGAAAAACGTTCAAAAAAATAACAAGATGCAAATATTTTGAAAGTTTCACACAGTGCTCCACAGCAACAGAAAAAAATAATAGAAATACTGAAGAACACAGGCAATTTGTATCAGTAGAAAACAACAGTATTAGTGCATACATAGTTGACATATTTCTTTTTAAAAGTCACAAACTTACAATCCTTATCATTCTTGCTAATATCAGTCTCATTGGAAGAATTCATACTATTTTCAGCCGAGCTCGTATTTGTGCCATTATTTTCATCTGTCAACCGAAGATTTCATTACTTATTTATAAAAAAATCAATCAACATTACGTGGTGCTACGAAGAATCCAACAAACTTGACAAATGCAAGTCTTGTTTCCAGAAATCTTCATAAGGAACTTGAATCAAAGAGCAGTTCTGTAAACAAGACTATAGGAATTTTCTGTCATTCTCTAATGGTGTTCACAACCGTAGAACGTGATTAGGTTTAAAATTTTAATTCACTTGAAATTCGTGCGGAATACACTACAAAAAACATCAAGAGAAACTCAAGTATATTTCGTTCTAGATCCATAATAATAAATCTAAATTAGCTGCTATTATAAGTCTACACCATCAAAGTTGAATTTAAACAATACTTTGTCAATTCCACTACCATTTGTGAGCTCAGTTTCTTATAAAAGTGCATTACTGATATTGTCAGTGCTCGCATTTGCAGTTCCTAAGAAATCTTAAAGTAATATTCACTTGTAGATTTTAATTACAGTTTGTTGAACACAGATTTCAAACCTCATCAATAAATTGGCCACACATTCTCATTTGTCTCGCCGTTAAATGGCAGTAATGCGCAATAATGTAAGATGATGACAATATCTATGTGCTTAACATTGACACTTTTTCATGTTTCGAATTTATCTTCAACTCAATAATTAAGGCGAACAGGCGATGCATTGTACAACAATGTGTAAATTTCTTCTGTGGTTTTCATCCTTACATGGCCCGTTGACAAGTTTATAATCGTCATTATTATCGATCTTTCTTCAATAAAATAATTATTTTGAATGTGACAAATATTAAATAATTTTAGTTAATGGAAAAATTCCCATATCATTCAGCATTGTATGGCATATTCCCAAATGTCTATTTTTTTATTTTTTTTATTGCTGATGATGCCCTCATGAGTCCGAGACTTGTGCGTGGGTAATGAGGTGAATGATTACACATAGATGCCAGACGGAGGAGCGGGATTCGAAACCACGACCACTTAAACGACAGCAAGCTGAAGTTGCGACGCCCCAACCAACTGCGCTAAGCGGCCCGCCAAAAATTTTCTTGAAGTTGGGCATTTGTAAAATAAATACAATTAGAATTGGAAATATAGCATACAAATATGTGAAATTACGTTTATAAATTTATATACAGTATTAACATTACTGTTATTTTTTTAATGGAAAAACTTGTTATAAAGAGATATTATCAAGCCATTAAAGTAATACGACCTTTCGAATGATTTTGTTGAAGAATACACACTTGAATTGTGTTTAATATTCATTTGAAATTAAAGAATCTTGTTATTAAATAAAATGTTTTATTTCTCTTCTAAAAATAAAGTACAATTCAAATTCTAAACTTAATTCGTCTAAGACAAGAGAAATTAGGTACTCCAGAGATAATTCTTTTTGGGAGTCACCAGCAAGAAAAGAAAGAGTTACCATGAATATAATTATAGCTATCTTCTACGAGGGTCATTTTTTTAAGTAAGCTACAAATAAAAGACCGATGAATAGAAAAAATATTTTTTTACCAAAATGTACGAACACTTATGTTTACTTCTCAGCATAATCACCTTGAAGATTGATGCATTTGTCAAACCTGTGGACAAGCTTTTCAATGCCCTATTCATAAAATGTTGCCGCCAGTGGATTTAAATCAGTCTTGATCTTGTCCTCAGTAGTTGGAAAATGCTGACTTCCAAGCAATTTCTTGCGCAATTAATGCAGCTTTTTATTACTAAATCTTACACCATTTTCAGCGATCCATTTAGGACAAACGAAGAGACCTGCTGACGTCTGGGGTTGATCTGCTGCATGACAACCCCCGCTTCTTAAACAATTTCAATGAGACATTTTTGAACACCCAACATACAGTACCGACCTATCGAGCGACTTCCTTTCTTGAACTGAAGAAATGCTGGCTTGGAGGTCAGCACTTTGCAACTTCAGAGAAACCTCAAAAAAGGTCGAGACTAATTCAAGTTCACTTATGGCAGCGTTTTATAAAGATGTATTTGAAAAAAGGGAAGTGATAGCCGAGTGCCGTAGCAGGTATCTGTTCAATCATAGATAAGCTACGAAATTCCTGGGCGCTCTTTGTAAGAGTGACCGATTGGATTGGCCAGGAAAAAGACTGTTCTATGCTGTAAAATCATTTCCCGGTGGTTCGGAACCCACCTGAAACTGTAGGTTCAACTCATCAATCACCATCATCCAATTCATTACCCATGCACGGTCTCAGACCTATGTGGGCTTCATCCTCCGAAAAAAGCGTGTCCACAGATATGACATGTGCCTCAATCTTCAAGCTGATTATGTTGAGAAGTAAACATGATTGTACGTACATTTTGGTAATTTTTTATATTCGGCATTATATTAATAGCCCATCTGAGGTTTAAAAAATGGACCTCTAATATTTATTTATTTATTTATATTCTTTCTCTTTTAATTCAAAGGATTGATCAACGCCATCTAATGCCCTTTTTATTGTTTTTTTCTCTCAAATAATTGTTGTCTTGATACACACTCGTAATTTTTCTCGGCCCTCTCTTTCCTACGTGACTTAGTGAAAATTCAGACATTGTATTCACACTACTGTGCTCATAATCAGACATATTGAACTCAAACTTGATGACTTTAAAGTAAATTGGCATTCAAATTGCTCAGTTCCGTTCTATTGTTGCTGCTAAATATTCAAGTGCTATTCTGCATTGTACTTTGTTATCTTAATGCGCTGTAATATTTCTGGTGATAGAATCGAGGTTTGAGGCGAAATATTTCTTTGTTGGGCTAAAATTGAGTATTAGTGAGCGCAGATTAGTGTGAGCAAATATTTGTAATCTGAAAATAAACATTCGTTTTCAACGTTCATTGACTTGGTGGCAATTTATAGTCAACACTACCACACAAGGTTCCATTTATGAAATGGGAAATTATTTATTAGACGAAGTTAAAGATGTAAAGTCTTTTCTATCACTCAATTTATAATCTTCGTGAACACTATCGACATTGGAAAATCGCAATATTACAAAGAAAGTTATAATATAGCATAAAATAAATATCCTTTTATATACATAGACTTCCTCTTCTCTGTGTTTAGACATATGAATATACAATATGAACAAATTAAAAAAAAACTATTTTTGTTATGAAAATATGGTATTGTATTAATTTTAAAGACCACGAGAAACTTCCCAAAAGTAATAATTTGTAAAATTAACTATTTTCAATTGAATTCCCTTCAATTTTTATTCTATCATCATATCTATTTGATTGAACATTCATAGATTTACAAATTAAGCAGTGGAAATTTTTAGTAGGTACACATTTTCAAGTGAAAAAATATAAACTCAAATTGAAGAATAAAAAAAATCACTACGTCAAAATATAAGCTTATAATTCATAACTGCATAAATTCTTCTGGAATCGATCCAAAAATATTCACCACGAGAGTTTGTCAATAACATAAACGTTTTTTCAACATTCTCGTATGGCTGTCAGAATACTTGTGTTAAACGTCAACAGCGCCATGTAACCCACAGTAATTTCTAGAACGGTGAGTAGGCAGTAGGTATGTTATGAGATTTGGCAATGAATGCAAAAATTTCAGTGATAAGTTACAAATTTATTTTGAGAAACTGACAAACTTTTAAAAATGTTCTACTTCTCATTTTTGGTTGATTTAGCTGCACAAGATCTCTACCCGATGGGAACTACAGCCAAAATAAATGAAGATACTGTCTTTTAAACGCAATAAGGCTGTCAAAAATCAGAGTACTTTAAAGGTAATATTTTTCTAATAGTGAAAGAGATGAGATGGGAAAAATAGTATATTACAAGAAAAATTCCCTACTGGATTTCCTAATTCTAACATTTATGAATATAAGAAATTCTTGAAAAAAAAATAAAGCTATTATTTATACACAATCTATAATAATATTATTTATTTGGCTTTCTCTAACTGAAAATCGTTATCAAAACTAGTTATTAAATAATATTTAGCTCAACTCGTCTCTAAACACCTGTATCTAAAGAAAAACTTACAGAAGAAATAAATAGAACATAATTTTTCTAGAAAACAGGCCTCTTTATGAAAAGAGACCGAATTACACGCCTCTTATACGACGAGACCAGGCGCATTATTAGAGATGTGACGCAGGGTGAATTTTTGTGACTCCCAAAAATGAATTGGACCTCATCTTTGAAACCTAGTTTTTACATATTTATTGTGAATTTGTGAAACCTAGAAATGAATAAGTTTTCTGCTATAAGAACTTTATTATATTTCACAGGTAAATTCTTTTCTGTGTTCTACAAAAATTCACGCTTCGTCACCACGTAACCACAGAAAGTCACCCTGTGTCACCAGCGATTCTACTTGCTCCAGGCCTTAGGATGCCTAAACAGTGGAGCATCAATACTCGATGTTAATTATAATAGGTGCAAAATCAGATGTCACGAAATCAGGTTTGAGAAATCACATTCTGTGGAATGGGTATTTACGCTGCTTCAATCCTTCAAACTGTATTCCCGAGCACTAGTTTGATTTTACATTTATATTATTATCGTCGAGTACTGGATGCTCATCTGTGCAAGCACTCCAAAGCCTAACGCCATATATATTTGGAATCATATAGGCACTCATAAAGGCATACCTATTTACAAGAAGCGATGTTTATTAGAGAGAAAATATCTCGTTCCAGAACTTTAGAATATTCTTGAATAATTTCATCAGTTACTAAGCTCAATTTATTCTAGTTAAGGTTCTATAGTATAGAAACCGTACTGTAGTACCTATGCGAATAACTGTTATTTTCAATTTATTCATTTCATCAATATTTGGTTGTTTTCTCCATGTGTTGTATTAGACTATCATTCAATTTTTCTTGTTCAATTTATTAGCAGATTGATCTAGCAAATCCTGAGAAATATACATAGGAAAAATAACAGATCTACACAGGAGAACCAAGTTGATAGCACAGATTAGGTTGGTAAATTAAAAAATTTCATTTTTTTAGTTCTGTTTCTTAGTTTAGATTAGATTACACGGCATTACGGTTGCAATAAGATTTTATAAAAAACTTGCGTCAAGCTAGGTAATTACACATTTTAGGGAAACAAGCTATGTTTGGAAAAAGAAAAAATTGAACATCAAATACTCTATGCAATAAGACTCAATGCATTACAAGACATGGCTTTAAGAGCAAAACATATTTCAATATTCCAGAATATGAATATAAACCTCAATATAAAATTAACGAATTTATAAATAAAATAATCATCTATCAATCTGATGCTTACCGAAAAGGAATGGAGATATACTTGTTGCTAAACCTTTACTGAGGTCGTAAATATACAAGGTAACTGGAGTACCGTCTTCAGACATTTCCTGTAAAAAAATGACAGAATTTTAATTCTAGACACAAAAAGTAATTTCAGAAGATAAATATGGTATTAACTAGTATAGGGAAACCATTTTGAGGAGTTGTTGGGAATCAGACATTCAATGAAAATAAAGTCTTCAGTATAAATTAATAGCACTTGAAGGAACAGCATTCAACAAAAACAAAACTCTTCTACCTTCAAAAAGCATCAGCTTGGAAAAAGGAAAAACCTTATGAAGACCTTTATTTGGAGTGCTGGACTGTATGGAAGTGAGTCGTGGACTATAGGTGAAGATGAAAGGAAGAGACTACTATCCTTTGAAACATGGTGCTACAGAAGAATGCTTAAAGTAAGCTGGACAGAAGGGAGAGCAAAGAGAAATTTTCAGAAGGCACAAGAAGAAAGTAGCTTATTGAAAACCATTAAATAAAGGAGAGTTAAACTTATCGGACATACAATAAAGGCGCGGATCCACCGGAGTGCGCAACTGTGCGGCATAGTGTTCCTTTCCGATGTTTCGTTTTGGTGTAGCAGGTACCGCAAACATGCACAAAGTTCGCGCACTCCAAGCGGTTGTTGACGAACATTTTGCACTGAACTTATTTAAAGGTCAGCCTGCGCTCACAGTGTTTCCAACAATATTTTTGCTTCCACTACCAGACCGTAAACATTCTGTGTTCGCCTTCACTTTTCATTCTGTCTACAACTTAAGGCACGACAGTCAGGTTAAAAGAATAATTGAGGGTAAGATCGAGGGTGCAAATTGCAGAGGAAGAGCACGACTCTTCTACATGACACAAATTATGGAGGATATGAAACACAGAACATACCACGAACTGAAACGGAAGCCTCGAAGGAGAGAGGAATGGAGGTCTGCTGCCAACCAACTCAAGGGTCGAAACAAAAGAAGAAAAGGAATTCGAAATTAATCAATTTTGTTTCTGTATATTTGTCAGTATGTTAAATTGTCAGTTACTTCAAAATAACTTGTAAGATACGAGCCGATATGGCCATGTTTAAAATGAAGGGTCACTATAGTCTAGTGGATAAGGCGCCCGACCGGCAATTGGGAGGTCCATGGTTCGATTCTCGGTGGTGACTGATATTTTTGTATAGTAGCATACATCAATTTCCATACATCATACATCAGCTGCTGTTGTCAATACCCGCCATTGCGGTAGTCTTCAGTATAAATTAATAGCACTTGAATTCGAAATGAATAAATTCTGTTTCTGTGTATTTGCCAGTTTGTTAAATTGTCAGTTACTTTAAACTAAATTGTGAAAATAAATGATGAAAAGTACAAAATCTTCCATTTTGATTTATGAAAAATTCTTAAATATGCCTAATTTAAAAGGGACGTGTAGAAATATTCAATGATCTAGGAAAATATTATTGTATAAAATTGGTAGATTTGCTGTATTGAAGGGAGTAGTTAATTATTGTGAATTGTTATTGTTATATATTGGTTATATTGGTGGATCTACTGCATTAAAAGAGGGTGAAAATAATTATTGAATGCATTTAAAGTTAGTTAAATTTAATGTAATTTAAAGAAGCAATACTTATGAATACAGAACAAAAGATCATCTACGAAAACACAAGTTTCGTAAACTCTGTAAACATTATGATATCACTACTGCATTCAATGAACTTTGGACTACAGTATTTGAGTTGATTCAACAGCTATTCTATTGTGATGAATTTATAAAAAACAGTTAAAAATTTAACTTAAATATATACTCTCATGCATGTATAGCCTCTACAACCGGGTTTGACTGCGAGTGACTCATCACACCTAACAATTAATAATTGTATAGTTATCCATTAAAATGAAATGAAGAGTGTATTGTTATCTTGAGATAAAGAAACTATGCGCAAGTTTATAATTTTCAATTAAGCTCCTTGAAAAAAGCCAACTGAAAGTGTAGTGAAAGTATGTTGTTCAATTAAACTGAGGCTGAGACATCAATTTGAATTGGGGTCAATGAAATGGACTGAATACTATTGGCAATAAACGGGAGGTTAATGACGGCCATAATATACATTGGTTCTTGATCAAAATATTTTTATGGTTCATTTTTATATTAAGAGATAATACACTTATCCAAAACATAATACCATAAATATTATGCATATTTGCATAAAGTACAAATTCTATAAATATAATTAATGAAGCAGGAATTCAAAAAATGAACCCGGTAGAAGGTTAAATAATGTCTGCAGACATTAAAATAGCAACTTTGCTGTTAATGTACTTCATAAAATATGTTGCAAAACACCCTAGAAAGACGATTCTTAAGTGATCAAAAATGTCTTCCTGTTGTGACACCATCCAATCCTATTCATTATGAATATCCACCGTATAACTATCATCACTACAAAGAAGAATGGTTCTGTGTAGGCTACTCACGCAATTACTATCCATAAATAAAAGGGAGAATGGATAAACGAAATTATGAAACACCTCGAACTCAATGCCACTAAATGAGCAGCAATAACAACAAACAATAAACACAGTACAATTAAATAATAAAACATTCAGGACAAAGATATTGAAAAACTGAGATGTTACCATGAATTTTGCACACTAATTTTGAATACTTGCAGACATAACAGAAAATTTGAATGAGTAAATTTATCATTTTCTCATATTAATGAATGCATGTTTTCACTATTTTCTTGGAAACATTATATTTAATTGCTGTATTCATTTCAATAAATGTCACAGGTTTGTATTGAAAGATGACGAAACCAAGAAATACCATGATATTATTTAAGAAAGACGATTTATCATTAAAACAGATACTCATATCTAGCTACATTATGGCAATTCGACATATTTGTCTTATACTTGATTTTTTATTTCTGAAGCCAGAGTTCATCCGCTAGAGGTAGATTTATATAAGAGATGTCTATATAGTAAATAAGAAATTTTTATGAGAAATGTCTGCAATCGTTAGCATTAGCATAAAAAGATATTGGATTACCGTATATTCATATAAATCGATTATAAGGGGATGCATGGAACTAGGCAAGGATAAATAACATTAAATTCTTAGTTTACCTGATGAACGACGGTATAAAATTAGCTAAAAAATGTGAGAATTCGTCGATTCAACTATCTTCAAAGATGAAATAATTGAAAACATTAAGCAATTGCACACTTTCTAACTTGTCGTTTTCAAGCGGAACCGTAAACTAGAAATCCAGTAATCCGACTGGACGTTTTTTACGTCTGTTTGCAAATGCACATGTTGCACGACATAGTGTGGGTGTGGAAGAAACGGAAAAACTAAAGAGAAACATTTGCGCAGAACTGAGGCACAAAGAGCGACGAAGAGGTTAGGTAGAAACTGAGGAGGCTAAAAATAAATAAAACGCTGAGGTCGTCCAGCATTAACTCTCCTTCTCGAATTGTACCACCTATTCATTTCTGTCTTATTTCTCAACCCATGGTCAACATCTAGAAATAGCAACACTGACAACAAGGCTGCACTCAATAATTATTACCTTTGCCAAATAATTATTGAAATTTCAACAGGCAATAAATTCAAAATGTACAAAACCTCCACAATAAATAATTATAAAGGGTATAAAAGCATTTATTTATTAGCAGAAATAAAAAACTATCATCTCAAGGTCAGAGTTTAATAATGGAATACTTGAAAAGAGCTGAATTGAATAACAATAATCATTATAATTCTTTATAAAGTACTGAAAGTTTAAAGATGAAATAATCTGGAATTATTAGCACGAAAAATCAGAATAGACCTTAAGAAACTTGAACTATGAATTTATGGTCAGAATCTGACAACAAAATCTCTGAACAGAGCTCCATTGAATAATAATTATTATGTTCTTGATTTATTGAAAGTTCAAAGGCAAAAAGGTAAAATAATCTAAAAATTGAAAGCAAGATTAAGCAAAATAGAATAAGTTTCGGTATCATTTAAAATAATGTATTAAAAATCAAATCAATTTATTGGAAATCTATTTATTAGAAAATGTATTATAAACCTATTGAGTTTGCTTCTCCACTTATATACTAACATTTATTGCAATTTATATCATATTAATTCAACTAATTTGCATGTAATGCTGAAGATAGAAAGTTTGAGAGGAAGAAGGGAAGGGAATAAATAACATGAGAATTGGAACTAGCATCTTCCTAGCAAGAGTTCCTGTTTATAATTCTATCGGACAAGGAAAACATTCTAACACATGACAAACGAATATCAATTTATAGTTCTGAATCTTTATTTCCTGTGAAAATTCAGTTTACTGATTTGAATCAAATATTTATTGCTTTTCAACCAACTGATAAAAAATTGAGCGCCTGACAGATTCAATGAGAGAAGCCAAAACCTTATGATGTAATGCAATCAATTGTGGGAAAGATGTATCACTTATGCTACTGACAAATGCACAAAACCCACATTTTTTAATTAGAAAGTGTAACAAATATAAGTTACAGTGTATCAGGAGGAATCTGCTTCAATGCAAATAAAGGTTAGTTCCATAGGTCTGGAAACGATTCGTTACAAAAATAAAGATTGCGGAAGATTGAAGCGGTATCTATCAATTTGCTCATTTATAATTCTCCCTAACACCTATAAATTGCATGGGTTTCATGTGAAATTTGCTGAAAATCGTTAAACACACATGTAGCTGTAGTCTATAAAACTACCATAAGTATTGAGATATTCTACAAAATACGCAAAAAAGGCTATAAAAACTTTTCAAGTAAACCATTTGTCAATAAACCATTATTTTTTGTCAACGAAACTTGTAGAGAATCCAATGCTGAAAATAATATATTGGATTACCCACAATTTGCACGGTTGCGTCTTACTCTCAATTCTTGTGTTTTGATCCAATGAAACCCTGATTTCGGTGCATTTTAGCCTATTGGGTAATACAAAATTTCATTATCAGATTGAAATTGTTTACAAATTGGAAAAAATATTGCTCTGTTGACAAGTGATAAGTTAATCCATCTCAAACTTGAAACCCCCTTTTTCAGTTCCTTTAAAATCTTTCAAAAGATAAGTTACCGAAGCAAAGACTCTCAGGTCTTTTGATTGAGTAAATTGATAGGGGAAGCTGCCAACTTCAGTCATCTCTATTTTTTTAACGAAGCATTTCCAAACCGATGTTTGAAGAACTTTCTCTATTTTGTTGAGAGGAATTAGTTGATAAAACAAACTGTCTAAATCCCATACAAATGAAGAGACAAATAACAAAACAAGGCCAACTTGCACACAGAAAAGTGTTGAGAATAAATTCGCCATAAAAATGGTAAGATAAATTTAAAAAGCAAG
Organism: Conomelus anceps; assembly: GCA_948455865.1. Taxonomy (NCBI): domain Eukaryota; kingdom Metazoa; phylum Arthropoda; class Insecta; order Hemiptera; family Delphacidae; genus Conomelus; species Conomelus anceps. The sequence goes on along the minus strand of OX418225.1, from coordinate 33,297,402 downwards.
GTAAACCAAGGTATGGAAACTTAGGTTACAATCTAGTAAATGGTAGCAATAATTAAATCTAAAAGTTATTAAATTACGATATCAGTATATCAAGCACTCAGTTTAACTTACTTAAGATATTGTTCTATAAAACTTCAATTTCACAAAGATATCACATAAAACGTAATTTAGGAAGAAAAACACAGCACAGGAGTAGGATGTAAAACTCAAGGATTTATTATCAACGCTCGTTGAAATTTGTTCTGTCATCAGCTGAAGCGCTGAACTCATGGCTGAAATTTATAAATCAGCTGATTTAATAAGGAACAAGGAACAAGCGTACGCAACGCTATCTATACGAATATTTCACAAAAAAGAAAATGTCCGAACTCCGACTGTTTCTCATGCGTTTGAAAACATTCAATTTAGGTTAGATTTGATTCAATTATTATGATATCTAGGAACTTGACTTTATTATTTAAAATTTTATTTAACAATTATAACTGAAACTCACTTCAAGTCTACTATGAGCGAAGATGAAGATGACTCGGTGGTTGAAGAGGTAAATTGTCTATAATCTAATTTATTCTTTGTTACAACGTGGTGAATTTCAATATTTGATTGAAATTAGTGGTCTCATTCGAATTTATTTTTTGTTTTGCTTCGCCTTTCTATGAGAAATCACCTCTCCCTTAATTAGAATAATAATTGTTGTTATTTAAATAGTACTTTCTATTTAAATTAGACTTCTACATGTGGCGTATCATTAACTTATGGTATGACATCTTCACTTTCTTCATCCGATGAAACCGTTAGGGATGTTATTGTGATCAATTATAGATGTATTGATCATTGTATTGGCTTAAGTTTTATGCTTTTTGATCCCAACTCAAATTTCATTCATAAAAAATTTCCAAACGTCAAGTCAAGTTCATTTGCTAGGTCCAGCCTTGCGGGAATCTACTAGAATTATCCCAGTTGAATGAATATGGAGAAACTAATCAAATATCATGTTTCTGTGACATTTAAATGATCCATTTTGTTTTACAGTATCCTGTCTATTTGTCCCATGATCTGGAAGATCGTCTGTACATATTTCAATATCCACTGCGACCAACTGGCACTTCATATGACAGCTCTAAAATTATCAAAGTAAGTGCAATTCTAGCGTGAAGCATATCCTGAGAATATGCGTCTGATTGCGTATGGGATTCATTAAGTAATAATTATTCATCATTCATGAATGTTGAAATGCAAGACTTTTATCTAAAATATATAACTTCTTCACTGTAAGTTCATCTCTTCTAATAATTATAATTAATCTAAGAACTCTGACGTCCGATGACATTTTTGTAGTATATCATTCATACACGTGCTTTGATTATTGAGAATTGTCTTTAAACTCCAAGAGTCTTCAACTCTAAAAGGAGAGTGTGATGGGCTTATGTGGTATTAACTTCAGAGAAAGCTATCGAACTCAATCGAACTTCAGAGTACATGATTATAATACAAGACGCCGAGGAGATTATCACTTGGTGAGTCACAATAGTAGCTTATTCAAACAAAAACCTAGTTATATTGGTAGGAAATTCTACAACAAGCTACCGCAGTTTTTGAAGAGTCTTGAAAATATAGAAATATTTAAAAAACAATTGAAGAAATATTTAGTTGATAAAGCTTTTTATAGTGTACAAGAGTTCCTTTCACATCAAAATTAAGCCTCACCTCAACTAATTGGAAGTAATTATGGTATCTAGTGTATAATATTGTTGATCTGACTTGTCTTATACTCCTTAACTGGAGTCTCCAAGACGTAATCTACAAAAAAAAAAATTTACACAAGAGAAAATCTTAAATCTCCCATCACTATTTCAGAATTTTTTGTCTTTGTGTTCTGGAATCGAAAACTTTTCACCTCCACACAGTACACGGAATAGAAACTCAATAATCATAAATAGGTTCAAAAATTTTCAACAAACTCCCACAAAATATAAGAGATGCACCCTCCCTGAATATTTTTAAAGCTATACTTAGATGCTTCCTTGTTGAATGATCTTTTTTTAGCATTGAGTTTTATGGTAAAGGATGTTAGCATCTTAGTTTATAGAAAGCAATGTAATTTACTTGTTGAATACATTTATACGTCAATTTTGATCATGTTCTATACAACATGCTTTGTCTTGAACAATAAATTCTATTTGAACCAACTTCTTATAGAATGGATTGTTAGTTCTTGTTTGAGTAATATCATGTACTTTTGCAGTAAGTGGTTCCTAACCCACCTAAAACCTACGTCCAATCAACACTAACTCAATCATTACCCACACTCAGATATCAGACCAATCCTCCGAAAAAAAAGGAAAAAGTTAGTGTTTCAAACTGTTTTAGGTGGAAAATTTTCTACTGCATGAAAAATTGACTTTCTTTTTCATAATTTCAGTTTTCTATCAAACCTGAGAACCAAGAAGTTACAATGGAAGTCTCTCTGGATACACAGAGTAATAACTATGACCTCAGTCATGGTGAACAGATAGCGATCAATGTTGATGGGTCAAGCCACAAAAATTCTCAAGAAAAGTTTTTCAATAGGTGAGCTGCGTTTTTTTTTTAAGTTTTTAAATGACATCTTTTAATCATTGGAATTGGACAATTCGAATTTTTTATTTAAACGTGAAGATTTATTCACTCAATAAGAATTCCATCAATTTTATTTAGTGTAGTAAGTTCAGATCCATTTTTCAATTCTCTCCTTGATTCATAAATTCATTTTCCATCGTATATCTTATTCAGGATATCTTCTTCAAGCAAGATTGTCATGAATTTTGGCCGTGCCTTACTCAAAATTCTGGTTTTTTATATTTAAGTTTATTCGGCTAGTATTGATCGGCAAGTTTTTTACATGCTTTGTATTTATTGAGAATTTATGTACTTCAAATACTACTTTGTTTTTCTGCTCTATGTATGTTCAATTATGAACTGCCCTAACATGTTTCTTGAACCGTTGAGTCTCCAAGGCTTAATGATAAACTTCTGATATTCAAATGTGGTACTTATTAGACGTTTATATAAAGTATAAAAAATCATATTTCTGTAAGTTATGTAATTATTTATTATGAAAAATGATATGAAATGATTGCATATTTTACTGGAAAGTTATTTGTCTATGAACAACTACTTGAACTACTCCATTTCTCAATATTTAATCTAACTTATAATGTAAAATTAAAAGGAAATATTAATGGATTCAATGGAAAACACCTTTCAAAATATTGATCCATTGGATTATATTGGAGAGGAATTATGACAGAAAATATGCAAGGTGTATAAACTTCTGGGGCTTGTTTTCTATTGACCTTGCAAACTAAGGCCCTAAGGCAAATCAATCAATATCGACCACCGACCACCTGCCAATATCGGACAGTTATTCTTATCTAAAAAATAAACGTCTGCTTTAAGTTTTCAACAGCTGATTAACAGGAAATTATTTATTGGTTTCCTGTCTTTGAAAAAAACAAGTATCGCAGTTATTAGCACTCTGGTAGCACAGTTAGTTGGAACGCTTAAGAACTACGAATAAAGATTAGAAAATAATAGAGATGAAACAGTATTTTATTTTGATACTTGATTCTAGTTCATTTTTATTCTATGCTACATTTCTAATCGATTTCTTTATTTTCAGTCACGTCATGGATAAACTCACGTTCCATAGTACGAAATCATTGACTGATATTAATACTGTAGCGGTAGCTTGCGTGAAGGACAAGAAAGTTATTTTGTCGCCTGTAGCAGGTGTAATCAGTATGCAGCCATCTTTCCCGTTCCTCGACATCACCGATAAAAAAGCAAAAGAAGAAGCTAAGGAAAGGGGAGATGGTAAAGACACTAGTAAATCCTATATTTGTTTATCTGCATTGTAAAAACAAAATAATAATATCTTATTCTGGCTGGCTAAGGTCTAGAGTTTTCAGGTTGCGCCTGAATAAGTTCAGAGCGTCTGACGTGATAACGACCATTTTTCTACAGGCTTAACTTGTCCTCAGAAACATATGAGTGGCCTGATGATAAATCTTTTGGTCTAACCTGGAATGAAACCCGTGACCTTCCAGTTGGCACTTTAGTGTTTAACCCACCTAGTTGTGGACATTTGCAATTATAAATTGCACTATCTACTTTTTTTAAACTTTTGGGTGTATTTGAAGTCAGGCATTTGTAAGTTGAATTTTCGCAAATCATTGTCTTGTTTGCATTGAAGTTTTTTTTCTAAACTCTCCCAAATTTGATATATTTGATTCAATAGCGAGTTTTGCCTGTGGCTTTTCAAGAAATGTTTTGGTGTAAAATACGGACTTCACAAACGAGGTTTAACAAATGCTTATTACTATGTAATGCAAATTATAAAAAACAGCGAATACAAAAAAAGTTCAATATAGAAATAACAAAAGGAATACTTCAAGTTTGGAAATGCTGATTGATTCCCTGTTAGGAATACTGCGTAAGGATAAGATATATGGTTTCATCCGTTCTTATAAGAATTTTGTAAATTTACATACTTTTAGTAGGCCTAATATAATCTTAGATAATAGCAATATTCTAGTATACCAAGCTCACGGAACAGTGCTCAACCTCTGTACTTATCAGAATACACATTTATATTTATTTGCATAATATATTTATACATATATATTTATAGTTACATTATATTTTACTCTATTCTGTAAGTCAATTTGAATTCGTTGACTTTATGTTGTCAAATCTAATCTTTTTCAATCAACATTTTTATCATTTTCTCTTCAATTCTAGATGCTTCAGGCGGCGAGGAAGAAGAAGAAAAACAAATTACTGTGAAATTTGCGCGCCAAGAAAGCGAGCGAATGAAAAAGGCGCGGGAACGATCGTTCAATTATCTTAGCAAGAAGAGTGCCGAAGAGCCTTGGTATAATACTAGCTACCACGCTTCAACGTCAGAAGAGTCGATGGTTTGTTTCTAATTTTCCACCATTTTCAACCACACTGTCTATTTTCTGTGCCAGTAATCACTAACAATTTTCGGATAATGAAAATCAATTCCATATTCATCTAGAATGGTGCTTGCTCAGTGGAGCACCGAGTGGGATTAGAAAAACGAGTGGATTAGATAATCACAATTGGGAAAAATCTACTTCATTCTGTGATACACCATTCCACAGCAAATGTTTGATTTTACTTTGGTGTGATTGGATCAGCATGAAGACCACCATTTAACAGCATGTGTTTGATTTAGCAATGGTGATTATTCTCCAATATTAACTACTCAACTGTCCAAGCACCCTAAAAAACTGAATATGTCTGGTTGATGATTTTTCACTCAGTAAAGTACAAAATATGTTGAATTAAATCATGACATTGCTATATTGTAAAAAGCTATTATGAATTAAAACAATCAATACTTTTGTATACCGATATCTTGAAGTGTAAGTGGATTACGTTCAGAGCATGATTGCGTCCATTTGTAACCATTATTTCTCTGTTAGTGACTGTACGCAGAAACTCGTAATAATTGTAAAAATCAAAATAACATATATTACTGTTATAATGAATTAGAAATGACCGATCCCACTGATTGCGAAGTTAAAGAATAATCATCATTAACGTTTTTGGTGAATTTAACGACTTGCAGTCAATTTTTAATTAAGAATAAGTAATAGTTTACTCACTCTCTAGGCCGAACGTTTTTGAGTTATGGAAACACATCTTCAAGGCCTTGAAGATGAGTGTCCATAACTCGAAAACATTCGGCCTAGAGAGTGAGTAAAATATTACTTATTCTTAATTAAAAATTTGACTGCAGGGGCCCGTTTCACGAAAGTCACAAGTTACAAAGTAACAAGTTCACCTACTATCGCACTTGTAAGTACAATTTCACAAGTACAGGCGTTTCTCAAAAGTCACAAGTTACAAAGTAACAATTTCACTAGTACAAGCGTTTACTTGTTACTTTTTAGATCATCTGTTACAAGAAAATGTTGTAATCTTCTTCTTCTTCTTCTTCTTTCTCTCCCCGATTTGTAATCGGAATCTATTCTTAATATAGGTTAGGTCTATTCCTGAATTTTGGTTAGGTCAGTATTATTCGGAAAAAAAAACGCGAGGGCAAAACAACAGTGCTAAAAGCAATTTTAGAAAATAGAGAAATATTGTTTGGGGCCTTCTCTGATACATTAAGCAAAAAAGAGACAGAGATTTGACAATAACATGATTGTGTCAAAGGCTGAAATAACTTATTTCATTTTCAAATTCCATAAACTATATTTTAAAAAATATGAATATTTAAAATATACAAATATTTGCAGGCTGATCTACTTTGCTTATACTCAATCAGTCTTGCAATATGGGATCAGGGCTTAGGATGGACCTATGAATTCACATTTTAGGAAGATTTTTGTAATTCAGAAAAATATTGTACAAGCTGCATTACGGAGACCTAGACTGTGCTCAACAAGAGACCTCTTTTCTTGGAATTAAACGGTTAGAGAATTGTTTATGCTTTACATAAATAAAAGTAAAACATTTTTTATAGTCCATGATCCACCGTATAATCTTAGGCCAGTGTCAATTACTTTCGAGTAGGCTTCAATTAAATTTTACAAGTTTACTGCATCTAAACTAATAAATATTAAAATTCACACTTGATTCAGAAATGTTGTTTGTTTTATTCATTCTCCTTAATAAATATTATCCTCACAGAATTTCCTTTTCAAATACGGAACCTTTGGTATTGTAGGCTAAATCAATAACAAAACTAATAAAACTTCAATGACGAATAACCTCGAAAGAACGGTAATGACATCGACGACAAAACTATTTTTTCAAATAACTTAACCACAAAAGCACTTGTGAAAAAAGTTACCCATGTATTACGATAGGTTAAAATTTTGGCTAATATTCACAAGTGTTTACTTGTTACTTGTGAAAACATGAATATTCACTATAGTGAACTTGTGACTTTTTACTAGTGAATAGGTGAATTTTCACTTGTGACTAAAAGACTGGTGAATTTCGTTCGTGAAACACTTGTAACTCAGAATAGTAACAAATTCACCGGTGAATATGTAACTTGTGACTTTCGTGAAACGGGCCCCAGGTCGTTAAATTCACCGAAAAGTCAATATTAACAACGCGGTTCGTCATGGATAAAAAAATCAAGGCAAATAATCATTACATTACGTTTCAAAAGTGAATATTAACAACGCGGTTCGTCATGGACAAGAAATCAAGGGAAATAATCATTACATTACGTTTGACACTAAATCTGGGTGAACTTCACAATTGAACCTCTTGAGATTTATCAACCAATATTTTATTTTTCTCTAATAACGCAGACTACATTACAAGACATCGACATTTTCCTAAAGTAAGCTTAACGTAGAAAGATTCTGTTTGCCGCGCATTCTCTTTCCATATAATGTAGATAAGTATACAGACTTTTGTCAGGTTTGCAAGAGAATAGCGAAAGGATATCGATTTAATTCACAAAAATGTCTAATTGAAAGCCGTAGTGCATTAAAAATCCTCATGCATTCGACTAAATAATTTGGAAGTCCACTATGAATATACAATTATATTTCTATCAGTAATTTGTGTGTTAGCTTTTTGGGTATGTGAAAGCTGTTTATTTTTCCACTTGATGAGACATTGAACAGCATGATTGGAGGTCAAGGACCTGTTGTAAAACAGTTTTCAAATTATCATCGCAATCTACAAATAAAAACTGCTATTAAAACTAGTTAGTAAATTGTTATACCACTTGCTCAAGCTATTAGAACTTACTTGTTTCTCTCATTATTATTATTATTTTTTTTTTTTTGAAGGATGAAGCCCACATGGGTTTGAAACCTGTGCGTGGGTAATGAGTTGGACCAACAGTTTTAGGTGGGTCCGAACCACCGGATAGTGATTTTACAGCAGAGAACAGAATCTTTTTTGCTGGCCAATCCATGCAGTCACCCTTACAAAGAGGGCCCAGGATTTCAAACTTGTCTGATTTGATTTTAATTTTACGTTGGTTGTTGATCATATTATAGAATGATATTTTACTTTCCAGTTTGAACGTGCAAAACTGCTGTCATCTGCTGTCGAAAATATGGAAGATCGGAAAGATGCACTGAACATGAAGCCCAGCGACTACATGGATAGTTTGTTTCCCTCAGCGAAAGAACAGACTTGGACTGCCAAACCATCGAAATCAAACAATTCAAAGCCCTCAACCGAACGAGCTGGACAGTCTGGTTCATGATACAGGTGAAGATTTACAAATTGTTCAGTTTATAATTAACCGAACGTAGTGGGGTCAACCGCTCGGCATTTTGTCTGTCTGTATGTTCCACGATTACGGTCTGACCGATTGCCTTGAAATTTTGCATAAATGTTCCTTATTCCTAGATTGAGCGGTCTATGTATGAGATTTTGTTTCTAAAAATCTTCTTTATTGAGGTTTTTTTTATTTCTTTATCTGTTTGGTAGGGATTTTTAAGCTGAACGGAATGGTATAATTTATACTAAATTTTTGATAAACAGCATTTGGGGAAGGGGTGAGGGAAATTTAATTTTCCATGAAACTCATATTGTGGATAATTATGATTTTTTGGATTGGAAGTGGAAAATAGGGGAGTGGGTGAGTGTGATGATTCATACAATTTTATACAGAGTGATTCTAAAGTCGCGCAACCCAATGTTTGAAGCTGTGAAGGAATGAAAAGTGAATTTGTACAGTATGTGGCCACACTGCTAAATCATGCCCCCGGGCGACAGTGAGCAAGACAGCAGTTGGTTTGTTCATTTTGAGTAGCAATGTATTTTATGCAAGAACTGCGCATCATTCAATAATTTCTTGTGGCTTGTGGCCTCCTCGTTCACCAGATCTGTCTGAGTCCTAATTTTTATTTGTGGGGCTATTTGAAAGATAATGTGTACACAAACAACCCGCATACACTTGATGAATTCAGAAAAAACATTGAAGACTGTATATCAAATTGTCACTACTGCTACATTGAAAAAGGTTGCTTGCAATGTACGAAAATACGTTGACGCATGCATTGCAAATCATGTTGAACATTTCCAGTACTAATTATGAACTTATAAGTAAGTAAGTTGTAATTACAAGTGTATCATAAACTTTGAAATTAAAGAAACAAAAATATTTCAGCTTTCTAGGCTGTTATCATTTTTGTGTTGCTCGAATTTACGATCACTCTGTATTATCATATGTTCTATATCAATGTTCAACTTTTACATGTTTCATTCATTACAGTGAGAAATTTTTAAAATTTCACTGAAAAAGGGGGGTGAACAAATTTTTAACTTTTTTCTTAATGCATAATGTTTGCCTTTTATGATTTTGCTTATTGCTTTTACAGGTTAATATTAAGAGAAGCTGAAAATACATAGTAATCCTTTATTAGGTTTATATAAGGGGTGATTTCTAGGGAGTGTAAAAAATTTAGACTAAATATTGATTTTTGCTATTTCTATCGTCAATGGAAGATTAAACAATGAAAATTGAGTCGAAAGTGTTCTTGAACTTTCTTCAAAAATATCATCCTTTTTTGAGTGAGGAGTGTTCGGTGAGTGAGGTCTACTGTTCACAGAACTGCTAGTATTGTTTAAAGTTGATAAAAATTGTACAATTTTTTGTACAATGATCTTGTTCTCAACTTTGTCTGCTTCTTCTAATTTTCCCAAATTTTGCATATTGTTGGAATTATCTTGTATTCTCTTCTCCATTGTTACTTCCTTTCTGTAGCCCTTATTTCACACATTAGCAGCTATTCTGTCCTCTCACTTTTTTTCCTACTTCTAGTCGTATCCAACCAATTTCCACTCCTTATGCACCTTCCCTCGTCTTTGCTTTTCTTCGAATTTTCATTTTCTATTTTCCTTCCAAATGGCCAACTTCTTTACCTTTGATAGAATTATTCCTAATCCGATCCCTTTAGGTTAACCATCCATTCATTACTCCTATTCATCATAACATCCTCATTTTTGCCATATTTTTGTTTCAAAATACAGAATGAATAATCTCATACTCATCCAAGTGAAAATATATTTTTGTATCTGACAATATTATTTAATTATTATTCATACATTCTTCTACAACTCATTGGAAGCGAATAACAGACTTTTAGCTCAAAACTGTTTCATTCAAATTGATGATTTTTCAGTTTTGAGAAAATATTGAGTTCTTGAATTAGATATTTTAAGAATAATTGTATCTTTGTGTATTTTTTCCCCATTATTGAGCAGCATTATGGCTCCATTGATGCCTTTCCGGTTTCAGTACCATATAAGGTAGTAGAATCGACATAGAAGCTTTATCTCAGCTGAGTTTTAAATGTTCAATGGTATTGTGTATTCAAATACTTGATTGTGGTACCACACTTGATCCATGACTCATGTGTTGTGATATTTGATCAGATGAGCTTGAGCTTCCATTTTTCTCTACCAAAAAAAATGTTACTTCTGATTTCAGTTCATTCACTTTCTAAGTTTACTAAATATTTCTCAATTATTTTAGCTAATATGGCTCATTGGAAACCCATATTGTATATTATCAAGATCCCTTACCATAGAATAGCATCAGTGTATGAAACAAAAATAAATCAAATGATTAACTCTGGTAGCGCAGTTGGTTGGAGCGCTTGTCTGCGATAAGATAAGGCTCTGGCTGGCTTCATTTCCTGCAGCCTTGGGTTCGAATCTCATTCAGTCATTCATGTTTCTCATCATTCATCTCATTACCCACGCACAAGTCTCCAGACTCATGTGGGTATCATTCGCAATAAAAAAAGCTAAAGACAAGGACTAAAATACTAGATATTGAATAAATGTTCAATACACTAGATCTTAATTATCGCAATCTATAATTATAATTTATGTAATTGTTTGTAGAATTTTGGTTGATGTTGTGGAACTCTAAAAGAATAAAACACTGTCAAATGTTGTCAATTCCACTTCTTTATCACTACAGCACTGGACCGCGGTTTCGTGGCTTCACCAGTCACATTTTCAACAGTACTAATACATTGTTTATAAAATAATGTTAACTAATCTTCAAAAGTCGATAGTCAGCAACAAACAGTGTTTAAAATTAAATCTAGTTCCAAAATATGTGTGTATGTAAGCTTAATTTAAGATTAGTAACTTCAATTATACCTATTTATTTTACCTTTAATTTTTTATACCTTATACTTCAATTATTTACATTTGATATTGATGCCATAATCGATACCATAAATATCGATTTGACTGACTATCGACTTTTGAAGATTAGTTAACATTATTTTATAAACAATGTATTAGTACTGTTGAAAATGTGACTGGTGAAGCCACGAAACCGCGGTCCAGTGCTGTAGTGATAAAGAAGTGGAATTGACAACATTTGACAGTGTTTTATTCTTTTATGTAATTGTTTTTCTTTTCAGGTGAAGCTGCAAGAATCGGCGTCGTACAATGATGTGAATCTTGTCTGTGAATGACTTACCAGAACTTTTCAATCACAATAATGTGGTGAACGTCTTTGTTCAGACAATGTTCTACTAAGGAAGTTTGGATTTGTTGTTATGTAACTCAACTTGGAATCTGCAGGTGATGTAGATCACGAGATCATTTTTAGCACTGTTGGAGTAAAGAATTCATTAACAGAATCCATGTGAGGCGCTAGAAGTAGTGGGAAAGGAAAATGAGTTGAAATGGGGAATCCAAAACGAATAATAAGAATCTAACAATTCTACTAGCTGATTGACTGTTCAATATGCATAACATGAATAATGTGATGTGTTTATTGAGCTGTCACTACTTCGGAATTTGAGTTAGTAGACTGCATAAATAAATGTGGTCTGCAATATTCTCTTTAAGAATCTCTCTTGATTAGAGAGAATTGATTGAAATCCAGTTGAACTTCTCCATAATGAAGTCAATTATTCAAGGAAAAAATCCTTGTTGAGAGGTATTTTTTAATGATGAGTTGTCTTTCCAAGATTGCAATCAAGGGACACCATAATAGTATATTATGTTACAAGTGCAGGAAATGGTGTTTACCATACAAGTATGGTAAGATAATGCATGATACGAAGTCGAGTGTGGTATTACCATATGAGTATGGTAAACATCTTCCTTAATGAGTTACATACAATATTTTTTGTCATACTAGTCTAAAATATAAACTTTGAGCAAATACAACAAGCATCATCAAACATAACCTCAAAATCCATCACAGCAGTAAAATACTAAAAATTCTTCTGAGATCTGCTGTTTCTCCAAATTCTGAATCAGCTTGAATGAAAAAGGATGTGGTATTGAAAATCAGCTGTTCTTTCTATAAACAGACATTTACCGGCTCGATTCAATGCTCAGTAAAGTGGTGAATTTGTACAAGTATGACAGAAAAATTCTTTACATTGAGGATTATTTGAAAGTTATTTTGTGGAAGTTTGACTATTTTATGTATAGAAGGTGTTTTCAGGTCCCTTCTCAAGCCCTTATAGATCGCCAAGCTACTAAGTTATCAGCTATTGATTGTTATGTAGGTTATTAGACTACCAAGTTAGGTTAGGTTAGGTTAGGTTGCCAAGTTTCCTATTCTTGTCTTGTTTTTGGGCAAATTTGCAACTTAGTCTAACTAGAACAGCCTAAGAAAGCAGCCAAATGCATAGGAAGATGCAGTCAAGAAGGCAGCATGACCATGATGATGGGGCAGAGTGAGAAGTCATTGGGAATGGCGTTCTCACTCTGGTTTTCACAAAAAAGAGTAATCCCTAACAATATGTGTCTAAATCGCTGGCCCACCTGATCCAAATTTGAGTACACATGTACCAATGAGTATAATATTTTCTGGAGACATGGCGGCCATCTTGCAACTGTGGATCTGCCACTCATTTAAACAAACCAGTGCTGCTCATCAATTTGCACATTCAGCCCAATATGGTGTTTCTTGGAAATTTACCCATGATTGCACTGGCAAATTACTTTAGTTCCATGTTATTATTATACCATGGTGCTATCTTTCACATCCTTCCATTTAAAAGTTAGCCAGTATTTGAGAATCTATAAAAGAGTGCTGCTGTTATTCAGGCAAGTTGTTATAGCTAAATTACAGTGCAGCCAACAGATCCAACTAAAAATGTCAAATTCTGAGATCAGCTGAGCTTGAAATATAGTTTATAAATTAGTTGATTGGATATAAATAAAATAATATGATTTAATCATATTAGTTTGTAGTTTGGAGAGTAAATTAGCTTTTTGAATTATAAAATACTTGTATTAGTGACTAATATTGGTCATTCATATAAAGCTTGTTCTAGGTCATGGCAAGTTGGGTTGTAAGAACGTGACGAAAATGAGTGAATGAAAGAACCATCTTTATACATTATATTTCAAATAACAAGCTGGTATCCGTTCCACCATTCAAGATATATAGAAATGCTAGCATCTATTTAGGTATAATCTATATCCTTGTCCATAGCAGCATGGTATAAAAGTAGAACAGATACCGATACATCATTGAAGTAGCTCGTTCGTGTAACAGAGGTTCAGCCCAATAAGGTGCTTATAGCAATTTGCTCATTCAGCACAATGCAGTGCTGCTCAGAAATTTTCACCTTCAGAAAAATCATTGGTAGCAGCAATAAATTAAGCATAAATTAAAATAAAATTTTCATTAACTTTTCGAAATCAAATGTATTTAGTGAACTAAGAATTGACTACATTGCTCCTACTGGTTAGTAATTACAATGATTTCAATTTCAATATCATGAGTAGCAATGGGAGTGAGTTTAATTAGTTTGAACACTCATGAGAAGAATAGTGCTTTGAAAACTGATTTTTATATTATTGATTTTGCTAGATCTCTCCAACATCTGGACTTTCTGCCTCACTACTATCCAGTTCCCTCCTCTGTCATCAGCTATCTTCCAATTATAATTCAAAAAAATACAACATGAAAATCCAAGATGGCATACTTCAGAAAAAAAACGTCCTATTTCTTCCCAAGTCTACCTATTTATTTTTTAACTTGAGGGTCAAGTGGAAGAGAGAGCACTTATGCTACAACTTGGCCCTTAGCACTTCATTTTTGTGAAATTCAAAAATAGAGACAGTATTTTTTCTAAAATCCACTCGAAATTTCCAAGGGTGTCTTGGATAGCACTTCTTTTTCTTTCTAATCGCCTGGCGTTACCATCTCTCACTTGGAATTTCCAGTGGTATTGATCAGAGCCTTTACTTTCCGCGTGAATCTCAATTATTAATTTCTGAATTTTTTCATTTAAAAAACATTATATTTACTAGATGAATGAAAGCAACATTCTTAGTAATCATATTTTTGCAGCAGTTTTTCAAATATGAAAGGCGAAGGGTGATATTATTCTGCAAAATTTAGAACAAGTCTTCTATACAATAAGACTAGGTATTCTAGCCTACGCCTAGTGCCATAGAATGATTATCGATTTTCATTTAGGTTGTATCAAAGTATTTATACTATTTTAAATGGATAATGTTGATAATTACTGTTAATCATTGATGATTCCTCAAAAATCAGTGTTATATAAGTGTTCCCCATTGGGTGGCTATGCTATTGCATTAATTGTCATGAAATTGTATACTTACATTATGAATGAATGAATGAGGTTTTACAAATGAGAAGTATATAATAAGGAGTATTTTCATACCTTCATAATTTCTCATACTTTATACAATTAACGTTTGTGCATGCGCAGTTAACAGAATAAGTTTTGCATGTGAGCAGACCGTCAAAGTTTCATGTTAATTTATCGAAACAATATGCAAAACTCCACAATTTTATTTATTTATTTACCAATGTGTCCATCACACGCCCCCAGTTTTCAAGTCGAGTATGAAGTCGAAGAAGTGATTATGTATAAGTTTGTAGAAAATAATGTAGTATTTCAAGTAGGCTACGGTATTTATGGAATATGTTCGAGGAGTGAAAGTTTAGTTTTGTATGGAATTGTGTGTGAATTAAACATAATGAATTGTGATACTTGTTTATATGTTTAGGATGTTTGTAAGTTATTATTTATGTATAAAATGTTGTAAAGAATATAGATTGAGTGTGTTTTATTTGTTTTTTACCTTTTATTTCATATTTTTATCATTTTGTAGAGGCGTATCTGAACACAAACAAATATCAGGTGAACACCAGAATGGCTAAATTGTGTTTAAATACAATATTCTCAACATCAATATAAAAGAATTGACGGACATGCAAAACGTGGCTAGCAAAAAGCTCTCAGGGCCTTTGCACACTGGGCCACCACGTGGTAGCATTGTCTCTTACGGAGCACTGCTTCCAGAAATGTGGTAGCTCGAGCCGCCGATTTTGTTCGCCACCGGACTGTGGCGCGACCACGTTATACCATTGTCTCTTATCTGACACTGCACACTAGAGGTTCTTTATGGCACTGCCACTGGCCAACTGTCAAACTTCAATTCAGTTGTTTGTTGAAGTCAGACGTCGTGATGAGCGGTGGACAGTTTGATACCGAAAGGTTTATTATTGAAGTTGAGAGCAGACCTGCCATATGGGACATGTCTTCCAAGTTGTATGCAGACCGGGATGCAAAGAAAAATGCTTGGAAAGAGTTGGTAGATATTTTTATTGAAAAGGAAAAATGGATGTATCCAGAATTTGAGATTTTTGCGACGACGCCTTCGTGCACGCAGTACATCACCAACAGTCCTGCTTCTTCCACATCCATTATGGTGGCTGTAATGGTGTCTGGATTGTGCCAACACTCCTGATGGTGGCCCAGTGTGCAAAGGGCCTTACAAGTGGGTTGCGACCACAAAGCATAGAATAGGCTTTTAGTTGTGAGAGACGATTCAACAAGATGCGAAATGGTTTTGAAATTGAGAAAAATACTAATCCAATTCATTCTCTTATTAAAAGCAATATATTTTCTTGTTCCATAATGCGTTGTAAATTTATCGACTTGCAGTCAGTTTTAAATTGTGAATATAAATAATAAATGTACTCACATTTGGCCGAACGTTTTCGAGTTATTGAATCTCATCTTCATATCCTTGGATAAATAATATGAGTACATTTATTATATATTCACAATTTAAAACTGACTGCAAGTATTATAAACTTAAAAAACACTTGAATGAAAATTGACTCACGTTATGGCGTGACGGTCGTTTCGCTCTGTTGTCTAGAGCATCATCAGACGACCCACAGTACACTGAACTGTACTGTTGGTCGTCTGATGATGCTCTAGACAACAGAGCGAAACGACCGTCACGCCATAACGTACGTGAGTCAATTTCCATTCAAAAGTGTTTTTTAAGTTTATAATACATATTAGTGGAAACAAGATGGATCTTCAACATCATAATGACTGCAAGTCATTAAATTTACAACAAAAGTCAATATATTTTCGTTAATCATTGAATCAACAATCCTGTTAATGAAATAAGACGCCTGCAATAATTATTTGCTGTAATCAATTCTTTATTTTTCAAAAAAAAAAAAACTACTGAACAATTATGCTAGTGTACCAACCATGCAAAAATGAAGCAACCAAGCAAAAGATCCTTTGGCGTTGGTAGGTTGGCTATAATATATTAGATTTTTTTTTCAAATTTTACATGTGACTCAAGTAAAACGCTTATTAAAATACTTTGAATGATATATTATTGAATTCATATCATGCTGATACTCAATTCTGAGATATGATTGTGAGGATTTGTTTGAAGAAATTCAAATCTTATTCTAGAAGGTAATTGGCTCTCCCGCTAACCTTTGTAGTTTGTACCTAACCTACAAATTACCATGCGTCGAACCGTCGACGCGATTGCGTTTGTCAAACTTTAAAAAGAAGAAAGATATCTACAAGGCCAATATGTAGTCATTAAACATAATAGACAATTCAATCAAGTTACGTAAACTCATACTCATGGCAACTACAGTATCAGTATTTACAATTACAACGAGCCTCAGGCCCACTACTTAAACAGGAAACTAGTGCAAGTGTTTACAACGTCTTCACATAACGTTATTCATTGTCGTCAGTTTACTATTCTTATGCGCTAGAGAAACGTTCATAGTTTATCTAGATTCGATTTTAATATCACACAAAATAACACCGGTGGTGTGGAAGTGCCGAGTTCAGTTCAGCGAAAGAGAACACAATACGTAAGACACTTGTTGATTGACTATCAAATTTTTAGTATAAAATTATTTGTCGTAATCTGTATAGGATATTGAGCGATTAACTTACGTAATAGATTTTATTGAGAAACAAGTCTACAAAATACATACGTATTAATTACATTACGTCATTCATTTATCATTTGATCTGCTTGTCTGCTTCACAGTTTTTGGTTAGATCGCTTTTGGCTTGACTAGTGAAACGAACCTTTGCTATTCATTTTTAGAATATTGATAAACTATATCAAAATGCCGGGTGACACGGGAACCACAAGTTACATGAATAAGCATTTATGGGAGCTGGATCAAGAATTATTCAAAATGATTCAAGATGAGAAAAATCGGCAAAAAGAAGGACTGGAAATGATAGCTTCTGAAAATTATACTTCGTTGTCAGTAATGGAGTGCCTTGGATCTTGTTTGAGCAACAAATACTCTGAAGGACTACCTGGTGCAAGGTAAATTTCAACATTATTAACTCTTTCTATTCAAGAAAAAACGTATAGCCTATTTCTCTAGTTTCAATGCGAATTAATAGTCTTAAACCTTCATTGGGCAGGAATAATTTGATGTGTTTGAAATAAAAAATTGTGCAACAAAACGTAGGAATTTAATACAAAGAATAATAGATCCAAATTAATTAGGTATCAACTCAACTATAGCACCTCAATTATTGTATCTTTGATATCACTTGTTATTTATAAATATATTCGTAACATTGCTGTTTGAACGCTTTAGAAACCGAAATTTCACTCCTTTCAAGATTGTGACAATTAAATGAATGATACATGTAGGTATTTGTTCAGTCAGATAAGTCGCGAGCGCTTGAGCTCTTCTTGTACGGGTGACCGCTTTGGTTTGGCCATCAGAAAATGCTCTCTTCTCTGCTGTAAAATGAATTCAGAACCCATCTAACACTGTATGACCAACTTACTTCATACTTACTTCTTCTCTCTGTCATTGACCAGAATCCTGGATTGACTGTGTCAGTTGTTCAGACCTGATTTGGTCCTTGTCGCTTCAAGTTATAAAAGTAACTTCACTAAGTAACTCATCAATCATCATCGAACACATTGCCCTCGAACAGGTCTCAGACCTATGTGGGCTTCATCCTCCGAGAAAAATTGAATTGAGTTCAGTATACCTTGGTTGTTTCTGTAATTAATAAAAAGAAACTGAATGTTAGCTTTTTGCCATTAATCTAATTGCTATCAAAGCAAACTATTGAATATAACATTATCTAGAAAATAATTTTCCTATTCATCAAACAAGTAATAACTTGGTCATGCTCATTTATAATGTTTTCCAATATTAATATTTGTTCTCACTTCATCCAGGAATGATAGATTCAATACAGAACCGTACTTATTTTTTATCTCTATTAAGTTATTACCGTAACTTAGTTGAAGGAAATTGTTGGATAAAATTGAACATCCATCTTGTTATGAATACCTTGACATAAATACTTCTATAATTGAGAAAGAATTTCTTTCCTGTTTTACCATCAACTTATCATAAGCATGCAAAATAATGTTGCAAAGACTGAGCTCAAATTATGTCATTTTCTACTCATTTCCCCCTTTTTCCAATAGCTGCAAGTACTGCCTTTTTTCTCAATATTTTTATTTAATTTTTTGTGAATTCGATCGTGAAACATGAAGCTTCTTTCAATATTCTACCAATAATGTGTTTATAATTATGCTTAAAATAAATTTGCAGCTCAACAAGAATAGAAGGTACATTACATACTATCATCTGCGTTCCAATAAGAACTATTTTTTGAATTAATATCACTTATTTATACCTTTTAACTAGCATACATAAAATCTAATCTATAATAAATCATAGCATAATTTTTAGAGAAATATGTTTTATCTGTAATATAAAATTGGATATTGTTGGCCGCATCCAAGACATAATATTGTTGAGTTCACTTGCAGTGATGGTTTCTTCTTGGCTACTATACATCGCTCTATTCCTCAATCAACTTATCTGCTCATCCGTTTTGAGAACCAATTTATCAATCAAAAATGACAAGAGAGAAGGTTCTTATAGTTGTCACAGATTCTTCTTGTTAACTCAAAAGTTTCTTCTAGTTGACGTACCGTATTAAACTATATTAGTCCATAAGCATGAAAGGAGCGGGTAATATATGGCCGATTCTATCCTGAAATATTTAGTAGCCTAAATAGCATTATTTAATTTTTTTCAAGATTACGTCTTGCAAGTTATGTATTACAAGGCAAGTAAAGGTAAATGAGATTCTTCAAGTCAGATTCTTATTCATTAGTTATCATAATTAAGTTGCCACAACTAGTTCCCATAATAGGTTGTAGTTTAATTCTGTATTAATAATTAGGGTTGGTCCTCCAAACCAGCAAAATTTTCCAATTCCCAAAATTACAAAAAAAGGTAGTCATCAAAGTGCAGCTCTAAATCTATCCCAGGCAGCAAATTATTTATTTTACGAATTAACTTCACTGAAAAGTATCATTTACTAGACTATGATGTGAGGAGTATAAGCTTTGCTTTTACTAGCTTCCTAAAAAGTTGATAGACTTTCTTCAACTATAATTTATTTTGAAGAATATAATGCCATCTTTACCAAAAATATTCTCAGAAACTTGTTGAATAGCTAGTAAATTTGGATTTTTGTTACTAGAATTTTTATCTTTCTCCTTGAAAATAATCTTTTGAAGTAAACCCTTGTGATACGGTATGCAGTAAAAGGTTTAATGAAAAATCTAAATGCAAGGAGTAACTTAATTGGGTGAATTATAAAAAAATGTTCGCTTTTTATGAAGACTACAGAAATGAGGTTTTTTTATTTGAAGAATTTGATAAGGTGCTCGTTTTATAAGTAACAAAAGTTGAAGGTCAGACACTATTATACTTAAAAAACGGATAAAAAACTTACTCTCCATTACTATGTGAATCATTAATCATATCTGTTGCGTCTATCCCCTTTTTTATAGTACAATACGTCAAATTATATCGAAATAATTCGATAAGAACTTTCATGCTTGAATCAGTTTCACATACGATTGCCCTTATCCAACTAATTAAGAATGCTAGTAGTATGATAATGAATTCGTTATGCAACATATTGAAGTAAAATTATCTTCGATGGTTTTTGTGTACGATACAGATAGAATTTATTTTAGTGTAATTACCTAATGAATTGGCCGGACTTTCACTATCTTATTACAATGTCAAATATTTGACTTACTGTTAGATGTTGACCGAATGATTATTTAAGTATTGATGTCTTTAATAAAAGATTAGTTGCATTCAATTACTGTAATTTCTTGTGATAATTCAGTTCTTGTTGGATAAATAAATTTAAATGAAAAATGAAATTTATTGGAAAGAAAATAAAAATGTACAAATTTTACAACAATAATTTCGTTACTGAATACTCATAATACAATAATATAAAATATTACACTGTTCTCTGCTGTAAAATCACTTCCCGGTGGTTCGGAACCCACCTAAAACTGTAGGTCCAACTCATCAATCACCATCATCCAACTCATTACCCACGCACAGGTCTCAGACCTATGTGGGCTTCATCCTCAAAAAAAAAAATTATAAAAACAGTATTAAATTCAGTCACATATATACTAGCTATTAATATAATGTACAGTGTGTAATAAAAAGAATAAGAAAAAAGTACTCCATTTGCAACCAGCAGTGTTGGAGTTTACCCTATAATTTTAACTTAAATAGACATATAGAAGAGACAGATGCCCCAATAAAAAATTATTAAATGATTACTGTTGTATTAGTGAATTTTAGAAACTGTGTGTAAATAAATTAAATGAAAAAACTTTGACTAAAGTAATTTACTGAATTTAAGGAGTATGAAATAAAAAATAAAATAACTAAAAATCGTGCCAACTTATAGACAACAAGCAACAGCGAATAAACAAAATACTATATTATTTATTAATAAATATGGCTATGTAGTCATTATGTACTAGGAGGTTGCCCGATTGAATTGAATCTTGATTTTTAGAACGGTTTTTATGAAACATTTTAGTTTTAAATAACACCGTGATGATAATAATAATAATATCGTGTGACCTGGCTGGCTCAGGTCTGGTGTCAGAGTTATCAGGTCGCACCTGAATAAGTTCAGGGCCTCTGACGTGACTTAACGACTGGTTTTAGGCAGCCGGGACCGACAGCTTAACGTGTCCTCCGAAACACGGTAGTGGCCCGAGGTAAAATCTTTCGGTCAGAACTGGGATCAAACCCGGGACCTTTGGGCTAGCAAACCAGCACTTAACCCACTCGGCTACGGCCACTCCACCGTGATAATAATAAGGGAGTGATTGGCAGCTCGCTGAGCGTGGTGTCAAGGCTGTCTTGACGTTCAGTCACCAGCTATTGGAACTGTACTTAAAAGGGTGACCAGACGTTATCAGCTTTATCATCACTTATTCGATGGTTTTGAACCAACATAATAGTGTAGTTGCTACATTCATGTCATCTTTCATCTCATTTCGCAAACTGTGCAAGGAAAAACATTTATCCATTATTCATTATCTATCCATTATCTTCCCTTAAGGAAGTGATAGCCGTGAGCCGTAGCAGGTATCTGTTAAATCAGATAGAGATAAGCTGCGTTCTCCTAGGCACTATTTGTGAGGGTGACCGATTAGATTGGCCAGCAAAATGACACTGTTCTCTACTGTAAAATCACTTCCCGGTGGTTCGGAACCCACCTAAAACTGTAAGTCCAGCTCATCAATCACAATCATCCAACTCATAGGTCTCAGACCTATGTGGGCTTCATCTTCCAAAAAAAATATTATCGTCATCAGAGACAATATTCCTCATAAATTTTGTTTTTCACAACCAGAAAGTTATCTTTTTTAATTGAATCTGTGTTTCTTCTCTCCTCCTCCTTCCTCCTCCTTCTCCTCCTCCTCCTCCTCCACCTCCTCCTCCTCCACCTCCTCCTCCTCCTCCTCCTCCTCCTCCTCCTCCTCCTCCTCCACCTCCTCCTCGTTATTATATTCATTTCACCATTCTTTACAACCTCTTCTCTTTTTTCATATTTCTCTTTAAATTTGAATTTTGAATTTATTTATTTGCCAAAAATTATTACAAACAACTCTACAAAATAAACTACCGCACTAAAACTTATACAAAACGAAATCAGCTATGTACTATAATATGATCAATTATTGATATAGTAGAATCTCGATTATCCGACGTTGAAGACGTTTATTTATTAGGTTGTTTTTCTTTCTGTTTTCTTTGTTTTCTATTTAGATGTTGACATTTGATTTTTATCAATTACAGGTATTACGGAGGCAACGAGTTTATTGACAAAATAGAAACTCTAGCTCAAAAACGTTCGCTTGAAACGTTCAGCTTGGAGCCGTCTGAGTGGGGCGTCAATGTTCAGCCATACTCAGGGTCGCCGGCCAATTTTGCCGTCTACACTGCCGTTGTCGAGCCTCATGGCCGAATCATGGGTTAGTTGAAGTTAGAAACAATAGATGCTATAGTGTCGATCTATGTTTTGTGATAATTATTTTTATATTTGACCCTCACTTATATTTGAACAGGGATCTCACTCGGACTACGAAGAAGCTATATACCAAGCTTCAGGAGTCTGGAATATTCCTTTCAAGAGTAATCTCACGGGAGGACGGGTAACAGCAAGATTTCAATAAGGTCCTGTCGGGTCCTTAATGAAGATATTGTGAAAATGTGCAAAAACTATATCGATTGAGTTAATATTATTTACGTAGTCCTACTTCGTGAAAAATCCAAAACATTTTTATTAGTGCGTACATAGGGTTATTAAAAAAAGAAAAATTTCAATTATTTCTTCCAAACTACTAGAGATAGAAACATATTTCCAACGTTCATAGAGAGAGGAAATTGAAATTTTTTAGTATCATCAGCTTGGGTAGAAATTGTACTGCACAGACAAAATACTGATATTAACAATATTACAAAGGTTGGATGGCTTCATGTGGAGACGATGATTCAGAGCTCGCAACCATACGGTTGGCTGAGGAATATTGTGCTCCTTTATTGCTCATTAAGCAGATTTCTGTGAGTTCAAATACACAAAATTATCGTTTCTGTGATGTCGCCATTTTACTCTGCAGCCAAACAACGGCGCCAATGCAGTGGTGAATGGAACTTCTACCTGGTTTAATCGAAATTTTAAACTTTTTCAGTGAATAATACTGAATCTCCTTTTTTCATAAACGTTGAGATTATGTTTCTGAACGTTGTAGTTTGTAAGATTTGAATCGCTCCTTATTAAATATCTACTCAACAGATGAATGAAGCGGGCCACTTATCGCAGTTGGTTGGGGCGTCGCAATTACGGCTTGCTGTCGTTTAAGCGGTCGTGAGTTCGAATCCCGCTTCTCCGTCTGGCATCTATGTGTTATCATTCACCTCATTACCCACGCACAAGTCTCAAACTCATGTGGGCATCATCAATAAAAAAAATGTTTAGAATATATTGATTTTAAAAGTGATGTCTTGATTCTGATCGAATTACTGATTTTCTTTGTAGTGGCGAAGGTGATATTAAGAAAGATATCCATAATGAATAATAAGACTTGAAGTTTTCACAACTTCAAGTTTGTTTGTTTGTTTGAGATTGATAATAGTGTAACAACCGAAACTAGTTTCTCACTGTTTTCAATAATTGGGTTGGTCAAGTCAAAATCAAAAATCTTTTATTTAGATTCTTCTAATAGTATATGCATTTATAATATATAATGTATTTGCATATATAATGTATGCATATATATAATGTATATTTGCATATATATAATGTATTTGCAATATATAATGCATTTGTAATATAGTACAAGGTGATTCAAAGACATGGGAAATTTTGAAAGTTGTGTTGGTAGCCGTGGGCGATTGGTACCACTGAATAACGTATGCCAGCCTGTCAACAAAACCTTGCCATTTAGTTATCATGGATGCTTGGAGTGGTGCGCAACGTGCGTTTGCGATCAAAGCTTTTTACAAGAACAATGACAGTGTGGAGGGGGCACGTAGAGAATTTCGCCGTCATTTTAATTTAGGACGCCACGATCGTGTTCCATCAGCACATGCAATTAAAACATGGATACATAATTTCGAGGAATCTGGTTCAGCAATGGGAAAGAAACCTCCAGGTCGTGCGCGAACCATTTGTACACCAGTCAATATCCAAGCTGTTCGAGATGCGGTCATAAGAAGTCCACGTCGGTCAATTCGTTGTCACGCAGCATCTTTACAGTTGCACAGTTCAAGTATTCGACGAATATTAGAACAGGACTTGAAATGCCATCCATACAAGTTACAGATTGTCCAGGAACTGAAACCCAACGACCATGTTATGCGACAACAATTTTGTGAATTGATGCTCCAAAAGTTAAACGAGGACGAGGGGTTCATTAACAAACTGTGGATGTCAGACGAAGCCCATTTCCACCTCAGTGGTTTTGTTGACAAACAAAATTTTAGATACTGGGCACAAGAAAATCCTACAGAACTACACCAGCGTCCACTGCACAGCAAAAAAGTAACTGTGTGGTGTGCTATGTCATCTCACGGTAATATAGGCCCTTACTTTTTTGAGAACGAGAATGGCTTTGCGACTACAGTCACTTCGGATCGTTACGTTGCTATGCTTCAAACCTTTGTTGTGCAACAACTACAGAGATTTCCACAAATTATTGACACAGCCTGGTTTCAACAAGATGGTTCAACGTCACACACTGCACGAATATCGATGGCAGCTGTACACCAATTGTTTGGGGAACATGTAATTTCGAGAAATGGTAACATTCCATGGCCTCCCAGATCCCCTGATTTGACAGCTTGTGATTTCTTTTTGTGGGGTCACCTTAAAAGCAAAGTGTTCCTTAGTCAACCTGCAACAACGGAAGAATTGAAAGCCAAGATTCGAGAAGCGATTTCAGAAATTCCAGTTGTAATGTTACGTCAAACCATGGACAATGTGACGAAGAGACTACAGGAATGTTTGCGTAGAAAAGGAACACACCTGCAAGATGTCATCTTCAAAAAATAAATGTTACGGTATTTATTCTAAAATGGCATTATTTTTACTATTAAATGATATGAAAAACTTTATTTAAAGATTTGTTTTTCTTGAAATTATTTAACTTTCAAAATTTCCCGTTTCTCTGAAACACCCTGTATATGCATTTTTAAGAATAGAAAAACAAAAAACAAATCAAGAATCTATAATACCTGCAAGGGTAATCCTGTGCGCAGGTATGAGTTGCAATATTTATTAAAAACAAATGATTTAACAAAAATTAAGGGTAAAAAGGGTACGTTGAGACAAAGAGTGAGGAGAAAATAGGAAGAAAAGAAAGAAAAAGAGAGAGAAGAAAAAAGAAAAGAAAGAAAAAGTAAGAGAAGAGATACTGGCAAACACAAGAGTGAAACAATATGAGTAGATGGCAATAGATGACTATTCCAACAGCCTTTCTTGATTATTATTTGTAATTATCCATGTATGTTTTCTTTCTAAGCCTTTTATTAAAATTTATAATGTATTTTCAAGTAAACGGATGGGAATGTGATTTATTAATTTATGGGAAATGAAAGAGAATTGTCTTCTACATACCTCCAAGTAACATATTCATAAATGTTTCTACAACATATTCATAAATGTTTCTTGAGAGGCGTGAAGTGGTTTCTTGAGAGAAGTGAATCTGCTATTTAAAAATTGAATATTGTTAAACTGTCAATGCCTTTTGTAAACTTGTTTCATTTAATTGGAAATAAAGATATTGTATCCTTTTTATCAATAGATTTGAGCTTGTAAGTTATTCCCTTTATCAATTGTCTGTGTGCAGGTCTGGACCTTTTCGACGGCGGCCATCTTACGCACGGTTTCATGACAGCGCAGAAAAAGGTGTCGGCCACGTCGGTGTTCTTTGAATCGATGCCCTACAAAGTGGACCCGCAATCGGGGCTGATAGACTACGACCAGCTGGCACAGTCGGCCCGTCTTTTCAAGCCGAAAGTCATAATTGCCGGTATTAGCTGCTACTCACGCGTCTTGGACTATAAGCGCTTCAAGGTATTTCCATGAAGATATATTTACTTATTTAAAGGCAAATTAGTCACTAAAACTAAGTAAGATCTGCGAGTAGAATAGTTGAAATTTTGTCACTTTTTGACTGACATTCAGATCATTCAATAGAACAAGGACATCAGCACACAGACATTGAAAATAACATAGTATACACACTTAGAAAAATCCCAAAAATAAACACTCTCGAACAATTTGAAATCTATATACACAAATTGAAAAAACACAACATCCTTAAAGAACATACCGGCCCGTCTTCTCAAGTTGAAAGTGACAATTGTTGGTTGTTTGCTACTGGCGTGTCTTGGACTACAAGCGCTTCAAGGTATTTCCATGGTTTTCCATCTTTGATTATTCAAAGACAAATTTGTCACTAAAAATAAGTATTTGATGATTCATGATGATCTGCGAGTAGAATAGTTTAAATTTTGACACTTTTCGACTGAGAACATGCAGATCATTTAATAGAACACACAGCACACAGACATTGAAAAAAAATATTATACACATTCAGAAAAATCCCAAAAATAAACACTCGAACAATTTGAAATCTATAGACACAAAATTTAAAAAAAGCACTTACCAGTTTCAGATATGATATCATATGCACCAAGCTAAGCAAAATTATATATCTTATGAGAAGACTTAGGTGTGAGTTGTCAGTTCACTTAGCATATTACGCTTTCTTTCATTCCATCTTGTCCTATGGTATCAGATTGTGGGGTCATGCCTCCAGTATAGAAAAAGTGTTAATGTTACAGAAGAATGCTGTCAGAATAAAAAGTAACGCAGATTATCTGGACCATTGTATGTCAATATTCAAGAATTCAATTTTGACTGTAATTAATGAATTCATATATCAGTGTTTGAAAGAGATATGATAAAGACAAAAAGTATTGATTGTCGGCAGCAATGTTCATGATTATCCAACCAGGGTCAAAGGTAATCTTCACTTCCTCGGTGTAGACTGGGTAAATCTCTATCCTGCTCCCCAGTAGTTGGTATAAAATATTTCAACCTCCTGCCAGCTTCCTTTCGAGGCCTCCCCCTACCTGTATTCCTTAAAGCCTTGAGAAAATGGCTGGTTGCAAATCCTTTTTATTCTACAGACGAATTCAAAATAGAAGTATGTAGGATAGATAGTTAATTTTATTATTAAATGAATCAGAACTATTGTATTTGGTTATTTATTTTTATTACATGCTATTTATTCAGGCACCGATACATGTTATGCCTCATGGCAGAAATATTTTACTTATCAACTTGAATTGTTCTGCATGTTAGTCGAAAAGTTGAAAAATTTTAACTAGACGTTATTAGTGAATATCATAAAAAATCTTTCTGCAACTAGCTGGGATCAATTACATACTATAGAACACGGAGTGTCATAGTTGGGTAGGGTAATTTTCATTGAAAACTGATATTTAGAATTGTTATTACCTTGTAGTTATAGATTTAATCTTTTTTTTTAAATTTGTCTTTTTTTCTTCTATATAAAATCCTACCGATCCAGACTCTTCTTCGCACACAGGCATTGTAGCCCATGTGAAGAATATTCTTTTCTCTAACTTATTGTCATTACCTATGTACTTGTTTTTTAAAGAGGAAATAAAGAACAATTCAACTCAATTCAATATTATGTAGTTTTTTTTTCGGAGGATGAAGCCCACATAGGTCTGAGATCTGTGCGTGGGTAATGAATTGGATGATGGTGATTGATGGGTTGGACCTACAGTTTAGGTGGGTTCCGAACCACCGGAAATTAAATGTAAACCGTAAATGTAAAATGTAATAATAAATTATGTATTTATTTTTTTATCTAAGGCGATTGCCGACGAGTGTGGCGCGTACCTGATGGCCGACATGTCGCACGTGTCGGGTCTCGTGGCTGCCAAGGTCATTCCCTCCCCCTTTGACTACTGCGACATTGTTACCACTACAACGCACAAAACACTGCGTGGACCAAGGTCCGGTGTCATATTCTTCCGTAAAGGTAAGGACTAAAACCCACGTTAGTTTGGGTGCTTGCACGGTGGAGCTTCGAAACTAGAGGCTAGAAGCAAGACTGTTACTGGAACCAAAAGTCATTCTAGAGTCAAGTGGTTTCAATCTAGAGCCAAGAGTGAACACGTTTGATCAGTCTCGGGTTATTTTGGAACATGTTGAAATGTTATTAAATTGTTAAATGCTCACAAGATAATTGATTTCAAAATTACTTTTAATTTTATAAATTTTGCCGAAGAAATTCGCGGACACTGTCAACTGCATTAATTAACCAATGGAATTCGATGAATATCACACCACAAAAATATTCAGTCAACGCTGGGAATTGAACCACGGATCTCCCAATTGCGTCAACAGGCGCCTGGCGCTTTGGTGTTGTGGCATTCATCAATTTCCGTTGGCTGTCAGGTGATAGTCAAGCTGTTCCAAGGTCTTTTAAAATCATTGTTGAAAGTATTCTATAAATTATAAATTTATAAAAATAATAAAATTGTCATTATTTAGTTGGATGTTTTTCTTTTTCTTTTTTTCGGAGGATGAAATCCACATAGATCTGAGACCTGTGCGTGGGTAATGTATTGGATGATGGTGATTGATGAGTTGGACCTACAGTTTTAGGTGGGTTCCGAACCACCGGTTGAATTGTAAAATATGGTTCTGAAATGAATTCATTCCAGAATATTGCGATAATTGTTGGCTTTATAGTATAGTGATAGTCTTAACATGATTCTTATCTGATTAATTCTTTCAACGATATTATTCATCTTAATACACATTATGAACTTTCAAAAAATGGTATTACCCCATCCACCTTTATTTGCCTATTTTCAACAAATATTCATTTATTGTCAACAATTCATCATGATAACATAATTCATAACATTCATATATCTAAACATAAACTCACGTCTTTCATATTTTTACAAGCTTTCATTATTTTTGTAAATAAACTTATCCAAATGTACCCTACAGTTATCATTTCAAATTTCTATCTCATCTTAAAAGACATGTAATCTGGATGTAATCGTAATATATTTTTCATGTTTTGCATGATAGGTTTTGTATTTTATAAATAAATATGCATTTGAGTAGCCGTTATTTTAATGATAAAAATGAAGAATAAATTAATGAAACTAGGATAAAAAAAAGGTTACTAATTATTACACACTAAGGTTACACACTAATTATTAATGATAGATAATTATTCATCATTAGAAATTGAATCAGCCTTTACACAGAAGCATAGTCAAAATAAAAGAATTTCTTTAAAAGAAAAGCTATTTCAATTAAATTTCATGTTATGTATTCAATAATTGTAATTTGATACTTGTTTTCTAATTGCAACGGTTTGTTTCAGGTGTGAAACAGGTGAAACCGTCCGGCGAAAAGGTGTTCTACGACTTGGAATCTCGAATAAACGCGGCCGTGTTCCCAGCTCTGCAGGGCGGACCTCACAATCACCAGATTGCCGGCATTGCTCTGTGCATGGCTCAAGCTCAAACTGACGAGTTCAAAAATTACCAAAAACAGGTGATAAATAATTTTCTTTATTTATTTATAAAGACAAAGTAACAATAAATGCAAAGATACAACAGACCAGAGCCAAAACTGCTCTCTTCACAAATTTTGATTAGGCTATTTCATCCAAAACTTTTACGTTACTCCACACTAAAAATTTCCATTCGAAAAAATGGCTTGTGTTTTAAACTTAAAGGCAATTGATTTTAAATGTTCACTCGAAAAAAACATTAAAAGAATTCAAAATGTAAAATTTTGATTGAAACTTTCGAGCCCAACAAATACTAAAATACCAATGAATTTGGACTTGATGGACTTGTACAGTTATTTTTATGTTTTGTTATTATTTACCTGGTGCTTAGGTCCAACATGTTTTCCATATATTAATAATAGATATGTTATGAATATATCTATAGGTGGAACATGTGAATGTCTCCCAACCAATAGATGCCTCTTTTTCTTCTTTTGCATCTTCAGCATTCTTCTGTATAAATACCTCTCATAAACCTTTTCTTTTCAGCCTATCAGTAGATGATTAATTTATTGCTACAAAGGCCTTTCGCCCAGAACTTTGTATTTTCGTGCAAAACATTACTGTATCTTCGGTTGTCATCTTTAAGCACCATTTTGTTAACACCAAGTTCTGTTGAAATTTCTCATAAACAATCACTCTCGAACTTTCATTTGTATACATTTTTGTTATATTGTACAGTGATACTAATTTTTTTAAATAATTCTATAGCAAATGAAATTACCTTAATAAATTTGATTCAATGTCTATGATTATGAATCTATAATTGCTGTAACTTTGTAAATATAACTACTGTCAATCACTATATGTAATTGGAGAGTGATAGCCGTGAGCCGTAGCAGGATTTGTTCAATCAGATAGAGATAAGCTGCGTTCTCCTAGGCACTCTTTGTAAGGGTGACCGATTAGATAGGCCAGCAAAAAAGACACGTTCTCTGCTGTAAAATCACTTCCCGGTGGTTCGGAACCCACCTAAAACTGTAGGTCCAACTCATCAATCACCATCATCCAACTCATTACCCACGCACAGGTCTCAGACCTATGTGGGCTTCATCCTCCAAAAAAAATGACTTGTTTCTTTTCACTTGAAGGCAATTGATTTTAAAAGTTCACTCGAAAAAAACACTAAAACAAAAAAGAATTCAAAATATAAAATTTTGATTGAAACTTTCAAGCCCAAAAAAATACTAAAATATTAATGAATTTGGAGTCGATGGACTGATTTTTATGCTTTTATTATTTACCTGGTGCTTCGGAACTGTAGGTCCATGTTTTCCAAAACACGGCTCAAAAGTGGAGGTGGAACCATAAATGTATAAATAACATATATGTTATGAATATAATTATCTATAGGTGGAACTGTAAAGGTCTCCCAACCAATAGATGCCTCTTTTTCCTCTTATTTTGCATCTTCAGCATTCTTCTGTATAAAGTCTTCTCATAAGCCTTTTCCTTTCAGCCTCTATCAGTAGATGACTAATTTATTGCAAGGCAGGGCCTTTCGCCCAGAACTTTGTATTTTCATGCTAAACATCACAAGGTTGTTATATATAACTACCATTTTATTAGGTACCGCCTAATTCTGTTCAACTTCACATTCGTCACAATAGATAAATAAACTTTCTTATAAACAATCACTCCTGAATTTTCATTTGTATAAATTCTTGTTATATTATTCAGTGATACTAATTTTTTTAAATAATTTATAGAAAACGAAAATACATAATAAATTTGATTTAATGTCTATGATTATGAATCTATAATTGCTGTAAATTTATACTACTGTCAATCACTATATGTAATTTTAGCTTTAAATTTTTTGCTGATGTAGATTTTATATATATTTTTCATTTTTATTGCCTAATGCTTCATTTTAATCCTACATTTAATTATCTTCATGATTGTTCTTCCATTGTAATGGATCACCTGAGACTTGAGATAATAATAATATCATTGATAATAATAATATTGACCATAATTTTGAACAATTTTGACAAATAATTTTGTTAAAAAATATTTTTTCTTCAATTGTTAAGACTCCTTAAAAATATTGAAACTTTAAGTCCAGGATTGAGTGGAAGAGAAGGCCAGGAGCTCTAACTCGGCCGTTAATAAAGGCAATCAATCAATTAACTTGAGCAATCTTTAAACTTCTACAAAGTAGCCTATCTTGAAATTTCTTAAAAATTTTGTAAAATGTAATTCATAGACTATTACCTTTATTACAACTGGGAAGAGGAAAGATTCATTCTTGTTGGTCACCAAAAAGTAATCATTTAATTAACCTATTTCAAATCTTCTTTCAAGGTTGTGAAGAACGCTAAAGCTTTGTGCGAAAAACTGCAAGCGCATGGCTACAAAATCTCTGCTGGAGGAACTGACGTCCATCTAATATTGGTGGATTTGAAGCCAACTGGTTTATCTGGTGGCAAAGCGGAATTTATCCTCGATGAAGTAAATATCGCGTGTAATAAAAATACTGGTGAGTATTGTGGTTTATTGTTATTATTTGTGTTAAATAAATAGATTAATATGCTGAATAAAATTCGATGCGTTCTTTGAATTTAAAGTAAGTGATAAAATGTACTTTAGAACTTGAACTTGGATCATTGAATAGTATGAGGATTGAGGATTGGCAATTCTTGCAATACACAAATACTTGAGACAATGCTTAAGTATCAATACAATAGTATCATTTATTGAAGTAGTGTAGTTCCTTCAAAAAAATATAAGTTTCTTATCATCATGTCTGAAAATGTACAATAGAACTTCAATTATCTGAATAAATTGGGTGGGACCAGTAGATTCCATTCAGAGAATAAAAAAATTGTATGGCTGGATTTAAAAAAAGTATTTTTAAGAAAACTTACTTGTTCTGGCTACTACAATGCATTTCTTATCAATTAAATGGAAAGACAACAATTTCACAAGTATTTTAGCGTATATTTACCCACAATCTATTTGATATAGTTGAAAGCCATTCTTTGCTAACTTTTGCACGTTTTTAACTTAATTTTGTTCTCAAAACAATTTGGATGATCAGAGTTCGGATAATTGGAGTTCTACTGTAATTTGTGGTTACAACGTTGATAAGGAAAATAAGAATAAATCAAAATAATCCTAATGCATTAGGATTACAATTAACTACAAAGAAAGCAAAATAATCCTCTTCAACTTTTGGGCTTGAGAATTATCTAGAACTGCTTCAATTAAATTAATTTGCAATTTTATTGTTATAAAAGCTTTTAATCATTATAAATTTTTTTGTTTGCAGTTCCTGGTGATAAGAGTGCTCTTAACCCAAGTGGTATCCGGCTTGGAACTCCCGCTCTCACAACTCGAGGCTTAAAGGAGCAAGATTTCTCGACAATTGCTGATTTCATTGCCGCAGGTATCATTTCCATCCACAATGTATTTTCAAATCGAATTATATATTTATTTTAATACAGCTCAAGTTTGGCATTCATTGCCGAACGTGATATTTCTTTAATTTTATATTGAAGGGACCAATAACAGTCAAATGATTCCTGCAAATTAAGAAGAAAGAAGCTCTGCTTTTTAATTCATGTCATAAAGTTTTAGACTTTCTCTGACTAGATTTTTGTGATAGCTTTGCATGAATGATACGATGTTTTTCACTAGAATGTACTATTATTACAATATATATTTGATATTGTAACAGAGTTTCAACTAGAATAAAGTAAATTGCTGAATTTACAGTATTAATATTAATAGAAATAACAGTGAATAATATATTAAAAGCAACCTTGATGACCTTCTTCTTCTTCTTACACTCAGGGAATAGGCTTCTACCTGTTCCGACTCACAACAGCATCCCACACGTGTTTCATTATTTTCATTCATTCAAATTTTTTCTCTAAAACATCTATTTAAACTTCATTTTGTAGTACTATTGCCATCTTTTTCTAGGTCTACCAATATCTCTTTTTCCTATCGGGTGGTAGTTTAAAATTTTTAAAGGGAATCTTTCAGCTGGCATTCTCCTGACATGCTCTCTCCACTGGTCACGATAATATAAAACCCGTTCATTCAAATTGAAAGCGCCTAACTCTCTTCTTATATCATCGTTCCTTATGTGGTCTCGTCTATCACAGCCCTTTGTTCTGCGTAGGAATCTCATTTCGGCTGTCTGTACTCTACTCTCTAGTGATTTGGTAGTTATCCACGATTCACTTCCGTAGAGAAGTACTGGGGCAGTCATCACTTTGTAAAATTTCATAATAGTTTCCTTCCTCGCTTTTTTACCTAGGGTTCTGCTGATACTACCGCATATAGATTGGAATTTTCCTATTTTCTTTTCGATATCTAAATCGTCTTTGAAACTGATATCGCATCCAAGATAACAGTATTGCGACACTTGCTCCAAAACTTGGTCATCAATCACAATCTTTGATCTGGTGGGATACTTGCCAGTAAATGCCATTATCTTTGTCTTACCTTGAGATATTTTGAAATTATATTCCTTACATATTTCATTCAGAATATGAACAGATCTTTGGAGACTATCTTCATTTTCCTGTATGATCCACAGGTCATCCGCGAACAATAGTGCGTTCAGGTAAACGTCTTGACTTATTTTTATCCCTAAACCTACTCTACATTTCCATTTTCTGAAAATGTGGTCAATATAAATATTAAATAAAGTGGGTGATAAACTGCACCCTTGTCTCACTCCTTGATTAACAGTAATCTCTCCAAGTCTATTATTACCTGTATTAATAACTATTCGCGTATCACAATATAAAGTTTTTACTACATTAATTAAGTGTAATGGATATCCTCTCTCCCACAGAATCTCCCAAAGTTGATTTCGATCAACTCTATCGAAAGCTTTCTCAAAGTCGATAAAAGCCATATGCGTTTCCAAATTGTATTCACGCCTTTTCTCAATAATTATTTTAACTGAAAAAATGTTGTCTGAGCAAGATCTCCCTTTTCTGAATCCATTCTGCTCCTCATTCAGAATTGCTTCAGCAATATTTTTCACCCGGCAGTTGATTATCTTGGAATAGATTTTATATCCAACATTCAGAAGGCTAATTCCTCTGTAGTTTTTGCAGTCGCTTCGCTTTCCTTTTTTGAAAAGAGAAATAACTTCTGCTTTTCTCCATTCTTCTGGGATACGATAATTCCTCCAACATTCATTTAGCAGGTGTAGAAAGCGTAGTTCAAAAAACAAGCCACCATATTTGAAGAGCTCTGCATTTAATCCATCCAATCCAACCGCCTTCCTATTCTTTGTGTTTCTCAAGGCATGCTGCAATTCTTCAGTTGTGATTGGGTCTACTGAGTTATTGATAGTTTGGTCATACTGATAATTTATTTGAGTTTTTTCGGAATACCATAACTCTTTGTAGTGTTGTTCCCACTCACCATCTGAAATAATATTTAATGGAGCATTATCTCTATCAACCTTATTCATGGATCTCATGATCTTGAATGCACATTGTTGTCTTCCATGTATATCATTTTCAATTACCTTGATGACCTTAACGTACAAATTGCTCAGCATTTGACTGTCCCTTGTAGCTCACGGATGTCAAAAGTATAAATTTATCCGTTTCTGAACCTTTTTTATTTCTTGTTTCAGCGATGTAGTTCATTATTTTGCCACGCCGTTGGCGATGATCATTTGATTTTTCTTTGACCGAACATTGAAAATTCACCCCTGTAATAATATTAATAGCTATGCTATTCTACGGCTGTTTCAAGTCTCACATTCATCGATCATAATTTGCCTTAAATTATTTCTTGATTAGCATGACTTGTTATTTAAAATAAAATACTTCCAATAAAATATCGGCAACAATGAATGACTGAATATCTTAAACCTTCTGTCATCACATTTTTTGAGTTTCCATTCTAATAATAATAATAATAAAATGCCTTTTTTTTACGATTAAATAATGCAATACATTCAATACTACAGAAATAGGGGTTTTATGTGCAAAAAATACGGCTCAAGGCTTTTGTTTGTTGCAACTGTCATAATATAATAAATTTTTCCATCATTGTGATTTCTACAGCAATTCATCTTCTCAAATATACCGGGTGACCGGATTTTAATAATAATAAATAACATGTTGAGCTTTTCTGTTTAACCTTTCTATATTGTCATGTGTAGGGAACACTTACATGGTTTGCCACCTGACTTTTCTATGTTAGCCCTATGAAAACAGATGAATCAGGTCCAACAAAATCAAGGCCCAACATGTTAGAGAAGTTGCATCTTAGATAAAAATTGATACTACAATAACTATTTTGATTAGCTTTACCATTGCTTTCATAAGAGAATGGTCAATTGGAGAATAAAAAGCACCCAGTCCCGGATATTTCTTTGAACAGTGTTCAGTATTGTACATTGGAAGAGTAATTGTACGTTTGCCCAACTGCAAATAAGATTATTATCACCCATCAAAAATAATATACTGAGTAATTAGAAAAGAACGTCCCATTTTTGAAATGCTTTATAAAACGAAGATTCTTGTAAGATTTTTCACCAATATGAAAAAGCACATTGAAAATTTTCATAAATAATCAAAACTTATTTTATTCAAAATTTGTGAAAAGAGCAGTTTTGGAATTGAGTCTGTTGCACCTTCACATTCATTGCAATCTTGTCACAATAAATAAAACTTTCCATAAAAGTTCAATTTCACTGCTACCAGAAGGCCAAACGATATCTATGCCAAAATATGAACAATATGAACTGAGTTCATCAGTTTTAAATGTACACTTCATCTTTCACTCATAATAAAAAATCGCAGGGAGTTCAGGGCCTTCTTGGAGGGCAGTGAAGAAAATCCTTATTGTCAATTCCTCTGTGGCTTATCCATCGAAACGATGCCAAATTTATCATACAAGAATTCTCGAAAGATAGTTGCGAATGTTGTGGTACTTCATTTAGTGTTTTGTCGTTTTCATAACTTATGTGATGGATATACTTGAATCATAGCAATTTCATGTATTCTATTCTCTTCTTTCAGCTATCAATCTAGGACTGGAAATACAGAAGAAATCCGGTCCAAAATTGGTTGATTTCAAGAAAGTGGCTCTTGAAGAGTTCAAGGATAAAATTGAAACGTTGAACAATGAAGTGAAACAGTTCGCGCTACGCTTCCCATTACCCGGTCATGATAATTATTAAGAAAATTGTTTTAGAGATTAATTGCAAGATGTTGTTAGCCTTCGAAGCATTCCAATCGCCGTAAGTTTTGTATTAGTAGACATCACATTAATTTACAGTAAATCTTGAGCCAAGTATTAACGTCAATGCCTTACAATACTCGCAAATTTTTAGTCTGTGCTAACCTCAATGTTTTGGACTATATAACATAATTGTTCAAAATTTGCGAAGGGAGCAGTTTTGGACTTGAGTCTGTTGCGCCTTCACATTCGTTGTAAATTTGTTACAATAAATAAATAAATTAGAGTGAAAGCTGTAAAAGACTGGTGGAATCAATAAGCTCTTCTTATTCCTTAATCCAGTTTATTCAGGGACATTCATAAATAATTGAATACATTTCACATAATAATAGATGATCAATTTTATATTGTACTTGGTTGGGTTAACTTGTGGCAAGAAAACTGCTCATTTCTGTTCAATTGTCTTGATAAAATTTGATTACCGATTACTTTTCTTATTCTAAGTGACCTCAAATTACTCATATAAATCAATATGGATTCGAATGAACTATGAATAAAGCTTAGCTTAGTACCAAACTGTACATGGTTTAAATTTTTTACAAAAACATTTTTATGAAATAATTTATTTGAACAGATTTTGATTAAAAATTAATTTCAATTTTTTGAAGTGCACCTGAATATTAGCCAACCGCATTTAGTTTGGCTATATGTTGAATTTTACAATCGGCCTTTATGCATGCTAGCACATCCTTGCATGTGATATGAATGTAATATTGTATTATGACAGAAATAAATGTATAATTTTTATAGTTATTGTTTTTATTGCAATCCACAAGTCTTTCCAATATTATTTAGAATTTTTGAACTGGAACACTCCTTACCAAAAGAGTTTCAGTTTCTTTTCAGTTCAAAATCAAATTTAATATTTATTGAGTATTGCAGTAGCGTAACTATAGTCAGTCTAAAAAATAAAAGTCTCGTGGTGGGGGGGATTACCAATGATATTGTGCTGGAGGAGGGGGGGTTAGGCTCTAAGCAATTATCCTGCAATCATAGGAGGAGAGAAGGAGATTACTCTTTTCTTTTGGGTTTTCTCCCCTAGGAAATTTTTGAAAAAGTCTAAAACCACTCTAAGCGATTCGAGACATGAATTCATACATTTTAAATTATTTTAACCCACATTGTGTGTCAAAGTGATTTTTATCTAGTTTTTGCATCAATGTCAATCCAGACTTTTGCTAAAAATGTATTGTTCAAGTAGAAAAACTTGAAAGCAGGCCTACTTGAAACTATCTTAACTCTGATATTTTAAACCCCCCCCCCCTTCCCAGACCCCAGTATTTGGTTAATGTACAGTGCCATAATTGAAAATTTCATTTGTAATGGGGGTTCGGGGGCACCACCGAACATTTTTTGAAAATTAGTTCTAAAACCATATTTTTAGCGATTCTAGGCACCTTTTTTTAACTTTTGTAAAAAATTGTCTTTCAAGACTGAAATTCTAAAATGTCTTTTGTCTTTGGATCTCTGGGAGGGATCCGTCCCCCTTAGTTACTGGCGTATCGGATTAATATATTGGTAATAAAATTTATAACTTGAAACAACTTTGCCTGGTTCTAGTAGCATATGATTTCATAAAATGGAATTCGGTAAATTTAAAGGATAAAAAAATGAAAATAAAAATATCCAACAGTTAATTATCTGGTTTTATAAACCATTCTGACATTTAAAATGAACATATCAGGTAGCTGACTCCGGATACCATGTTTGTGCATGCATAGTCATGTAGATTTTAGTAGCTGAGCAAAAAATTTAGACGAGAATTTCAATTGATTGTATAGTTTTCCATTTACATCGCACATTTTAAAACACATGAGGTCGTTTTTAATTACCTCTAGTAGATACAATTAGAGTAAAAAATGAAAACAAATAATACCCAAGAACTTTCACGAAACATTAAACCAATAAATATCTGTCGATCAGGTGTATGAAATTTATGAATTACTACAGAGAGATGCGCATGGAAATATTAGGAAATTTTGGTACCTGCTATCACAATGTTATAGCTTCACGCTAGTGGTTGTACAAGAGTTCCTTTTACATCAAAATTAAGCCTCAACTCAACTAATTGGTATAGTAATTATGGTAAATAGTGTAAAAGATTGTTAATATAATTGTTGATCTGACTTGACTTATACACCTTAACCGGAGTCTCCAAGACGTAGTCTACAAAAAGAAATGCATAGCACATTTCACTTCTATGCATGCGCATAACCTTTAGAGAAGTTATTGCTTCGGTATGAACTACCTCACTTTTAGTGTTGAATGGTTTTGAGCAAGGTAATTAGAAAAGATGATTTTCTAATTATCTTGGGTTTGATCAAGTTATATTGATATTTGGAAACGAGGAATGTAGTTAAATCTAATCTGCATATCTTTACAAAAAGTTATCAAATCAATTCCAATGAAATTTTCCCT
The DNA here is from genome assembly GCA_948455865.1 of Conomelus anceps. Taxonomy (NCBI): domain Eukaryota; kingdom Metazoa; phylum Arthropoda; class Insecta; order Hemiptera; family Delphacidae; genus Conomelus; species Conomelus anceps. Next base: position 33,257,919 of record OX418225.1, on the reverse strand, counting down.
TTTTATTGTATTATAATATCAATCAAGGTAATAAGCCTATCATAAGCCAAGGTAATCATGGAAAATATTATTAAAATTCAACTTGAAGTAATGCATCTGTGATACAAGACGGCTTGTTTAATAAAATAATATCAAAGACCATAACATTCGTAAGTAATAACATTTGAATCGCTTCGAGTATGATAATAACTACCAGGAATTATCTTTCCATTCAATTTCTACAGTATTGCCTTCAGAGTTTTTTGGGGGGGAATATTCATATTATTCTTATTTTTATTTTTAAATGATTAACTACAATTTCAGGTGGATTCCGAACTATCCTTCAACATCAATGTAACTTATTCTTCTCTGTTTCACCTTGCTATTTGTCTGGAATTGAAGCCTGGAAAACTACTACCGTACCTACTTCGTCTGTTACATTGTAGAAAAAATCTGGTAAAAAATAACGACAAAGTTGTTTTGATAAATGAAATGGTACAAGATTGTCATTACTTAGTAAATTAATAAAATAATATCAAAGACCATAACATTCGTAAGTAATAACATTTGAATCGCTTCGAGTATGATAATAACTACCAGGAATTATCTTTCCATTCAATTTCTACAGTATTGCCTTCAGAGTTTTTTGGGGGGGAATATTCATATTATTCTTATTTTTATTTTTAAATGATTAACTACAATTTCAGGTGGATTCCGAACTATCCTTCAACATCAATGTAACTTATTCTTCTCTGTTTCACCTTGCTATTTGTCTGGAATTGAAGCCTGGAAAACTACTACCGTACCTACTTCGTCTGTTACATTGTAGAAAAAATCTGGTAAAAAATAACGACAAAGTTGTTTTGATAAATGAAATGGTACAAGATTGTCATTACTTAGTACTAATATTTGTAGAGAAAAAGAATGGGTCAATGTTATATGCATTACCATAATTAGACAAAATTTATCTGTGCTGGTGTCTTGTTTACATAAGCATCATTAGATTCGTAAAAGTAAAATATGGACTGATAACGAAAGTAGAATGAAAGAATGGGAAGGAAGTCGATCTCAATCGTAAAATATTAACAGTTGGTTGATGAGTCTGTGGAAGCTAGGATACAGTGTTTGTAGCCTCACTCAAGATGTCAACAAAACTTACAAGTTGGTTTACAAATTTTTCTAGCTCTAGAATGTATTATTTTGAATATAATTCCAATCAACATTCTAAGTGAATACGGTACTAATAAATTACGTTAGAAAGGAACAAATATTCAGTGTCAATAAATTTATTGAGGATATGAACGTAGGCTAAAAGTATAAACTATTGATATCGCTGGGCGACTGTAACTCCATTTGCTCTTAGGGCCAGCTTAATAGTCTCTTAATTATATTTTATTTGCAGATAATAAATAAGCTGATTCTGTATGTTGTTTCATTGTGATAATTTAATTGTGGAATAATGATGATTTGAATTTAAATTGAACTAAAGAAAACTATAACTTTTGTAAAGGCGGAGTCGAAAATTGAAGATATCTGCGATTTAATAGTTTTTATTCGCGTTTTGCTATGAAAATCTAGGAATTAAATTGTGGTTTCTGTTGAACTCGTTGTCGAAAGAATACTCCTGGCTAAGCCAATATCGGAATTTACTAAAGCGTTAACAGTAACCTATTTTTTATTTGGAAGAATCTTTATCTGTATGGCATGTTAGATTTCAAAGCAATTTAAACATTGTAGCCCATATTATCAAAAATATTGTTTTCAGTGAAAAAATATATTCCAATTTTGAGATTATTCGGGAATTACAACAAGCTCTTCTTCATATCTGATGTTATTGCTGGAATAACAGTGGGCTTGACCATGATTCCACAAAGTATAGCCTATGCAGCTCTAGCTGGCTTGACACCTGAGGTAGAGTGGCTCACTTTATAAGTTACTTCTTATAAGCATAGAATAATTTTCAAACTTTAAAAGTCATCATGCAGTAAACGAAAACACTGGTACTGTGGTGTGTAGCCTTTAACATTACAGCTAACAATAATCTTTTTTATATTTTAAAGTTCAGAGTTCAAAAGGTGCTTTGTAGATGATTCAAATAAAACCTTTTTTCCACCATGCTAGTTTTGGAAAATTGTCTTCAGAAACGCCTCTATGAAACTCACAACCATACCTGAAAAAAGTAACTTTTTTCAGCCAGTTTTTCAAATTATCTTAATACTTTTATAAATTTACAGTCTAATCAGTTGAAAAAATCAAGTTTATTTCAAAGGTTTATTGTAAAATAGATGATAGATTTTATTATTTTTATACAGCACAGGTTTTCATATTTCAATTGTTGAAAAATAATAATTAATTTCCACATGAATTTATGATGCTCAATTTTTTTATTAATCAACTACTCCATTTCACTACTCTGACGTATTTTTATTACCATAACAATTTTGATTAATTTTACTCGTTACATTTATCTTGACTGGTTGGCCAATGGGCTAATGGCTTGTAACATTTTCGTATTATTAGTTATTCCTCTTTGGCATTTTATATAATTCTATTATGTTATTCCGTATTTCCTATTACTTGAAATCTTATTTATATATCTTTTATTCCCTACGCTATTCACTTTCTCTTCCCACGTGCTCTTTGATTGTTTTGTTTTCTTTCATTTCTTGTTTTTTATTCTCTTCCTTCTCTTTTATCTTTCTTTTTATCCATATTTCTCACGATTATACTTATGTTTTGTGTAACTTTTTGGTAAATAATAATAACTTTGTAAAATATTATTAAATGTGCCAATCTACTTTGTACGCTTGTAAGAAGGGAAAGGCTTGCTACTAAATTTGAAAAAATGTTGATATTATTTTTCAACTTTATATAACATTTTTAAACTTTATAAAACATTTTTCAATCATTCCAGTATGGTCTCAACTCTGCTTTCATTGGATGTTTTGCTTATGCGATCTTTGGAACCGTTAAGGAGGTTTTTATTGGACCTACCGCAATGATGTCACTACTTACAGCGTCCTATACGGGGCATTTGAACGTACACTTTGTAGGCATATTGACGTTATTGTCTGGATTTGTTGCAATACTTTTTGCAGTGTTGAAACTTGGCAAGTAATAGATTTCAATTCAATTCACTTACTAGTACATTTATTAATTATTATTTAATTACTTTATTCTAATATCAAAACTGACTCTGTATTTCTATTAATTTAATATAATGATTTTCACTCACTTATACTGGAGGGATGCATTTCACTTCTAAAGAGAAGCTTCATCAACCTTCACCATCTCTTTAGAAGTGAAATGCATCCCTCTAGTATAAGTGAGTGAAAATCATTAAATTGAATAGAAATACAGTGTCAGTTTTGATATTAGATTGTTCATCAAGTATTTCGTCATGGAAAACACCACAGATGTTATTTATTATTAATCATTCAGTTCAATTAATTTTAATTGGACATTGGAAATAGCATCATTAAATCATTAAATTGAATAGAAATACAGAAAATATATTAAAAAATACAGAATAGAAAATTAATAAACTTTTTAGCATGTAAATGCTTTCAATCTAATATTAAAACTGACACTGTATTTCACTTTTATATTGTTTTACTCACTTATATTGGAGATGCTTGAGGGATGCATTTCACTTCTGAAAAGAAGCTTCGTCAGCCTAAGCTTAGTCAGTCTAAGCTTCGTTTCAGAAGTGAAATGCATCCCTCAAGCATCTCCAATATAAGTGAGTAAAACAATATATAAAAGTGAAATACAGTGTCATTTTTAATATTCGATTGTTCATTGAGTATTTCGTCATGGAAAACATCACAGATTAAATGCTTTCATTCTAAAACTTTCTAAAATTCTGAAATTTAGCTTTCTTTTGTTCTAAGTTGCCTTAAAAATGATGAGGTGACCCACATTTGTTTCAACCAGTCAAAGGTTGCAATATATTTGCATCACGGAATTACATAGGAAGCGATAGAGGATATAAAATATATACTATGTATAATTACGTGAAAGACTAGATGAAAAAATGTTGATACAGAAAATTTAGAGTAGAGTAACAAAACTTGAAAAGAATATGACGAACTACTATTTATTTATTATTTGCCTTCTATCTAATCCGTTAATTAATTAAGTTCCGTTGCAATTATTTGGATTGAAACAAAAATATTTTGAACAATGAGTAAATTTTTCAAATTTAAATCTTATAAGAAAATTTCATTCCGATTAAATTACAGCATCTTTTTGTGCTTATTTTTCTAATAATTGAAATCACATTTATCGCGCTATGAGCAGATAAAGATATCATTGGTCATTTCACTTTCATAGATAAGATTAGATTGTCCTACATAATTGGATTCACTCTCACTTGTGTAAGTACCGTATGCATAAGCTTTGCATGTACAGCTCTGTATGTATTAATAAGTGTGTGAGTTAAGAAAAAGAGAGGGGCTTCAACTTCACCCACATCACTTCTGTTTTATAAATCACTTACGGTACCGGCAAATAAAGATGCATTATATAAGACGATATATCTTCTATATATACAGAGTGTTTCGGAACTCTCTACCAATACTTCTAGGCTGTGTTTCTGGACCACTAACAAAAGTAAATATCGTAATAAAAATTTTCTAAAATCCCCAGTTACTCACACAGCCACCATTTTGTTTTTTTTTTTCACTCATTATTTTTTATCCGAACACCTCTGAATGTATAATTTTGAAATTTTGCAAACAGCTTTATAACAATTGAAACAATCTTAAAAAATTAATCAAAATTTTCCGACATCAAAAAACAAAATGGCGGCCATTTGAAGCCTGAACAGGATTAAATTAATAATGGCTAATGATATCGAACTTTGGCTGGAATAACTTTTTTTAGATATTTTTTTCCAAATCCAACGATACCTTATTTTCCAAGATTTGCCAACAATTAACAGAGATATACTACTTCTTAGGGTGTGCGGTGGTTGAGAACGGGTTGCAGTTTTTCGCTTCCAGCCACTGCACACCCTAAAAAGTAGCATATATCTGTTAATTGTAGGCCAATCTTGGAAAATAAGGTATCGTTGGATTTGCAATAAAAATATCTAAAAAAAGTTATTCCAGCCAAAGTTTGATATCATTAGCCATTATTAATTTAATCCTATTCAAAGACTTCAAATGGCCGCCATTTTGTTTTTTGATGTCGGAAAATTTTGATTAATTTTTTTTAAGATTGTTTTAATTGTTATAAAGCTGTTTGCAAAATTTCAAAATCATACATTCAGAGATGTTTGAATAAAAACATAATGAGTGAAAAAAACAAAATGGCGGCTGTGTGAGTAACTGGGGATTTTAGAAAATTTTTATTATGATATTTACTTTTGTTAGTGGTCCAGAAACACAGCCTAGAAGTATTGGTAGAGAGTTCCGAAACACCCTGTATAGTTTATTTAGCCGATTCCGGCGATGGATGACTCTCCAGACCTCAGCAGTACGTTTTGGTCTGAAGAGTCAACATTTAGCAGCACCAATTAACTCTAATTTGTTGATTTGGTTGATTTAATAGTCAAAGCTTCAAACAGCATTAAAAGTTGCATGCCTATCAGATTTCTAAACAAGTTCTTGGATTTCTTGTTCCATGACGAACTGCGTTGTTAATATTAACCTTCCAAGTGAATTCAACGACTTGCAGTCAAATGACTGCAAGTCGAAAAATTTACTTGAAAAGTTAATCTAAACAAGTAATTTTTAGCTTTCTAAGTCATACTAAGTATTAACTTAACTTACATAACTACTATCAACAACCAACTATTTAAACTAGTACCAGGGACTAGAACCAATTTAAGGACCAGGGACAATTCTAATCTCCAGTCCTTAAATAAAGCACAGATTGGATCGACGTTATGAGCAGAAATATTTCTAATAGCTGTAATAAGTAGTCTAGTCACCCTAAAACCTGCTGCTAGTATTAAGTGTTGACTCCATTTAGTAAATTGAATGATCTAGTGGTAGATTAAATATCATTCCTTGAATTTCCTAGACCAATAATATTAGTTGAATGGCCTAAAACACAAAGTCAATATATATTTTATAGACTAATAGACCAATTTAAGGACCAGGGATAATTCTAATCTCCAGTCCTTAAATAAAGCACAGATTGGATCGACGTTATGAGCAGAAAGATTTCTAATGCTGTACTAAGTAGTCTAGTCACCCTATAACATGCTAGTATTAAGTGTTGACTCCATTTAGTAAATTGAATGATCTAGTGGTAGATTAAATATCATTCCTTGAATTTCCTAGACCAATAATATTAGTTGAATGGCCTAAAACACAAAGTCAATATATATTTTATAGACTAATATATAAATACATTTTAAAATAAAATTAATTTTATATATTCTATTGACTGAATATTTTTTATTGCCAGGATTTCTTATGGATTTCATTTCAACACCAGTTATATGTGGGTTTGTTTCTGCTGTGGCAATTATTGTCGGAGCAACTCAACTGAAATACATTCTTGGGATATCGGGAAAATCATCCGGGTTCATTGGAAGTATAAAACTCATAGCCAATAATCTTGGACAGATCAAGTTGTCCGGGGATCTGATACTCGGAGTGGCATGTATCACAGTATTACTTCTTCTGAAAGTAAGCAATTCACTCTAATAAGTTAAACCTGTAAATAAACTTTCAATTTAATAAGTTTTACAATATTATTAGTTGATATAATTAAGTTCATTCACTAAACACCAAGAAATTTCGTTTTCTCCACTCAGTGGTTCTTGATATTATGAATATAAATACCGTAATAAAAATAGATGACCGTAATGGCCAGTAGCTTATTTAATCTTGATTATTTAAACTGTTGTAAAGTAAAATTGGGCTGACTTTGAATCTGATTGTTTTTTTTTTTTTTGTTTTTTTTTTTGTAGATTACGTCTTGGAGACTCCAGTTAAGGAGTATAAGACAAGTCAGATCAACATTTATACTATCTTATACACTAGTTACCAAAATTACTATATCAATTAGTTGTGGTAAGGTTTAATGTTGATATGAAAGGAACTCTTTGTACACTATAAAAAGCTTTATCAACTAAATATTTTTTCAATTGTATGTGCAATTGTTGTGCATAATATGTTCAGTTCAGTTTAAATAAAAAATGATAAGTTTACATATTATGATGAATTTGAAAACCTACCATTTTTTATTAAAACTGAACTAATTTATAATCGATACCATTAGAATCAATTGGAGAAAAAATCCAAACTTTATCTTGTCCCCAGCCTTATTGTATGCGAATACAATACCGGAAGTCTCTTGTGTGAGAACCTTGCTTGTAAAGTGAGCTATTGCTGAAATACGTTGATCCATCAAATTTGCATTTGAATAGGCCTAAGTTTCTTTTAATTATTTTCAAGGAAACTTGAAACCGGCGTCTGGCATATACAGCTTATATGCTGTTTATACAGGATATACGATATTCAATTCCTAAATCTTGTTAATTTTTGTTTGCTTATATTCGCTAATTTTTATTGTGTGAGAATTAAACCTTCCGTTAAACTATTTTGTAAACGTTGCCCAACCGAAGCTCCATACACTATTGTGAAAATATTATTTTTTATTCGTAAACATCAGTCGGTACAATATTTCATTTCAGGAATTGAAGGATGTTAAACTACGAACAAAACGAAAGAGAAGAGTAGGGAATGTCAAAGCCCAAGTTGTGAATAAAATAATTTGGTTCGTATCCACAAGTCGCAATGCAATAGTAGTCATTGCTTGTATGATAATATCGGCATGTTTCCAGAAATATTGCAACCATATTCCATTCACACTTACAGGTGAGGTAAAATTATTTAATATTAAAACTGACACTGTATTTCACTTTTGTGAAATAGTTTTAATATTAGATTGTTCATTAAGTAGGCCTATTTCGTAATGGAAAACATCACAGATAAAATTATTAATCATCCTTATTTAACTCGATTACAAGTACCACTTCGGAAGTGAAACATCTTTAGAGTGCTAGCACAGTGAAACATCTAATATTCGATGATAATTACCATTGCAAAATCAAACTTTTGCTTTGGAATTGTGTATCGCAGATTTGAGCAACGTGAATACCATCATTTCACAGCATGTGTTTGATTAAGCGATGGTGATTATCTTCGAGTATTGGTTGCTTCAGAGGTCAAGCACCTTTAGAGAACAGCAGGTTTTTGAGAGAGTACGGTACGGTATAGAAAGAAATTCTCATGAACTCTAGCCCTGCGTTATGAAAATAGACATCATTTATTGGATATATTTTTCTTACGTGACCCTCTGTGTTATTCTAGTCATGTTTCTATTTTCTAATAAATTTAAGATCAGTTTGGAAGAATGTATTTGAAAAATGTATTTTTTCCTACTCTGACTAATTCATTATTGAATTTATCACACTTTATTGTATTTTATTATTATCAATCTTTATTATTTTTCACTTATAAATATTATTGTCATTAATAAAGTCGTATTTCAATAATTTTAATGTGGGTTCCTTTGAACGGCTGTTTTTTCATTTATAATTTAAAATTGTTGTCCAATTTAAAGAATAGACTGTCAAACTATTAATAGACTAGTGTTATCATAACTTAAACACACAACAGATACGACTCTAATTTCATTCTGACAGCAAATCTTGAACAATATGTCACTTTATTGATGTTAATATATTTACTCATCCATTCATTGAGATACTGCTGAGGGCACAAGGAATATCTCCCATGGATGCTCTCTTAACGCTATAAAAAAATTAAAACATGACATAACACGCTCAAGAAACTAGAAAAACACTTCAGAATATAAAAAAATTGTATATGCTGAAGTGTATTCATTTCATTTATTTATTCTCATATTAATTTCATTATATGATTCCAGACGCTGTTGATTCTGGCGTTTCTTCATTCAAGATACCAAACATGAATACTACAATCAATAACAGCACTTACGCTGTCACTGATATGGTTATGGAAATTAAAACTGGAATAGTTATTGTTCCACTGATAGCTGTTATCGAAAATATTGCCATTGGTAAAGCATTTTGTAAGTATCTATTATAGTCAACTATAATAGCTTCTGAGATTTTATTACAGTTCATCAATTTTATTAACGATTGAGATGAACTTGATTATCATTTTGTTATTTTGAGAACATTTTGAAAGGATTCAGAGTACCGTATGTCAACTTTCACGTTGCTCATATACGTTTATCATCTGAGCTACAATAAATTGAAGTTGACCTGAAGAAGTCAAAATTAAGTTACAGTGTGTCGCACTTCTTTGTTAAAATATTAATTGTTTTTATAGTCATCACCAAAAGGAATACTTTTAATATAGGCCCAAAAATAATTTGTAATATATTGATAATTTGAAATAATAATTGTACTAATAATGTAATAATAAATTCTACAATAATTTGTAATATAATAAGCCAAAAAAAGAAGATCAGAATGAATGAGAAAGTACTGGACAATGCGGAAAGAGAACTCATCAATGAGGACCTGGAAATGATTGACTTACGTGGTCCAATGAGGTCGTAAAAGCAAAATAGGTAAGTCAAACGTCATGGATAACACATTCCATATCGTCACCGTATTTCAGTATTTTTTAACCTGAAAATTCGCTAGATATCTCAACGTGGTCTGTATACTGTACTTGAGATTAGAAGTATACTATTCAAAATAAAATAACAATAATAATTGATTTATAAGGATATAATCAAGTTTCGGGTAGTTCGGTAAATTATACAGCTATTTTGAAAATGCTAGATTCTTAGATTTCTAGCTAGATTCTAGATTGAAAAAAGTAATAGTGGATAGAAATTGACAAAATTCTTCTAACAACTTGAATGTTTTCTATATTAATGTATAACTTATCAATGTTAATTCCTAATTGTTATTTTTTTATAAATTTAATATCAATGTTAATTCCCAATAGATACTTTTATATGAGTCTCTGTTGAATCAAACTTGTTCGGTAAGGGTACTTTTTTATTCCTGACTAGCTATTGTGCCCGTCCTTCGTACGGATTATGTTTAGAAATAAGACTAAATATATTTCGGCTTTTTTGATAGCAACGATCATGAAGTTCAGACGATACAGTTTTTTTGTGGTACGGTTTTTTTACTGTACGGCGTCAACTGTACTGTGATGTTCACACGGTCCGGCTTTGCTGCTTATTGCTGTGCTCTCCTCTTCTTCCATTGCGCTTCCAGTTCAGTTTCATTTATTCCAGTCCAGGATTTTTTTTTATTTGTGTAAGATTTTTTAAATAAGTTACTTACTGAAGGTTTCTCTTAAATTTTGATCAAAGTACGCAAATTCTGGTTTCAATATTCCACACATTTCTCACCGCGCTGATAATTTTCTCTCTTTATTTTTATATTAATCTTAAATCTAGTCCCACAAGGCGGGTCTCTCATATATTAGAGAAATTAAATTTTCACAATTAATATCTTCCATTTCTGGACACTGGAATTCACTAATAAGAAGATCAATGCTGAAGAATATCAATGAAGAAGATCAATGCTGACGATCTGAAGACTGCTTCCAGCGTAATAAGCGTATCGTTTGAACATATCCATTACCGGTACAATACATGTGCCACCGGATACAGATACAGCTGATTTTAGCGATACAGTTTTCGAAGACAAATTCGAATGTAGAAATCGGCTAGAACAGCTTTTTTACTGGATCCAGTCGAAACAGTATTGTGTGAACTATTGTATTATTATTATTATTATTATTACATGCAAACGAAAGCACTGCAAAATAACTGATACAGCAAATTTACTGTACCGCACAAAAACTGTATCGTGTGAACGGGTTCTTAGTAAACAACTTAGAACGTAAGCAATTCAGTGACAGGTATCGGAGAGAATATTTTTTGAGAACAGCTGATTGATATATCATGATAAATTACGTGATTTGTTCTTATGTGGTAATAAAACTTAGAAGAAATGTATCTAAAATCGCACAATACTTGGTTTTTAAACGTTTATTATTCTGTTTAAAAAAAAGTTAATTTAGTTTTTTATAGCTAAAGACATTGTCAAAAAGGTTTTCAATACTGATAAATAACTTTAATCCCGATCGATGCTCTCGTTTTTCAGGAGAAGGCCGCGTAAAATGTATCCAAAATCGCACAATACTTGGTTTTTAAACGTTTATTACTCTGTTAAAAAAAAAGTTAATTTAGTTTTTTATAGCTGAAGACATTGTCAATAAAGTGTTCAATACTGTTCAATGACTAAAATCCCGATCGAAGCTCTCGTTTTTTAGGAGAAGGCCGCGTAAAATGCCTTTGGGGCCGTGACAGACAGACAGACAGAAAGTGAGATAAGACTATTTTCGGCTTATTTAATGTATAAAACGTAAAAATAACCAAAAAATATATAATTCTGATAAATGTACAGACAAAACTCTAATTTTATATAATGTAGATGATGCCCACATGAGTCCCAGACTTGTGCGTGGGCAATGAGCTGAATGATAACGCATAGATGCCAGACGGAGGAGCGGGATTTTGAACCCACGACCGCTGAAGTTGCGACGCCGCAACCAACTGCGCTAAGCGCCAAGCGGATCACTCAAATTTCAAGAATAACACCATCGCTAAATAAAACACATGCTGTGAAATGGTGTATGACATATTAGAGCAGCGTGAATACCACCATTCCACAGCATATGTTTGATTTTGCGATGGTGATTGTCCTCAAGTATTGTATTTTCTTCTATTATATTCAATTCACTGAATAAAATGCATGATACAATTCACAGTGCAAATATAAAATTAATACATTTTCTTATTTTTTTCCCTTTTCTTTTTTTTCGGAAGATGAAGCCCACATAGGTCTTAGACCTGCGCGTGGGTAATGAATTGGATGTTATTGATTGATGAGTTGGACCTACAGTTTTAGGTGGGTTCCGAACCTCCGGGGAAGTGATTTTACAGCAGAGAACAGAGTCTTTTTTGCTGGCTAATCCAATCGGTCACCCTTACAAAGAGCGCTCAGGAGTTTCGTAGTTTATCTCTGATTGAACAGATACCTGCTACGGCACTCAGCTATCACTTGCCTTCTTGTTGAATCTGAACTTTTTGTGTTGGTCCATTTTGTTTCCAGCCAAGAGTAAATCAGTGGAAGCTCAACAGGAAATGATAGCATTGGGCATTTGCAACATGTTGGGAGCATGCTTTGGCGCGATGCCTACATGTGGCGCTATCTCGAGGAGTGCAGTGGGAAGTTCCAGTGGAGTCAGATCACCCCTATCAAGTTTGTTTTCAGGTAGCTCATTCACAATAATTCCAAGAACAATCTATTTATTGCACAAAATTGCATGGATGCAACCGGTTAAGACTCAAAACTGCTTTCTTGACAAGTGATAGTCATAACATAATATTTATTGGTTTACATAGAGAAGTAATACTAATAATAATATTAAGCTGAAACGTGAATAATAAATAAATTTATTTTATTAGAAGAAGATATTGCAATCAAAGATGAATGAAAACTATTCCAAAGAACACTACCTATTGAATAGAAATATATGGACAAATTTTATGTAGCTTACTCCATACTAGTCAAAAACATAAGAATAAAAAATGAAATGTAAGAAAATAGATGAAAAAAAGTATGACTATGAAGAATAAAATTGAGCAATTCGAATTGATGAAGTTAGTGATAACAGTGATGGTGATACAACATTTTACCATGAAATTTACTACACCAAATTTCCTCCTCCAAATCCATGTGTATTTTGTGTATATAGTACAGGCACAGCTAAAGAATAATTTACTTAGTATCTATAGGCTGTAGTATAGGTTAAATGGTATAAGGGGGTAAGTTTCATATGTACGTTACTCAAATTATTGTAAAATAGGATTCATCGATGGAAGATTGTTTCAGCATTTTACTGTACTACAAAAAAAATACAAATTCTAATAGTATATTAATCAGAGTTGAAATAATTTCAACCATCTTTTTGTGGCAATGGATTTTTAATTTAATTTGGTATCCAATTCAGGCATAGACTACATATATTTGATTCAAGTTATGAAGTTATTGTTCTGCATCCTGTTTAATCTCCTTTTTTCAAGTATTGGACTTACTTTTGCAGGGTTGCTGGTACTGTTATCAATATCTTTCTTGAATCCGTTCTTCCACTTGATCCCCAGAGCAACTTTATCAGCGGTGTTGATCTGTGCAGTGATCAATCTCATTGAATGGCACCTTCTAGTTGAAATGTGGCCTATAAAGAGTAAGTGCAGAACATGTGTCTATATTAAAATAAATATAATATTAACTTTTTAAGTGAATTCAACGACTTGCAGTCAAATTTTTAAGAATAAGTAGTATTTTTACTTACTCTGTTGAGTTGTTAAAATCCATCTTCAAGGCATCCTAGATATCGATGTTGGTTAGAAGAGCTGTGGTTTCTGTATAATGTGATCAAAAATATTGTGTGATTTAAAATTTAATTGTTCATTGAGAATGTTTTGTTTATTGTGTGTGGTGTGTTTGTAAATTTCAAATTGTTCCAAGGTGTTGAGTTCGTGTCCTTTAGATTTTATATATAGAATGTGTAGGTTGGTAGTGATGTCAGTAAAAGTGTGTCCAGTTTGAATGATATGGTCTGCAAAAGTCGATTCTGTTTTTGTATGTAAGGCTTGTAAATGTTCTTTGAATGCGCGGCCTGTTTGTCCTATGTAAAATTTGTTACAGTCAGAGCAGTTCAGTTTGTAGATCTTTGGGAGATCGTATTTGTTCGCGTTCAGTGTGGTTTTTGGTGCAAGTGCATTTCTTATTTTGTTTTTTGTTCTGAATGCGATGGTGTAGCTGACTTTTTTGAAGATTTTGGCTAGTCTGTTTGATTGTGGATTAATGTATGTCATTGTGATATATTTTTTGTCGGTGGTGTTGGTGTTTTGTTTTTTGGTTGTTATTTTATGGTTTGTAAATAGGTCGTGTTTGTAGCCATTTACTTGTGCTAGGTATTTTATTGTGTTTAGTCCAGTGTTGTAATTTTCGGTGGATAGTGGTGTGTTGTTCAGTCTGTGTAGCACTGACCTGAATGCTGATTGTTTGTGTTGTGTTGGATGATTGGAGGTGCTGTGTATTAGGGTATCTGTCATTGTCCGTTTTCTGTAAATGTTGAAGCTGTGTTTTTGGTTTGTGTTCTTCGTAATTGAGAGGTCTAGGAAGTAATTGTGAAGAATGAAGAGGTCTTCGTAATTGTTCGGCCTACAGAGTAAGTAAAATACTACTTATTCTTAATAAAAATTTGACTGCAAGTCGTTGAATTCACTTAGAAAAGTTAATATTAACAACGCAGAACGTCATGGAACAAGAAATCCAGTAACATAAATATAATGTTTGCTCAAATCAAACCAATCACCACAGTGAATCATCACTAAAATCATTCAGTAATGAAGTGGAATTATGAATTAGTTAAAAACGTGAAATTTTCGTGTATATCGCTTGAAATGTCACAGAATTATCAATTGCAGAGTTCGATTTTGCGTTAACCATCCTAACACTGGTCATAAGTCTTCTGATGGGCGTGGAGGTTGGCTTTATAAAAGCGGAGTGGCCATCATTAACTCATTATACCTTTCACTAAATTATTCTATGTAATGAAATGGAATTATGAATTAGTTAAAAACGTGAAATTTTCGTGTATATCACTTGAAATCTCACAGAATTATGAATTGCAGAGTTCGATTTTGCGTTAACCCTTCTAACACTGGTCATAAGTCTTCTGATGGGCGTGGAGGTTGGCCTTATAAGTGGAGTGGTCATTAACTCATTATACCTTCTTCACCTATGGCAGAGCACAAGAGTGACTTTCCAAATTGAACAGGTAATTATCGAATTATTAATTATGTATTAACATTTTCATATTAACGTTTTATTGTAAATTTAACGACTTGCAGTCAGTTTTAAATTGTGAATATATATAAGTGTATTCACACTTGACCGAACGTTTTTGAGTTATGGAAACTCATCTTCAATGCATCCTAGATCGGCGATGTTGGTTTGTTGGTTAGATAAATTGTGGTTTTTGTATAATGTGGTCAAACTTGTTTTTATGTATTATATTCACAAACAAGTTTGACCACATTATACAAAAACCACAATTCGTTTAACCAACAAACCAACATCGCCCATCTAGGATGCCTTGAAGATGAGTTTCCATAACTCGAAAACGTTCTGTCAAGTGTAAGTTCATTATTATACATATTCACAATTTAAAACTGACTGGAAGTCGTTAAATTTACAACAAAAAGTTAATATTACCAACGCAGATCGTTATGGAACGAGAAATCCACGAAAATTTTCATCTTAATAACTTGAAATAATTGAAATTACTAGAAGTTAAATCTGTCATGATAGCACACTAACTCGTTTATTATACAATAACTATCAATTCTATTATTTGTGAGTCTATCAATCGTCATTCTATGAAGGAACAGCAATGCCACGAAGAAACGGCAATTATTTTGAGAACTACGAAATTGTTTTCTTTAACAAATACATAATTATCTATCATATTATTGATTTATATATAGGCTATGTACCAAGGATTGATTTATATATCAGTTCATTATCAATTGCGGTGAACAGTGATCTTTCTTTAATGTTATGAAGACTGCAGTAAATGCTTACTAAAATAAAATATATAGTATAAAATCTGTTTGAAGAACGATCGACAATTAAATTGTTTATTGCTGTCAAACGTTCTGATTACTTGAGCCTGATTATCTGGTATAGTTCTGGTAGAGATATCTTGACTATTTGACTTTAATCTATTGTTATGAATAAATGTGGTTGTGACAATATCAACAGAGTAATATATTGTTTTTTAGTTTATTGCGAAACCCCAATAAAGAACCACAAAAGTTTATTGTACAAACAAATCAAAACCATTTTTGAAACGAAACCACATGCCAACGCACAGAAGAAGTTATTAAGATAGCTTCCTAGTTAACTATTTCTCTTATAATAAAAAATATAATTCATCCTATTAGCACTGCTATTATATATCACTAGCAGTTTTTATTCTGTATTTTTGTTATTCTTTTTACAAATATTCAGAATATACTAATTTTTTCAATAAAATATCAACAATTTTTACTTTACAGATTGGAGATGGCCAGTATTACTATTTGTTAGTAGTGCCCGATAGAGGTCTTTATTTTCCTGCAATTGAAAGCTTCAGGAATGGTATTTTGAAAAAAATTGAAGATAGCCGAAATTCAAGAACGGACTTAATGGCTATCGCCATTGACTGTCAACACTTTATTGGTCTTGACTTCACTTCTGTAAAGGTCTGTCACCGTATTTTTTTTAAATAATTCCTGAAAATTTGTATTACTTTACCCACATATTTTGTACAGGATTATAATTTTCTCGTGTGAAATTATGTCTGGAATTTAATGTAATTGATAGCATTCCAAGTTAAATGCTAGATTAAATGACAAAAAGTTACGTTTTACAGCTAACCATGGGCTCTTACTGTTAGTGGTAAATCTATCTTAGTATGGAGTTTTTCATCGAAACAAGACCTTGATAGGGTGTTTAAGATTCCAAAAGAAATCTGTTAGGTGTATGGAAAGAGTAAATAGATTTTTTTTATTGCTGATGATGCCCACATGAGTCCGAGACTTGTGCGTGGTTAATGAGGTGATTTGATTACACATAGATGCCAGACGCAGGAACGGGATTCGAACCCGATTAGATTCATGTAGTCGTTGTTCAAGAGAATTGGTATTTTAACTGTACCATGCTTATATGAGTAAAGTAAAGTAAATTCGTATGGCTTTTCGTGGTGGGGAGACCCTTACGGGTCTTATATGAGTATGAAGCTACTTTATATGTAAAAAGAGTGATATTAACCAAAATCTTGACGTACATGATTATAAGTTAATACAAGAAGCTGAGGAGATTATCACTTGCCTGGCGAGTCACAATAGTACCTTATTCAAACAAAAACCTCGTTATATTGGTAGGAAACTGCAACAAGTTACCGCAGTTTTTAGTCTTAAAAGTATATAAATATTCAAAAAATATTTAGTTCATAAAGCTTTTTATAGTGTACGAGAGTTCCTTTCACATAAAAATTAAGCCTCGCCTCAACTAATTGATATTGTAATTATGGTAACTAGTGTATAAAATTGTATAGTTATTGTTGATCTGACTTGTATTATACTCCTTAACTGGAGTCTCCAAGACGTAATCTACAGAATAATAATAATAAACTCGTTAGATGTCAATAAGTGTCGTTAATAGCAATGTGGAGCCTGTAATTCTAGGGAATTAATAGGGAGTGGAGAAGAATAAGATAATGAGATAAAGAGAAATAAGATAGGTAGCGGGAAAAATATGTGGTAAAAACTAATGAGAAGAACAAGAACAGATTGGACTTCTTCATACCAAGAAGATCAAAGTATAAAGTACATTCGAAAATTCAAAGTTCACTTAGTATGATAATCTATTACAATAAATACAAACAAATTAATATTATTCAAATACCGAGTATTTAATTTTCTTACCTATATTGGTCCTTATCAAACGTTCTGGTTTGAAATTTATTTATAGAAGTGAGCCAAAAATTACTAGAATATTATATGAAATAGTTTTCATTCATTATTATCAATAGTAATAGTGTCTTCTATGACGATTTACGTATTCTTCGGATTAAGCAATTTCCTTTGTTCTTATTAACTGAGATGTAATTTAACCAGCAAAAGTCATACAAGTCAAATCGATTTTGAAATAAATCGAAGTCTCTGTTACTTCTCTCATACTTGCAAAGCAATTGTTACAGTTGAGCCAAAACTTCTGGGTGCATGAACGGCTGGCTACTACTAACCCTACTACTAAACTATACTATACATAGATCGTTGCATGCAGTAGCCCAATGTCTTCAGAATAGTACCCGCGCTAACCCCCTCGCCATAGCCCAACCGGTTCTGGCGACGCGCCAAGAAATTTTGGTCCATCTGTACTTGATCAGTCTTCTCCGCAGTCTGCGACCGGGGTATCGTCATATTTTCTAACTTTCAGGTCCGGCGCTGATATGTATGTTCATCAACCTGCAGTTGAATAATTACATATTGAATCAACTATAATTCAATACATGAGTCTACTAGAATGTAACGATAAATTTTTTGAATAAAAGTAGTTTCTACAAGTAGGTTCTCTTTTATGTTTTTACTATGTTGCAGGAACTGTGTGCTCTTGTCGCTGAGTTTGAGAAGAGTGGCAGAAAAATGTTCTTCATTGTAAATAGTAATGCATCTAATAGCGGCATAATAGATCAGTTGATGCACGGTTATGATGGCAAAGATTTTAATCCAACATTGATCAACATTGACAGCAGTAAACATCTGGAAAGCGTTATAAAAGGTAGGCATATTTTTTGCAGACAGGAGTGAATTTAAATAGCTTTGTGAAATTGTAATACCTCCCATTTGGAAAACATATTCAATGATCCTGATCAACGAGTAGGCAAACAAATATTTGAAAAAAATGTTGAAGCTATAATCAAACATGTAAGTTTTTATCATATATCCGGTTCAAGATCACATCGATGTGCAATAAAAGAATAGTTTTCTCAATATTGTAGTATTAAAGAAAATAATTTTCAGTCGTGCTTTTCCGTTATTTTCAAAATTGAACTGCATATATGCTCATATTACTCATTTATTTCTTGAAACTTGCAGTATTTTCTCTTAAATCTTTTTAAATAATTTTTTCTTTGGTATTATTTAAACTTAATTTTAAGTTCTATTTAATATTGATATAATAGATGATTATTGATTTAAGTTAGAACTGTATATAGGAGGGTTAAGTGGCAGAGAGGGCCGGCTGCGCCCTAACTTCGCCCTTCAAGGATAACAAATAAAGGCAGTCATTCAATTCTATTCTATTTAGCCTCAGTCCCATTGTTCAACAAAGTTATATATGAAAGTTTGATGAACAATATTTTATTACAAAGTTATATAACATTGTTTTGTTACATAGTGTGAATGCAGTTTTGTTTTAATTTCAAACTTATCAACTTTATAAATTTAAATAGAACTGACTAGTGAAAATTTAAAAAAAATATTTTGTATTCTACATGTAAGACACAAAAATGTAAGTATTTATTTTCAATTCAAAGTAATTTTCATGTAAGTTGAATATTACCAGTGGAAAAGAAGATATGGAACTACGTCATAATAATTATAATTAATAAATAATTATATATCTATATCTATATAATCGAAATACCACTGACTGACTGACTCACTCACTCACTCATTCATCACAGTTTCTCAGGAACCACTCGACCAAAAACGATAAAATTTGGTACACGTATTCAGTAGGGGGACTAGACGCGTGCTAAGAAAGGGTTTCAAAATTTACCCCAAAATTGAAGATTTTTGAAAATTTAGGTGACAACAATTTCTAGAGAACCATAAGATAAAATTTGGTATTCATGTTAAGTATCGGACTTAGATGTACCTTGGAAAAAAGTTTCAAAATTAGCCCCAAAATCGACGATTTTTTAAAAGTTTGGTTGAGGCCCTAGACGTGTACTTAACAGATATAATCAACCTGGCATAATTACATTTCATCATACCCAGTCATATGTTTCCCACATATTGCAAGGCTCCGACTGTATGGTAGCCTACATGGGTGACATAATTACATTTCATCATACCCAGTCATATGTTTCCCACATATTGCAAGGCTCCGACTGTATGGTAGCCTACATGCAAAGTGCAAAGTCTTTTGCTGTTCAAAGACAGTGCAAATAACGCTGCTAAGGGGTCTGCCATATGATAAAAACGGTTGACTTCTATCAGCTGTTCCTTTAAGCTGTTTGGCTGGCAAGTTCAGTAGGTTAGGTCTATTAATGAAATAATAATTTGTTTTAAGAACCACAAGGCCAAAAAAGTTCAAATTTTCAGCTGGGGTGCTAAACACGTGAAAAATAGGGTTACATGATTCATCTCAAAATTTAGGATTTTTGGAATTCAGTTGATCACAATTTCTCAAGAACCTCAAGGCCACATAGGAGTGAAATATGATATGTTTGATTAAGACCCTAGATGCATAATTACTAAGTAATTGTATCAAAATTCTTCCCAAAATCACCTATTTCTGTAAATTTATCTAATCACAATGGAAATTAGTTGGACCCCCGGGGGTCCAGGGGGCGGAGCCCCCTGGCTAGACAGTTAAGGCGAGCGAAGCGAGTCTGCCGGCTAGTAATATTATAAAATATAATTGTTTTTTAATTTATTTATGAAGGTAAGACAACGTTCAAATCTATACTTCCTTCAATTTCATTAAAAATTTCAATTTGAGAGTAACTTAATACATGCTTATGCATTTATCTTATGAGCGACAGCGATCGATTGATTTCAGTTATGAGAGATTTTTAATAATCTATTGCAATGTTGTATGGTTTTAGTACGGTACATTAATTTACTCATGTAGTCTGCAATACCCTCACGTAATCATTATTTTTCAGGAAGCATAACATTCGCCCAGCCAATGAAATTCAAAAATCAATTAGAAGAAGCAGAAAATAAACGCTGTGAGGAAGCAGTACCGATGATAGAAACAATCAAATCCAAGCCAGAAGTAGTGTAATTTGGAAACAGTTGTCAGCAGAGATGATATAGGCTACAAGTCGAACTGAAATAACATGTTTTAGTGGTTTCTTTTGAAGAATATAAATATGAAGGAAAAACAGTTGCACATCGATCTCATAATCCTAGAAAATTATTAGCCTAGTACAAATTTAATTCTAAGTTTTATTCTGAACTTCTAAAACTCAAATTTTGTTAGAAGCATACTGTAATCTATTGCGATGTGCTGTTGAACTACTCATAAATTAGTTCTAGCTGTTTTTTCTTGTCAGTAGCTCCTTCAAACAGACATTTATTGTGCTAGTGATCTAAAAAATACGCTATATACTGATGAGTATGGTCTCGAATAGAGCTAGACAAATCTAGATTGTTCTCCTAGAGCGCTCTACTGCAATAACTGTCTCAGTTTGGACAGGAATTAATATATTTTTAATAATACCGTAGGCTACTACTCATTGACACAAGCATGAATCCAGCAATGTATCATAGTATCTAGCCATGTAGTTGTTGAATAACTTACGGTACTGTTTCTAAACACTAAAATTGTGCTAATATTTTGTATAGAATTAGTTTTTTATTGCCTACCTAAGTTTTTTATTGCCTGTTCCTTGATTGTAATCAATTGATTTTCTGCATCGAACTGTCGAGTAGGATTAAGGAGTGAATTAGCAAAAACCCTACCTCTAAGTTCTTATAAGAAGTAATTGTGAATTATTTATTAATCTGAAGATACAAAGAAATGAATAAAACTTCGGATCTACTTGAAAAATGAGAGTATAATAATATATCGTCGCCGTGCGTGCAAGGAAATATAAAGTTGCAGAGGTGGCTAATAAATATTGTAAATCTTCAGGTAAGTAAGTTCTTATAAGAAGTAATTGTGAATTATTTATTAATCTGAAGATACAAATAAATGAATAAAACTTCGGATCTACTTGAAAAATGAGAGTATAATAATATATCGTCGCCGTGCGTGCAAGGAAATATAAAGTTGCAGAGGTGGCTAATAAATATTGTAAATCTTCAGGTAAGTAAGGCTTCTCAACCATTCAACTGTACAGGTAAACCAGAACGTGCTCAGGCATAGCAACCTGAGCAGACACTAGAGGAAGGATAGACTTTTTTTAATTGCTGATGATGTCCACATGAGTCCGAGACTTGTGCGAGGGTAATGAGGTGAATGATAACACATAGATGCCAGACGGAAGAGCGGGATTCGAACCCACGACCGCTGAAGCGACAGCAAACTGAAGTTGCGACGCCTCAACCAACTGCGCTAAGCGGCCTATTAATTCAGAACCAGGTATACCTGTAGAGATAAATCTTTACATGTATGGCCTGCCTAATGAATGTTATTGATAAATTTGTTTGTCAATACATTAAAGGAATATCATCTGTTATCATCATATGAGAGTGATTGAAATTACAGTCTCAAAATTCTAGTGATGAAAACATTTTCAACATAAAAAAATAAGACTTTCAAGCAAAGAAGTTTTGGACACCGGAACTCAATATTATTAGTAATAGTTATAAAATTTTCGTGATTAGCAGTCATTATTCTCAGGAAAAAAAAAACAAATTAAAAATGGTTGAATCATCAAAAAACTTGTTTCCAGAACAGAACAAGGTCAGAACAGAACAGAACAGGCTTCGAAATAAGCTTGTTCATTGGATATTCACATAGATAGTATTTATGAATAAATTTGAATGCGCCAAAACTGTGATTGAAGTATTTTAGTCCCATTCTAAAACGAAAAATTCGGTTCTGTTCAGCCGATGAATCTCCAATCATTTTTGAACGATATGGGTGTCATTGCTAGTTATTGACATTTTTCAGTTATCTTAAGATAATAGTAGTTATAGTAGCTGCCTATCAAAATAGTGATTGCAGTTACTGATAAAATGTAGTTTCATTTTTTTCAATTGAGTCCAAGTTGAGTAGATGAGACTTATTTAATTGAAAAATCTTGCAATTCATCATCAACCTTTGTTTCAGGTTCATTTAAAATTCAGAAACATAACCGAAGATTATTCAAAAACGTAAGTTAATTATTAAAATTTTTGTTTATTTGTTTCCTCTAATAAATACTGTACGGTAATTAATTATCAATCATTAATAGCAGCCGTGAACGATTGAATGAGATTTATCATACTCTGTTATGTTTGCAGAGGATTTTTGGCCGAATTTTTGAGATTTTCGAAGATAAAATTTACAGAGGACCCAACAACAAGTCACTATTTTAAAAACCTTCCAAATCATCTAAGATATGGACAATTCGTTGTGTTAACAAAATTAAGACCTCGATAAGTAAGGTATGTAAGCATTTGGCTTCAATAGTCTTACAAAAGTAGGCTAAGTTTATTTTTGCTCACTTGTATGTTATTTGTCTTCATTGCCACTGAAAAACCTTTCAATATAAACTGTCGTTTTCTTTTTTTTTTTAATTAAATTTATTTTGTTTTTCATTTTTTTTTTGTTTGGGTAATGAACTGAATGACGATACAAAATATGACAGTCTGAACGGGAATCGAACTCATGACCACAGGAGTAGCAGTCATAGATAAGCTTCCTAACTGATTAAACAACTAATAATTTCAATCATAGAAAAAGCTAGTAAAGAAAATGGCCAGAGCAGCCAGCTATGAAAGTACTTAATTTGGTATATTTATTCAATTAATTTGTACTAAAATCTATTTAAAATGGAGCACCTTAATAATTATTATGAAGTGCAATAAATAACCTACATGGAATTCCAAGGTTATGTAGTCAAATCATGCCATGTTTGATTTGCAAGTACCATAATTTGAGACACAGTAGTTCCTTTGTGGTTGTGTGAATTTTGACCAGTCTTTTCAATTCTACAGGTAAACATGGCGGGATTCATTTACTGATACACTGAAGGCACTTGAATACAAGTGAAAATCTCTTTGCATCGTTTTAAAGCAAGTTTTGTAGAAATATTGTTATCAGTAATTTATTTTCCATTCAAGAAACAGTCATATCTAAATTCGAATTCTTCATTGGCCACAAGTCTATAAAGCAATACTTTGCTCAAAGTTTATTGTAACCCACTTCTTGGAATAAAATTTTTATTTGAATTCTATAATTTCTTGACTCTACATTATTATGTTATGATCATGTTGTACTTATTTTGAAGTTACATATATAAATACAGGCTTCATTGTTAATTTTTTTAGTATATTTCATGTATCTGCACAATACAGAAGGTTTAATATCACAAGTTAGTTTGAAGTAGCTGACATTAAACTGACAAATAGCACTTTGAGGAATTCAAAACTAATAAATTTTGATTAAAATCAATTAAAATGCAGATGAGCTTATAGATTTTATTGTAGACCCTCGGTTATAGGTGGGATTTTAGTAGACCCTCGGTTATAGGTGGGTAGGAACCACCGGGTAAGTGATAATAGAGAAATAATGTAAAGTTACTCGGTCACCCATCTAAGTTTGCACTCGAGACTGATGGATACAGATGAATATGCAGGGATCATTACTGTTGATATTAATTTATGAAAGAGCCATTCAAGCTCGTAATGGGATGTAGCTCTGAAAAAAATGGACAGATTGACAATTTTTCAATAACAAATTAATTTATTATTATCAACAGTAGAATTTTCAATGACAAACAGCATTTTATTTGAAAATCTTTTCCTTTATCAAGTCACAAAATCAATATAAAGTTCAAAATTTATTGTAATCCACATCTCAATTAAGTTATTCAATTATGAGATTTCTTGACTTCTCTCTACTGTGGGTTAAGTGGTTATGTGGGGTGATGATACATACATGAAAGTTGAGTGTAAGAGGGGACTCTTGTGCCTTAATTTTGTCCACAGCACTTTGTATTGTAAAGTAGAAAAATACTATCTATTCATCTATTGTGATGCATTGAAATCATACAATAATTTTGTTTGACATTACCTCAACAAGACGGAACCTCCACTTCGTTTTCTTAACCCCATTAGATTAAAAGTATTTTCCTACAACTGCTCGTAAAGTAGATCTTTACATACTGAAAACTAATTGTAAAATACCTCTTTACTGCTCCGCAAGCGGTAAAGTATTTTACGCTCGCCAGCTGTTTTCTTTACACTTCTGTTTTGATTTTGATGTCTTCTCATTGGTGGATCACGGAATCCGTGAAATTCACATAACCTCAACAATGGCGAACGCTAACCAAATCCGCGCAAGGTCTGTGATGTTACAAACTACAAGCTTTTATTGTGTTGAAATCCAGAACTGCAGTTTTAGGAAAAATATTGTATGCAATTCGCGCATGAAGCTTCTTTATCGCTCTCGCAAAATTACTGTGCTCCACTACACATCACACAGTAAATGCTTTGGCTCGAGCAATAAAGTCACGCTTAACACTCTTAATACATAAATAACTATTACATACCATCATAATATCACAATGTACTGTTTTCCCCCCTTTTTTTTAAGGATGAAGCTTACATAGGTCTGAGACCTGTGCGTGGGTAATGAGTTTGATGATGGTGATTGTTGAGTTGGACCTACAGTTTTAGGTGGGTTCCGAACCATCGGGAAGTTATTTTACAGCAGAGAACTGTTTTTTGCTGGCCAATTCAGATCGGTCACCCTTACAGAGAGGGCCCAGGAGAGCGTTTCTTATCTAATCTGATTGAACTGCTATGGCTCATAGCAGTTACTTCTGGTATTAGCAAGAGTTTTTCATCATTACATTACATGTGCTCCCTTGGTATCTGCAACTCTATACTACCATTCAGCATATAGGACTCTGATATAGTGATGGTACTGAGACAGTCGTTAGTCTGAGATAAAGGTAAAGCAGGCATAGCCACCGGATGCTGCATCATGTCAAAAGTGTCATTATTGTCAGAGCAGAGCGCATCTTCGCTGGTAATCGAATCGAGCAGCGATTGCATCGTGATTTCGTTAGTGTGCACCCGCCTCAAGTGCACTTTCCAGTGCTTTTTCTCCTTGAAGCACCTGCCACACGTTGAACACTTGAATGGTCTGTCCTCCGAATGTGAACGCATGTGCGATTCGTAGTGACATTTGCGCACGAAACATTTGTTGCAACTGTCACATTGGTACCTGCAATACAAACATTGTTAACTTTTCAAGTGAATTCAACGACTTGCAGTCAAATTTTTATTAAGAATAAATAGTAGCCTATTTTACTTACTCTGTAGGCCGAACGTTTTCAAGTTGTTAAAACCCATCTTTAAAGGCCCATCACAAACATTGTCCCTTTCACACCACTCGATTTTAATGCCACTCTGTCACACTGTGCTGAATTGAAAAAGAATAAAAAGTAAAAAAGACAGCACTTGTGTGACAAAATTTGGAGCAAAATCGTGAATAACATTAATCCAAAACATATGTTTCATTTTGTGATGGTGATTATCATTGAGAATTAAATGTTTCACTAAAGCCGCGTCTCCACCAACCGAACATACTCGGCGAACAGTGTTCGCTGGAATTATCTGATGTCGCCGAACATTGTTTGGTGTGGACGCCTTCTCGAACATTATGATTTTGGTGTGGTGGGAGTAGTGGCGGAAAACTGTTGTTGGTCGTCGCTGTTCGCTCATAGACCAAACATTTCAATTGAACTCACGAACATGTTTGGTGACCTATATATGTTTAATGTTTGTCCGTTTTTTGTATTCGCCAACAATGTTTGGCAGACATGTTCGGTTGGTGGAGACGCGGCTTTAGCAATCTCACTAACCTTGCCAAAGCACCAAAATAGTTTCTAGCATAAAAGTCAGCTGATAATTATTGATTTATAACGTTTTTATGCATTCTGTGATGTTTTCCATGTCAAAAATACTTTCTAACAATCTAATATCAAAACTGACACTGTATTTCTATTTAAATTATGATTTTTAATCAGTTATACTGGAGGGATGCATTTCACTTCCAAAGAATGGCTGATGAAGCTTCTCTTTAGAAGTAAAATGCATCCCTCCAGTATAAGAGAGTAAAAATCATAATTTAAATAGAAATACAATGTCAGTTTTGATATTAGAATTTTATGCATTGTTGCACTTGATGTTTAAGCCACATATTAGAATTTTATGCATTGTTGCACTTGATGTTTAAGCCACATCTATAGTTTGTTCAGTGAGCCTTCGGAGTGGAGTGAACAAACATAGGCGTGCATGCAAGCCGAGACCCAACGAAGCCCGATTCATACAATATTTTTCTAAATGCATTGAACAAGCAACAGGCATACCCATTGAAAACGCCTAAACTACCGTAATGGAAGAATAACTTACTAATTAATTTAATAATTAAAAAAAAACTACTCGAAATTCCTTACTCACACACATGCAAAGTTTGTTTGGGTCACTCCATAGGCTCGCTGAACAGACTATAGTATAAAAAATATAGTGCTATTCAGGCCTATAAATTATACTTAAGACACTCAATGATGATGATATCTAAACTGTTGGAAGTTATCAAAATAATTATTTATTTTATAGCATAAAGAGGAACATTTAAGATTAATAACAATGGGGAAAAAACGATTGAACTGTATAAAACAACAAGTTTGATGACCAATAAACAAATTTTGCAAATTATTACAGAAAATATATTATGAAGATAGGATCACAAAATAGTATTTCATAAAGGGTCTGCAAAGTTCACTCGTGAATAAACGTAAATGCAATATTATCATAAATTATATTATTATCATAATGCATAAATCTGAAGAAAATGAAATTGAAATGCATAAGAAAATGAAAAAGAAAATCTTGATAATGTAGTTAATTACTTGAAATCTCCATTGTGAGTTTGCAGATGAAAGACTAATGCTGATTGACTTTTGAAGTTTTTTCCGCATTGCGAACAAGAGAGAACAGCTTGGCTGGGTTCTGACGATGACAAAGTAGTTGAATGTCTTTCTTTGAAATGCTTCTTCAGCGAATCTTTACGGTAGAATGCTTTTGTACACAATTCACATCTGAACTGAGGATTCTGCCAAACACAAATAGTAGAATTAACTGATTATAAAATTGATGATAAATAGTTTCATAATAATTATTGTCGGTCTGTTTCAAATATTATAATTGTATAAAATAGAATGCATTCTTGTAAAGAAATACATGATAAAAATTATGAACTATTTTTACAATAAATTGATTGGACAGACAAGAAGGAGCATAATGAAACCATGTTGAACAATATTTCAAAGCTTATTGATGCAAACCACAATAATTCATTGAGTACGTTATTCAACAAGATTACTCTATAGTATACATATATAGCAGTTAAATAAATAGAAAAAAATTAGTAAATAAAAAAGATTTGGACCTTTCACCCGATTTTATGATAAATTAATAATGATATGTTGAAAAGTTTATTTACCTGTAAGTTTACATTACATTTTTTTCTTCTTAAGTTTACCATACATACTATCCAAATTTATTATTGGAATGTTATATGTAATAAAAAATAAATCATTCCCAAAATGTCATTTATTTTTTCAATTTTACTGGAGACCAGCATATACTAAAATGGAATAAAACCCTTTTATTAGGTGGATTAAAGGCTGCAGTTCTCTCTACCATTCAACCTTAATTAAGGACATTGACAAAAGTAACTAACTTTACTTCTGTATTTAGTAATTACTAATTGTAATATCGAATGGATGTAAAAATTCCACAATGAGCATAAGTAACAGTCAGTCAGTAGCCTAATCGTAGTAAGTTTTGGTCTTTTGGGAAAAGAGGCAAATTATAGAATGGATTATATAAGACATCAAATATTTACAAAGAACTACATGGACCTTGTCAATTTTTATGATAATGATTTTTGTATAACTGTTATATAAGTTACACCGTAACTATTTTTACATAACTGATTTCGTGAATATAATAAGTAATCGGTGGTAATTGCTAAGCTTGCTAGCTTGTCTGTGTTATAAAACTCCATTTTTATTCAATATTAACTTTGAAAGAATAAACTGAAGTTGAAAAACACGATTTTATATAAATATAAGAGAACGTTACAATGTTGTAGCAATGATGCTCCATCATAATTACTATTGTTGCCATTGAAAATTACACAAACTATGTAAGTATAAAGAAAACGTAGGATTTATGCAAAACTAAATTAAACATTATGAAATTAGTTATTTTAAGAAAATATTTATCATGCTTTCTAGTTACGTATTTGGTTATTGTTGTAATGATAGTAAAGATTGATACCTCGGCATGTGTGCTCATATGTACTGTCATTTTTGACTTGGTGAAGAAACGCTTGGAGCAGACATGACACGAATATGGTTTCAACTCTTGCAGCGACAATCCCACCATATGGTTCTGCCGTTGGTGTCTTATTAGCGAATTCTTTTCTACAAAACTTTTGCCGCACGTTTTACACGAGAATTTCCTGGAACACAATGCATATTGTGTGAGAATATAGTACATAGTATGATATACAGTATGAATGATTGAAAAAACCATGAGCTTGACAGTGACAGAATAGTAATTTATGCAACGATTGTATTATGAATGCATTTAAACTGCAAGTGAGATGTAAGTTGGTACACGAGTGAAGCGAGTAAAAGGCTTAAAGGATAAATGCAATTTTCTTTATAGTGGCGAAGGTGATATTGTGGAAGGTTTCCATAATGAATAATTAGACGAAATTGTCACAACCACATTTATTAAAAAATATTAAGAAACTAGTTCCGGTTGTTATACCATTATCAATTATTTGATTGAGATTGATAATGGTATAACAACCGAAACTAGTTTCTCAATATTTTTTAATAAATGTGGTTGTGACAATTTCGTCTAATTATTCATTAAAAATGCAATTGCTGTAAACACTATTTCATCTACGACTACAAAACTTACTTTTACTTCCCATCACTGGGATAATTCACTCAAACTAACATAACATAGAATGCTGTTAACGATCGATTGTTGATTTGAAATAAAATGCAAATTAGATTTGATTTTGAAATGTTTAAATAAGTTGATATGACTATTGCATATCAATCAATTGAAGAAATCCTGTGTTCTTATTGGTCTAGAGCAGCGGTTCCCAACCTGGGGTACGCGTACCCCTTAGGGGTACACAGTGTCCTAGTTGGGGGTACGCAAAAAATAATCCATAATGGCGGATGTTCATTGTCTAGTGGCATAGACTAAGGAATGGTTGTTCTATGCTAGTGGTGAGCAGTTTCTGTTGTGCGACTATTCTGTCTATAATGTATTCTATTCTGACACTTCTATGTAGGCTATATTTTAGTAACATTTTGAAATTTAAATTATAATATTCATCTCTAAACATATTACATTCGATGTCCTCAATAAAAGAAATCGGTGTTCAGCAGAAATCATTGTGTTACCTACTATTTTATTTCTTTAGCTGAATTCCCATTCATAGGCGTTGATATGTTGTTAAAATATTGCAATAAATGGGCATTAAACCCTCTATAATATTGTTATAGTAAATTAAAAAAGTAGTTAGGACTTTGGGGGTACTATGTCTGTAAAATATGGTCTAAGGGGTACGCAGAAGAAAAAAGGTTGGGAACCGCTGGTCTAGAGCCAATATCGAAAAGTGACATCAGTGTTAAATAGCTTCTATTTGCGCTAATATAGCTGGTTTTCTAGAGCACTTGCTATAAATTGATAATTATGAAAGGAAATTATAAGTTTTTTACTTACTTTCTCTGTTCGCTGTGATGTCGATCGTTGTGTTTAGTGAGTTGGTACTTGGTTGGAAACGCTTTAGTGGGTCTGGGACAGTCGGGAACTTTGCAATAGAACCACTGTATGAGGTGCTCATGCTTTGCTTTCGTATGTCTGGTCAGCGCACGTTGTGATCTGAAAGTGAAATCGCACTGCGAACAAGCTATCTGAGGTGCTTCTACCACCTGAAAAGTAAATGGGTGAATATAATTGAAGGTGATTAAAAAAAATAAATATATATATTAATAAGCATATTTTATTGGTGGGAAGACCCTTACGGATAGTTCCACCTCTCCGTTTGAGCCATGTTGAGAGGAACATGGTGGACCTACTATTTCAGGTGAGTTCTGAACCACCGGGTAAGATATATAATAAAGCTTATAATATCCAGTCATTGAAGCAAGGTCCAAGCGCAGTGATAAAAACACACGATTTAAACGATCTGATTGAATGGAAAGTCATTCGAAAAAAACTAAATAAATAACTTAGCTAATGCATAGAACCATAGACCAACCATGGTCTATGATAGAACTAACAAAAAATAAACACTTGGAGTAAAAGGCTGTCATTAGCTGACCCGTTACAGTAAAGGCTCGATTACATGAGGCGAGTTAAGTAGCTAAAAATATAGCGGGTAGCAACATTACAGACCGACCGGCCTTCCACCACCAAAAGCGAGATTAATCGAGGCTTTTTGTAGTGTCAAGTCTTAGGAGTAAGACCTTTGGTGGGGGAAGCTCGATCGGCCTGCAGTGTTGCTACTGCTGGCTTTTTAGCTACTAAACTGGCCCAGAATGGTTTAAGAGGCTTTAAAGGTGTAATTTTTCAAGTAAGTTTAAAGTAACTGACAATTTAACAAACTGACAAATATACAGAAACAGAATTTATTAATTTCGAATTCATCAAAGTGCTATTAACTCATACTGAAGGCTTCTGCAATGGCCGATATTGACAACAGCATTGGTTAGCTAATGGAAATCGATGAATGCTACTGTACATGATTTATACTAAACTAGCCCAGTGTAATCGACCCTTAAAAATGTAATTCCTATGCAACGACTCTTACGACTCGAGCCACGTGGCGAGGTGGAAATGAACTAACGAATGTTCGCTTTGGGAAGCGATAGCCGTGAGCCGTAGCAGGTATCTGTTCAATCATATAGAGACAAGCTAAGAACTCCTGGGCTCTCTTTGTAAGGGTGATGTGTTGGTTTGGCCAGCAAAAAGACTATTCTCTGCTGCAAAATCGCTTTCCGGTGGTTCGGAACCCACCTAAAACTGTAGGTCCAACTCATCATTCACTATAATCCAATTCATTGCCCACGCACAGGTCTCAGACTTATGAGGGCTTAAATCTCAAAAACACGTATGTTGTATTCAAGTATGGTTCCCTGAAGTTCAAGCTACACGTTGGTACACTACGTTGCTTAATCTGTGTAGTCTCAAGCTGCGTATCATGAGAATCGCTGCATAGAAATTAAACCTTTATGACTGTCATCCAATGACAGCCGTTTATTTCAAGCATGGAGACGACTCCATACTTGGCAAACGCTCCTTGTGGCCGTATGAGGACTGCCTAAATCTTTGTTGAAGTATGATAAGAATAGGATAATACGCGTACATCAAGGTAATTTTTCCAAGCTACGTAGATTCCTCGTATATAGTACAAGTACAGCAGAACCTCAATTATGTGTCACTCTTTCAACCGTCACTTTCTGTTATACGTCATTGCAAAGTGAGAGTTTTATAATTTATTTGCATATTGTACAACAGTTCTGTGCACTGATTATTGCATACTTTTGATGAAATACATATCCATGTACCAATTTCATTATCCATTTGTACACTGTCTTATTTTTCAAGTTTTCACCAAACTATTTTGAATTTGGAGACTGTGCACGTTTATATGATGGCATTTCTGTTATCCGTCTATTCAGTCATCCGTCACGGTTCCGGCCCCGAGGGTGACGGTTAATAGAGGTTCTACTGTTACTTCAAAGCTGAGTACTAGTACTAGTACGATCCGGTATCTTGCATAGGTAGCATGCTGTACATGATCTGTGCATGCTCAATATGACTGTAACATATGTTATTACATCAATTTTTCGGTGGACTCGGAATTTCTGTTGCTAGGAAACGCATCTTCAATAGAAATTTGTAAAACAGTGGAAAAGACTTGATTAATTTATACCACATACTAATAAAGGTTAGACGAAACGATAAATTTTTCAACAATAAAATTCAAAACTTCAAACAGTGCGGCCATAGCAAATCCATACTACAGTATATTCAATCACAACCTGAAAAAAACAAAGCTTTTTAATAGTAAGGAAGTCCAATGAAGAAATAAATATGTTCGAAGAACACACGTGGAAAGGAGACTGTTGAGATTATTGAAAGGAAAAGAAAGAAGCCCAAGGAATGAGAAAGGAAAGAGAACTGTTGATGGACAAAAAAGTGTAAAGAGGAATAATTAAATAGTACAATTGATAAGTAGCTTGAGTTTTTTTTGTAGATTACGTCTTGGAGACTCCAGTTAAGGAGTATAAGACAAGTCAGATCAACAATTATACTCTTATACACTAGTTTAGGGTGAGGCTTAATTTTGATGTGAAAGGAACTCTTGTACACTATAAAAAGCATTATCAACTAAATATTTTTCAATTGTTTTTTAAATATTTCTATATTTTCAAGACTTTAAAAACTGCGGTAGCTTGCTGTAGAGTTTCCTACCAATATAACTAGGATTTTGTTTGAATAATCTAGTATTTTGACTCACCAAGTGATAATCTCCTCGGCTTCTTGTATTATAATTGTGTACATTAAGATTTTGGTTAATATCATTCGTTTTTACATATAAAGTAGCTTCATACACATATAAGCAGGGTACAGTTAGGAGACCAAGTCTCTTGAACAACGGCCTACCTGAATCTAATCTATTTACTCTTTCTATACGCTTAACCGATTTCTTTTGGGTTAGAAGTTGGAAGGGTGGGGGGGAGGTGAAGAAAAGAAGAAAAAGTATGAAGATTGATTGATTGCTATAACCTCACTTTGCCAGGTCTTGAGACCTATGGCAAACATCAAATATCAATTACATTTTACAAGAAATTATAATACGATAAAAATAGAATATTATAGAAGAGGAGAAAAAAAGAAGCAGAAGGAGAAGAATAAGAAGCAGAAGGAGAAAACACACCTGTGGCCGTGAATTGTCTGAAATGGTGTCCAATCGACAGGGAGCTGCCTCACTTTGCGAGATATTGTGAGAGTCATAGTGGGCCTTCAAGTATTGTTTGGTGGCAAACTGTTTATCACACACAGAGCACGGATACTGAGGTTTGCCGTGTGTTTTCATGTGAAACGACAACTTGTACTTGGTGGGAAATCGTTTCGGACATATTTTACAGAAGAACGAGTAATTTCCTTCAACAAAAAAAAAAAAAAAAAAAACAGTTTAAAAACACAAATATTTGTTGCTTAAAATACTGAGAAGTCAAGGAGCCAGTATTAAACAATACTGAAGTGATAGCCGAGTGCCGTAGCAGGTATCTGTTCAATCAGAGATAAGCTACGAAACTCCTGGGCCATCTTTGTAAGGGTGACCGATTGAATTGGCCAGCAAAAAGACTGTTCTCTGCTGTAAAATCACTTCCCGGTGGTTCGGAACCCACCTAAAACTGTAGGTCCAACTCAACAATCACCATCATCCAATTCATTACCCACGCACAGGTCTCAGTCAGACCTATGTGGGCTTCATCCTCCGAAAAAACCCCAGTAATAATAATTTTAACATTCAAACGGATGTAACAGATATCATAATTATTAAGATAACTGTTACATCCCTTTGAATGTTAAAATACTCCTTAGTTAATGCATTACCCAATTTACTTGTTGTAATTACTGGTTATTCTACTTTTCTTGGTATTATAAAAAGAATAATACCTTATCTGTCTTATTAGGGACAGAATTCAGTTTTTTCCAATAGTCTTGCGTCTAGGATGATTACAAAGATACACTTATCAAATTGTAAAATATCAACAAATTGGAAAAAATCCAAAAAATTATATTTTTGTTCATTTTTTTTCAATTTCAATTTTTATTTCATTCCAACATACACAATCTCACAAGAATATTCCAAAATATAAAACAGTAGAATATAAGATACAAATCAACAAATTTATTTGTTCACTAGAAATACATTAGAATGTATTTGAATACATGAAATAAAATATTCCGAAAATTGCGTTTTTTGTTTTGTTAATTATACTTTTTACATAAAATATTGTTTTTCTTACCCTGTGAACAAATTGTGCAATCCATGATTGGAAGAAGAATTTAGTAAAAGCTAGCATAAGCATAAAGCTTGTGCGCTAGCAGTGAGTTGAATATTAATTTCAAGCGTTATTTAACTTTCATGCGTCAAAATAAGGTTTGCAATATTAAACTGCTGATTGTTCAGGATAAAATATGAATCTATACTCTTTAGAGTCAACTTGAAGTAGCAGCTAACTTTGAAATAAGTAATATTGATAAACAAAGATCAGATGTCAGAATGGATGGCTGTACTTTGAATACTGTTATTTTCCAAACTACTTTAATCAATCAAACTTTGTATTCGTTTGTTTCGATTTTTAATCAATCAAACTCTTTATTCGTTTTGTTTCGACTTTAAAGACAGTATTTCAGTTTAATAATTCAATTAACTACCAGGTTGGAGAGAACAATTGAATTTGGTATCAAAATTGGTACAACAAAAATGCAAGATGAATGGAAAAGAGGAATTATTTTCAACATTAAAGAATAATAAAGCATAAGACAATACACGACAGAATACAAAACTACAATAGAAGCCGTTATTGTAAACAGTAGAGTAAACTCACTTGTGTGTGTGAGAAAATGAGTATCACGAGTGACCTTTTGAGCAAATGCTTTATCACAGATGGAACATTTGAAGGGCTTGAAACCACGGTGCACAGCCAGATGCAGTTTCAGTGCGGACAGTCGAACAAACAGTTTACCACATATAGCTGCAAAAAAACAACAAATAACTATTACTAAAAATAGCAATTGCTGTTAGAAGTAATTGTGTATTTTCGTTTGTTTCCACTACCTTTATAATGTGTTATGGTGGTGGTACAGAAGTGGTGTGGAATTGGTAAACAATTATCACAGAATATAGTCTAATGAATAATTTCATTGCAAAAGCTAAAGATTTTTCAAAAGTTTTGAAAAACATTCCAAATAAGAAACAGAGAAATGAATCAAAATTAGCACTAAGTATAATTTGCCACGTAGGCCTAAACTTTACGTATAAAATTATACATTTATATTTTAGTAGATCTAATTTAAAAAAATACACAGAATCTAATACTGTAACTACTAGAATGCAATTTATTGCTTGTTCAAAGCTATGTCCACACTTGTTATTAAAAATGTGATCGTCAGAAGGATGGGTTATAAAAATTATCATTCATCAGTCACATTTCTAGAACTTTAAGATTGGGGTTAAATTAATTTAATACAACCACCATCAATTCTAGAGGGAGCCGTTAAAAGCACAAGCTCCATTGGTTCAGAAATTGGTGGCCATTTAGATAAGATCTGAATCCCCATCATTTCATTTCAAGATCATCGCACAGGCTTATGTATGGATCAACAGCAACAGAATACAAAATTTAAAGAGTTAAATAAATAA
Organism: Conomelus anceps; assembly: GCA_948455865.1. Classification (NCBI taxonomy): domain Eukaryota; kingdom Metazoa; phylum Arthropoda; class Insecta; order Hemiptera; family Delphacidae; genus Conomelus; species Conomelus anceps. The sequence continues at coordinate 33,221,840 of OX418225.1, read as the reverse complement.
CATATAAAGAAAACTTACAACACGATTTAGCCGATTCTGTATTCAGATTGTGCTGACGAGTAAGATGCGCTGATAAATTTGTGTTAGTTGTAAACAATTTTCCGCAATGTTCACAGCAATATGGCTTGATACCTGAAAAAGAACTCGAATGAACATGGAAGAAAATTACAATGGAACATTCATACCTAAGAACATCTAGATGATATTCATTATGATACAACATACTACTTGGAATCAAAATCTACACAAATTGAAAGAAAATCAAGTTAAAATTAGGCTACTTATACCAACATTGAATACAAAACACATGAAGTTAGAGTTCTAGTATAAAAAATAAAAATGAATAGAATGCACCAATTTATAAATAGTTCTTTAAAATCGTTGGAAATATAATGATAATGATAGCAAAGATTTCAATTACTATATTTTTCAACGTTCATGTCGTAGAATCAAAATTTTAATAAAACTGAGTGTATTTTCACGCTCAGATTAAAGTCTTTGTGGGTTACCATTCAATGATAACAATTATATCATCTATTAAATTATTAAATTGATAACAATTGTAATATGAAATTATAATATCATGTATTAAATTATGAAATTGCATTACTATTTGTGTTATAAAATTGTATCATGTGTTATATTGAGTATTGTAGAAACTAGAAATAAATAAAAACTACATGAGTGTTCAACAATTTCTTTATTCAAAGAAAGTGTGTCACCTTTTCCAACAACAAATAAAATTTATTAATTTCGAATTCCTTTAATTGCTATTACTTTATACTTAAGATTTCCGCAATGGCGGATATTGACAACAGCATTGAAAAGCTGATGGGAATCGATGAATGCTACTGTACAAAAATATCAGTCACCACCGGGAATCGAATCAGCTGTTCAATGCTGTTGTCAATATCCGCCATTGCGAAAGTCTTCAGTATAAAGTAATAGCAATTAAAGGAATTCGAAATTAATAAATTCTGTTTATGTATATTTGTCAGTTTATTCAATTGTCAGTCACTTCAAACTAACAAATAAAAATATGGCTACTGCATACATGCCATTTTTGAACATTGCTAATAACTTACCAGAATGTATATTAATGTGTTTTAATAAACTCGTCCGACTAGACAGTACTTTTCCACAGCGAGCACAGGTAAAACTTCCTTTTTCTTCGGATTGAATTTTGTTGGCCTAAAAGCAAAAATGTGAACATAAAAGTAAAATGAAACGGAATCGTTGCTAATTCCAATTTTTGACGGGAATGAAAAAAGTGCTGATTGATGTATTTAATTCATTTAAGTTTATTCATAAATTTGATAACTCAAAGTATTATAGCTTCATGTCATCCATCCAACACTGCGTAAGGGTATAACGTTCCCTTGCCTGTTCTATTATCACTTACCCGTTGTTTCTGAGCCCACCTAGGTATGTCCAACATTTTCCCAACACATCTTATACAGCAAAAGGGTCGAATGACCAACCGTAAGGAAATGCCCATAAGATGTCTCCCCACACATATTTTAAGGATCCTTCTTACAATCCTCTCTGTATAAAGCATCACGCCCACTTGTCCAGTACAGCACCAGTAACAACCAGCAGACCTCCACCCACTTATCAAGCACAAAACAGCACTAGCAGTTTATTTGCAGGTCGGTGCGCGCATGTCCCATTATAATTGTACACTTTTATGGCTGAAAACACAATCGGCTACTGAGGCGAACTTTACAGACTAGCACACACTTATCAGCACGGCATTGCACTTTGCTGGCCTGCACGGCTGGCACTGAATTGGCTTCAAACCTTTAGCTTCCACAATACTGGGAGATGCTGTTGCTGAATAAAAGGGCACTGAACTGCTCCATGGAATTACATGGGAACTGGGAACAATTAATTTTATTTTTTTCTGGTGCTGTGCTGATTATGTTGTGCTGGACAAGTGGACACGATGCTCAAGGGTCTCTCCCAACAATTGTCTATTTCAATCATTTGGTTTTGTTTCGATTTTTTCTACGAAAACAGAATTCTGAAATACAGTTTGGTAAATACTTACATCACTTCTCACCTCTTCAGTATTGCTCTCACTCCACTGATCATGAACAGATGCCTCAATAGTTTTCAACGGAGTGTCTTCCTGTACTTCAATAGGTCTAAAATTTAGTTCATCATTGTTCAAGTCATCGTCATTATCATCATTATGAGACACTTCCTGAACCAGACCATCAATCGCTGACGATATAAGCTGTTCACCTGGTGTGAGACTAGGTTCGTATTCGTTACTATTGTTTGTTACTTTTTCATCGATTCTCGAACTAACAAAAGGTTCGGATTCAGCAACAGGCATCAGAGAATCTTCGAAAGAAATGATATTCTCAGTTCTTGCGTTGCCGTCTGCATGACTGGTGATCAATTGCTGGTCGGAGCTTCCAAGTTGTTCTGCCGGCAGTAAATCTCTCAAATCATCGTTACTGCTATTGGGTAGCTTATTGAAATTTTCCAAATTGTCACAAGCGGCATAGTCGGCATGATTCGGCAATGCTTTTACATGTTCAGTAGTTTTCAGTCTATCAGAGATCACCTGAAAGCATTCAAAACGCTTAACTGATGCTGTTTCTTTGTGCTTTGTTATCAATAGTGAAATATGCTGGTAAATATAAATGTAGAACAGAATATTATTCATTGTCATCCAACATATCAAAAAGTTTCATAAAAAAGGCAGCTCAAAATTGTAGTTGCTACACATTAAATACACACCCGAATGAGCAAGTCAACAGTATCATGAAATGTTATGAGCTTTATTATCACAGCCTGTGGTTCGGAACCCACCTAAAATAGTCGGTCTATCATGTTTCTCATAACATGGCTGGAACGGCGAGATGAAACTACCTCTAAGGGTCTACCCCCAAAAAAATCAAAAACGCTTATTGTTAATATCATCATGAAATAAAACTCAAGTAGCCAAGTTGAAGACCACGCTTGAAATATAGTAAAAAAGTTAATGAAATATTTATTAATTGAAACTGTTTTGAAGATTTTTCTCGGAGGATGAAGACCACATAAATTGCGTGGGTAATGAGTTAGGATGATGATGATTGATGAGTTGAAACTGCAGTTTTAGGTGGTATCCAAACCACTGGGAGGTGATTTTACAGCAGAGAACAGTATTTTTTCTAAACAAACCAATACATCACCCCAAGAAGGCGCTCGTGACTTATCTCACTGAACAGTTACCTGATACGACTCGCAACTATCACTTTCCAATTCATTATAATTTATTATTAGCTTTTATATTTGTTATTCAGGCATTGATTTGCTCTTAAATATTCATGACACAATGATTTTTTATAATAATGTTAGTAAGTATATAATGAACTCATCGAGCACATTATAAGCATTAATTTTACAGAATTTTAAATGAACAGATTGGAACACAAATATTTCTGAACATATTGGGCACTGTGATTATTTCTGTCACATTCAGTTATACTTTTGATTATCAACATCAAGTCCGCCAATCCAACTGTCAAAATTCACAATGTGTACGTTCTGGGAGCATCTGGTTTGGTGCACCAGAATTCTTTCGGTGCACCGAACCAGTCACGTGATCGGTGTACCAACATATGTTTCCAGGGACGGCAGTACAGCACTCACCGGTGTACAGTTGGGCGCGTACTTTTGAAATTAATGTGTAAGTCACTGTTGTACTAGCTGTGCAAATAAAAGAAAGCCGCTATAGGGTTATCGATTGAAATATACGCCTATTTTGATAGAATAATTGTGCATATAATAAAGAATAATTATTATTGGAGGCAATATGCAGTTTGGAAGTTCATTTCCACATAAACAGCTATCATTATTAAGGTAAATAACGGGAAATATGACATTGAAATGACAAAATTTTGTTCAATAAATATTTTATAATAAACTTACCACTTGAAAGAGCATGAATTTCCTCTGTTTCATGAATATTGTACATAACCTCATTGAATGCATTAACTTGATCATGTTTGGAAGCCATTTTGGAATGAAACAGCAGACGATTTTTCATCGACCAATGAGAGCTCTCTGGTTACTGGTTCACAGTCCGTGGATCTACCTTTTCGTACGGTGCATGAAACCTGCACCGGAGCAGGCCAAACCGGAAACAGCTGCTGGTTAACGAACTGTCAAAAGCTCCCAAAGGACTTGGAACTCATGCCTCTGGTGCACCGGTTGAAGCTACCGGTGCACCGAAAATGCTCCCAGAACTTACACAGTGTGTACGTTCTGGGAGCATCTGGTTTGGTGCACCAGAATTCTTTCGGTGCACCGAACCAGTCACGTGATCGGTGTACCAACATATGTTCCCAGGGACGGCAGTACAGCACTCACCGGTGTACAGTTGGGCGCGTACTTTTGAAATTAATCTGTGTAAGTCACTGTTGTACTAGCTGCGCAAATAAAAGAAAGCCGCTATAGGGTTATCGATTGAAATATACGCCTATTTTGATAGAATGATTGTGCATATAATAAAGAATAATTATTATTGGAGGCAATATGCAGTTTGGAAGTTCATTTCTACATAAACAGCTATCATTATTAAGGTAAAAAACGGGAAATATGACATTGAAATTACAAAATTTTGTTCAATAAATATTTTATAATAAACTTACCACTTAAAAGAGCATGAATTTCCTCTGTTTCATGAATATTGTACATAACCTCATTGAATGCATTAACTTGATCATGTTTGGAAGCCATTTTGGAATGAAACAGCAGACGATTTTTCATCGACCAATGAGAGCTCTCTGGTTACTGGTTCACAGTCCGTGGATCTACCTTTTCGTACGGTGCATGAAACCTGCACCGGAGCAGGCCAAACCGGAAACAGCTGCTGGTTAACGAACTGTCAAAAGCTCCCAAAGGACTTGGAACTCATGCCTCTGGTGCACCGGTTGAAGCTACCGGTGCACCGAAAATGCTCCCAGAACTTACACAATGTAATAACAAAAAGTATCTATTATTTTCATTGTTTATTCCATCAGCAATTTGGTACACATAAGCCTGCCTCGTAAAGGCATAACGTGGGTTTAGAAGCAGTCAGCTCAGTTCACCATTTCTATTGTAGAAAGACTCCTAACAGCCCAGTTTCTAAAGGATCACAACCAGAACAATGAACGTGATTGACGAAGTACAGTAACTCCTCCAAGCATGGCCGCAGGTATCATCAATCAATGATTAGTTCATCAATATTTCAAAAGGACTGAAAAATGAAATATTTTACCTTGATTTCTTCCAGAAGAGATACGAATCTTTCGAGATATATATCCAACTTTGGGTCGTACTTGACACTGGAGTGATCAAACAAGAAAGCATCAAATGCGCCAACATCCTGAAACTGTTACCAAAATTTATAACATTACTCCCTTCATCTATCAATACCAGAGAAAGTCTTCTTGACGTTGGTGGAATATGTCGATTGTAGTACTAAAACACACCACTGTGTACTAAAATACCAATTTTCAGTCAAATTTCATCAGTCAATGAATGGAAATAAGAATGATCTTACAAACTTACATCATTGTTCAAGAATTAGGTTATTAGGGCAGCAGATAAAATAATAGAATACAATCAATGAAGCTTGCTAATATAGAGTCTGAACTAAAAGTGAATAAAACAAAAAAATTCTAAGAACAAAAATCATTGCAAAAATCAGTAAGCTTAAACAATCCGATAAACGAAATAGAGGGGTTTAAAGATTATCTTTTTATTGTAAATTCAACGACTTGCAGTCAAAATTGACTGAAATTCGTTGAATTTACCATAAAAAGTTAGTATTAACAACGCGGATCGTTATGGAAAAAGAAATCCAATAGTTTAAAAGATATTAATCTAAAGACATCTTAATTCTCAAGATAACTTACTAAAATATAATCTATGCTATTTATGATTTTCTACTTACAAATGATAAGATCTTTTCGAATATACTAAGTAAATCAATAGCACTAGTGGTGAAAAGATGTGGCATTTTTTCATGAAAATACGATCTTATTTAGAGCTATCGACACTACACCGTAGTCAACATTCTACTACCCTGATTTATTCAAATTCTACTAAAATAGAAATCAGTATCAACGATAATACATAATAAATTCTAGATAGTACACTTATTCGCATTATGTTTGAAGTTCAAGCAAAACAATTTCATTTTTTGACAAATGACATAACCTCAAAACGAGACATAAACAGCTGATGTCATACGGAAAAATATTATTCTGTGAGGAATAAATTATATCAATTGTAAACACTATATTTGAATTTAAAACTCAAATTGTAAAATTTTAATTTTAATTTTTTTGCATGAAGTTATATTCTCAATTTAAAAAGTTTGTATAAAATATCTAAAATAAAACAAAAGCAATATAATGTGGCATCATGGGTAAAATGACACTTCTGAATGTGAAGCGGATAGAGACGTAGTCAATAAAACAGAGACAGATAACTGAAATCTCTGACGAAGTGAAGAAGAGCTTGGACTGCTTGGTGTTGTATTTGGATTAATCGATTGATACGTGTTAACTCAAATTAAATGGGCTCTAGGTGAATTTTGAGAGTTTTGGATTGCAACTGGAAGAACATCTCTTTCAAAAATGACAGCCCACGATCAAATGCGGGCTATGCTTGATCAACTAATGGGAACTGGACGAAATGGTGAGTATCCTAGTCATATTTTTTGGGAACTATTTGTGTCCATATGCAGATTTGCTATGGCGTCTATGAAATGTATTCAGTCGAATCCAATATTTGGGTAGATGTTAGTAGATTATAGGGACAGATATTTTCGTCAATGAAAGAATATTGAAGAGTGCTGGAAGCCTGCCAATTTGATGCTTCGACAAAGGCTACAGTGCTGTCCTATTTCATCAATGTAAATTTTCTTTCAAACCAACAGATATTTTAGAAAGCTTATTCCAGTAAATTACATTGTTTTCATATTTTTCAGTGCAATTCTCAACTGGCACCTTTCATTTGTGAAAGTGGGTTAGGAAACCATTTGGCTATCAAAAAATTGAATTCCGTAGATGAGTTTTGTCACTTCTCGTTCGACCCATTAATTCAAATTTCTAGAGATTTGGAAATATATAAATTATGCATCATCTAAACAAATAGGCATCTGAAATAGAAGTAAGTCAAGCAAAACAACTGTTAACTAGTTCAGACTCAGAATATGGACATCATCACGCCATAGTAACAACCTAACTTAACTTAATGATTCATTTATCAAAGATTTTGAATAGAGCCCGGCTCTAACCAAGATTTTTATAATAGTCCACTATCTAGCATGAGTTGTTGTATTGCATAATGTATATTATATTAATATACGATTAAGTAAAAGTACTTTTTAGAGGTTAGGAAGTATTATCAAACCTGCTGACTATTCACGACTGGTCGAACTAGTTGCATAATGAAGCTTTTTTGCAAACTGTCGTACTTAATGGAATTTGTTCCGATCAGTGTTATAATGAATATTATCAGTCACATCAGCAGATCAGAACATTTCAAAATCAAATTCAGTTTGAGTACCAGTTCAATCGCACAACCGTTCATCAACAAGCAAGCATTCCAGGATATGGAAGTTTGAGTAAGTTATTCATGTTATTTGTAAGTTTATATATTGGTAAGTTTTAGGTATTATGCAGCGATTGTATTCAGCCTTTTAAGCCATCCGTGAGATCATTAGACAATCGTGTCCTAACTTACACCTCACTTATGACTTCGTTTAATACAATCGTTTCATAAACTAATAACATGTATCTTTCGGTTTTCAAATCGAGTCAAACCCAGGCTTCCTCAATTTCAAAATCTGATGGCATGACCTTATGAATGAAACATTGTGGATATATGCTGCTGTATTAAATTTTAGTATGTTTATGTATGATATAAGTCACTATACTCCAATAACTTGAGTATATTTTTCAGCAAAATGTATTATATTTCAGGTGAAAACAACCGGTTTCAAGTGAAATTTTCCGATCCCAAAGTGTGCAAGAGCTTTTTATTGGGATGTTGTCCTCATGAAATTTTGTCCTCCACTGTAAGTTGAAAATTTCAATTAATTATTTCCTTATATTGTTTATTTTTGTATGCACATACTGTTGAGTATATCACGTGCTTAATTGCATCAAGTGTTTCAAATCAAAGTAAACACGTGCATACGTTCATATATACATTACGTTCGTATATGCTTACGGTTCCTCAAAATAAGTATTTATTCCACGCCTATTGACAACCATTCGGTATCTTTTAAAAAGTACCAGAAATATTTTTCAAGGTTGAAAATATAAGGTTTAGTTTATTCCTAAAATTTAGGAAACAAAATTTTCTTGGTCTTTCTGGCAAGAGTTTGACCTTCCTAAACTGTTGTTTAGTAAGATGATGATTTTGATATAACTAAATGCGTGAACTTGAAGACATGACTTGATCATTTTCAACTCAATTTACGGTATTACTTTTACTAATTTGCCTTATTTAAAATATTAAACTGACATTTCCTTAGGCTATCATGTTCATTAACATAGAACAAAATTGAAATATTGATAATAGCAATTTGAATAATTTTTTATCAATGACGATTTTCAATTTTAACTTAATTTCCGTATCCTGTTCATTGATATACCAACACAATTTGAATATTCAATATTAATATCAATTTAAACAATTTTTATCAATGATAATCTGTAGACAGACTAGTTTATGCTCAGGTTCATGTAACCTTTTCTGCTCTGAGATTCAATTTGAATACATTTGTTTGTAGACTCAACTATTTTAGCCATGATCATCAATAAATTAATGAAATAACGAATCTGTCTATTCTAATTAGGAGACAGAAGATATATTTCTTGCATGCTCACGATTTATTCATTTGTATTCATCGAAGTGTAATAAATTGCAGTAAGTTATAGATTTGAGTCATCAATCGAATGTCAGTAGGTTTTTGATAAATTTCAAATTGGAACAAATCAAATGGTTACTACTTATCAACATCGTGCGATTTATTCACATTAGAATTTTTTATTAATGAATTCATTCCTAAATGGTTGTAATTTGACTATTTTTCAATTTCTTTTTCCAAGTTTTTGGAAAATTCTTGGTGTATTTTTTAAATATTTTATTATAATTTGTATTGATATGCAGCTGGGAAGTCCAGTTCCAAACTTATGAAATATGTAAACTGCATTCAACAATGAAAATTGTTATTGTATTACTCTAAGTTAGTGTTTAATACTGTATTACACTATTGTACGGTTGAAATCTCATCTTCAAAAACTAACGTTTACTAAAACCAGGACTCAGTTTCATTTCTGTAAGTAGCTCCAAAAATCTTCAATGTTTATCAATCAGAAAATCTTATTGTCTGCCAATTTGGGTATGTATAGACTTTATTTTTTTGCGTTGTTACAATATCATCACTCCTTGAGCTAGACCTATTTAGGCTTTTTATTAAAAGAGCAATGGATTTATGAAAAAGTCTTTGGTCTATTGATGTTTTGGTGAGTACTAGCAAATTTTTAAATGAAATTTTTTATTTCTTTTTTATGTTTTGGTGCCATGAAAATGTTTTTAGTGGTTTGGCGGGAATAATTGGTTTTTAAATATCACTTCCGCTCTTGGTAGCACTGCTTCATGTTTCAAAGTTTCTTTGAGATGCCTGTCCATCCCTAATTTCTGTTTAACGAAAAAATAGCTATTTTGCATAGAATACAATATATATTCTATATCTTAGTAGGTAAGTTATAGATATAGTTGGAATATGACGAAACAGCTATTTGTTTTGTGACAGTAAGATTGAAAATGTACAGACACCTTCCTGCTTGGAAGGAGAATGAGTTTAGGATGGGAGCTGTGTTCTTTTTGCTGGTACGTATTAATTCGTTGATCGTGTATTGTTTTAAATTCAGAATGTTATGTTCTATATTGGGAAAATTTCTATCATCTTTAAATCGATTGTAAATAATCGATTTCTCGTTATTTTATGTGAGAAGTCGTTTAATATGTATCTGTTAGTTGAATAATTTTGAACAATAGGTTCGGTAAAGTAGGATTTCTTGTGGAGGTAAACAGATTGATTGCTGAAAGAGTTGACAGTTACCTATTATTGAGCTTTTATAGTCCCTGATTTAATTCTTAACTTTATTGTAAATTTGCTGTTCCAAAGCAAGCAGTATAAAACAACGTTTTTCAAAGTAAATTTTCTTCTGGGGTTGTTGAAGAATATCTTATTATACTGAAGTGGAGAGCTTTTTAATACTTTATTACTTCACTAAATAATATAACAATTGAAGCATGGATTACATTACTCACAATTACTATTGTCATATGATCAGTAGTAATACGTTTCTTACAGTTTATTATGTTTAAATACGTTTTCAGGGAGACTTTTAATGCTGCTTAATACATCTAAAATTCACAATATCAGTAAATGTTTACAGGGGTTGATGAGTGGGGGGGGGGGGGGGGGGGTTAATACATTTGAAATTGATATTTCAAATAAGGCCTTTCACACACAGAGCGTTTGCCAAGTCTTATGGGCGTTAAGCGTCTCGAATACATAGCTATAAATGGCTGAGTCTCATTGACTGCCGGCTCAGCCAATCACAGCCATTTATTCATGAAGCTGAGCTTTGTGTGCTGACTGCCTATTTTAATGTGTCTCCATTCAACATTTGAAATGAAAAATACATTATTGAACACCACCGACAATATTATTTATTGTTTTAAAATCTATGGTTTCCTTATCCAACCTGAGACAACTTCAGCTCTTCCAGGATTTGACTTATTGTGTCATGAAACCATGGTATTTGAAAAAATAACTGTTTGTGGAACTCCTAAAATTTTGTTTAAAGCAAAATTAATTTGTTACTTAATGGTTGTATTATTGCTATATTCCGTTGTAATATGCAAAACTCATGTGAATTTAGGAACTAAGTATTAATAGACTAATATCTAGAATATTATTAATAATTTTTGTTATCCATTATACTATTCTATTGATAGTATCGTATAATTGAAATTAATAATTTTAACAACCGTATAAAACCAACCCAATTATTCTACAATAGAAACTGTGAGTATTAACAACATTGTCTTGGCCAATTGTAATATTTGTAGTTTTTAATGGAAAAAATCATGATTTGAACGTACTGTTTTTTATGGGTAGATTAAGTTCTTGCTTAACTGATGAATGATTACAATCATTTTTGGTCAACTAATAATCCTTGTATTTTAGGATATTTTTATTACCTTCTTACTGAATCACTCCTGAATAATTAATATTGAACTTTAATTTAAGATACTCCTTTAAAATCGCAGTCGTTTTAAAATTTGTTTAAGTTCATTTGGACATTTGTTTAGCGAGTTTATTAGTGCGATTATTCTTTTTCTGTGGCAGTATTTTCTATAACTTTCTTTTTAGTGGCGAAGGTGATATTATGGAAGGTATCGATAATGAATAATAAGACGAAATTGTCACAACCACATTTATTAAAAATATTGAGAAACTAGTTTCGGTTGTTATACCATTATCAATCTCAATCAAACTCAAGTTTATTCATAACTCAAGTTTGATTGAGATTGATAATGTTATAGCAACCGAAAATAGTTTCTTAATATTTTTAATAAATGTGGTTGTGACAATTTCGTTTTATTATTCAGTATTTTCTATCCTTTTCCAACGCTCTGTTCGTATCATTTTATGCTATAGTTTTAAATTTTCATGGGCTCTTTCTTTAAGTCTCAAAAAATGTCATTCCTAGATTTGAAAGGTTTAGTCTTGAACATCATTTTTCATAAAAATAACATGCTGTTCTATGTACGTTCAATTCATGATTTACTGAATGTGGTAATAATTGATAGCACAAAACAATTGAACGACAATCAGTGTTAGATAAGTTACAGCAGCAATCGTGCGAAACAGAATCGTTTGTGAGTATGGACGATTATATTTATTTGTTACAACAATAAAACAGAATTTGTAAACGAACTATTTGCATAGTGTTTCAATCAATTAAACGGTGCCGACGTCGTCGATAGTCGCGTGAGTATTCAAACAGCAAAACAATTTGCAAGTTCAGCAAAAATATTTTTGGGGAAGAGGACACCGAATTCGTCAGCCGACGCCGGAGTACGTATGCTCAATCAGTTCTAAATTAGCAAACAGATGTTGAACAAAAAATTGGTTTATGCCAATTTTGAAAAAGAATTTTTATGAAACTTATGACGTTTGCTTGCTTCTCTTCTTACCCTCCAGGGAATGTTAGAGTTGATAAAAACAGAACTGAACAGTGAATTGGGCTGAGGCTTCAGTAGCGCGACAGGGGTGGCCAGACATGAATGCTGTGATTTGTAAGTCACCACTACAAAATATGACAATCATAATCTGATTTTATCTATTTATTTGAATAATGTTTTTAATTCTTATAGCCATTTGTCGACCGGTGAATAAATTCTATCAATTACTGTGTCTATTTAATTGAATGTTAAAACAAAAAATGTCAACAACTTTTTTGTTATTTATAAATTTCAGGTACGCGCTCAATTTCAGAGTATAAGAACCAATAAACTAGTATCACAAAAGATCATTTCTTACAATTATTGTATTTCTGTTTTTTAATCAGGAATGTTGATAATTTGTTGCTTGTTATTTGAATTTTTTGCAGATAAAGCCTGCTTATAAATACATTAGTGTATTTTAGTTGATGGATCTATTGAATCAAGTTGGAACAATAAAAACACGATCAACTTCAGGGTTGTGAATATTCATTGATGATAATGCATATTTTATTGATTTTATAGTTGTTTAATGTCAACGCGAATTCTCGTGATGAAAATTCATCACGTACTTTTCCAGCTTACTGTTATGTGTGTTTTGGTTTTCAATGGTTTCAAAGCACTATTTATCAGTTTTGCGTTATTCTAGTTATATCTGAATGCTTTTTTTCAATACCTTTTCGATGTGAAGAAATGCCTTTCATATTTGGGCTATGTGATCAAATCCAATAGTATTTACCCATATTATTTTGTTGCTACACTTCGGTATTATTTGTTGACTTGTTTTGACTAAATGCCTTCATATTTCATACTATTTTATCCCGCGAGTATTATTTGTTTGATGTTACATTTAAACTACTTCTATGATGTCCCAGTCATTGTGCTTGTTTTCTCAATTTCTGTTGAAGTGATATAGACTCAAGTTTTGAATATGTGTTCAGCACGCTTATACATTTCTTTATTTTCACGTGTTGAGGTGAAGGTACACAGTCCATCATGGGACCTGCTTTCTCCCCTGGTTGTTTTCCCCAGATTTTTATTGGCTTTTGTATGTTAGCTATCTAAAAACAGGTAAATCAGGTCAAACATGTTAGAGAAGTTTAATCTTGAAAAACATTGATACTATAATAATTTTGATTATAAATAAAATTATCATATCCCTTCAAAAATAATATATACATATCTTTATGTGCAGTAGCATTATTGTTTATTAATGACGGTAATTATAGTTATATATTTTGGGAATTATGCCATCTGTGCTCTAAATCTTGAGCTCAGTGTACTAATTATTACAAGTAATTTCCCATCTGTCATTTTTATAACATTTATAAATGATATTCGTCCTATTAATGTCATCTAAGCTACAAGTCAATTGCTAAACTCTATTGTTAAATAATCATTGTATCATATTGACCCCAATACCCAATTAAAATGTTAATGTAAAATGTCTATTTTATGTTTCATAATCACAAGTATTAGTTTAAATGGAATTTAATGAAGAAAATTTGATGTTTCAACCATATTTCCTATTCGTAAATGAGATACGTTTCAGTAGTCATAACATTCTCAGTCTCAATCACTCTTTGTTAAAATCAACTACCTGACAATAAGTTTGAGATTGGGAGTGGCATGACTATAGGAACTGTAGTATCTCGTTCATTCATAATAAATCTGGCGGAGACATCAATTCTTACTCTATGGATATCTGCCACAATATCACCCATCACTTGTTCGAAGAAGGTCAAATTGAATGCATAAAAATTCTCGAACCACATATTACTATTCAGTTATAGTAAGTTACCATGATTTCATGACATTGACCTTACTCGTCAGTACAGCAGAGGATACGGCAAGTCAATATAGTGAAACCATTGTATTGTAACTAAATGATAACTACGTCCATTTCTTATATTCATTACGATAGATACCTCAAAAACACTATCTTCTATTACACCAAATTTCCTTAAATTGACAGTATTATGTCTATTGATGAATTGACATGACAGGAGTAACCATGTACAGATTAGTTTATTGTGGCGAATGTTACTACACTAATAAATTTATTCAATTGCAGAAGTTTTTTCTGTCTAGATTAATTTGAATGTTTTGAGAGCATTGAGTGGTTGTTACAGCGAATGGACCTAGGAGAATGTCCAAAAATCCACGACCTGGCGTTGCGAGCTGATTTTGAACAAGCAAGTAGAAATCGGGACTACTATTACGATATTGATGTAAGTAAACTTTCACTTATTCCGAATTATTATGATTTTGTAGAGAAATATTAATATAGAACTGTCTGAATCTGTAGCTCAGGGGTAAAAAGTTTGAATACCGTGTTTTTTTTTTCTAAAAATTTGTTCATAAAAGATCAGCAAAATCCGTATCCAATTTGTTGATTTTTGACTTTTTTCTGAGGATGAAGACCACATAGGTCTGATACCTGTGCGTGATGAGCGATGATGGTGAGTGATGAGCTGGACCTATAGTTTCAGGTGGGTTCCGAACCACCGGACTATAAATATAATGTTTATGCATTTTAAGAAGCATTTTGATTATTGATGAACAATTATTTCTGTTCTAATTTGGTAAAAAAGTTTTATGTTATAATTTCCGATTAATTTTTTAAGGTCTTAATACTCAATTTTTGATCGAAGTGAGGTCTAGTTTTTACTTGTCCGTTCGGCATTCTGTCTGCTTGTATGTTCCTTTCAGGAATGCGCAGTGACGTATATGAAACGATTTTTTAATTTGTCCGCTTTTTTAGGATAATGAAAAGGTAAGGCCCACAGACCTTATACTATTGGAAACATATGATTTAAGACTGTCTTTTCCATGATTTGAATCAGCATCAGACTTCAAGATAGAGCACTATGACCCACTCATTTATCTGTTAGGACAGATCATCAACTCATCTAGGATAAGTTACCATTCAACAAGAATTACATTTTGGTTTAACAGAAAACAAATTATTTGTTTTCAACCAAATGGTAATAATAATAAGCGTATGGCTTTTAATGGTGGGGAGACCCTTACGGGTAGTTCCACCTCGCCGTTTGTGCCATGTTACGGGGAACATGGTGGTCCTACTATTTTAGGTGGGTTCCGAACCACCGGGTAAGTGATAATAAATGGTATATATATATTTTTTTTTGTATAGGCCTACTATGGACCGCATTTATTTACCATTCAATTCATGTTGGTCTCTTTCTTCCTCCTCCAATACTCCTTCATCCTGACACTCTGAGCAATTCGTCTTTCTTGAGACAAAGTTTCAATTTTTGGCTCCTCTGGAAAATCATTTACTATTAACTTCCTTCTTAGGCCTGCCCTATCAAAAAAATCAGTTACTGTAATATCCAATCCCTGCATATCTTTTTTAGATTCTATAAATCAACTAAATTTTGATTTTCTATTGCTTATTTTATTAAATATTTTATGTGTCTGTCTGTTTGGATCCATTCTAAATAAATGGGCATAAAATGCTATTCTTCTCTTTCTAATTGTCTCCGTGATTTTTTCAGTATGCCTATAGATTTCTTCATTGCTGCAGGTGAAGATATTATGTTTCTCATTATGCTTGCCAAAAAATTTTCTCATGATTTTTAAATGGTATATTATAATAAGTGATTATTAAGTGAAAGATAATTGACCGAACGATAGTGAGGTCTACCCTTTAAGACGATCGGCATTTCCTCTGTCTCTCTGTCTGTCTCACGATTACAGACGAACGCCTAGACCAATTTTTATGATTTTTCAAATGGATGTTCCTTATTCCTAGGCCCAGCGATGTATTTTTTTTTTCAAATTTTAATAGGGGAGCTAATAATTATTATTAATTAATCCATTTTATAGACCTAACCTACTGAACTTGCCGGCCAAACAGCTTAGAGGAACAGCTGATAGAAGTCAACAGTTTTTAATCATATGGCAGGCCCCTTAGCGGCGTTATTTACGCTGTCTTTGAACAGCAAAAGACTTTGCACGCATATAGGCTACCTAGACCAATTGCTATGATTTTTCATATAGATGATCCTTATTCCTAGGCCCAGCGATGTATATATATTTTTCTCAAATTCAATATGGCGGCCGGATACAAAAAAAAGTACAGCATGAATAAGAGCATACAACATTTGAATAAATCTCTGGAAACATTGAATAAATTGCGAAATTAATTTTCATTGTAGAGTAAATTACTTTACAAGCACCCTTATTCTTGGACGTGAGGTCTACTGTTCATAGAACTACTAGTAAATACATACATACATATCCGGTTCCCGTTCCAGTAGGTTCACTGGGTCTGGCTATTAACAAGCCTCCGCCACCTGCTCCGGTCATTCCAAAGCTGTTCCTCCTCAATCTCCAGCCATTGCCGTCCCCTTCGTTCGATCTCTCCTTTCACTCCATCCTTCCATCTTCTTCGTGGTCTTCCTCTTGGGCGCTTATCCACTAATCGCAACTCTTCCATTCTTCTCGGTAATCTTCCTGGATCCATCCTTTTTACGTGCCCGAACCATCTTAAGGTACTCTTAGTGACTCTGTCTCTCAAACTTTCTACTCTCACCAATCTCCTAATTACAACATTTCTCACTCTATCTCTCCTAGTTTTACCAATTATACTCCGTAAAAACCTCATTTCGCCTGCTTGTATTCTACTCCAATCTCTTTCTGTCAAGTTCCATGTTTCTGCTCCATACGTTACTATTGGAAGATAATACAATTTGAACAACAATAACTTGGCTTTCTTAGGTCATAATTAATTAGCTGTTCTATGAATTCATTCATCAGACATGTGAAAAAGTTTGGAGAAACATCTGGTGATTGCTAAATCGAACTTGGAACAACATACAGATGACTTTCGGCTGTTAGTGAGTTCTATTGCTACAGAACTAATTTAGTTCACGCCACCAAATTTGTAGGCGGCTCTGAAAATTTGCGTTATTCCCAGTTCGTGCCGTGTTTACTTTGCAGAGACAGGTCAAGAAATGAAGTCACTCGAAAGCCGGAGGCAGCAGTATTGAAAGGTCCCTTGCGATTTGGCACGATCAGTGCTGCCAATTCGTGCATTGAGGTTGGTGATCTCTACTTTCAGCTGCTGGCATGGTCCCGTATCTGGCAAAACTGCAAATTTTCAGAGCAGTTGATTTTATTCATTAAATCTTTTATTCATTCGTTTGGGAATTATGAGCTATACCTTGTATCTTTATCTTTCAATGTAGTATTTGTGATGTCAAACTTACATCTATTTTCTAGTCATTCCAATACTCACGAGAAAGTTCAACCTTAGAAATGAATACTGCTATTACAAGTCTAATTATGTGAGTTTTAAGGCTAGTGCTATCAAATTTTATAAAAATTACCACTTACTTGAGACAAGAGTCTCAACTTAGAATTAAGGAATTTTTAATTAGAAATTGTTTTTACTGTATCAATCAGTATGTGCGACTTGATATGGCGAATTTTAACAATAATTGGTGTATGATGTTGAAGATCTATCTTGTTTCCACTAATATATAATAAAAAATTAGAAAACACTTGAGAGGAAATTATGACACGTTATGGCGTGACGGCCGTTTCACTCTGATGTTGAGAGCATCGTCAGACGACCCACAGTACTCTAACCTAACCTAAAGATGCTCTTAACATCAGTGTGTGGAACGGCCGTCACGCCATAACGTGAGTCATAATTTCCTCTTGAAAGTGTTTTTTAAGTTTTTATAATAATTGATGTGTTGATAGAAAATATGTTGACTATGATGTTTTTTCAACTTTGTATTAATGTGGCGTGGCCTTTACAAATGTCAACTCTTCTACGTGGCAATAGATACATTTGATTTGATTCTATGATTTCTGGCGGAAATTTTTAAATTTTCACTTCAATTCATCAATGTTTTGTAAAGGCAATGGAGCACCTGCAGTCATTCATCAGCGACTGCGACCACCGGACCGAGTTGGCGAAACAGCGTCTGCTGGAGACACAGGAGGAGCTGAGTGCCGAGGTGGCGATGAAGGCCAACGCCGTGCATCAACTGGCCGAGGAGATCGGCAAGAAGCTGGCCAAAGCCGAACAGCTCGGAGAGGAGGGCTTTGTCGAGGAGAGTCTCAGGTTTATGGCCGAGGTCAGTCATTAAATAATAATAATATAATATTTATTTGCCAAAAAAAAACGATACAAGAAAATATTTAAATGTACATTATATCTTATACTTGGCACAGCTAGCAAAGTGAACACTTGTGCGCCAGCTGCGAGTTCATCATAGACATACAAATACAAAAATCAAAATACAAAAAATACAACAAATGTATAGCTTTCGGTTAACCAATGACACGAAACATTTCATGTCACAAAAAACAGATCTCATCTTCTCATAGACAATAACAGGATATAATAATAATTTGACCAATAAGTACTAATAAAACAATTAATACCAATACACTAATACAATACCCAGAAAATAGCAATATATCAATAAATAATTAGACGGTATAGACAATATTTATATAATAATTAATTTTTTTGTGCTTTAGGTAAAGTGAAATAAATATTATGTTTAACCCAGGTGAATATTTCTGTTTTGAGAGACTTCGTAATCTTTTGATAGATAAATTTTATAGGGATTTTGTTTGAAACTATGTTACAAAGGTAGTTAAATTGATGTTTACAGAAACTATGTTACAAAGGTAGTTAAATTGATGTTTACAGATGTCTTGCAAAGTTGACATTGAAAGTGTTTGACACTGCTGGACGAGTTTCATAAGGAATATTTCTGGTTACAAGATTACTGTTATTCTTATTCAGGTACAGAACAATTTTCAATACATACATCTGCCTTGGGGTTGGAACGTCTAACTCGTCAAAAATCTTTCTGCTAAAGTAACGCCTTGGTCTACCCAAAGCCGCTCTTATCAAATGTTTCTGTAATGAGAATGTCTTATTAAAATGTGAATCAAATGCTCCACCCCATGCTTCAATTGCATACTGGAACAATGAGTGGGCATAAGCAAAATAAATCGTTCTAATTATATTGATGTCCTTCAATTTATTAAGTTTATAGAAATTATAAATTAAAAATTTAAGTTCCGATGCTAAATAATTTAAGTTTCGATGCTAAATAATTTAAGTGGGAATCCCATCTTAAATGACTGTCAATTCTTATTCCCAAATACTTTATAGACAAGACCTTCTCCATTTGTTGACACAAACAATCTGTACTACCTGGTGAGCATTCGGAATCATCATGCATCTTTAATTGCAATGTACTTTCGGGTTGGCCTGTTGCTGTTGGAGAAAAGGTCATGTATTTTGTTTTATTCAAGTTTACAGTTAGAATGTGTTTATTCATCCACTCTCTCATCATCCTTAAGCCTACATCAGCACTTTGATATACTTCCGTCCAAGCATGATACTGTATTTACTCTCCTCCAACTTGGTTTCAAGTCTATGCAAACTTTAGAATTCGGTTATTGTTGGGCCTAGCCTTATTTCCCAAATGATGAACCAGTGAACAAGCTCTTTCAATCTTGCCATATTACTAATCAAGAAACAGTAAATAATAACTGGAGCCAGCTATTCATCTCCGCCAAAACTTTCTAATCTAAATATGATGCTGAAGTGATATAATAATGATTAATGATGATAATAGTTTTCAAAATTCAAATAAATCATTGTGTATCATAGATATGTCAACTAATAGCTAGGATTTACTCCCCTTCAACTTCGTTTGAAGTCTGCAAACTTAATAATGCGGTTAGTGCAAATTCCTTTTGAACCATAGCTTTTACTCTGTAAAGGAGTATTTTGAATACAACATTAGCTCTTAATTATTGACAAAAATTAGCGTTTTTAGTGCATTTTTTCCAAAATTATTTTTATATGTTAACTGAAAGGTGTTGCTTTTGACAAAGTACTGTAGTAGTATTCATGTATCTTTTTGCTCATAATATTAGTGTTTGTGACAATGTATTTTTGATGTACTGTACTGTAATTTTATAAGGTGATGAATGTGATGTGTTTTTTAAAATCAAATCTGACGTATGCTATAATTGTAATGTACAATTTCTAGCATTAAATTGAATTGAATTTAAATAATGATTTTTAAGTGATAGAATGAATGATAGTTGAGTTTAAAATTTAAATATTATACGAATAATATAACTATTGTATTGATTGTGTGTGTTTATGTGCAGATTGATGATCTGCGCAAGAAGAAGAACGAGGCGGAAGACGTGTACCGCAACTCGATGCCAGCTAGCAGCTACCAGCAGCAGAAGTTGCGCGTGTGCGAGGTGTGCTCCGCCTACCTGGGCATCCACGACAACGACCGGCGGCTGGCCGACCATTTCGGCGGCAAACTCCATCTGGGGTTCATCAAAATACGAGAGAAACTCGCCGAACTCGAGAAAACGGTCGAGGAGCGGAAACAGCAGCGGCGAGCCGACTACAAGGACAGGGATCGCGAACGCGACAGGGACGACAGGGATAGAGATAGGGAACGCGAGAGGGAGAGGGGCGATCGTGAGAGGGAAAGAGACAGAGAGAGGGAAAGGGACAGGGATCGTTATCGGCCAAGGGATGGAGGGCGAAGGTCACGTGATCATCGCCGTCGCAGCTCGTCCTCAAGGTCAAGGAGCAAATCACGAGGTTCAAGGTCAGTTCTTTAATACTATTGTTCTACATTCTCTTGTATATATTCTATACTGGTATATTTTGTACATACTATTTCTTTTCTTCTATACTTTCTCAGGACTGTTAGTTGCCGGTGGAATAGAACATATTGGTTTTCATCATTGGTTCTTAGGCTATTGCACACACACTGATTTTGGACGGCCGGTATGAAATTGGCCGATATTCTATCGGCTAGCAGGTGCTAGCAGACTCACCGGATTTTTACCGATCAAACAAAGCATCCATTGCGATCGTAATTAGGACGCACTAACCAAAACTAGTTTAAAACGTAGTACCTACAATTTCACCGAGCAGTCGACTGAAATGGTCGGTCAACAATCGGTGCGTGTATTTGGTCATGTAGGCCCCTACTTGCCGGTAATGCCGGCGATTCAGAGGCAGTGGACGGCTGCTCACCGGCATTTTACCGGCGCCAATCAGCGGTCGGCGTGTGTGCCAGATACCGTTCCCACATGTGGTTCACTATTGGAATTTGGATGACCGGTATAAAATCGGCCGTCCAAAATTGGTGTGTGTGCAATTACTCATAGCCTAATGTGTAACTTGAATTACTCATAGCCACAAAAAATTCACCTCCAGGCGAATTTGTATAGGGTGACTTGATGGTCAACACAATCATGACACATTGTCAACACTCACACATTGATCTCTACCTAGCACCACCTCACACAGGGCAACCAAAAATCACCGCTAAAAAGGGTTGTTTATTGTGCAGGTACATTTTTCATTCAAAGTATTCATTTTTAACTAGATTATATAGGCCCGTCCTAACTGGTGTCTGGGACGGGCGTCAAAGAACTCTCTACAAAACAAATTTTTCTTGAAATCTATTTTGTTAAATTCATTGACTGTGAGCGAGAAGGCTACAGGAATCGTCCGTATGCTGGGTGAAAAAGTGCCCAACAGTTGCCGGTGGAAAAAGTTACCCGTGTTTGGGAACTCTTAGTTTATTCTTCTATTTTCTGTTCAAGTCATTTGGAAAAACTCCTCTTTTCCGCCAAATGCTTTGCCTCTTTCTATTTTAACTTATCCATTCTCATAGCAGTTCCAATATTTTCTCAATAGCATGAAAATCATGTTAGGCTTAAAAAGCTTGGGATTCTTATTCTTCTCTTACTCTGAATTTTCTTATGTTGCAACTGGTTAGTTTTTTTTTTTTTTTTTTTTTAATTTGTAAATAATTATTGGAATGCATTCTTTGACTTAATTTTCCAATTTTGCTTGCTATTAATTTTTTTAATGTGTTTCTGTTCTGTTGCATGTTTCTGGCAAAACAGACCGTATTATTACAATAATAATAATAATTTTTACTGGGAGTAGAAGACAAGGAAGTTGAATTGAAGAATTTTTCCATGATTGTATTGTATCTCAATATTTCAATAAAGTGAATGATATGTTTTATTTGTATATCAATTTGTTCTGTTTTTCTTTTAATGGTTGCAGTTCGATATACCATCCAGTGAAATAGTCGCACGAGTTTCGATACCGAATGGAAGTATCGATACTGTCTTGCTTATCAACACACCTGTTCTGTATCAACCGAACTATACAAAATAGCTGATAACGTGATACGTTGCATTTTAACGACACACTTACTCTTCAAGAACTAGTAAGACATAAAAATAATGATGTGTTACCGGTAATAAAAACAGTTTTAGGAATACTTAGGGGTAAAGGTACCGAACAAAAGCCTACGAATTTTTCAACTTTTTTATCATTTTGAGCAGAAATGCCTAGAAAAGCTGCTGTAGAGCACGGTCGGTCTGTAACGTTTCTATTCGCTACTTGCTTTTTTAGTAACTATCCCAATTTAATCGACCCTTAACTAACCAAAGCCAACCTAACCAACCAAAGCCTAACCTAACCGACAACAAAGAGAGCTCTACTGATCCAATAGTCGTTAATGAACAAATCAAGTTTCAGCCTATGTGAGTAAATATTTAATTATTCTCTATTAAAATTTTGTTAGATGTTTTATTTTTCTGTTTATAATATTATGAAGTTAACAATAATAAACTACATTTTTTTCACGATACGATTCCAGACCAATTAATGCGATAAAATGCTGTTTCATAAAGACACTTTGATACACAATTCCAATCGATGGTATTAAGCTTCGATATTATCAAGTATCGAAACTCGTGCGATTATTTTACTGGATGGGATATCGAACTGCAGCCCTTTTAATTATTATTCATAAGGTTTCTAGATTTTAAAATGATAAAAAATTACATACTTGAAAAGTTTCTGCTGGAATCGTGAGCATGATTAATGAAGGAAGCATTTTCCGGAATCTTGGAGAATTAGATATTATTTACTGCTGAACATTTTTGAAAAAGAAACAATTAAAACTCTTCTTTGGAAAAAATACCATTAAAGTCCTCTTGTTTGGGAGAAATAAGTATTGAAAATATAATAATAGTAAGAGGAAAGAATATACTTGAATATGATTCTTTGTACTTATTGATTGGTATTCTCTATACGTTATCCTGAGGTACTGGAACTTGTCTTGGGCGAATTGAAAGCATTAAAATCAAGCATTTCTTAATGAATTCCTCCATCTTGGCGTTTATTTTCGTAAATTTGTATTGTTTTGCTATTTGGAATGAAATAAATTTATCCTTCCACAAGAACATTGTACAATAGATAAAAAAAAGTATCTTATAATACAAATTAAATATATTATACGATATAAAATAAGGTTCGTTTCCAAAGATAAATAAATTTTAAAACATCCCGAGGCCTAATATTTATTTTGAAAATACAGTTCTAAGTTCGAATTTAGGGTGATTGCACAGTGGAGCATTCAATATTTGATGACAACCACCATCGCAAAATAAACACATTCTGTGGAATGGTATATGACAGATTGGAGCGGCATGAATCCCACCATTGCACAGAATGTGTTTGATTTTGCGATAGTGATAATTGAGTATTGAATGCTTCACTGTGCTAGCGCCCTAAATTCAAAGTATTAACTGTACACATTACAAAAATAACTACAAATTTACTAAAATAAACACCAAGATGGATTCATTAAGAAATGAAATCGATTTTAATGTTGCAACTAATGCAATCAGCAGATTTCCTTCAACCAAAAAAATATTTCAACATGTAACTTGAGAAATAATTTTGTTTTTAAAAGAAAGGAACATTTTAGAATTTGACAAAAGCTGCATGATTCATGGAAGTATGTGAGCCGCCCAAGTAAGTACAAGCATGAAATTTTTCAAAGAATAAGTACGTACAATTTACTTCTGGAGCATAATGACATGAATATTCTTTTTATTTATCAAACGAAATTAATTCATGTGATACAGACATGACATTGCATAATCGATGGTTGCTTTGCAGATCGCACAGATCACGGAGTGGATCACGCGGCCGCCATTCGAGAGGACGCTCCGAAAGAAGATCACGATCCAGAGATCACAGGCGTGATCGTGGCGGGAGGGACCGTGATCAACCGCGCGGTCATCATGAGGATTCCGCCGCTCCCAGGGACAGAGACTGTCCTGGAAACGCAGAGTGAACTTGCATTCACAATTCTCTGACAAATATCATCACTATAATCAAATTTAGTTTGTGCGAGTTCGTCAAAGAAATACAGTGTATTCAAATTATTAGAGAAACAATCAGAGTGATTTGTTTTGATTTTATCCTAGACAAAAATCTGATGTGTCACTAATCATCTTAGAATTGGCGAAGGCGATATTGTGATAGATATCCGTAATGAATGATACTGATGTCTCAACCACTTGAAAAATAACACATGGTTTACTATGTCACGTCATATTTTAAATCTCAATTAAATTGCTTGAAACGACGTGAAAATCGAAACCGTTGCATCTCATGGGTTATTAATTAAAGCGGTTGAGACATCAGTATTGTTCATCCTGTCATTTTCAAATTTATTTTATGAGAACCGCTCGAATACAGTGTATTCAAATGAGTTTTTTTAATAGAAACAGAGTGAATCGGTTTGAATAGTTTTTTTTAATAGAAACAGTAATTTTTTTAATAGAAGTAGATTGAATCGGCTTGATTCACTCTCAGTAAAAAATCTGTACTATCTATATCAAATCTGTCACTAATCGAATTTAGTTTGAGAAAGCTCAGTAAGAAAGCCACAAATTATGTTTTACATATCTTATATTCGGCGTGGTATTGATATGTGTGCCATGTCTTCCATTGGTCTCCATTATTTTGTTAGTCGACTTGAAACATTTTTTTACACTTTTTGAGGTTCGCAATAATCATAGAAAATTTGTAACTTATTGGTAGTTGATATTGGAATATTAGTAGTTATGTTTTACAATACCTCCCAAAATTCAAATTATCTAAACTCAATTTTGTTCTTATAGTGTTGTTGATACGATAGAACCAGTACTTACATGGTGCTTGAAGTCATGAAACGTTGTAAATGAATAATTGATTTATTACCTATCCTATTAGGGTTTTTTTTAGATTTGTTTCCACTGCATCATTGTGTTGTACGCTAGTACTAGCTGTTGCTACACAGCTATTATATGTCATGAGTATGCATATTGTATTTTGTGTTGTTGAAAAAATCATGTGTAGAATATTAAATATTTTTCACTTGTTGCTTATCTTACAAACTATCATTGTACCTGGATTGGAGATAATTTTTTCTATATTTTTTCAGGTTGAATACGTGATTTTATCTTTTATATTCATGTACGGTATTATTTATTATGTACATTTATGTTATTCTCATCAGATTGAATCTATGGTTTTAAATTTTTATAAATTAATCATTCTTATATTTGCAAAAACATGGAGCTCATGCATTCTTTATTTAATCCATTCAATGCAAGTATTGAGTCATAAATCGAAGTTATTTCTCAGCAAAAATGGTTCTTAAAAGAATAATGGTGCCAAGTCGATGCAATGGCGTTAATCAGTGTTGATCTCATTGATAATCGTGTATTTTTACGCTTATTTTGTAATATTTCTATATTACATTAAAAAAACTACTAATTTATTTTGTTCAATAACTAGTAGAAGATCAAATAAGACGATTTAAACATTCACATTTGAATTATATCACTGTGTCAGTAAAGAACCATTAGAACGTTAATCAATCCAGTGCATTTAACGAAGCATAAAACTATTTTCCCCCAAAATTACTAAGTTTGATAACCTTTTGAAGAGCTGCATATACACATTATGGTTAAAATCATTAAAACCATGGTGCTGTAACAATAATGTTAGTTTTACTAAATATGAACTCTTAAATTTCTTCTGCAGTTAGAATTAAATTCAAAGTATGATATTTTTTAGCCTCTTTTACTTTATACAATGTAAGCAGCAATGCTACTTTATGTTTTTACTATGAATATTTCATAGCCTTCTCAAATTGTTATGCTATTTCAATTTGTTTCTAATTCCAATGAATGACTTACGGCTTTTAAGTGATGTTGGTTAATAAAGATGGTTGACGAATCCCTCCGAATTACACTTCCAGCATATTGAGATTGTAAATATCATGCACAATGAACACTAGTTAACTAACAAATTCTATTTATTTGTTCTTGTAAATTGTTATAATTTTAATCTGATATTGTAGGCAACGGTGGCTGGAGCTTGTATTTTTAAGTTTAAGACCAGTTTTAGTAAATTATTTTTTGTAAATGCCTAAAAATTTAAAGTAAATTTCAATTAATGGCACTTCCCATTTTGTGTTATTGTACTATGTTATATTAAAGACTTAGAAGAAATTATTTGTGTCTACATCATGCTTTACTCATAGACCCAACATTTGCTGAGATGCATAATGAGATGATTCCATAGCAATGCCGGAAATCGAACACAGAAACAACAGGTTGTTGTAAATTACTCCTAAGCGATTTTGAACAAATTTTATGATACTATTTTGATAAATGTAACTACTAATACTTTGATAAACACACGATTTGCGCATGTAGTACGTAGTAAAGTACAGTCTATTTACAGTCTGCAGATGAATAATTCTGACGATATCTGAATTTCGTTCAATTATTCTCTGCTGAAAATCACTTCCCGGTGGTGCGGAACCCACCTAAAACTGTAGGTCCAACTCATAAATCACCATCATCCAACTCATTACCCATACACAGGTCTCAGACCTATGTGGGCTTCATCCTAAAAAAAAACCGCACATCAATGGTATAACCTCTGTCTGAATAATCAAAGATGACTGACTACACGTGGATGAATAATGTTGCGAATATTAGCAAGAAATAATTTCCTTATCAAAATCGCCTAAACATTTTATTCACACAAAAATCAACAATTTACAGTAATATTGTTACCATATTTACACTTTAATCCGTTGATGAACTTATAAAAAACTTTTTACACTGACAGATACAACACAGTTGTACAATAAATAAACACGCGTTTTCGTCTATAGTTCATCTCTCGTCAAATTACTTCGGTTTGGTGTATCATCGTCCGTAGATATTTCGAGGTCGTGGTTATTCACAGAAATTGACTGAAACTCTTTGACAAGATTGCTTGCTTTTGAAATTTTCGACGTACCGAGGTACAAGTGAATTTCTTTTAAGTAGCGGAGTCTTTTTAAAAGCCATTTGCATGTTTTTTGTTTGTACTTTCGTGAAATACCTGAACGGAATACAGATCTGTAGGCACTCAGTGTTTTTGATATGAGACCGAGGCATGTGTGACGGATCCCCAGCAGACAGTCTTCTTGTTTTTTCACGTACTGAAAAATTGAGAAAACATTTGTCAGATAGGTAAGTTATTGTGATGCCGGAACTATAATCACCATCGCCAAATCAAACCCATGCTGTAGAACGTTGCATGATAGATTTGAGCGGCGTGAATACCACCATTCCATAGCATGTGTTTAATTTTGCGATGGTGATTATCAGCAAGTATTTAATGTGCACTATATAAGCACATTTCTAGTGTAATAATCGTTGTATTCTGCATATGATCATTTCATCTCCAGCCTCCACGTTGTTCACTTCTACTAAATAAATCAAACTAGTTTGAGAACCGATCAAACCTTACAGCTTGACATTTTTGATAATTTAATGAAGGTGAAAATACATGACCGATTGGAATCGGCTTCTTAACACTGTAAGCTGTTCAATAATTTTCAAAAAAAGATGTGCAAGTCAAAGATGATGCGCAGGATACATCCGCCAATATTGTATATTTTTTTGTAGATTACGTCTTGTAGGTTCCAGTTAAGGAATATAAGACAAGTCGCTTAAACACTAGTTACCATAATTACGATATCAATTAGTTGAGGTGAGGCTTTATTTTGTTATGAAGGGAACTCTTGTACACTATAAAAAGCTTTATCAACTAAATATTTGTTCAATTATTTTTTTAATATTTCTATATTTTCAAGACTGCGGTAGCTTGTTGTAGTTTCCTACCAATATAACTAGGTTTTTGTTTGAATAAGCTACTATTGTGACTCACCAAGTGATAACCTCCTCGGCTTCTCGTATTATCGTGTACGGTACGTCAATATTTTGATTATCACTCTTTTTTACATATAAAGTAGCTTCATACACATATAAGCAGGGTACAGTTAGGAGACCAATAAATTAACTTTTCATGTGAAATTTAACGACTTGCAGTCAAATATTTGTTAAGAATAAGTATAATAACTCACTTAATCTGGCCGAGCGCTTTCGAAATCCAGGAACCAATAAATTCTCTGATATTGAGCGTCTATGCGCCGATTAGGATAATTCAAACAACCGAAACTTTGAGAATGTTCCTACCAATGGTTTCTGACATGTGCGGACAATTCGTTGAAAGGTACAGAAAACATTAAAAACTAATCGGATTACATTAGTTTAAAACATTTCGGCTAAATGGATTATAAAATTTAGAGTAAAAATAGCAAGACCTGGGCCAGAAATAATAGACAGGAATGATATAGCGGTAGCAAAATTGGCAAGTCTAACCCTAAAACACCATGATGCGAATTCCCATTACGATACAAAAATTTCAGTGAAGAAGATTTTAAACTGATCTTGTTTTAGTTACCATTAGCACAGATGAAGAAATCTGCCTTTAGGTATCTTAGTATTCTACCTTCTTTCGCCCAATAAGATTTAAAATACAAAATTGAACTTCAGTAATACGAAATCGATTATATAAATAAAAAAATCGTTATAGAGCGGTATTAATATTATTTATTTATTAAAGTACCGTAGCTTGAGCATATTAATTCCACAAGAAAATTTGTTAATCTTTCCTCAGGAATTCGTTATTCGAGAATCTCCTTACTTTAACATTCTTTACATTAATAAAGAAGGACCTTATTTGGACCTTCATTGTATGTTAGTTCATTAATTTCATCGACTATTAATGAATTTCTGTTATCTATGTCTAGTTAGGTATCTTGGATAAAATCAAAGTTTGTTTCAATCAAATTCGAAGTATCTTCATCGTTACAAATTCGTTCAATAGTCAAACCAACTACAGTAGTTTTTCTTTCCTTGAATAAAATTCAAAGTAGGTACTATTAGCTTTATTTTCTTCGTTAAACTGAATTTTGTCTTCAAATTTACTAAAAATACGGTAGGTTAACTAAGATGATTTGAAAGAGACACAAAAAAATACGCTAAAAATTGAACTTACGTGCTTGGAGCCCCATCTTGAGCAGAGTTCGATCATGCCCAGCAGTCTCGTCTCCACGTTTAGATTGGCCAGCACGAACTGTGAAAGACTGTCCACAGTGATGGGAGATTTTTGGGGGAAAATTCTGCTCTCCGCCTTCCTGAATGCCGGAAGAAACAGAATACTGGGATAGTGGTGAACAGTGAACTCCCACGGCAAGTCGTTGCTTTCGCCATCGATCCTTGTAAACAGCAGGTTGGGAATATTTCTTAGTAGATTGGCTACAGTTAGATAGATATGTGAAATGCCGTGACAGAATGCACAGTAAGGCGAATGGTAGAACACAACTACGTTCTGCAATCAAAACAAGAACAAACAGTTATTTTAAAGCTGCTACAAATTTATTAAATTGCTGAATGCTCATGATAAGACGATTTTGAAACAGAATTTATTAATTTCGAATTCCTTAAAGTGCTATTAAAGACTTCCTCAATGGTGGATATTGACAACAGCATTGAATAGCTGGAAATCGATGAATGCTACTGTACAAAATAATGAAATATTTTTATTATTCTCAAGTAAACAAGATCACCGGGAATCGAACCGCGGACCTCCCAATTGCCGGTCAGGCACTAGACTATATTGACCCTTCTGCACAGTAGCACTCATTTTAAACTTGGCCATATCGGCTCACAAGTTAGTTTGAAGTAACTGACAATTTAACAAAGTGATAAATATTCAAAAACAGAATTTATTAATTTCGAATTCCTCAGAACTATTAATTTATACTGAAGACTTCCGCAATGGCGGATATTGACAACAGCATTGGATAGCTTGATGGAGATCGATGAATGCTACTGTACAAAAATCACTCACCACCGGGAATCGAACCAATTGCCGGTTCTATTTTGAAATTCATTTTTATGATGTTGAAGATCCATCTTGTTTCCACTAATATGTAATATAAACTAAAAAAAAACAACTTTTGAATGGAAATTAACTCACGTTATGGCGTGACGGCCGTTTCGCTCTGTTGTCTAGAGCATCGTCAGACGACCCACAGTACACTGACTTAAGGTATGAGTTTGAGGGTGATGTATGTTGGAATGGTGATGGGGTGGGGGGATGAGTAGGCGGGAGGTTTGAAATTGGGATTATTTTGTCACATACTCTATTTGACAAAATAATCCCAATTTCAAACCTCCCGCCTACTCATCCCCCCACCCCATCTCCATTCCAACATACATCACCCTCAAACTCATACCTTAAGTCAGTGTACTGTGGGTCGTCTGACGATGCTCTAGACAACAGAGCGAAACGGCCGTCACGCCATAACGTGAGTTAATTTCCATTCAAAAGTTGTCTTTTTAAGTTTATATTCATTTTTATGATATAAATTATGCTGAAGGCTGCCACTACAACATTGACAGTTGAAATTAATTGAATCACTGCCGGTATATGAAATTAATTGAATCACTATATGAAAAATTAATTGAATCACTTAAAATGAATCTTGGAGCTGGCTTGCTCTGCTTGCTATTATGTTCTCTTGTTCTTGTTTAGAAAAAGACTGATTGATTATTGTAGATGAATCATAAACACTTTCAAGTTAAAACACTGAAATCGATAGATAAATTAGTAACTATTCTATGATTTTTACTCCCCCTTCAATGTCCAATTACTAATTGATGAAGTATCAATATTGATAAAATAATATAAATTTAGAATGACTGATGTTGTCATAACCACTTATATTATAAAAACACTATATACTGTAAAAATGACGTCATTTTTAATATCGATCAGTTTGATTGTAATCAGTTTTAATGCAATTGAAAATAACCTGACAGTCGAAACTATAGTATCTAGGGTTTTTATAATAAATAATAAGAGTGTTTGTAACAGTATCAGTTTAATTCATTATAGATATCGTAATATCAAATCATCAATATTATGAAGAATATTTATTTAGAACATATTACCTTGGGGAAGTAAAGGGAAATAAGTAGAATAAATAACAATATAAAATAAAATCTAATAATAAATTTAATGTAAAGCAATAAATAATAATATGAAATGTAATTTCTATTGAATAATCATTTACCTGTGTTTCGTTGAGAGCACCAGATTGGAATGTCTGTGAAGTGAGCTCGAGTAATGAAATTGACTTGGAGCCGTTCTTATTTTCGACATGCAATCCCGGCTTGTAGCGATTGGGAGGCAGCGAATTTCGTGGCTCTGAGCGCAGATATCGTTCGGCTCTACCTGCCGTAAAGTCACTTATGAAATCGGCCAGGTTCGATTTCGACAGTGGCTTTGACAATAGGTGCACAGTTTCTTGCTGAAAATTGAGAACCAATCTTTAT
The DNA here is from genome assembly GCA_948455865.1 of Conomelus anceps. NCBI lineage: Eukaryota > Metazoa > Arthropoda > Insecta > Hemiptera > Delphacidae > Conomelus > Conomelus anceps. The sequence goes on along the minus strand of OX418225.1, from coordinate 33,189,878 downwards.
TAAATCGTGTAACAGTTACATTGTGTCATTGGTATAATTAACCCAAGGCGATTAGAATATGGGAGGTTGGCCAGACTGAAAACGATTATGTCAAAATGATCTAGCTGCAGTCCTATCGAACAGGTTTCAAACCCAATCAGCTTCTAGACTGTAGACTACGTCTTTTTGGCATAATAGCTTTCAGTCCGACCAACCTTCTAAATTCTAAACGCCTTGTAACCACCAGAAAATGGCTGACATTGTTAAGCTGCAGTCTTACTATGTAACAATGTTATACAGCAAACTAGATATTATTAAAATTGTTATTAAAATGAAAATCTATTGACATAATTCATTATAAACTTTGTTATAGAACACTTTAATTAATTTAATTTTGGAAACTGCAATCCTTTTTGAAAAGTTGCAAAAATGATTTCTTACATGTTCTGAAAGAAGCCTTAGGCTAAGCGCACACTGCATCGAACACGACATGACCGTTTGATGTTTTTTTTTTGTCAACGACAAAAGTTGTGCACTATCACCAGATATAGAAAAACGCCTGGAGTTTTAAAGTCGCGTTCGATTCAATGTGCTGCAGCTCCATTGAATGGCTCATTTTATAAAGAAGTTTCTATCATTTCCCACCTTTGACATGGGCATGTATCAATTGGGTTCATGAAGCATTGTGGATCTAATATCTGCGAATTCTTGTTTTTTTCTTTAATGTGTATTATATATATTTTTTTGGAGGATGAAGCCCAAATAGGTCTGAGACCTGTGCGCGGGTAATGAATTGGATGATGGTGATCAATGAGTTGGACCTACAGTTTTAGGTGAGTTCCGAACCACCGAAAAGTGATTTTACAGCAGAGAACAGAGTATTTTTTGCTGGGCAATCCAATCGGTCATCGTTACAAAGAGGGCCCAGGAGTTCGTAGCTTATCTTTATCTGAACAGAACAGATATCTGCTGCGGCTCACGGCTATCACTACCCATATATATCATTCACACGATCTGATGCACAGTAATTTCAATATATATGGATAATATCTATCTATCTAAACTCATGCAAACTGCGCCGTATCAGACGCATGCCGTCAAAAGCTATTGTCGCGTAGTGGCGTGTTCAATGCACTGTGCGACCGACCGACTTTAGTCTGGCCTCAAGCGTAGTAATACCAGAAAAAGCACATTATTTGAGAGAATAATTTATTACCATGAAGGGAGAAATGCCACAGGAAAGAGCCAGCTGTCAAATACTTCCATCCGTCCCTCCTGCATGCAAGCCAACAGGCTTCTTACGGGAGACACATTGGGGAAGGTATAGTTGGAGACTGACAACTTGACCCCTGAAAAGAATTTTCAGTGAATATTGATGAATACAGCACATTTGAGAGCGACTCAACTGACTCACTATAACAGCAGTGTATATAACCCAAATACCACTGGCTCAGATTCGTGCTCTATTTAGCGCAAGGCATAGTGGAGCTATTACGCCATTACACCTTCCTTCGCCTCTCCCCTTCAGGCGTCAGGGGTCATGTTGTCAGTCCCCAACAATATACAACTCGAATTTGATATAATTACAAAACAACAATGAATAATAACACGAAATTGTCACAACCAATTTTATTAAAAATATAGAGATACTAGTTTCGGATGTTACTCCATTTTCAATCTCAGACATGTTTGTCTCTCTATCTGAGTATCTCTATGTTTAAAAAAGGTTGTGACAATTTCTTCGTATTATTCATTATGGATATCTTCCAAAATATCACCTTCACCACTAAAAAGAGAAATAATGAATTACCTCTCCATCGAAAATAACGGCCGCAGTCCTATGTGGATAGAGATTCAAATCGATGCCCAGGCCATCGGCAAAATGCTGATAGATATTGGAGTCCATGGCCAGCAACGATAGGCTGTGATTGGTTTTGCAAGCGAGGCCCATCAGCTGGTCATGTCTCACCTTATTGCCGGCCGCCATTGTTTTCGTTTTTGGCGGCAATCCGAACGAGACGGCTCTTATAAAGCGGTTGCACTTCTCTTGCAATTTCCAATCGATTAGCGATGTTGCCGATCTGTGGTCGTAGCCGACAGCTGCAGATTTTGCCGGCGATTTATAGGCACTACTGTGAACAAGATAATTAAGAACTTTCTTAGTAATGGCGAAGGTGATATTGTGGAAGGTATCCATAATGAATAATAAGACGAAATTGTGTAACGACCAATGGTGTAACAACCGAAACTAGTTTCTCGAAGTTTTATTAAATGTGGTTGTGACAATTTCGTCTTATTATTCATTATAATTAAGAACAAATATTTTCAATTCAATGACAATAAAAAAGTAGATGTTTCAATTTAAAAATACATTACCTATATTTTATACAGTATAATACACAAATTAATAAATTGAATTGATAGATTAGTTTATACTTTCTTGTAAATGACAATAAAATAGCAGATGATTTAATTTAAAAATGCACAGTATTCTAAAATTTATATTCTATATAATATATAAATTAATAACTTTCTTTGTAGTGGTGAAAGTGATATTGTGGAAGATATCCATAATGAGTAATAAGACGAAATTGTCACAACCACGTTTATTAGAAATATAGAGATACTAGTTTCGGATGTTACTCCACAAACTGAGTTTTTCTGAGATTGATAATGGAGTAACATCCGAAACTAGTATCTCTATATTTTTAATAAATGTGGTTGTGATAATTTCGTCTTATTATTCATTATAAATTTATAAATTGAATCGACATATCGGTTTATAATTTCAGATTTAAGGTCTGATGTCTAGTGAGATCGGGCTCCCCAAATATTATATTTGTATGGCTTGGGAGAAAACATTAATATAATCTCCTCTATGAAAAGTCGTCATTGTGAGATAAAACGTGAAATACAAAAAAGTTGAAACTGTCAAAATTAAATAGCTCTGTCATGAGATAAAAAGTACATGAAAAGTACACCTCTACATCTTATGCTTTCATAACATACACTGAATATTCCTAAAGTATCGTAGAGGCCGCGAGGTATAACATGGACCTTCGACTCCTACTGCATGAGACCGAACACTGAAACTTGTAGGGTGGGGGTAAGTGTTTGGTCAGTTTGTTCTCGGCAGCCGATACCTTAGCTTCGAGTCCGGGTGTGTTTTATTGTCTGAAGTAAAAACATAGTCTCCGTTTGTGCTTCGAGAGAGGACAGTGACCTGAGTGGAGTGGAGTGTCTCAACTCCAGAAACAGCTAAGGGGGAGGTGAGTCGAAAGTTTTCTACACTGACCGTATGTATGCAGAGTGATAGCGAATGATTTGTGAGAGAGACATCCCTATCCCTACCATGCCAGCCACGCTTCAACCGTTTGAGGGGTAAAGGTCCATGTTATACCTCACGGCCTCTAGCTTTGAATGAGAATAATAAAAAGTATGCTATTTTTATGTTATAATAATTACGTTATGCTATTGTAATACATTTCATTAAACTAGAGTTAATTGAACAAAATTATACGAATATTTATGCTTGGAAGGTTAATGCAATGATCGAGCTAGTTGCTAAGATTATTAAAAAGAGTTATCGAGGTGATTAAATTATTTCCTCCTTACTTTTTTCCAGATCTTGGCACTTTTTCCTCCATGAACGCTCTACATGTTGGCGTAATGAACGATAACCATCCTTCGGCTGTTTCACTCATAGATGGTCGAAGTTTTTTGCGGGTTTTCTGTCCACTCGAACTAGAATTGATCCAAACATTCTCGACTATCTGTACAGGAACGTTGGCCATATCTCCATTTTTCTCTACTTGGCTAGATAAACTCTTCATCCTTTTTAGGCAAGCCTCTAACAAAAGTTCTTCTTTACGGATCATTTCTGTAAATTGCGAATATGATTATCAAAAAGCACATTTTATCACAAAATCTTTACAAATAAAGTGTCTGACTCTCAACTTACGGTACGATATTTTCAAGTACTTAGGTACTCAAAATGGCTATACTCTTTATAATACATATGTATTATATATTTGGTGTATCAATATAAAATTATTTGAAGCATTTTTTCAAGAAATCTTTACAAATAGTCTCTAATGAAGACGCTTAACTTAGCACCATAATACACAAAAATATCTTGAGCCTACTATTTATAATATGTATTATTTATTTGGGTAGCAAACAAAAGCAGCACTTTCTATTAAACTAGCTGGCCCGACGCGCGTTGCTGCGTTCTCATAAAACATTCTTAATTTTATTATTTGTCACCTTCGACTGAGGTTACATTTCAAATTTCAACCTTCTAGGACTATTAGGGAAGAAGTTAGTCCTAGGGCTCTTCCAGCTGATCAGAGAGGCCTCCTTCGTTGTTTTCTTACACATTAAGACCTTACTCACCACCTCTCAATGAACATTTCAAATTTAAACCTTCCACGACTATTAGGGTAGAAGCTAGGATTTTTATTTTATTATTCGCCACCTCCTACTGAGAATACATTTCAAATTGATAGCTGCATTGGTTAACAGATGTCATCAACCCGGCATAATTACATTTCATCATACCCAGTCATATGTTTCCTACATACTGCACGGTATCCTACATGTAAAGTTTTTGAGTTCCAGACAGCGTAAATAACGCCGCTAAGGGGCCTGCCATATGATTAAAAACTGTTGACTCCTATCAGCTGTTCCTTTAAGCTGTTTGGCCGGCAAGTTCAGTAGGTTAGGTGAATGATGATTTGCAAAACACACAAACAGCTCGTCCATCGAAACAGCGTGTACAGCAGATCGAAAAATTTCAAATTATTTTCCATATGATTAAAGCATCCCAGTAAGCTAGCTAGCCATGTACCTGTGCTTTGCATAGGCAAAACTTTAACCCCCTAAAAACACCCCTAAAATTGCGAATTTTGAAAAATCCTTTCTTATTGCACGGTGAAATCCTATAAGGATTGTTCATACGAAATTTCAAGTTCATAGGCCTATTAGTTTTGGCTCTGCGTTGATGAGTGAGTCAGGGTATCATCCTTTTATAGATAGAGATTTAATATTATTGAACAGAAGTAGTCAAATTTCACTAAACTAACAATTTGAGTCACAGGACCATGGTTTCGTGTTTACTAACACATCTTCGATGGTCCTGTGACTCAAATTGTTAGTTTAGTGAAATTCGACAACTTCTGTTTTGTTTCAATCATGGAGAGATTTCATAATACCGTATCAACATCAGTTCTAATTTTTATATTTTTTTAATTAAATTTTTGTTCACTATCTAAATGAATGCCAATCTTCTCTCAGAATCTTATCATGAAATATATAAAACTTATAAGGCAAAATGTCAATACATCCGTTTAAACATACCCAATCGTGCAACCGAAAAATATTCTAGAAGTTCTATCACAGACGTATCATTTTTACAATTGTAGTAATCGAGACCAATCTCTCTGAGCTGAAAATAAATACAAACATAAATTAATTTCAATTTTGAATGAATATTATTAAAAAAAATTATTCAGCAGCAGAAATTGGAGTACAATATTCGGGAAGTACAGTAATCCATTTTGATATTAACGAACAAGACGAAAACGTTGCATTATAATGTATGATGGCCGAGTGCCGTAGCAGGTAACTATTCAATCAGAGATAAGCTACGAAACTCCTAGGCGCTCTTTGCAAGGGTGACCGATTGGACTGACCAGCAAAAAGACTCTGTTCCTTGCTGTAAAATCACTTCCCGGTGGTTCGGAACCCACCTAAAACTGTAGGTCCAACTCATCAATCACCATCATCCAATTCATTACCCATGCACAGGTCTCAGACCTATTTGGGCTTCATCCTCCGAAAAAATTATAATAGTAAGCGTATGCCTTTTATTGGTGGAGACCCTTACGGGTAGTTCCACCTCGCCGTTTGAGCCATTTTACGGAGAACGTAGTGGACCTTCAGTTTTAGATGAGTTCCGAACCAGCGGGTAAGTGATAATATTTGAATTATAGGCCAAATATAATCAGTCTTAAAAGAAAGTACAATGTGAAATACACAGTAGATGCTTGTACCTTGGGCCACAATGTACCTTGGGCCACCCCGGGTATTTCTCTCTCCATGCAGGGAATTTTAGTTTTGAAGGTAGCAGTGTAGTTGCATCCCTGTAAGAACCTTTCCCAGCTGACACTTGAATGTCTAATCTTGGTTGTTGTCTAAACATGAGTGAAAGTTTGTTTTACAAGTGCAAAAGTAAATATTTTTTGACTTAGTTACGACTTCAGTATTATTAAAGTAAGTATATAATGATTACTTCAATACTTGATTCATCAAAAGTACTCTTATAGGCTTAAAATGACGCTATGATTAGGTTTCTAGACAAACTATTTGTTGAGGTAATTTAACCTAAAAATTGTTTCTACCATCATTGTACCATGGGTCACAAACACTCCTAGTACCTTGGGCCGGTACAATACATGAATTCTTACAATGTCTTTTTTTTAACTTTAGATGCCAAGGAGCAAGGAAGGGATCAAACGCCCAAAAGTGTCTGTTGAAAAACTGCAGGAGGCTATTAAACTTGTTCTTGAATCAGGATCTTCAATTAGAAATGCAGCAAAACTGTGCAATGTAAAGCGCACAACACTGCAGAGACATTTTGAAGCTCACATTGCAAGTGGAAATGAAGAATTTGAGTACAGAAACAACACTTCAATTCATCAAGTTTTTTCTAAGGAAGAAGAGATGTGTCTGCGGGACTATCTATTAACTGCCAGCTCTATGCACTACGGATTAACTAAACAAGATTTGAAGAAGCTGGCATATCAGTTTGCAAAGTCTAATAAGAAGAAGTATCCATCATCGTGGGATGTCAATTGCCAAGCTGGAGAGCAGTGGCTTGTTGATTTCCGCAAACGAAACCAGGAGTTGTCACTAAGAACTCCAAGACCTACAAGTATTGCTCGTGCATCAGGTTTTAATAAACCAATTGTTCAGTTGTTTTTTGACAAGTATGAAAGTGTACTGTCCAAATATAAATTTACACCAGAAAAGATCTACAATATGGACGAGACAGGAGTTTCTTCAGTCCACACTCCTCCAAAAGTGATTGCCTCAAGGAAGCTGAAGCAGGTAGGAGGAATTACCTCAACTGAGAGAGGATTCAACACAACTATGCTTGCGTGCATAAATGCAGTTGGAAATTCAATTCCACCTGTTTTTGTATTCCCTCGTGTGAATTTCAAAAGCCACATGCTTCATGGAGCCCCACCTGGAAGTATTGGCACTTGCCACATTTCTGGCTGGTCCAATGCTGACGTCTTTTTAGAATTTTTGAACCATTTTATTAAGCATGTGAAACAAAGCCAGAATGATCAAGTATTGATTATCATGGATAACCATGAGTCCCACATTTCTATTGAGGCCATTGAACTAGCAAGAGAGAATGGTATAGTTATGTTAACAATACCACCCCATACAAGCCACAAACTCCTGCCTCTAGACAGGGGAGTTTTTGGTCCTTTCAAGACCTATTACAATGATGCTTCAAAAAGCTGGTTTTTGTCAAACCCTGGAAAACCATTGACAATTTATAACATAGCAAGTATCTGCGGTAAGGCCTACCCATTGGCTTTCACTCCCTCAAACATAATATCTGGGTTTAAATCATCTGGTGTGTGGCCTTTTAATAGGAATATATTCCTTGACCATGAATATTCAGCTAGCCTTGTAAGTGACAGGCCCAACCCAGAGTCTAGGACTTGTGACACTTCCCCTCAGACTAGCACTTTGATAAACGCTGAAGAACTAGTTGATGACCCAGGTTTTCCCCCTGATCTTTCTAGCTCAATGATTGTCTCTCCTGCCACAGGTCCTACTAATATAGATGTTTTTGCTCAGGGACCCTCATCATCATTGGATCCTGTTCCTTCTTGTAGCACAATGGTTTCCACTCCAAGTACCTCCACTAACAAGCCCCCTAAATCGGTAGAGGAAATAAGACCATTTCCAAAAGCAGAAAGAAGAAATCCTGCTGTTAAGGGTAGGAAACCTGGTCGATGCAGAATCTTGACTGACACCCCCAAAAAAAATGAAGTAGCAAGTGAGACAGAAAAAAAGAAAAAGAAACTGTTTAAAAAAAATATCACAGTGAAAGAAATCAAACCTAAATCTAGAATTTCACTGTTTGGTAATGAAATTAATAAGAAGAGTTCCAAAACGAAAGAAAGTAAAGAAAGTAAGCCTAAAGAAGAGAAAAAAAGAAGATTCATCATCAGATAGTTCATTAGCCTCATTTGTATCTGAGGAAAGCAACGTTGAAATAAAAGACCTGATTGAGCAATATGAACTACAAGAGAAGGAGGAGGAAAAAGATGAAGAGATATTTTCTGGGGGACCAATAAAAAATCAGCTCAATAAATGGGTTCTGGTAAAATTCGCGACAAAAACCACAATAAAACATTATGTTGGACAAATAAATAACATTGTTGAAGGTTATCCTGTTGTTAAATTTGCTAGACGTATTAAGAAGTCTTCGATTTTTGTTTGGCCACAAGAGAATGATGAGGGGGAAATTCAAGAAGAAGACATTGTTGTAATTCTTCCGCCCCCAGTTGTAGGTAGAAGGGGACAGCTTTCATTTCCAGTGTCATTTTCAGGGCTTGAAGTTTTATAAGTCTGTTAAGTTCTATAAGCCTATTACTTAATTTAAAAACTTGATTTACTTTGAATATCCTTTCTACTTTGTATTGAATCTTAAATACACTTAGTTATTTGATTTGTTGTTTATTTTTCCTCTTCCTTTTATATATATAATGTTTTGGCCCAATGTACATAGAGTTGGCCCATGGTACAATGCGGGGTTGCCCAAGGTACAGTTAAGGTGGTCCAAGGTACACCTATCAATTAATTTTTTAAATTAATTAAAAAAAAATAGTAAATACTATAATAAAGAATTCAAATGAGTTTCTCAAGGTCCTAATAATATGTTTAGTTCAATAAAATTGAAAACAAGTTCAAAATATAACTGATTTTTGAATTGTGGGTGAGAGAACAAAACTGACCCAAGGTACAAGCATCTCCCCTATAATTGTTAATACCGATACTTTTATGCAATTGAATTAGATAAAATAACATTTCTCACCATTTCGTAATGATTTTTCAAGTCAAGAAGAGGTTTATCTGATGTGAATAGGATTGAAACTGAGCCAAATTGAGATTACCGATACATTTATTCATTGGGACAGAATTGCAATGATTGTAAAGATGCAACTGACAAGTCCAAAACTGCAGTCTTAATAAATTAAACTATTTTTTAATTTAATAATATAACTTATATGGTAAAAATAATATTCTCACCATTTCGTAATAATTATTAAAGTCAAGAAGAGGATTATCTGGTGTGAATAGAATCAGAACAGAGCCGTCATCCACAAAAGGTTTAAATGAAAGACTCTTGCTTCCAGGAGGCGATAGCCACAAAACAACTTGACTAATATTCTGCATCACCCACTGAACTATTGCTTCTGCTTTCCATGTTCCTGTGTACTCCTAAAAAATAAAGACAAACATCTACGATGAAAATGAGAAAAAAATATCAATAGATAAACATGGAAAAAAATTAGAGAATAGAATAAATAATTCAAAATATTTTAGACATAGACATATGAGTTTTATTAGAGTTAAACAGGGAACAATGAGATGGGAGAAATTTAGAAAATAGAAGAAAGAATGCTCACTATTATTGGACATTTTTAACCGACTTCCAAAAACAACAAGGTTACTATATTCGACCTGTTTTTTTTTTTTTATGTTTGTACATCAATCATTCGAACAATATTGAACCGATTTCGATGAATTTTTTTTTAAATGAAAGAGCATCGCTCAGCGGTGGTCCCATCCAAGTTTCGCAAGGATCGGCCCAATACTTAGCCCAATATTAAACAAAAAGGAGCATTCTTCGATGTCTTCATTTCAATCAAGTTTGAATAGGATAGTTCCACATATAACCGCCAATCGGATAACCGGTGTCGTTTACCAGGCTGATCATTGTATCATATGGAGCGCTTTACATATAGACGGTTTTCGAAATCATATGATGCAATGCAATTTTGCCGGGTAAACGACATCGGTTACCCAAAGCTGGTTCAGTGTGAAAGAAGTCTTTAATGACTTCTTTTGACCAATCGCATGAACTTAATTTGAATCGAGAATAAGAAGAATATAATATTTCTGTCCATATGTTCATATGAAAATTGTGAATAATTTAGTTGATGTTATTGAGTCATAGGAATAAAGTTATTTAGTTGCAATCATAACACAAAAAATATCGTACATAACTCGTCCGGGAAGATGTTTACCATACTCGTATGATAATACCGCACTCAACTTCATCTCCTGTGTTTACTTATCATATTTTCAGTAAGCAGAATATTTTCCAAACTTGTAACGTAATATAGGCCTACTTTTTCAGTGTAGGTATATTCTGAAAGGGACCACATCAAAATGAATCAAAAGCCATTTCACTTTTAAAAAGCCTTTCGCTATTATACTTCTCCTAAATACAATATTCCACATTAAATAAAACGTTGTAGAATTTTCCTTAGTTTATCTTTTCTTATAAGTGGATTTTTAGTTACTTAACTATCGATGTTATAAATTGATTATTGGCTTGCTAATTTGATAAATATTTCATAATGTAGGTTTTAAGAAATTTCTCATGTTTTCAAAGTTTGAAAATTCAACTAAAAAGCTTAAAATAAAACATATTTTAAAACAAAAAAAGAAACCGACTTCAGTGAAATGATAAAATACTCACGTACTAAAAAGTTTAAAATAAAGTATTTACTTTTAACTGAGAAAATTTTAAATTTCATACAAGTAATCTTTTGAAGTCGGCGCCAAATTTTCCATAAACTTCTAAAATATAACAGAATTACTCTGTGATGTTTTCCATGACGAAATAATTGAACAATCTAATATCAAAACTGACACTGTATTTCAGTAAAAGAGAGTGTAAATCACATTTAATTGAAATACAGTGTTAGTTTTGATATTAGATAGAATTTCTTATCAATTACTGTATTTCAGTAAAAATGAGTGTAAATCACATATTTAATTGAAATACAGTGTTAGTTTTGATATTAGATAGAATTTCTTATCATCTTTATAAAAAATTTTTGGCGCCGACTTCAAAAGATTACTTGTATGAAATTTAAAATTTTCTCAGTTAAAAGTAAATACTTTATTTTAAACTTTTTAGTACGTGAGTATTTTATCATTTCACTGAAGTCGGTTTCTTTTTTTGTTTTAAAATATGTTTTATATAGAAAAAGGGTTGAATATGACAAGCGGGAATAAGAAATAAATGTGGGGAAAATTTAGGGAATAGAAGAAAGAATGCTCAATATTAGTGGGAATTTTATAGAAAAAGAGTTGAATATGACATCCATAGCGGGAATAAGAAAAAATATCAAGAAATAAATGTGGGAAAAATTTAGGGAATAGAAGAAAGAATGCTCAATATTAGTGGGAATTTTATAGGAAAATAGTTGAACATGACATCCATAGCGCGAAATACTACAATTATTGAAGAGGAGATATAAAATGAGGCGATTGAGAGAATTTATTACGCCACATTTTGCCATCTGCGACATTTATGAAATCCTAGCTTTCACACTTTCTATTTCTAGCATTTATTCTTCTCATCGATTATTTTAGTCTATACAATTACTTTCTTATGTACTTCTGCTGTAATTTTCTTTTCTTTATGTTGTACCGGCAATAATTTTTTAAGGGCACTTTCTAAAAAAACTATGTGTTTAGCCGACCCTTGTGACATTATTTTTGCAAATAATTTTATTGAGAATAACAAAAAAAAACTGAAAATTTCTTATGCCAATTGGAACAGGAATTAGTTCTTAGTCCATGAAAAGTAATAATTGGTAGTGGGATAATATAACGCAGGCGAGTACATAAATTTCACGTTGACAATATGCTGTTTTTAAAGCTACTTGTAGCGTTCAGTTGGAAGTTACTTGTTCTTATCTCGGTAATTACCATAATTAAAACCTTGTAATTCAAATACAACGTGTGAATGATTAAAAAAATTAATTATTACGATTTCTGACGTCATTCTAAGCAAGCAGAGTAATGAGTAATTATTAAAGGTATTGTAATAGAACGGCCGGCTGTTTGATAACAACTGAAGAATTTCAAGGGAATGTAATATTTTCAAGAATCACTTAAATAGTATTTGAAATATTACAAATAGAAGCAATATTCTATTTATTTAGGCTACTAAATCATCAATTGATTTCATTTATGATCTCTAATAGTTAATATTCCTAGTAGGCTAATATGTTATTTGACTCTCATAAACGTACCTTAACTTCGTTCCATAAAAAAAGATACAAAGATGGTAGCTTTGTAATGGTTATTTTAGCTGCAGTAATAGAATTCGTTATCACAGCCACACCTACGTCTCTATTAGTTCCTTTTTCAGCCAGTTTCAGCGCTGAATCGTACAGTGCCTCATACTCTGGACCACCTCGCATGTTGAAAAATTCTATACTTCCAACTAGAAGAGTCTGCAAGAAAATGTAGGACAAACATTAAACATGAAAAAATGTAAATAAACAACACGTATGTTTTGTAAAATTATAATTTTTGAACGTATGGTGCTTTAAATCATATTTCATTTTAGTTATTTTTAATCGATATATCATTTAACCGTAAAGATCAAATTCTGAAATAGCAAAATCCAAACAATTTCATAGCACAACACAAAAATATTATTTCCAATATATCTGAAAATTTGTTCGACGTACTTCAATTCTAACTTCGCCTTTAATGAGAAACGCCAATAACTAAACTCTTAATATTGTTTTCTCTATCATTCCAACGCAAAATATCTGTATAAACTCCCACTTGAATCCATCTTGACTCTGTATCAGAATCTGTATATGTATGAGAATCCCTCTCAACTGTATAAACTTGCTTGTATAATATCAGTGATGAAAATAGAATATTATACTAGTAGAACTACTAAACTAGATAATACAAGACTTTCTACAATACCAAGTTATCATATAAGAACTAATTTACTATTTTAAATGAATAAAGTCAATATAATGCAATACTTCAGAGAATATTCTGAATCTGAGCAATCACCAACGGTTTCAAACGAAATTTCTCGTATTTTCTAAATTGATGTTCTAACTTGCATCTCACTTGTGGCTTAAAGGCAGTCATAATACAATCGTTACATAAACTACCATATTAAATATATTGTAATAAAAACTTAAAAATACTTTTAACACAGTGTACTGTGGGTCGTCTGACGATGCTCTTAACATCAGAGTGAAACGGCCGTCACGCCAAAACGTGAGTCAATAATTTCCACTCAAGTGTTTTTTAAGTTTTTATTATTAAGTGGAAACAAGATGGATCTTCAACATCATAAATAGATTAGTTTATAATATAAAGTTTTATATTCTCAATTAAAATTGACTGAGAGTCGTATAATATACCATGAAAAAATAATATTAACAACGCAGATCGTTATGGAAAAAGAAATCCAGGAATAAAAAAGTCATGATTATGAAAAAAAATCCACTAAGTACATTATACATTTAATTATTGATTGATAAGTATTTCAATAAGTGAATAGATTCATTGATTACAAAATAACCTTATTTGGATTGGAAGAAACTGATAATTTTGCAAAAAGCCAAATGTACAGAACATAATTTATCAATTTCGAATTCATCAAAGTGCTATCAATTATACTGAAGACTACTGGAATGGCGGATATTGACAACAGCAGGATAGCTGATGGATATCGATGAACGCTACTGCACAAATTCCCGGCGGTGACAAAATATTTTTGTGCAGTAGCATCCATCGATTTCCATCAGCTTTTCAATGCTGTTAAACCTGTTATTAATATCCGCCATTCCGCCATTGTCTTCAGTATAATTGATAGCACTGTGAGGAATTCAAAATTAATAAAATAACCTGTGTTATTAGAAATTATTCATTGATAAGTCCTTTTACTTACATCATGCCGAACTTGAAGTTGATGTAGATCTTCCAGCGAGTCTATCCTATGCACAGGATGAAGTAGGGTGTCAATAAATCTGATCATGTGACCACCCAGCCGTTGACCTGTATATCCGACAGGCGAACCATACAAAGGATAGGCGATAAATTCCGGATATGTTACTATTGGAATTTTGCTAGCTTTCGAACGGCATTCACTGCCTGGTTGCCAGCAATTGATAGCAGCAAAAAAAACCTGTAATTATCAAAATATTTTTAGAAAAAAATTAATATATTCTTATCCCAAGAAATTTACATTCTCTTCAGATGTCAAAAATGAGTCACTATCAGACAATCATGAGGATTTATATTGAGCATTAACTGTCAAACTCACAATATTAAGAGTCTTAAAATGTTAGATAAAAGAATATCAAGACCCGTTCACACTGATCCATTGGGATAGAGAACTCGATCTAAAGCTAGACTCTTGGCTTTTGCAACCAAGTGTAAACTAGTACAAGACCCATCCTATATGGACCGAAAAGGCGCGACAAAAACGCGTGGCTTGGAATCCATGTTAACTTATAAGTAGTGCCGGCGCCGAATTTCAGTCTATATAGTTTTTCCGATTAGGTTACATGGGCACAGTGATCCACACGTTTCTGCCGGGCTTTTTCGGTACAGTATAGAATGGGCCTTCACTACCGAGAGTAGTCTACTACGATAAGTATTTCCGTTTAGGCGAGCTCTATATGAAAATTCCTAGACCAGAAAAACCTTCAAAATGTAGTATTCTTTGAATGAAATGAAGAAAAATAAATTGAGGTAAGCCTACCAAATATAGGCCACTCACAACTCTAATCTAAAACATACTTTGGCTCTGCTAAGGTTTCAACAAGTCATCAACAGGAAATTATTCATTGGTTTCTTGTCTTTCTAAAAACATAATATCAAGTGCGAAAATCGATGAGAACTTAAAGTCAAACTTATTCTTAATTGGTAGGTTTATGTTACCTGCTTGTGATGATGTTCAGCAACCATTTCAAATTCTTTCCTCAGAGCCTGGCACTCTGCATCCCATGGAGCATAGTACATGATGAACCTGAATTCAACCTCCGATGCTTTTCTAAGCATAATTCTAAGTTCACCATGGTAATAATCTGTTACGTAAGAGTCTTTCCTGAAGAAAGGCGATGGAGGAGGGCTTTTGGAATGGCTCTTATTCCTGAAATGTAAAAAGTAACACTATAACTTAATCAAACTCATGTTTGAGACTGAATTACTTTAATAGTATACATAGTCCCCAAAGCAGAACAACGGGCGACGGTGCGACATAGTCGCAGAACGAGGAGGCCCGCAGAAAGATCGGCCAAGCGGTGTAAAACTAAACTGTATCACCCAGAAATAGAATTTTGTATTTTACAAAAAAATAAAACCTCTAAGCTCTTTAGAATTATTATGTTGAGTGACCAAAGACCAAAGCTAAGCAGCTCTGCAGCTACTATGTAAAAATACACTCTAATATTGCTTATTAAACTAATTCGTGAATTGAAGTTTAGCAACCAACCAACCATCCATACTAAACTTAAATAATTTATATTTAGCCTACTATGAAAATGGAAAGAAAATTTGAATAAAATTATTTATATTAATTAAAACTTTATATGATTTGTAATAAAATTGTTTTTAACTATGCGGAAAACCTCAGATAATCCGTGAGAAAATGTTAATTCCCGCAGAAAGATTTTGACATATTTTGGGTCCGTCGCAGAAAGACCAAAAACATTCTGCTTTGGGGTACATAGTGGAAAAGGAGATCTTCAACAATGTAACTTGAGTTGTTAAAAAGTGAAAAATAAAAACAATAGTGGTAAAATAATAGGTATGACTTGGTGTTTTACAACTTTATCATGATGATTGGAATTTTGAGAGTTGAGAAATGGTTTTAGGTCAATAACAGTATCATGGTCACCAGCACCACTGTTCTGAATAAATCATTACAGAAAATAGGTCTAATTCATCAATTTCTACGAGCTCGGTGCCGGACGTGATAAAATCTAAAAAAGAGCCACAAACAGTAATAATATTATTGCTATCTAAATAAGAAGACACTGTACCACTTTAGAGGTTAAGTTGGTCAACCCTTGAAAATAATAGATTTTTAATTGTACTGAAAGAAGAATTTATTTTGAGATGATGTTGCGGTACACAAAATTTCAGGCAAAAAAAGAGATTTTGGAAAATCCTAGGTTTCCTAATAGCTCAAGTTACAATAGGTTTTACACATCGAAGGTAGCCTAACCTAGTTCTCAAAGAATTATATAGTCTACTCACGAATTGAGCACAGCTGCATATGTAGTAAAAACAATTGCAAATATAAAGCATATCTCTCTGCCGATGATATACATTTTAGATGGATTTTGGTTCTTAGAGCCACGTATGTTTTCATCATTCCCCAAGTCAGTACCTTGAACAGGCATCACAGACATTACCCAACGTCATAAAGGAAACACCGTTGAACGGGTCGACGACACTTGAACGTTATAATTTCGGAGTAGAAAAGCCGCATGATTCTATTGCACTAGCCATGACCACAGCAAATTTATTAGAATTTAATAAAATTAACACTAGACTAGGAAATGAAATTACACGGCAAACAGCTACGTAGCAGGAGAGGAGACAGGAGCAGAACCCAAAATCCACCAATCACAGAATAACGAATGTTTACTTGATAACAGCTGTAGTTGATACCAGCTGATCAAAAAACATCTGGAAAGTAGCGAGTTTGTCAACTTTGGGAATCGGTCCTTCACAGATTATATTTTGTAAACATTTCAATTATTGCTTCTGTTTGTCTTACATTAAACAATGATTTCTGAATGTGAATAATAATGTCAATGATAATTTTTGTTCCTAGTCTCATTTACGATGAAAATTCCGGTTATTTATTGGGAAGTGCACATTCATACACCGACGGACAAAGTGAAATTAAAGTTATAGTTGTTCATGGAAAATTGCAGGATAGTGTTCAGAATGAAATGTTTGAATCAAGTGTTTGGGAGGACGTAGATACAATTGGATATTTTTATAGTGATTATTCATCGCTCCACTTTCTACCAAAGAAACAAGACTGGGTATCCCTTACAATTCAGGATGGTACCTTGACTTTGAAAGAGGTTTTGAAAGAAGGATCAACCTTCCATCCACATGAGTGCCGACTCGTGGTTTATGATAAGAAAGTGTTTCTAAAATCTGAACTTCTGTCTAACCAGATAGAATCGATGAGAATAGATGAAATCTACAACAATTATTTTCTAATACTGCTATTTTCTTTGAAAAAAGCCAACCCCTTAACTGAAACAAACTCTTTACCTCAAATAGTATTAATACTACTGTATTTGTTCCAAAATTTGCATTTTTACTCCGCAAAATTGATGCCGGTCTTGAAGTTTTCGACCCTGGGATTACATTTTCATAATTCTTTCAAAAACATTTCGTTGGCTCTGTACTCTTTAACAGAGAAGAAAGGCTTGAATTTGAAAGTTGGCAACTATTTTATGGCTGTTCTATTTGACATCATATTAGGTACTTTTGTTCTTCATTTCCTTCAGGAGTTCTATGCTATGTCAGAATTTTTTGAGCTAATGTCCAACTTGTCACAGGTGAGGTTAGTTCTAGCAAGCTTGAATATTAATTTTGAATTATAACGATCAAGTACTGTACAAAACCTGAATTTTTACTTCAATGTAGAAGTTGTGCTCTCATTTGTTTGGAACGAACGTTCCGTGCTGGTGTCGCAGTGGATCTGCAACTACCTAAAGAAGTTGATCACCCGAAAGAAGCGATCATATTCATGTTCAATTTAACATTAAACAGCTTCACGTGGAATTAGTTCATGTTGAACTAGATTACTGTAATTATTGTTGTTGGTATCAATTTTCTTTGTCTGTAAACTATTGTTATGTAATACCTGCTGTACAGAACTGACCTTTGGGTTTAGTCAGGTTTAGTACTCTTCCATCAGATATAATTCTGATTTGTTTCAAAAAAATAAAATACATTCACCTGCCATACAACTCCACAGTCGCCTCATTTGACATAAAACCCATCATACCAATCACAGAAACACTCCAATGCCTCAAAACATGCTAATAGAGAACAACACACAACTCAACCATATTCACTAAATCATATCGCCCACCAAACCCAAACAATGCTATTTCACTCACAACCATAAATTCCACACTTATTTCTCAGGTACACTTAGGCAGGCCCGCCCAGAGAAATTCCGAGCCCCTGGGCAAACTTCAGTACGGGCCCCCTTCACAACTTCCAATATGGGCCCGGGCCTATGCAACCCTGTATTTTGTTTGATATTATGAATAAAGTATTGTTACATTGTTATGGAATCAAAATCAAACCACATTTGTTTATGAAGTTAGAAAATGTTATCATTAACTGACATAATGATAACATTGTTAAATAAATAAGACTGGTCCTCATGATAAGCTCTTCTTATTGGATAACTATGTTCTAATTTTTAATTAAAGGCAGATTAATATTACCGTTACCTTTCATTCCAAAGATATTCATTGAAAGCAGTGGTGGATCCAGGCTTTGCGGGGCCCTGGGCAATTGACTTTGGTGGGGCCGTTTTCGAGGCGTTTTTTCAAGTAGTTAGCTGTGTTGTGATCAACATATAAAACCTACCTTATTTGTGTATTATACTAGTTTCCAATGTACTAAATTAATAGCTTAAAAAATTGACCAGTTGGCATTATAGGTAGTACGCATTGGCTGAATTTTTTATACAAAATAATGCGTTTTCTGTGTATATTTTCATGTTTAAAGTGTTGAAAATGGTTAGCTAAGCCCAAAAGCAAATAGTTGACATGGTTCGTCATAAAATATGCCAGGTCAAAACTGTAAAGTATAGCCAATACTCAAAGGTACAATACAAAAGACCACCTTCTAATTTTATTTAGTCTTGAATTTTAAGCTATGCATAACAAACCTGGTTTAAGGGGTTGCGCCTCTAAACGACCTGCGTTTTTCGGTTAGGTCCAGACCACAGGGCCCCGTTGACTCGCCCGGCCCATTTTTGTGGGCGTCTTTTAGTATTTCACACTGACGCAATAATTTCGGAGTGAGAAATTTCAATATAGGTAACAGATTTCTATGTCTCTTTTACTCTTTGCTTGCTTATAGGCCGGGCCTCGTGGTTCTAACCGACCGACCCGACCTGCGTTATGTTGCCCGGCTCGCCTGGCCCTGGATCCGCCCCTGATTGGAAATTCAGAAAATAAAACATATAACTTAGCAAAATTTAATGAGTTTCAACCAAATTTGATTGACCAAATGATTTAAAGAAGAAAAACGTACTATCTCTAAATTATTAAGAACAACATTTTTCCAAAACTAGAAGAAAGAAGAAATCTGGAAATCTATGAATTATGGATCACATGCAAAAGTTGCTAAAAAATATTTAAAAAAACATGCTAATGTCGACATAAGTTTCTATTCAAAATCAACGCTTGAACATATTCTTGGCAATCCTAAAAATAAAATTAAAATCGAAGAAAAATCTGGAATCTATGAAATAAAATGTGAATGTTGCAACAAATTATATGTAGGTCAAACCAAACATTAAATATCAGTTTAAAAGAACTCTATTTTCAAAGTTTCAAATTTTAAGTACAACCAACCAGAAAATCAGGCAATAGCCAAACATGCTTTGGATTCTGGTTTTCTCGTTTTCCAAAATTAATTTGTTGAAAGAAGTAAACAATCATGAATATATTGATGCTCATGATGCTCATGAAGAAATGAAGGAAGAAGAGATTATCCTATAAATGGGAATAATGAGCCTGGAATAATGGAAAATTCACTTTTAAACAATTACTTTTCTATCTTTTTTGTTTGCTATGTTTTCAATAATTTAAATAAGATCTTTATCTTTATTAAACATTCTATCTTTAGAACTAACTAGGCCAACCGAATCTGATCTGTGTCTGTGTATGTTTAGTAATGTTGAAATAGACTGTTGTTCGTTTACAGAGCCCGGGCCCCTGAGCATTTGCCCCCCCCCCCCCCTCTGGGCGGGCCTGCACTTAGGTGCATAGGTACAGATATGTAGATGATATCATTGTACTGTACAAAGGTAACACTAGAAAGGTTCACAGAATCATCTCTCATTCATATGATGTAAATCACGTGATTGTGAGTCACATCAATAAAATTCACACCTTCAGTTTCACCAAATCATCATTCACTCAACTTTCTTGACCTCACAATCACCAAAAACTCAAAGTATACAAAACTAAACCACCTCCACAGACATGATACTGTACTTCACACTATCAGTCCAATCCAACACAGGCATGCAGCCCTCAACTTCATGATTCACATACTCAACACATCCACGAACCCCAATATACCGAATTCAGCACCTTCAAATAGTTGATTTTTTCACTTTCGACTGATATCTAGAACACTTCAAAATTAATAAGAAATTTGAACTTTCTCACTTTAAGCATTTAAAGTGTTCTGCATGTCAGTCAAAAATGAAAATATCAACTTTTCTACTTGCAGATCGTCATGGATCAACAAATACTACGTTTTTTACCTTCAAATTCAGAGCCACAAGATCAGGAACAACCCATATATCAGCGACAAAAAAACTTAAGAAAATCATTCACAAACAGGAAAAGAAGTCATAACCTCTCCTTGACTGAATACTTGACATGCATAAAAAACAAGCAGATCTTTCACAACCAGATTCAATGAGCACATCAAATCTCTCACCTATTTTCTTTACTGAATGAAAATCATTTATTCACTAGCATCGACTAAAACCTCCACATCTTTCACATTACACTCAAACTTACCACATTAGAGCAGTTTGAAATTTATAAACATTCCATTTCACATCTCAACTCACAACTCAACGAACAACTCAATTTCAAATCTCATTTCATCCCAAATCCCCCCTGAAAACACCTTCCCTACACCTCATTTCCCAGCCACATCCACTTCTCCCAACCACCTCCCTAAACCTTACATACTAGATGAAGTACCACATAATTCGAAACGCATCCTCCGCGTCTTAAAAGGTAAGTTATGCGTAGCAGGTTTTACACACCAATAATAAATTACTGTAAATTAAATTCTGTCGAAAATTTTCAAGAATTATTGTAGATTAACAACGAATTAGATTTGAAGCAATGTTGGACTGTTCAAGTAGGGTTCTACTTTTATTCAATAAACTAATTTTTATTTTCAAATGTAATTATTCTAATATCAATATGTAAGCATAATGGATTGTTTTTCTGCTGTATCGCTAATGTAAATGTCTGTTTTCCACAGGATTTGGTTGTTTCTCTAAAAAGCCTAATTGAATGGTTAATGGGCAGTCCTGCTGGATTGAAATTGAATTTTCCTCTAAACAGTGTTCTTGGAAAATTCTTCCTGTACCACATTGATCTATGGTGGTTCTTTTTAGGCGAGTAAATGAAAATTTGCATGTGTTTGTAATTTTTATTATCAATAAAGTTTCAATTTTGATTTTCATCTTCATGACAATTTATTATAGATTTCAACTGATCGTCACAATAATTTTTTGTTAATGAAATTGTTTTCCTATTCTGTTTATTATTGTTTATTTCCTGTTCGACAATTTTATTATTGAATTTCTTTTTATAAAATTCCATCAACTGGTTTATAATAATTTATTTCTTGGATTTCTTGTTCCATAACGATTTAGCGTTGTCAAGATATATTATATTTTGGACCCTTTAACATGTTTGTATTAATTAAAATTCAGTTATACACCTTTTGTGTGTCTTAATAATTTTATTGTATTGATTTTCTTCTTTCCATTCAACTGTAATGTTTCTCTCGTTATAATTTTTTCTTGTTGCTGATATTTACTCTGTATTTTTTTACCAATGTATAGGTTCTTCTATAAGTTGTATTTTTTATACATGTATTTTGTCTAGTAGGCATATAACGGATAACCTCTTGTTTCCATGAATAAAAAAATAAATCTTTGGTTAGAGTATTTGATGGCAAAATAAGCGTATGGATTTTATTGGTGGGGAGACCCTTTCAGAATGGGTAGTTGCACCAATTACTGGAATTAGTTTTTCATAATGAAACTCTATGGTCACAAGCGCATTCATTTTAAAGAATTCAATTCTTATTTTATTTCCACAATAAATACAATAAAAAAAAAAAAACATCAAGGAAATATATTTCCCCGCTTAGACTAAGACAATACGGTACTTATTGTGCGAGACTGAGCTCCGTGTCCCTCGGAGGAATGCACTACGTTATCGCAAAAGCAATGCAATTGTGCGTCTCTGTGCGTGCGTCCGCGCTGCCCAGTATAGTTTTCTTTGTCTCTCCTCTTCAGCCGTCAGGGACACGGAGCTTAGTCTCGCACAATAGATACAACTGTTACCCAATTATCAATATCTGTCAGAAAAAGTTCAAATCCAGTTCAACAGCTTCAACTGAAATTTGGATGTAATAATATCAAATTACTGCCATGTTGCAAGTTTATCATACACAGCAAAATTAACATAAGAATCGCTTAGGTACTATAAATTCAACCAAATTAGTGTGTCGATTTCATTGTGCCTTCTATTATTGTTTTCAGGTTTAGTTCGTCCATTTTTGGAGTTTGGATTCTACTTATTGCTATTGATTGGAAGATTGGGAATAACATTCCAGACTGCAATTCTGGCCGATTTCCTTGCCCTTGCAAGTTTTCATGTTTATTGCATTTATGTGTATGCAGCAAGGTAAGCTGTTATTATTATTCTTTTGTATTTGTACTTCTTGAAAATATTATTATATTTTATTTTTATTAATTCATTTCATTTTTCAAATTTATTTACCGCTTTTGTGTTATACGGTAGGAGTTCTGTTAACTTACTTAGACGATCCTCCTGTACCGTTAGGTGTTGAGGTTTACGAGAGCTCTCCAACCTTCTTTTTCCTGAGCCTTCCACCTTGCGTCCCTCCAGTCCACTCCTCTCTCTGTCAACATTCTCCGCACACAGGGTGACTAGCGACCGGGAAAACCGGGAAAAGTCAGGGAATTTTTAAATTCTGGAAAAGTCAGGGAATATGAAAAAATATCGGGAAAACTTTGTAGTAATTATGTACCTAAGAATAATTATACTAGTGGGCCTAGAGAAGGACTAGAGAAATCGCTTGCAAACAACTAATTTTGGGAAACTCATTTGGGAAGCTTATCGTAGGGGAAGGAGGAAACGAAAAACGACTGTTTTGAAGATACTGATTTAGATAAAATTCACAAGACATCTATCAGTTGAAGTTCAAGTTTATCGTTGCTCTGATACACAGAGTAAAAGTCGGTTACCAAGGATTCTGCATCAAATTTCTGACAAAAAATGTTCAGTGTCGTTTTTGAAATGAGGCTTTTGTTTTCGAGATATCTCCATAATATGACTTTTACGAGATACGCTCACTTCCCGCCATTAAATGCTCAATAACTCAAAAACTACTGATCGGGTGGAACTATGATGACATTGTTGGAAAGAGCACAACATTTCGCTGAAGATACATGTATTTTCAATATGTAACCCAATCATTTAGGGGTCAAAGTACAAAGAAGTGGATTTTTCGAAATCTTAAAGCGATTTTTCTTGATTTTTTTTAGGTTGACATAATGTAAATTTTATATGAAAGACTTCTATCACTTCACTATCATTTCTCAAGCTTTAAAATGAGACTAAAATTTTCAATCTATTGTGAAATGGTACTTATTCTATACATGAATAGATAAATAAATTAACTATACAATACAGTGGCGGATCCACGGGGGGAAAGGGGAAATATCCCCCTCCAAACGCAGAGAAGAGGAAGGAAAAGAGAGAAGAAGAAGAAAAGAGGAACAAATTGAAATGATAAGAAAAAGTGGAAAAGAGATGACAAGAAGTAAAAGAATAGAAATTGGTAGGAGAGAGATGAAAATGAAAAAAGACGAAAAAGGGTAAAAAAAGAAGGGGAAATAAGAAGTAGAAGAAAATGAGAGTTTTCAAAGTTGCTGACAAGGGAGAAAATTGAGGCAGCAATGCCTGACCAACAATTAATTTTCTATTGAAAATATTGTGTACCACAGTACTTGGTCTGAAAATGATGCCAGTTCTAAAAAGGTTTTCTGGATTCCTATTTTCTGTTTTTCTGGCTGAGAACTACTATGGCAGAAAAGCTGACTGTTTTTACTAGCACTGCTTTACATTCACTCAGATAACCACCCTAGACCCAGAATCTTCTAAAAATTGTTGGGATATTTTGGCTGAATGAATAGTTTTTCAACTGCAGATAATGTATGTAATTTTTCTTGTAAATTTCATTTTTAATTAACAGTTTATGCCAATGGTGTAACTATGGGGAGGAATCAGGGGGATGCCACCCCCATAGACAAAAGAAATTTGGAATTTTAGCAGGCCATTGTGAGACAATTTTTGGCAAAAGACTTGTTAAAAATGTGGTTTTTTAGGAATTTTATTTTAAAAAACGTTTCCTAGGAGTACCCCTCAATTTTATTGAAATAAATTTTCAAGTAGCCTGCGGTACTGTATTGTGCCCCAATCAGGAGCAGTGAGGGATCAAATATATTTTAAAGTGGAAGTTTAAAGTAAGGTCCGTATCTCCGAGCTTCAATTACCGCTTCAATATATTGCTTCAATTTATCGTTAGAGGTCTACTACTCTAAATTACAAATTATTATTTTAATTATTATGCCGAGAGTGTAACCCTCCCAGCAACATCATTCTCATGTGGGGGGGGGGGGGCTTAGACTGACCCTGTAGCTATGGCACTGCTTTGTGTGATGTAACGATACACATTAAAAGGGAATTAAAATGTGTGTAGCATTATTTTTATACTTTCTAGAAACAATACCTCATAATGTAATTATTTTTCTAATAAATCTCTATTTTTATGTAACAAACAATATAGCAGACAGTAGATAGTCAATAGTCCAACATTTTTGGACTAAGGATTTAGGGTGATCAATGATTGTGATATCTGGGTGAGCAGGGCTACAATGGTTGTCCCTGTAAACAAGAACTCTGTCCAAAAATAAGTTTAAAAAGAGGATGAGGGGATTTTTTTAGAAATAATTCTGTTTGAAATCTAGTCAGTTCCCAGGATTCACATTATCTATTTGAAAAATATCTTTCAATTCAATTGATGGATAGCTGTTCTGTCTTGACTAAAAACATATTTTTTTGTAGTTAAGTTCATATTATGTGATATTCCCACTTGATGTGTATGTGAGATACAAACAAAAAATAATTTCATCAAATTTAGCATTTAATCATGAATCATTTCGTATTAACAGTATAATATTACATCATCACAGACAAATAGGTGAACAATTAAATTTGGAAGTTTCAATTGAAAATAACCTTAAATTTCTTCAAAATTCACGATTGTAGGTCTCTTAAACGCCCCGGGTCACACCCCCCTTCCACTGGTGATACCCATACCCACTCAGGCAACCCCCCCCCCCCCCCCATCTGCTGCTGGATCCGCCCCTAATACAGTAGGCAATTTCGAATACACCATAGTACTTGAAAAAACTGATATCAGCGTGTTTTAGTCATCAGAAATGAATATGTTACACACTCATTTTTCTTCAGTTAATCCTGATTTTCAATCTCATACAATGGAGCAATCTTCGAAATGTTCAACTTAATTAAGGAATTTCAACTTAAAAATTTCAGCAAGATTTCGAAAAATCTACATTTTTGTACTTTGACCCCTAAAAAAAGCACACTAAATGATTGGGTTACGTATTGAAAATACGCGTATCTTCAAGGAAATGTTGTGCTCTTTCCAACAGTGTCTTCATAATTCCAATCCGATCAGTAGTTTTTGAATTATTGTGTGGAAAGTCATAATATGGAGATATCTCGAAAAGAGATGTCTCATTTCAAAAACGTCACTGAACATTTATTGTCTTACATTTGATGTAGAATCCTTGGTAACCGGCTTTTACACCTTACATGGGACAACCTGTATATCAGGGCAATGGAATTAGTGTATCTAAAGAGTAGATATATTTACCACATAAAAAACAGCTGTTTATATTATATTATTTATTTTTATATTTTTATGTTTATATATTCATTTATCAGAGAATCTATCCTTTTTTTTCGCTTCAAAAAACGATGAAGGAATGGTTCAATTTCATTGGCAAACGAACTTGATCTTTATTAAGGTTCCAAAAATATGTGTTTAAAATTTGAAGTTGATTGGTCAAAGCGTTCGAAAGTTATCGTCGAACATACACACAAACCCACAAATATACAGAAAAAGCCGCGAGCCTCCAGTCATGAGTCACAATTCAAAACTAAGAACTCGCGACGCTCGTTCAGTTATAGAAACCCTTACATGTAATGCTCCAATATCGAAATTGAAATGCGTTTTTAAATGGGCAACCAGACAAATAAGCTAGGTAGATTAACAAAGATTTTGGTAAAAACGATTTTCTAATAGTACTGGGTGGCTCAAACAATATAAATGAACCTAATCTAAAAAATCTTCCTGAAATAAATGAAAAAATTAAAGAGATTGTGCCACTCAGCCAAAAAACTAATGTAATAATAAGTACAATTCCGTATAGGTTTGATAGGCCAGAGCTAAATGAAACCATTAAGTCAACAAATAAATCAATTCATAATACAATCAACAGCCTAAAAAATAAGAATTCTAAGCAATTGGGGATTTGTTTTCTAAATGAAAGGCTGAAAAAAACAAAATTTCACTAATCATGGTCTACATCTAAATCAATCTGGCAAATTAATATTTTGTAATAGGCTGGCGGAGCTGATTGAAAGTCGTTTGCAATCTACTGTCAATAATTCTCCTAAACAATCATCTAACGAACCTTTTTTAGTAAAGTGGCTCAAAACCGGGAAGGGAAACTAGTTTCAAATGATAAATTCATATCTTCAATTGTATTAAAAGACGTTAATCGATCAAAAAATCAGGATAGCATTAGTGGAAGGAACTCTTGTAGCAATCTGATAGGCTCTCAAGATTCTAAGAGATTAAGTAAATCTACTTCAATATGCAAAAGTAACGATAAAGTAATAAGGGATGATAGGGAAGTACCGGTACTCACTGTGTTCCATCAGAATATTCAATACATTCGTAACAAAATAGATAGAATCGAAGTATTTTTTAAAGAAGAGGCTCCTGACATAGCTATTTTCACAGAGCATGGTTTAAAAGAAGATGAATTGTCACAACTTAATATTCCAAACTATTCATTGAAAACGTCGTATTGCAGGACATCTCATCGAAGTGGGGGAGTAGCTATCTTCACTAAAAATGCTAAGAATATGCAAACATTTAATTTAGAATATGTAGAGAAATTTGCTGTGGAAATGGATTTAGAAGTTTCTGGGTTAAGAGTAAAAATCGACAATAATTTCGAAGTAGCGGTGTTAGGTATTTATAGGTCACCAAATGGGGAATGGAACAATTTTTGTGAACTATTCAATAGGCTTTTAGAGATTACTACTACTCGTTTTACAAACGTTATTGTAGCGGGGGATTTCAATACAGACTTTGCAACACAGAATAAAATGACAGAAGATTTAAGGGATATTATATACATGAATAACTTGGAAATAAAAGTTCATGAATACACCAGAGTCACAAGAACATCACAAACAATAATTGATAACATCCTTACTAATATAGATTACTCTAAAACAAGATTAGGCGGCTCGGAACTATCTGATCATGACTATCAAATCTTAGAGGTGGGGTTGCAAGGTCATAAATCAATTAAAAAGAGTAGAGTAATGAAAGAAATTCAACAATGTGAACAGGGGAATATCGATTGTTTGAAGCAGAATCTGCTACAAGAAAACTGGAGTAGGGTTTACAATAGCAATAGTTTGAATAACAAATATGATAGTTTCATTAATATTTTAAGGTTTCATATTACTATGAGTTGTCCAGTTAAAAAAGTCCCTGTAAAAAACAAATTAGACAAAATTGAAGAGTGGATAACTGATGATATCCTTGCAGAAAGAAATAGGGTTAAAGATGCATATGATGAATTCAAACTATCTAGAAATATGTTAAGTGAAGATAATTACAAAGCTCTAAAGAAAAAGTATATGAAAGAAGTGAAAAGAGCGAAATGTAAGAAAACAGCTGAAATTTTGAATAATAGTGTGTACTTTAACACAGCAGTGTGGGATGTAATAAACAAAAATAGGCAAGTAGCTCATGTATATTGTTATGAATTTACGTGAATAAAACAGTCAGAGGCGTTTTAAACATGGATTTTATTGAAGAATAACTTTTGGAAAATTAACACTTGAACTGCTTAACACGAACTCAACTATTTATACTTCTATTGGAAAACCTTCTGGAGCTTTCAAACATTGCAAACATTATATTTGCTATTACCAGCTGATTTTTACATAAACAACTTGTCACCTGGCCATAGTAGCACTGCTCCCTCCTTAAGACTGTTCTGTCCCAGAACAGTTACAGGTCTGCAGATTGGGGGTGGCCTTACTGGATACAACTGACTAGCTGCCCATGGAGCAAACATGCAAACTGAGATGGTAATCCCAGTTTCTTTGAAGATTGTTTCAATCATTGGCCTCACGATTTTCCAGTCCAACCCATCATAGCCACAACCTAATCGGGGAATTCCAAGCTGCTTCACTCCCAGAGTTTGAAGACAATTCCGCAGATGATTTAGGCTCTCCCACAAGGCTTGATAGGTGGACTCCTGCTGAGGTTGATCTTTTGTCACCAAGCAGAAGAGCTGTTTTCCTTGCCTCTGAAGGTGTAGTGTTCTTCCAACAGCTGGTCTCTGAAGTTCCAGATCATTCAGTCCTCCAAACTTTTTCCTAAATACTGTAGCAATACCCCAAGAAGCTCCAAGATTTTTAGCTACACAGTGAGCCAGAGCATAGTCTTTTGGTAGGGTGAACAAATCTTGATAACAGACTTTTGTAACCTCAGCTTTCTGGAACATGTCCAAATTGGCCATAAATTCTTCAAAGTTGGGATCAACTGGTTGAATAGTTCTCACATCTTGGGCATTACCTGCAGTATTGTCTCCCTGGAATGGTGCCAGTCGATTGAAGTGGACAACTCTTGGTTTTCCTCTAGGTTTCTTGATCCGGTAGACTACATCATTGATTCTAGTAACCACTTCAAAAGGTCCATCCCAGGAAGTCTGTAATTTGGGGGAGTACCCTTGACGTCGCTGTGGGTTGTAGAACCAAACTAAGTCTCCAGGCTGGTATCCACCATGATCTGCCTTGATATCATAGCGTTCTTTCATCTTGTCACTGGTTCCTTGGATGTTGGTTCGAACAATCTCATGAATCTCATCCATCTGTTTCCGAAACTGGGTGACATAGTCCTCTCCTACCAAATCCTCTCCAGGTGTACATCCAAACTTTAAGTCACAAGGCAGTCTAATATCTCGCCCAAACACTACCTTGGCTGGTGAAAGTTTTGTAGACTCATTGACAGAGCTTCGGTATGCCATCAGGAATAGGTGAAGATATTGATCCCAGTCTCGTTGATGCTTGGATACAACTTTTGACAGGTATTTTCCCATGGTCCTGTTCATACGCTCCACCATTCCATCTGACTGAGGGTGAAGGGGTGTAGTCCTTGTCTTATGGATTCCCAGCACCTCACATATACGGGAAAACACTGAAGACTCAAAGTTCCTTCCTTGATCAGAATGTAACTCTAATGGGACACCAAACCGACTGACAAATTCCTTGATTATTACATCAGCAACACTGACTGCTTCTTGATTTGGCAAGGCATAGGCTTCGACCCATTTGCTGAAATAATCCATCACTACCAGGATATACTTATTCCCACTGTCAGACAATGGAAATGGTCCAGCTATGTCAATGGCTATTCGCTCAAAAGGTGCTCCAACATTGTATTGTTTCATGGGGGCCTTCTTTCTATGCAAGGGGCCATTTGCAGATGCACAAACAGTGCAATTGCGACACCAGTTCTTGACATCTTTGCTTGAATTTGGCCAGTAAAACCTCTCTCGTACTTTCTCCAGTGTCTTATGAACTCCAAAATGGCCCCCAGAGACTCCATCATGTATTTGTCTCAGCACTTCAGGAATCCTTTTCCTGGGAACAATAATTTGCAGCTTATGCTGATCACCAGCTGCATTCTCTAGCTTCCTTTTCAGGATTCCTCTGTCTTCCACAATAGAGTCCCATTGTGCCCAGAGGGACTTGACATGTGGTGGAAAAGGTGCTATTTCTTGCCAACTAGGTCGTCTTGCAGAACGTTTCCACAACCAAAGGTGCTTCAGATCAGGGTCTTCTTCCTGATCCTTAAGTAACTCAGCACCTTGCCAGTGGTCATTGGCAATAGTTGTCCTATGTACCAAAACTTCCTTCCCATCCTGGCTTGAGCAGTGTTTGCAGTCCTCCTCACAGGGTCTTCGAGAAAGGGCATCAGCATTCAGGTGACTATTTCCAGCTCGGTGTACAAATTTAAAGTCATATTCTTGTAAGTGCTGGATCCATCTTGCCACTTGTCCTTCAGGAGACTTGAACCGGAGAAGCCATGTCAAGGATGCATGATCAGTTCTCAGCAGGAATTGACGTCCATATAAGTATTTGTGGAAGTGGCTGATTGATTTCACTACTGCTAGCAGTTCTCTTCTAGTAACACAGTAGTTACGCTCAGGTTTTGACAGCACCTTGTTAAAATATCCAATGACCTTTTCCTCCCCATCTTGCTCTTGAGAAAGTACTCCACCAATTGCTGTGTTGCTGGCATCAGTGTCAAGAATGAACTTGCCTTCAACTCTTGGGTAAGCCAATATAGGTGCTTGGCAAAGTGTCTCCTTTAGTCTGTTGAAGGCCTGCTGGCAATTTTTGTCCCAGAGAAAACTCTGTTTCTCCTCTGTCAGCTTGATGAGGGGTTTTGCTATACCAGAGAATCCCATCACAAACCGTCGATAATATGTGCAAAGGCCAAGGAAACTCCGCACTTCTGATTTGTCTTTGGGCACTGGCCACTTGGTTATGGCTGTTACCTTCTCAGGATCCATAGACACACCTTTATCAGATACCACATGCCCTAGGTAATTAACCTGTCTTTTAAACAGATGGCACTTCTTTGGGTTGAGCTTCAGGTTAGCTTGTCTTAGTCTTTCAAATACTTGCTTCAAGTTTTCCAGCTGATGTTGGAAAGACTTTCCCAAGACAATGATGTCATCCAGGTAGACCAGGCAAGTTTCCCATGACAGTCCCCTCAACACATTCTCCATTAATCTTTCAAAGGTTGCTGGAGCATTACACAAGCCAAATGGCATCACAGTGAATTGCCAAAGACCTTCTCCGATTGAAAATGCAGTCTTTTCTTTGTCCTTAGGTTCAAGTCCAACTTGCCAGTATCCACTTTTCAGGTCCAGAGTCGAAAACAACTTGCAACCTTCCAGGCTATCCAGTGTGTCATCAATTCGAGGTAGAGGGTAACTGTCTTTTTTGGTGACGTCATTCAGAAGACGATAGTCCACACAGAACCGGAGTGTATTATCCTTTTTTTTTACAAGCACCACTGGTGAAATCCAAGGGCTATTGGATGGTTCAATTATACCTTCATTTTCCATTTCCTTAATTATTTTTCTAGCTTCCTCTCTTTTAGCCAGAGGTAACCTTCTAGGGTTCTGGCGGATGGGTTTGGCATTTCCAGTATCTATTGCATGCTCAACTATGTTGGTTCTGCCTTTTGGGCCCTCTCCTATATCAAAAATATCCTGATAATTAGTTATGAGGTCCCTTACTTCATTTTGTTGTTCTTTGACTAGATCTTGACAGGATACTTCAACAAAGGCCTTCAGCTTCTCTGGGAGACACTTCTTCTGTGGTTGAGTTGTCTGCATTTGTTGTATGACAGATGTGACTGGTGAGCAATGTCCCAAAGTACTACTTCTCTTCAAAGTAACTTCATAATCATTCACATTCATCAAGAGGACAGGGAATTCTTGGCTAGTAAGAAAAAGTGTCCTAGCCACTAGGACACCATGACCAAGCTCCTCCTCATGGATTTCTGGCTCTAGCAACACATTAATCCCCACAGGGACATCCTCCTTTGTCGTAGCATGAGTCACAATCTGGCTCCTTGCTGGTATTGTGATTTCTTTCAGCAGTTGTATTTGGGCTGTACAGTCTTTTCCAGAGTGTAGAACAACTTCATCTCCACCAATGGTCAATGTCTTCCTTCTAAGATCCAACTCTAGGCCAAAAGTAGAAAGAAAATCCAAGCCTAGTATGACTTCTTCACTAATCTCTGCCACAAGTACACAATGTTTAAAACAGGCCTTACCAATCTTGAAGGTGGCAATCATCTCTCCACAGACACTCACAGGCCCACCTGTAGCAGTTTTCAGCTTCCAGGTTGTTGGTGAGATATCTTGCTGGTTAGCTACTGTTTTGGAGTTTATTATTGTCTTAGTGGCTCCAGTATCTATAAGTAATTTATAGGAGCTTCCATTCACCATTCCATTAATGTAAAGACTGTGGGGTTTATCAGATAACATTGCAATGACTGGTTTTGTACATGGGGAGAGGGTCTTCTGTCTATAGGTTGATGGTTGCCCCTTTACATCAACCCTCTTTAGTTTTCCTGATTCTTCTCAGTGGTTGATTTATTTGGGCACTTATTACGCAGGTGCCCTCTCTCTCCACAGCGCCAGCAACGTATCTCCCTCCTTCCTGTTCTTAACTTTTCTATGACTTTCTTCACCAATTCTTCCAGAGACTCATCACTACTATCCTTTGCTTCAACAGCCCGGACTCGGGCATTACCCTTCACTGATTGTCGTACTGCTTCGAATTCCAAAGCCTGGGTGAGGGCCTCACTGAGTGTCTGAGGGCGAGCCAATTTAATAGCTTGTTGAGTTTCAGGTTCCCAAAGACCATCCAGGAACCTCTCAATGGCTAGAATCTCATATACTCTATCATCCACAGATGGGTAGGCTTTTCTTACCAGGTGGGCAATATCACTTTTGAACTCTTGGAGTGATTCGTTTGGCTTCTGGATCCTATTCTTGAGTTGTGAACGGTAAAGTTGATCCATGTGTTGATGGCCAAACCTCATTTCTATGTGTCTCAGAAGCACATCGAAGTTCTGCCTATCAGCCATAGGGATTGTTTGGAGAACTGCTAATGCATCTCCACGGAGTGACAGGCTAAGCATTGCAGCTTTCACTGCAGGTGTCCAGCCATGTATGTCAGCAGCTGTCTCAAGCAAGGAACGGTAATCTTCCCATGGCATCTTTCCATCAAAAGTGGGTAGCCCAATTGGATGACTTGGCAGGATGATAGGTGCTTTTTGATAACTTACAGAAGTGTCTTCTCTAATTTGATTAACAGAGGCAACATCAACCATAGAGATTGATCTTTCAATGCCATTATTGTGTTCCTGTAGTTTTTCAAACTTCTTTTCAAATTTATCTTCCATGTTTTTCATTTTCTCTTCCATGTCTTTCATTTCATTTCTTACAAAATTATGATTTTTCTCAAATTTATCTTCCATGTTTTTTATTTCATTTCTTAAGAAATTATGATTTTCCTGCAATTTTTCCTCAAATATATCTCTGTTCTCTTCTAATTTTCTTTCCAAAGCTGACTTTAACTCACCATATGGGGTTTCAAAGAGGAATATGTCCGGATCCAAACCTTCCTCAACCAATGCCACACGAAGTCGTTCTTGCAGAATAGCTTTATTACCACTTATTTCAAGATCTCGTTCTTCTAATTCTTGTTTTAATTCACTCACTTTCAAACATGAAAGTTTTAAACCTTTTCCAGCCATTTTAAATCTCAAACCAGTATAACTGTTAAAAGTAAACACAAAAAAATGGATGAACAAATGAATAGTTGAAAAACACTAATAAAATCACTTTTCGAATAGATAAACCCACCTCAAATGCACTTATCCCACTTCTGACACCAATTGTTATGAATTTACGTGAATAAAACAGTCAGAGGCGTTTTAAACATGGATTTTATTGAAGAATAACTTTTGGAAAATTAACACTTGAACTGCTTAACACGAACTCAACTATTTATACTTCTATTGGAAAACCTTCTGGAGCTTTCAAACATTGCAAACATTATATTTGCTATTACCAGCTGATTTTTACATAAACAACTTGTCACCTGGCCGTAGCAATATGCTTATACTAGTGTCCCCAGAATAGTTAACGAAAATGACACATATATTGATGATAGTGTAGACATTTGTAATTTCTTTAACAGATATTATCAACTGGTTGCTAAGAATCTTCAAAAATCTCTTAATACAGGTATTAGTGATGCAAACATGAGGAATACTGAGGGGATTCAGAACGAATTAAAATTCCACCCAGTATCCCAAGACGAGTTGTCAAATATCATTGATAGTTTAAATAATAAAAAAACTGTAGGAATGGATGGGGTATCCAGTGAAATTCTGAAAGAATGTAAAGATCAATTGTTAGACCCTTTGATTCATCTGATCAATCATTCATTAGAACATGGTGTTTTACCAGATAATTTAAAAGAGGGGAAGATCTTGCCAATCTTCAAAAGTGGTGATAGAGAAAAGGTAGAAAACTATAGGCCCATTAGTATTTTAAATGTAATAAGTAAAATTTTTGAAAGAGTAGTTCTAAATAGGTTACTTCTGCACCTTCAAGAAGCTAACTTTATCTGTGATGAACAGCATAGCTTCCAGAAAGGGAGATCAACATAGACAGCCATAGTTTCTCTAGTTGAAAAACTAATAGATATAATAGATTCAGGTGATAAAGCTACTGCAATCTTCTTAGATCTGTCAAAGGCATTTGATTGTGTTAATCATAGAACTTTATTGGAAATACTGCAAAATGTAGGTGTAAATGGGGTTGAACTGAAATGGTTTGAATCATATCTTATTGGGGGAAAACAATGTGTAGAACTAACTACAGTAGTTGGTAATAGTATAGTAAAGAATAAATCTAATAAATTAGAGGTGCAAGCTGGAGTGCCTCAGGGGTCAATACTAGGTCCATTGCTTTTTTTGTTATATGTCAACCGTTTACCTAAAAAATTAATTAGTGGTAGAGCCCTCTTATTTGCTGACGATACATCACTCATTTTCAGCAATTCCATTCTAGATAATTTAGAAATAAGTGCCCATATAGGTGTGCAGTCCATTGTCCAATTTTTAAATCGGTTGAAATTAACTATAAATAGTAAAAAATGCCAATACCTTCAGTTCAAAAACAAGCATAATTTAAATGAAGATAGGGCCATAAACGTGTTTGTAAACGATAATCAATTAGACCAGGAAGAAAAAATTGCATTTCTAGGAGTTATGTTGGATAGACGATTGACCTGGACTCCATACATTGAGAAAATATGTTGTAAAATTTCATCTGGGGTATTTGTCCTGCGACAGCTCGCTAGATTGAATGACAAAAAGTTACTTTTTGCAGGTTACCATGGGCTCTTACTGTCACATATTAGGTATGCTATCTTAGTATGGGGTAATTCATCAAAACAAAATCTTGATAGGGTGTTTAAGATCCAAAAGAAAGCGGTTAGGTGTATAGAAAGAGTAAATAGATTAGATTCATGTAGGCCGTTGTTCAAGAGACTTGGTCTCCTAACTGTACCCTGCTTATATGTGTATGAAGCTACTCTATATGTAAAAACGAATGATATTAACCAAAATCTTGATGTACATGATTATAATACAAGAAGCCGAGGAGATTATCACTTGGTGAGTCACAATAGTAGCTTATTCAAACAAAAACTTAGTTATATTGGTAGGAAATTCTACAACAAGCTACCGCAGTTTTTGAAGGGTCTTGAAAATGTAGAAATATTTAAAAAACAATTGAAGAAATATTTAGTAGATAAATCTTTCTATAGTGTACAAGAGTTCCTTTCACATCAAAATTAAGCCTCACCTCAACTAATTGAAGTAATTATGGTATCTAGTGTATATGTCTAATGTTAATCTGACTTGTCTTATACTCCTTAACTGGAGTCTCCAAGACGTAATCTACAAAAAAAAAACATAAAATTGTTTTGATTATTCGCTAAGGTCTTTTTGTTTTTCATCTATATAAAAGTCAAATACCCCCTGATTCACTGACTCATTCATCAGCGTTTCTCGAAAACCACATGGCTAATTAAGTTAAAATTTGGTACACATGTCCCATTGTTCCATGTCCCTATATGTATGCTAAGAAAGAAATTTAAAAAAATCCAAAAAATACAGTCGAAAGTGAAAATTAAAAAAATTTAAATAAGAAATATGAAGTTGTGAATTGAATAACTGTACCCGAACCATGACAACAGATGATCAACAAACAAAAATGCTGGTTCGATTCACGATTTTGTACGAATTTTAAACCACCCCCTGGGGTCCAGGGGGAACTCTGCCGGCTAGTACCTTATACTGGTCAGGGAAAATTTTATTCATGGTCAGGGAAAAGTCAGGGAATTTTTGTAGCTTACTTTGCTAGTCACCCTGGCACACCATCCTCCCATCTCTTCCTTGGTCTTCCTCTTTTCCTGTTGTCGACGACCTTGCATTCCCATACTCTCCGTGGCAGTCTGTCCTCTCCCACAAGGTAAAGTGCTCGAATGGACGAATTTTTGTCCAAACTTCGCCTTTCCATGTAAATGCATCACTTAGAATTTCATTCCATTAGCCCTACCCATTAGATCAATGTTAATATTTCCAACAAAATGTAAATAGTATCATCCAGGTCTGCTTTCTATGTGTTGTTAAAATATTGTATGTAAGCAAACATTTGAAAACAAAAATTGTAAATTTATCATGAATAAAGTAATCTAATCTAATTCTCAATAAATGTCGCAGCCACCTTAGTTGTACGGTTTCAATTGTTTAGTTTTGTTATAAAGTCAAGTAATAAATTAATCTCAAGAGTCTGAGATTATAATAGAGTTGAACTCATCAATCACCATCATCCAACTCATTACCCACGCACAGGTCTCAGACCTATGTGGGCTTCATCTTACAAAAAATTATAGTACACTTGTGTAGCAAGAGTCTATCTTGCTGTTCGAAATCGCTATGTATCAATAAGTGTTTCAGTTTGGAAGAGTCTTTATTCGAATTGCAGAACTAAGCTTGTTTGATGTATAATTATATTGTCAAAAACAAACTCAATTACTCATTTTTAAATAATTATGAATTTTATATAATTGAACTACAAACTTTGTTTCTAAGGGTGCTTGTACAGTGGGTAATTCAATACTCGATGATAATCACCATCGGAAAATCAAATACTGATTGTATTCAGTCTGCTCCACTATTCCATAGAATATGTTTGATTTTGCGATGGTGTTTATAATCGAGTATTTAATTCTCTACTGTAAAGCACCCTTAGAAACCGAGTTTTTATGCCGCATCCCACTGTGCAAACATCTTTGAACAAATTATAATTTTCGGTCAGGAGTTATACTTGGCTTCTAAGGATGTTAGCACAGTATGTTGCATGGTAATAATCACCATGACAAAATCAAACTATGGAATATGATAGATTAGAGCAGCTTGATGACAACAATTCCACTAAATGTGTTTGATTTCGCCATGGTGACAATCCTAGAGTGATTGAAACCTAAGCCGTCAATTGAAAAAAAATTATAATCATATAATTATTACGATCTTGGAACAGTATATAATTGTAATAAAACTGTAGGTCCAACTCATCATTCACCATCATCCAATTCATTACCCACGCACAGATCTCAGACCTATGTGGGCTTCATCCTCCGAAAACAAAATATTTTTTTTTATGATGATGCCCTTATGAATTTGAGACTTGTACATGGGTAATGAAATGATTGATAACACAAAATATCCTTTTTTTTTTGTAGAATGAAGCCCACATAGGCATCACCTGTGTTTTTTTTTTTGTTTTTTTTGTAGATTACGTCTTGGAGACTCCAGTTAAGGAGTATAAGACAAGTCAGATCAACAATATTATACACTAGATACCATAATTACTTCAATTAGTTGATGAGGTGAGGCTTAATTTTGATGTGAAAGGAACTCTTGTACACTATAAAAAGCTTTATCAACTAAATATTTCTTCAATTGTTTTTTAAATATTTCTATATTTTCAAGACTCTTCAAAAACTGCGGTAGCTTGTTGTAGAATTTCGTACCAATATAACTAGGTTTTTGTTTGAATAAGCTACTATTGTGACTCACCAAGTGATAATCTCCTCGGCTTCTTGTATTATAATCATGTACATCAAGATTTTGGTTAATATCATTCGTTTTTACATATAAAGTAGCTTCATACACATATAAGCAGGGTACAGTTAGGAGACCAAGTCTCTTGAACAACGGCCTACATGAATCTAATCTATTTACTCTTTCTATACACCTAACCGCTTTCTTTTGGATCTTAAACACCCTATCAAGATTTTGTTTTGATGAATTACCCCATACTAAGATAGCATACCTAATATGTGACAGTAAGAGCCCATGGTAAGCTGTAAAAAGTAACTTTTTGTCATTCAATCTAGCGAGCTGTCGCAGGACAAATACCCCAGATGAAATTTTACAACATATTTTCTCAATATATGGAGTCCAGGTCAATCGTCTATCCAGCATAACTCCTAGAAATGCAATTTTTTCTTCCTGGTCTAATTGATTATCGTTTACAAACACGTTTATAGCCCTATCTTCATTTAAATTATGTTTGTTTTTGAATTGAAGGTATTGGCATTTTTTACTATTTATAGTTAATTTCAACTGATTTAAAAATTGGACAATGGACTGCACACCTATATGGGCACTTATTTCTAAATTATCTAGAATGGAATTGCTGAAAATGAGTGATATATCATCAGTGTGGGTAATGAGTTAGATGATTGATGAGCTGGACCTACATTTTTAGGTGGGCTCCGAACTACCGGGAAGTAATTTTACAGAAAAGAACAGTGCCTTTTTTGCTGGCCAATATAATCGGTCACCGTTACAAAGAGTGCCCAGGATAACGCAGCTTATCTCTATCTGATTGAACAGATACCTGGTACGGCTATCACTTCCCATTTCTAATCTAACTGTATTAATAAATAATCTAGCTACGACAATTGATTGTATTGTATATTTTCTGGTTGCTTCAGGTTATACAATTTGCAACTGAATGGTTTGGCATCTTTGTCTCGATTATTCATCGGATGCAAGCGAAACCCTCTGCCAGGCAAAGTGGATTCTTGTCCTTACACAACAGAACAACTCTTTGTTGGCACAATAGCATTCACTGTGCTGTTATTCCTCCTCCCAACTACATTGGTTTATTACATCGTATTCGCTGCAGTAAGTACCGTGTTTTTTTTTTCAAATTTAATTATTAATCATCTAAGGTATGCCCAGGGCCGGATTTCCTGAATGTGCCATATGTTCACCTGCACAGGGCGACAAAAATCAAGAAATTTTTCCATATTTAACAATAAATAAAAGCACCTATTACAAACAGTGATAAGAAAAACAAGTCACAAGTAAATAAACAAGTCGTGTACAAAATATAAGTCATTATATGTTTAGTTTAAAGCACTGATAATAATTATTAATAAATGAAATCATAAACAAAAAAAAGGAAAACGTTACATGGACTTTGCCAAGCTTATACAAGATGTTAGAGGAGAAAATCTGCAATACCAATCATTTGTATCGCCTTAAAAATAGATTACTCTACATCAGCTTCAAGTTGTTCAGCTGAAAGATCTTTCCCTGTTCTAAAAAGGATTAAGAATTACTTGCGATCAAATCAATGACAAGACAACAGTCAACAGTGCAGTGGTATGCATTGAATCAGACATTAAGGCTAGGTACATACAGCAAGCAACTGGTGTTTGCAACGCAACGCAAACTTGAGTTGCTCTTAGGAAAGTTTCTAGTCGCAGGTGACTGTTTTATAAGTGTACATATAGGCTATGATTAAAGTTGCCAGTTTAGTGAGTTCAGTCGTCAGTAACTGCTGCTGCTGTAGTCCTACTATCATTGGCGTAACGAGGGGAGAGGGGTCCGGGTTACAAATTTTTTATTTACTTCATTTTAATGAATACTCTAGTAAAATTACTGTTATTAAGCCTCAAATCAAGTTCCTAACATAAAAAATTTCCCTTGATGTGGACTAAAATGAATGGATTTAAGCTTTTCTAGACATAAGTCTAGAACCTCTTGGAATTCGATTTTAGTGGGACTATTTATCAAAATTTTCCCAGGGAGGACTCCCTGACCCCTTGCCCAGACCCCAGGGCCCCCCCGAATCACACCCCCCCCCCCCCCCACAATTGAAAGATTTTCGCTACGCTACTGCCTACTAGTAGGCCTTCTATAACCCAACAAAACAATAAAATACGGCTGGCAACTGAGAAACTGAGCATCTAGTTTACAGCATGAGGTGACTGGAGCAACTCTAGTTTCCGCGTCACTCGCTAGTCCCGTTGCTATCACCTCACTATGAACAACATATGCAACTTTGTATGGTGTGAAAGAGCAACTCCAGTTTGCGTTGCGTTGCCATCACCAGGTTGCTTTCTGTATGCACGCAGTCTAAGTTGCACTATGATGTATATAATCAATACAAATCGATTAAGATGGTTCAAGAAGGAAACCTCTTATCTAAATAATGCTATTATACAAACTTTCAACTCTTAACTTTTCATGTGAAATTTAACGACTTGCAGTCAAATATTTGTTAAGAATAAGTATAATAACTCACTTAATCTGGCCGAGTACTTTCGAATCTATGAGATCCATCTTCAGAGGCGTGGGTTCCTAGATCATCATGTCAGTTTTTTGGTTAGAAGTGTTGTGGTTTTTGTAAAATGTGATCAAAAAGTTTGTGAGATTTAAAATTTAGTTGTTCATTGAGAATGTTTTGTTTATTGTGTGTGGTGTGTTTGTATATTTCAAATTGTTCCAAGGTGTTGAGTTCGTGTCACAACACTTCTAACCAAAAAACTGACATGATGATCTAGGAACCCACGCCTCTGAAGATGGATCTCATAGATTCGAAAGTACTCGGCCAGATTAAGTGAGTTATTATACTTATTCTTAACAAATATTTGACTGCAAGTCGTTAAATTTCACATGAAAAGTTAATATTAACAACGCAGTTCGTCATGGAACAAGAAATCCAGGAATTTCAACTCTTATTATTATCATGTAAGATAATACTAATATTATATAATCTGCAAAAGTTAACTGGGATTTTTACTTTATATTCTTTACATCATAAGTATCAAAAACAGGTTATAATGTACTGGTTAGCGGTGGTGAAGGGGGGCGAGAGAAATTATTGTGCACAGGGGCGGAAGACACCCCAAATCCGGCTCTGGGTATGCCTCGTTCTTTTTTTTAATGTACCACCTACAGTCGTTAAGATACGTCAGAGACCCCTGAACTTATTCGGTGCGACCTGAAAACTTACACCAGATCTGAGCTAGCCAGGTCACACGATATTACCGTAATTAATTAACCACCTTCTGAAAATTATACAGTATTTTAAATTGCTGAAAATTATAATTTTCAAAAGAAAGTTATACAACTTTACTTTATAAGATATTTTTAACTTAGCAATAACTCATATCATTCACTACAAGCTTACAACAAACTCTTTTAGCAGTGACGTAGCCAGGGGGGGTCCTGGGGGTCCGGACCCCCCCTTCCGGTCCTAAATTTTATATAATTTTCATTAAATTAAACGTAAAATAAGACAAAGCACTGATGTTGGTGTTATTTTCAATGCCAGGAGAGCTAAAAAAGACTGTTCTAGGGCCTCTATTTTTCAAAAACTTTCCAGGGAAGTACCCCCAGACTCCCCCCCCCCCATTTCAAAATCTTGGCTACGTCACTGCTTTTAGCATTCATTCATTTAAAAATGAACTACTGTCATACAAATAATTTCATACACAAAATAGGCTAACGGTGACAATAACAACAATGCTCAACTAATAGTCAACATAATGTACGCAGATATAAGATTAAAGCATATAATTACTAGTTATTCCTTATACATTTTGGAGTAGGGGTGCTTGCACAGTGGAGCATCCAATACTCATGATGATAATAATCGTAAAATCAAGCATATGCTCTGGATTGGTGATATTTATGCTGGTGCTCTGATCTAAAATTTCAACAGCATATTTATCTGTGATGTTTTCCATGACGAAATACTTAATGAACAATCTAATATTAAAACTGACACTGTATTTCACTTTTATGTATTGTTTTACTCACTTATATTGGAAGTGAAATGCATCTCCAATATAATGAGTAAAACAATATTTAAAAGTGAAATTCAGTGTCAGTTTTAATATTAGATTAGCATATTTATGTTCGATTAAGCGATGGCGATTATCATTAAGTATTGAATGCTCCATTGGCAAGTACCAATAGATTTGGAGTGTTGATTATAAATTTTATTATTACTATATTTAC
The DNA here is from genome assembly GCA_948455865.1 of Conomelus anceps. Taxonomy (NCBI): domain Eukaryota; kingdom Metazoa; phylum Arthropoda; class Insecta; order Hemiptera; family Delphacidae; genus Conomelus; species Conomelus anceps. Next base: position 33,147,344 of record OX418225.1, on the reverse strand, counting down.
TATTATAACTCTTATTATATTTACTAATTGTAAATAAATGTTCAGTTACTCCTCCTTTTACAATCGGAGTGTTCTATTTCTTTATTATGAACCATGCATTTTTTTCCTTTGTAGAAGTAAGCATCTCAATTATTCACGCTCAAGTCACAAATTCATGTGGGCTTTATTAGCAAGAAAAATCTTATATCAATACCGGCGTTGTTTTTAATCAATCTTAGTATTCAAGGGGATTCGCAGAATTGTTTGTCATTCAAGTCAATAATGTATTTTGTTTGAATTTGTATGTTTTTGTGAAATTTTCCCAGAAGCCACTTATTGCAATGAATAAAATGCAAACATAAGGTGAATTTAATAACTGAATAAGATTCTGTTATGTTTAGAAGAGCATATTTTCTCTAAAGCTGTGATTTATATTTCAGTTACGACTGCTTGTTATTGTAATTGGTGGTATTCTGACCAGAGGACGGTTTGTGCTTCAATCATTACCACTGTATGTTTTTGCTGTTTGGTTGTTCAACACTGCAGTTGTCACAAGTAAGTTGCAATTTTCTTGTTTGTATGTACGTATTGATCTATTATCTGGCCGGTTTCAACTGTGATTAACTTCAGGCTTCAACAATGAATTTGTCTGTCTACGCAAAAGAGGAATGAGATAGTTTGCGATTGCTTTCCTCACTAAGCTGAAAGAACTAGTTTACCAAGCCCACTGAACCAGTGCTGAAATGAAATAAATAATTTATTAGGCGAAGTCTCATTATTAATAAAAAATAGTCTGATGTATTAGACTGTAGAATCTATTCTACCATTTAAGCTCAGCGAAGCTCTGTAATTGGCAGTCTACTCTCACCACTGAGTCTGATTGCAACCATGAGAGTTAATACTATTTAGCACACTACTAACTTTGTCAAAGCCATTAATCGACAGAGACGTTTGGAGAGAAGTGTTTTATTGTGAAAAAAATTATTAACTAAATGTTAGAAATTTAATTTTAAGGCCTTGAAGATGGGTTTCAACAACTCGAAAACGTTCAGCCACGTGTGAGTACATTTTTTATATATTCACAATCTAAAACTGACTGCAAGTCGTTAAATTTACAACAAAAAGTTAATATTAACAACGCAGATCGTTATGGAACAAGAAATCCAAGAAAAAAATTATCTTGTAAAAAATTCTTGAAGTTATTAATATTTTTTATAAAAAGACTGAAATTAACTAATTTTTTTTTTTTTTTTGGGAGGAAAATTCTTTATTGCCAAACTCTTGTAAATAACAATCAATCACACACAATTAATACATTTTTTTGCGCCTTCAGCAAAGCATAGCTTGTTCGCTAACGACGAGTTCTCCTTCATTACAAATGAAAATTTTTCCTCTTTACTACCCAAAATTACACTGGAATGTTCATCAATAATTCACTAAATCAAGCATCCAACCAATCAAAAAAAAAAAAAAAATTGTCCAAAACAAAAAAAAACAGTAGAACAAAAAAGAAAATCTATCATCACTATCTTGACCCATTTGACCCATTCCTCCACATTTCTCAATAGAGTTTGTGTAAACCTTTGTGTTAAAAAGTGTGCAGGAACCTTGTTTATTAGCACCATGCAATAATTGGTGAACTGACGCTTACATACTGTCAATCTTGTATACTGTATGTTGTATCTATTTGTTAATAGCGGTCTTTAACAAATTTAGTCATTAAGATTGTAGAGACATTTCATAAATGAACGAAAAGAGATGTTCGCAAGTTCTTCTTATCTTGTGAACAAATTGATGTTCAAAAAAGAAAAAGAAAAAATTATACTAATTATATTTGTGCAAAAAATATTTCATTGGGAAATATTTCCCGAAATGGTTGGGCACTCTGTATACTCCAAGACTCAGCATAATAATTAAAATTATCCAACGCTGATAGGCATTATGAGTTTTTCAATTAATTTTTTCATATTAAGCAGTAACAAAAATCCGATTTCAGGTTCCTTTGAAGTGATACCAAAGATAGGCTCCGGTTCTCTAGTGTTGTACGTTCAGCCGATTTGCTGTTCCTTGTGGAAGATAATTCACGAATGTATTCCTGATCCTATTGAACGACCTGCGGATGTGGAATGGAGAAAACTGACCAGGAATCTAATTATGGGCAACCTCATCTACCCTATGTAATGTGCCGCCATGTAATAAAGCTTAGCTCAAATTATAGTTTCGTCTAGTAATCACTTTTATGTTCCAGTAATTCCCAACTTTATGTTTATTTATTCTATTAAATATAATAATGGAAAGAAGTCATTGAAAACATGTTGATTCTAACTGGAATTTGTTGAAGATGGAGTTTGTGACAAATTATAGAATTATTACATAAATATAAATGACATAAATACCGCGTTCGAATTGCCTTAAAAAAGAGATCATAGTTATTAAATCCACAAAGTAAAGTGCGATTAGTAATCTATTTTAAACTCAACTGTACTATGTTAAATGATCTAAGTGTTGTATATTACGTTCAGTAACTAAAAATTAATTGACAGCTGCAGCATATTAGTATCTCTTATATTTTAAAGAGGAATATTCTCTCATCTTTCTCATCTTCAATAAATTATGAAGTTAATATGTACGCGTTCTAGGAGCTTTATTGGTACGGTACATAAAACCAGACGTCTGGTTTGTCTAAACGTTCATAGACAAATCAGACGCCTTGTTTCATGCACCGGTGCAGGCTTCTAGAACGCTCGCAATGAAAATAAGTTTGCGTAGGTGCTATATAAACAGCTTAAATTTTTTGAATGCCCAATCAAACGGAGAAAATAATTCGCACAGTACTGTACTCTAAGAACAATCTCGACTATTGCTACACTATTGATTGCTTTATGAGAGCGCTCTATAGAGTTGGTGAGGGTAGTTGGGTAGTCTTGTAGTGTTGTTACTAGCTGACTTATTAGCTTGTGAACACGCACAATGTTATCGCCTCTAATTTTTGTTCACTAATGATATTTTCATCTATTTTTCTTGAAGCCGCATGGAATTGCAGTCAATGCTGGTCTAGGTTTGACATGAATTAGGATGAATTTCTCGATTCTGACTGAAAAAATTCTAAAGCACATTTCACATTTTTTATTGAGAATGAACTATAATAATATCATTTTTACCTTCACCAATTAGTATTGACGTTGCTAATGTCTGTTTGGCTGAAAACTAATGAACCGTTTTCATCAGCTCGCACTGTGAATAGCGTTGATGAATATTTCAACGTTTTCAGGAGGTACATCCGGATAAATACCATGACCTAGATTAGCAATATATTTATGTTTTCCAAATTTCTCAGCCATAGTTTTAGCCATTTTTTCGATAGTTTCTTTTGGCGCATACAGCGCACACGGATCTAGATTTCCTTGTAGAGTCACATTAGGCCCTACCCGCCTTCTCGCTTCTACCGGATCCAAAGTCCAGTCAATACCAACAACTTCATATCCCGATTGTCCTAGCTTTTCTAATGCATAATGAGCGCCTTTAGCGAAAACGGTCATTGGAACTGTCCCTATCTTCTCCTTTACTCTGTAAGCGATTTGTTTTAAATACGGCAATGAGAATTCGTCAAACTGTTCGGGACCCAAGTACTCAGCGTTTGACTCAAAAACTTGTAGCAGTTGAGCTCCAGCATTCGCCTGCATTACCAAGTAATCAACAATAACATCCGTTAATAACGATAGGAGCTTTTTGGTCTCCTTGGGCCACTGATAAATCCACTTCTTAGCTTTAGACATAGTCTTCGATCCCCCTCCTTCAATCATGTAGCACATTAGTGTCCAGGGCGCTCCAGTAAATCCGATGAGAGGCACTTTTCCTTCCAATTGATTCCTAGTCATTGTAATTGCTTCAGCTACGTATCCCAGCTTTTCTTGGACGTTAACTGGAACTGATTTCTCAAGTCTTTGTATGTCATCTACTGTCACAAGTGGGTCAGGTAATACTGGGCCAACACCAGGTTTCATTTCAACTGTCATGCCAAGGGCTTGAGGAATCACTAATATATCTGAGAATATTATAGATGCATCTAGGGGATATCTTCTAATAGGTTGTAAAGTCACTTCAGTTGCGTAAGCAGGAGTTTGGCATATCTCGAAGAAGTTATGTTTCTCTCTGAATTCTCTAAACTCTGGTAGATACCGGCCAGCCTGCCGCATTATCCACACTGGAATGTGATCCACTTTTTCACCCCGCACAGCTCTGAGAAAATTGTCATTTTTCAGTGGTGGGAAACTCATGTTCAACTATCAAATACACAGTTATTTATGATGAGAAAACTTGACATTAGAATAAGAAAACTCAGATTGCACATAAATTTGAGGTTATGTTATGCTTTGTTTCACTATCAGGTGTGTACTACAATAGCTGTTCCTACAGATAAGCGGTTATCGGAGATCACTAAAACCATTGATCAGGGATAGTAATGTAGCTGATAGTAATGTAGATAGTATTGTAGTAATGTAGATACTAATGATAGTTGATGGTTCGTCTATGCTAAAATATATTAAGTTTGAAGAAATCATAACTTTTAAATATCAGAAATGGATCACGATAATACAATCATTTTAGAATATAAATTATATAATGCATGTTGGACAATTTTCTTATATGTTACGTCTATGAATATTATTATAACTTCTTTGGTTACGTCCTACTATTATTGGTAGGATCAGCAGGCGTGAACGTCTGAATTCCAGAAAACCTTCCAGCTGATTTAATATCAAACATAATATCTCAAATTAATATGGCTTCAATTTTTTACATTTCTGATTATCAAATTAATTTGTTTCTTCAAAATTCAAAGAGCTCTATCCTGCGAGTTTTGATATAAATTCATGCGTAATTGCTTATTCTCAGCTGTTTCTGCTAGCAACCTTGAGCACTTGGCAGTTGAGTTGATTTGTCGATTTGAGTAAAATCGACGCCATATTGGAATGAAGAAGAAACCTTCGGGTGTTGTCATGTCTGTTTTTGAGAAACTGTCAATAACAACCTAACTTAAAATTGATAGATTATCCAATTAAGTTGCGAGTGAAGTAAGTAATTTGTTTTTTTTGTACTGTATCATTTTTATTCATACGATATTATTAATCTTGGCTTGGTGACATTTACTTTTACCAGATGACTCACTTCACTATTTCGTAATTTATTGCTTGGTATTGAATGTTTTCGTTTTTCCCACATTAATTTAATCTGTCTTTCTGATGATCAAATTGCTAATATTTCATAGAGCTCAATCATGCCAATTCTTAGTGAAGAATCGCTTTTATCCTCAAACTATCTTAAACCGTTTAACCTGACAGATTGACAAAGTTCTTATTGTGATATGAAGAATAGTCTAAATTCGTGATAACATTAAATTTTAATTCTTCATTTGAGTACTGTGCTGTCGCAAAATCAATATCTACAGTTACAAGATTATTAGGTCAATAAATACCCCCATGAAGTGATGAACTCTTACACCAAAATTAAATATTAATTTCCAGGTACCAAGTAAAGACTGCAGCCATGCCGAAATTTGAAAGTAAAGATGAAGAAATCAGCTATTGGCAGCAAAGAGCGAATGATATCGAAGCTGAGCTCGAAGAATTTCGTGAAAGCTCGCAGATGATAGAGCAAGAGCTGGAAGCTTCCTTGAATCAGGCTGAGAAAACCATCCGAGAATTAAGAATGAGAAATAACAGGCTGCAATTGGATCATGATTCAGTTAGAGTGAGTTGAACTAGTTTGATATAATTTTGTTGTATTACCTAATGTTTAAAAATGAAATTCTGATAATTCTTCCCAATGTTGACCTCTTGGGCGAAAGCTTCCCACATCGGGTGTTGATAGGACACTTCATCAACTTACTCTTTAATTGGGAGGTGAGGTGATTGCAACGCATTATCTTACTCTTTACTTGGGACTACAGATGTTTGGGGCACCCAATTTTCTTAACTTATATAACTTATTATGTTTTTCAATAGCATTCATTACAATAACTTACTCCATTTTGTTTGTTTTCTTCATAACATAAAACTAAATAGAATCTACCTTCTAGAACAACAGATAGTTTCTGTTTCAAAATGCAAAATCACACAAATATGTGAAGTGCTTGTTATCAATGTAGACTATAAACTAACCTGGAAGGTGGAAGCCTCACCTTCAATGTTAAAAAAAAATGAGATGATCGGTATTTCTTCTTGTCATTAAAACGTTTCTTGGTTTGGGATCTCAGTGGATATTTTGGTTTTCTCCACTTCCTGTTGTCCTACGGGATAGTTTATGGGAAAGCACCTGCAACCATTGAAATTTTAATGGCAAAGATTATCTGTCGACCTCATTTTGAGAGTTTAAAAATCTGACTAGATGTGGTGATTATATTCACTATAATATCCAGAGTACGCTTTCACTTGAGGATAGGGTTCATCGCTCCACATTCTATGAACGTGGCGTCAGGAGTGAGGGTGTCCGATTTTATAATGTTGTGCCTCTATCATCAAGGAATTTTAGAGCTAGTTTGAAAATGGGATTTAACTATTAGGCTAATGCATTTTATTCCATTGAAGAGTTCAAAGAGTTCACTATTAAAATGTATGAATTTATGGGTTCCAGGGTATACAACAATTAATGTTTTGCTTGAGAAGGATCTGATGATAGGTTTAATTTGTATGGTACTTTAGCAATCTATTGATTTTCTGTTTTGTCTATTATCTGATTTTTATCAATGTAAGAGTGCTAGCGAGCTCCAGATCCCCTGTATGGGAGGGCAGTGGTCGCTATTTAATCCATTTATTCACTATGAGAAGTACTTGTACAGTAGTACGATTTGATGCATTCAGTGATCTTTTATGTATTTTATTCGATTTTTGTTGTGTTTTATAGGACAAACTCGAACAGATGCAACAGGAATTCACTGCTCAGATAACAGAACTGCAAGAAGAAACAACACAAAGTAGAAGTAGAGAAGAAAACTATGTGAAATATATTCGTGAACTGGAGCAGAAGAATGATGACCTGGAACGAGCGCAAAGGTCAGTTGTTTTCATAATCATTGTCAATAAAATAAGACCTTCATACATTGTTCAGCTTCATCGACAACCCTTGGAGAGCAAACAACCATGAACGTATGTAGTTGACTGGAAATTACTATAATTAATTTATTTTTTCTTGCATACTTGCAAAAAATACAAATTTTGGTCAGCTCAATGATTTTTTCTAGAAAGCAATTAATAGCAAGATTGAAGTGATTTATATCCAAGGGGCATATAATCTTCAGGACTTTATACATATAACATCAATATGAATAATTGTTCTTTTCGTTGTTGACATTCAATTTAAAGTAGATTAAAATTATTTTTCATTATTGTGGTATATGCTAAGGTTAGGTGAATATGTTGTGTATCTGCATATATCTTCATATTAATGTGGATATGCTAATATACTTTCCAAAAGTAGTTAGCCTATTTAATAAATGTTGGTTTGTGATGAAGTCTCTACGATTTTATTTGGAAAAATGTATACTTGCTACTTGGCATTGTGAATTGTTGTGCTCTGAACCATATAACGTCATAAGCTATCTCTATCCAAATAATTTCTGGTATAGTATTAGTACACATATATTATGTAACTTAGTAACTTATAGTATATATATTAGTACAGAAAAATAACAGACTTAAGTTCGACCGAGATCAATAATTGAATTCATTAGGCTAGTACAACTGGTTATTTTCACTTGGTAATAGACATATTTGAGTGTACTGTCTATGCATGTTTGAAATGGATTGAACATAAATAAATTCACCATGGATCTGTAGAAAAGCATGGACAAGAATTTTTAGTTTATACAACAAGAAGCTTGCATATTATGTATTTATATATTTTTTTTATTGTTTCAGAGCAATGTACGTGTCCCTGGGAGAATTCGAACGAAAATTGAATTCATCTATTGAGAGAAATGTACTTTTAGAATCCGAATTAGACGAAAAAGAACAGTTGAAGACAATGGTTCAGAGATTAAAAGACGAAGCGAGAGGTGGGTTATCTTGCAATCAACTTCTTATTTATTCTATGTTTACTTATTGCTTTTGAAAAAATAGGCTTTCCGGTCCAAACTTGGAAAATCGATTCAAAAGTATAAATCATTGCATTCTACTTCACGCTAAATTAACACATTAATTATTATTATATTTCATTACAGCATTTTGTTGAATAACTTGTATTCCTTTTTGTTAGCTCATGACGTATTTAATTCTACATGGAACTAGTGGTAACTCTGTCATGTTTTTAGGACAAGTATCTGTGTTCAGAATAGTAGAACTAAGTTAATCATTCTGATTCCTCATTATTGTTTTTCATTTCACAATATCAGGACGAAGTTGAATATTTACATAATACTCTGATGTGTACGAAAAACTTAACAGAAAACCTTATTAGATAGCCTACGATTGCTTAGATTGGAGTAGAATAGGTATGAGTTGAGGACAAAAAGTGAAATAAAAAAATTAGCTAAATGTAGCCTTGATGTTGGAAGAAGAATCAGTACATTTTTAAAAGCTGGGTAGTTGAATAGTTGGGAAACCACTGTGTTCACAGTGTGATTTGGTTTTTTTCGGAGGATGAAGCCCACATAGGTCTGAGACCTGTGCGTGGGCAATGAATTAGATGATGGTGATTGATGAGTTGGACCTACATTTTTAGGAGGGTTCTGAACCAACGGGATTTTACAGCAGAGAACAGTCATTTTTGCTGGCCAATCCAATCGGTCACCCTTACAAAGAGCGCACAGGAGTTTTGTAGCTTATCTCTAATTTAACAGATACCTGCTAAGGCACTCGGCTATCCGCAATTCCTAATCTTGCTCAGTTAACTATATAGGATATTTCAATATTTTCCAACATTTTTATACCAACTAGCTATAGATTTTACTCTTATATTTAGGCCTATTCATCATTATTATTCTAGTAGGATATCATTATAAAGTCTGCATCAATACTAGGACTTATTATTGTTTCAATGGCCTTTCATTGTTACTGAAAAAGCTTTTTTACTTTCTTCTAACCACTTCGGTCTATTTTTCACTTCTGTTCTATAGCCTTCCAATAATCTACTCTGTATCTGAATAAGTTACTATAAAAATAAATTATTATTTAATCTTCCTGTTTTGGGTTTGAACTTTTCAACTATAAATTCTAGGTACTCTGCTCACGGAACGTTTGCCAAGCGTGGATTCGACACCAAGCTCCAAATAAAGGCTGTCATTGTATGTGACGGCTCAGCTAATGACAGCCATTGATTTGACGCTTTCAGTTGACCCCACGTTTGGCAAACGCTCCATTTTCGTACTGCCAGAATCTACTACCATTACAACGTTTTCTTGTCAGCTATTAAACTTTTTCTGTGCCCAATTATAATAATGCTGTTTGGTTTCTGTCTGTATGTGCAGATTTAAAGCAGGAGATGCAGATAAGGGACCGGGGAGGGCATCCGGACGACATAATTCCTCCCAACCGAAAGTCAAGCATAAAGAGTCTCGACACCAACAAGTTGACACCATCCACGCCCGCGACACCTCTAAGAAGTAAGCTAAAGAAAGCTTATAGCACTGTGTCTTTGAATTGCTTGAAAAAAAGACAACCCAATGATTGATAATGCAAGCTGCATGTATGGTGTTTTGTTCTTGCTTTTGTTGTGTACATAAGAACAGTATTCCACATATATTTTATACAAAAATGATTTAGTTTTTCACTGTAAAAACTATCGTAGTGTGACATTTATGAAGAAAATTTAGTGTCTTCGTAAATAGTATAATTATTATCTCGGACGTATTCTGTGTTGGAAATATTAGATTATTTATTTTGTTGGGGATATTTATTTTACAAATAATAGATTACTTTTAATCTACACCATTATGTACTATTTGATAATTTTAATTAATAAATGATTTGATGCTGTGTTTCATCAATTAATAGCTTGGTTAAATAAATGGGTAGTCTTTGGTCGATAGAAAAGTAGGTAGTCCATCTTTGCTTACAAGTAGAATCTTCTTTGTACAATATATTATTTTTCCTGGTTATTTATCGACTAAAAGGACTATACAATACATTTAGTTAGGGAAATATATAGTGAGTTAGAAAATTAATTGAGGCTCATGAGTAGAATCTTTCTTGTTACTTTCGTCTAGTTATTTAGTTAGCTTAGTTATTGGGGAGAGTTCATATCATTCAAGCATTCTTGGGTTAAGGTGTCATGGTGTCACAAGAATTCCTTTTCCAGTTGCAGGTAATCTGTTCACAGTTATTGGCGTATTCCCCGTACTTTTTTACATTTGATACTTCAAATGTATTTAAAATGTATAAAGGGTGCTATGTGTCTACCTCTGGCTAAGGTATATTCATTTTTCTATTAAAATCACTTCCTTGAAAGCCTCATAATCTACCAGTTTAAACTTAGATTTTTTTCCTAAATCCCCATTAGCAATAAAAACTAAACAAAAGAATTTTTGAAAATCTTTATAAATGCTTATTTCCAAAAGATAAGTATAAAACTGTCTCTCGGATCTTTTATTTCCCTAATACTTTGTCATAATGTCCAACCTCGTCTGTTCATATATGTCTGTATATGTATATATGTCTCGTGTAATCCCTGAGAATTCTCGTCTCATCTCCATTTCAAATTTGTTTCTTCGTCGTATTACTTGTCAATCATTTTGAACATCTCTGAACCAATGTTGTTCTTTCTTCAATTTTCCAAAATCAGGTAGCTGAAGATTTCTCCACTAGCCTATTAACAAGCATATTTGGAGAATATATATCTTGAAATAGATCTAAATTGACCCCAATGATTCTCAACTTCGTTAGGGAACACAATGCATTCTGTCCAGTCTTCTGTCTTATGATTTTTTCATACATTACTTCTGCATTTTGTATGTTTTAATTTGTTGATTGGTGTTTACCTATTATATTGTTGCTCAGATTAGCCGTTCCAAAATTGTACAAGGTTAATGTAAGGTTGTTGTAAGGCCAATGACTGTCTTCGGTATCTAGGTGTAGATTATTAGCCCAAAAAAGGTAGTTTTAACTATAAGTATGATAATAGTGGTTTGTATCTCAGTAGCAGCAGGCAAACATTGGGGTTCCAAACCTAGTTTATAGTTGATGTGTAGGGTTACAATATTCCAATTGAAGTTCTCTCAAACTTGATGTTTTTTATGTTTCTCAATTTATCAATTCAAATATCTAAACATCGTTATTTCTCTAGGTTGTTGCACTAGGTTCTCTGATTTTCTAGAAAATTATTAGTTATCTTATTTTTAATAGAAAATGTTATGGAGTAATAGCTCTGGGGGAAGAGGTTTACGTTGAAAAAATATATATAGTTTGACGTTGAGTAGGCCTAATCATTAAATAAAAACTTTACCTAACCTAACATAAAACTAGTCCGATACAAGTAGAGTTATTAGAGAGCTCCACAAATGCAAAATAATAACTCTTTGCTGCTGCAAAACTTCCTACTAAAAGATATTTTGTCATTCAGGAAATGATTAAGGTTGCATACATTCCACAAATATATTATTTCTAGAAACGACCACAAATAAAATATCTCCCTTAAAGATGCGTTTCTGTAGAAAATTACTGGAAATTTCGTATAGTTTTCCTCTTAGAGTACAGTAGTTACAATCGTACAACAAAGTTAAACCAGAATTTAGTTTAAATTGAAATTTCTTGAAGCTTAGTCAAGTAATGGAATATGAAATTAAATTAGGAATCTCGTTACATTTTTGGTCTACTGTAGTGGTTTGTTATTGTTGTTTAGTTACTAGTATCAGATATTCGGTAAATTGATATTATCAGTATAATTGATTTTGGTATTTTCCAAGACACGACCAAAAAATGAATCGCAAAGCACGAGATAGCTGTGATTGGAAGATTTCAAAATTTGAGTCGTTTGTTTACATTGGTTTATCCATATTATAATTGTATTGTTCGGATGCCATTTTATCTAATTAAAGAAATTGATTTTGATTAAATTTAAATTGATTCATGTCAAGTTCAATCTCTCAGATCGTCTTTATAATAGAATTCCTGCGATATACAGTTCAAATGATCGAATCTCAGTAGACTAAATAACTGGGTTTTTTTCATTTCGTCATTTAGTCGCAAATAAACCTCTATATACTGCTTCCATTTCTAAAACTTCTTCCTAGTTTTGTATTTAACTCTCTTATTGTTACTGCATCATGTAGAAATGCACTTGCATCATGTATGATATATGCACGTCGCACTTTTTTCAAACCTATGTGCTTTATTATTGAGTAAGCATGAAAACTTGAAGCTTGTAAGATGTACAGTAATTTTATCTTGTATGGTGCATTGAAGGTTTTCAATTTCATTGTTCTTCAATAGATCTCATAAAAAACAATTGAATTAATTTTATTTATCTACGTATTTCTTCATTAATTGAAGAGAAAGTAATTTTTTATGATTATATAAAGTTATGTATTAATCCTGATCAATCTCATCTTAATCTAAACATCTTTATCATCTTGACTTTTGTCTGCAGTTTTTTTATCTGCCTCACGTTAGTCACTGATTTAATACTCAATAAATTATTGATTCAATTAGCTCACATTGAGGAATAATTACACTAAGCAGTCTGCAAATTATAATTTGATTTAAGTCATTAAAATTGCTGTTTCTCTTCATGAAACAGTAATAATATCCTATAGTTGGTAGTTCGTTCCTATGATCCATGCGAAATTACAGACAGCCATTCTTATTGCTTATTTTTCATAAAACATTCCAATTCTAGTAAATTACATTTTAATGAGCAAGTCACTAAATTTAAATAAGCAAGCAATATCAATATTACAAGTGAAATGAATTATTGAGCAATAACTTGAAACACTTCATCCACTACTAACTTTTTTGGTGAACGATTGTTTGTATTATTAATTGATAATTTGATATTAATTTCTGTATGTTATTGTCAATTTGTTGCTCATGAGAATAAATGATAATTATGCTGGTCTATGTTATTTTGTTATTCTACCTGTTTATGCAACTAATTATTGAGTTCTTAGTCAATATTTCTTGAAAATTTCATACCACTATTTAAGCATACTGGAATTTATGCACCTCAATAATACAAACAATTTATATTTTATATCTTCTCACTTGAAAAGCTTCGTTCAAACGATGGCAGTTGAAGAGCCAATAAGCTCAGGCAGTTGAGGGATTGTTATTGAAATGAATTGTGGTTGTAATTGCATGAATTAACATAATGCCTGAATGTTAATTCTTCAATTATAAGTCAATTGATCCTTCAAATTGCATCATGTTGATGAAGCTTGAAATTGAGGTATGGTTAAAATGTAGTAGGGGTTATGGAAAACAATAATTAATAATTTTCTTTTGGAAAATGGTTTCACAATCTTTTTTTACTGTACTCTGGTCATTTGGTATTTCATTATAGTGTTTAGTTTTTGTATTGAATTTTTCAAATTTATTGCTAGGCATAAACATTTTGTTGTGTGTGTATAGATTGTGAATTATTCCTACAAAAAGTAGATTTTAGTCTTTCATTTCGTTTACTTGGATCAATCTAGACTTGTCATTCTAGAATGACAATCAATCTAGGCCTGATCATTCTAGAATGTAGAATGTGTAGAAAGATTATAGATTGCTTAACGAGAGCGCTCTACAGCAATTAGTGTCTTTGTTTGGATAGGCCTGATTATTACAGTTTGAGCTTTATACAATCTAAAAATTGTTGATTGTTTTTTAATTCTACCAAATGTATTTGAAAATGATAAAATCATTGGCTTATTTTTCTATAAACTACAGGGTACCTGGAAATTCAATGAAATTTTCATTAGAAATGAATGAGAGGTTGTCTGATCATGTGAATTCGAAACAAGTCGTAGATGCAGATCAGAGATGATTATTCTCGAAAGACGGAAGAGTATCATTGAAGACTGAGCCATAATTCATTTTACTTGCTGCCTCATTTTTGCATTACTTATAAAATCAAAATTAGGTACCAGCTTACCTGTACATAATAAATTATATATTTTACGTGACTGATCAGTCTGTCTTTTTTCATCATTTAAATAGATATTATCATAACTCCTGTTGTTTTATAATAGTATTAGCTTAATGTTTTTATTATTTGGCATTGTCAAACCGATCTCTAGCTTTCTCTAGGGATATAAACAGAATTCTCCAACACTTAAATGAATTATCACATTCCCGGTGGTTAGGAACCCATCTAAAACTGAAAATCCACTATTTATAACTCATATCATTACCCACGCACATTACTGTGGATGTGCAATAAATGTTGCATGTTGATGTGTAGATGTGGGCTTCAACAGCAATAAAAAAGTTAAACTTTAAATTGATTTAAAAACTCAAATGTGATCAGATACTAATGATTATTGGAATATTTACTTGTGATTATGCAAGAATGATATTCAGTTGAATCATGCTGCATGTTTATTGAAAATTATTTTTTTACTTTACAAAGATCTAAGAAATGGAATGGTTAATCGGAAAGAGTAATGGTAATCGGTTTTTAACATAAATTTCTTTCCAGACTGGTTATAAAACAGAAATGTTTTTTGAAAAGATACTGAAAATGAAACTTTTGTGTTATTTTTTTGAGATGACTAGTATGAACTTAATAGTAAATAAAATTATGGTCGAGGTGCGGATTACTCCTTAACAAAAATCTCTGATTGAGAGTTCTCATACTATACAAAGTCACCAGAATGGGCAATACCCTCAAAACGGCCAAGTGACTACTCTCATTAAGGAGCAGCACCTTTCAATTTCAATGTTGGGAGATTTAAAAGGAGAAAGACCAGCTGAAATTGAACACATAATTCCTAATCTATGAGCAATATTCATGACACATAAAAAGCTTGAGATTATAAATTGTATCTTGACTGAATCGTCAACTTTCGGTAAGTGAATGTGCCAATCATGAAACAAAGGGAAGCTGTAGTCATTTAAATCCTTGGACTGTTGAACTGTTATTTAAATTTTCAACCATCGAACTGCAGGTTAAAATAGGAAACTTCAAAACAGGAATAATATTTTGAAAACAAGAATGATAAAGATTGTATACCAGTCGTAAAAGGGTGCTAATACTATCGTATAGTATTCTTGCTCAGTGGAATGGACTGGTTAGGTTAGGTTAGTACCATTTTAAGACAAAAGACTTTTATCATTCTTTTTGAATGAATAAACTATTTCGAAGTTCACATTTGAAAAAAGAAGCAGGAATTTATTGCTCAAAATAGAAAAAAATAGAATGGACAATCAAAAGTTGCTGTACCTCTAAAATTATTATAAATTAATAATAAATTATTTTTTATAGCCGTGAACATTTCAATGGGAGGACAAAATATCTCAATGTCTCCCACAACACGGATATCAGCTATGAATATAGTTGGCGATCTTCTCAGAAAAGTTGGGGTAAGTGAGCATTCATATTATTTTATGTCTATGTTGTTTTTTAAGGTCGATTGTATTCTTATCACTTCTATGTGTTTTGATTTGATACTCAACTTCAGTAGAAATTTAAATTCATTTCATATTACTTTTATGAAGCTTTAAAATATTGTAGTGATCAGTGAGCAAGTATGCCTTACTTAGGTACTGATTATTATTAGAAGTCTCAATGTCAAATATTGTTCCATACAGATATTAATCAATTTCTTTTCACTATTATTTCTTGTAATCTAACACTTCATCAAATTATTGGTTCTTGGAGAGAACATTTGGTAGAATAACATTTTTGTTTCAGTATTAATTTATGGTTGCTGTGTTTTATTTAGAACTAAATTTTCTTTTATGGATCTTTTCTCCACTTTCAATGTTATTATTGGTCCACGTTTACTAATGACACTTTTATCGATTTTTTGAAACTTTCAGCAAGTCCACGTGACAAAATGTCCGACAGTATTTATATGAAAAACGTCTAGGTGTTATTGACTCTGTTCTCTTTTCCACTTGAAACATCATCCTGAAACTCCACTCTACTGTCATAAATTTGCGATTCGACTTATCAAAAGTAAAAAAATCAAAGGATGATAATAATAATAATAAGCTTATGGCTTTTATTGGTGTGGAGACCCATACGGGTAGTTCCACCTTGCAGTTTTATTATTTTTTTTATGAGAGGATAAAGGTCCATTTTCATCGCCTTTATATTATTTTACTATTTACTGATTCATCAATCTAGATGATCTTCCTTCAGAATTCAAGATTACTTTTTTGATGTACCTACTAATATCATTATCAAATTCATTATCAGACTAAATAAAATAAAAAGAGAAATTCTCTTGAAATGAAATTGTTTAAAACCTATTGAGGAAGAGAGTTGTGATTGAAATTTATCAAAAATTCTGATAATACTGGAAATTACTCTATTTCAATAATCAAAATAAAAGTCTGTCAGTCTTTAAAGTCCAACTCCTGAATTGACAAAATTAAATCCACAAGAAAAGCTGAATTCACACAAAAAATGAAAAGCTGGTGGGCAAACAAGAATAAGTCCAAAAAATGAACCATCTTTACTCAGCGTCTTCCACTTTGGGAGTTTCACGTCTAATAATAATATTATGTGAACCTGAATAGCACTAATTCTTCAAATTTAAATCTCAGTCCAAATCACTGCCACTATTTTTTTGTATCGTTTGTTTTCTAAAGGTCGTCATTCCTACAGCCCTCAAATTCCGGTAGAACCTCTAGTTCCTTGTAATTTAGCTTTTCTATATCGTGAAATGCTTCTTTTATGCTTGAAAATTTAATAAATAAAACTATGTTAGGGCTTTTCATCTTCACATGAAAAGTTTTTAAATTTTCTGTTATAAGAAATTGACATACTGCCACTTGAATCTTTTCTCAACTATAGTAGTCCTCTTTTATCATGCTGGGTAATAAACATATTTTCCATTATGAATAATATTTTTACTAGTTCTTTAGTGAGCAGAGTCTGATCAATAAAATTCAATTATTTTAAATTGGAAAGATTCAATGTGATGGATGATTTACAAAGCGATGAGTAAATAAAAATGGTGTTAAATAGTTGGCATATTAGTATACAATTGAAAGTATGTACTCTACTGAATAATTTACTATCTTCTAACCAGTTGGTAGGTTACTTGTTTTTTCTTCAAGTTTTGAACCAAAAGTATAAAATATATATTTATTTCGCGTTTGATTTTGATTCATTTTACAAATTTAATGTTCTCATTCATGATATGTGAGTTAAAAGGAGGAAAAGTGTTTTTTTTTTAGAATAGGTTATATTATTTGAATAAATTATTTATAATTTTTGTATTTTATTTTAATTTATTTTGTTTTGATTTTGGTATTCAGCTTGAGAAGTGGTTATGTTCGGCTTGTGACCGCATCAAGTGCGTTTGTCCCAATCCATCTTCTCCGCCTTTTTATCAATGACAGTCACTCCTTCCCTGCCCCCCCCCATCACTTTCCGCTTCGATCACTATTTTTGCGGTAGTTTGATCGTTCTGTATATAAATTGTACATTATGTTATAGTAAAACTGTAAATTCGTTCACACAGGTTGTTTAAACTGTATAAAATGTATCATACATGTGAAAAACTTTCATACGTTTTTAAAGGTTTTATTTTGTTTTTTTTTTACTGATACCTAATATTTAATTGTATCTTCTTTTTCTTCTTGACTCATATGTATCCGTTTCTTATACATTCTTACAATTCTGTTATATTGTTCCAAAATGGTGGTAGAAGGCGAATGTAGTCCGCACTCCGAGCGTTTTCCAGGCGTGGAGTCGACTCCACTCTTGGCAAACGCTCTGTGTGCTGACTGCCTAACATATCCTGTTCATGAACAAGACTTTGAAATTCATAAGTTGTTCATTTCAGGTGTAAATAAGTGGATAGTACCCTGGCTTCAATGCATGCTTAAATTTTGGATTGTGTAAAAAGTCCAATAGCTTTAACATTATTGAATCGAGCTTTAATTTTTCACTCTGGTAACTCTTACTTTACTGTGCTACACTTTAATCTTTTTAATCCAGTGTTTTTGAAATTGATTTACTTTTTTTTAATTTACGTTGACACAAACCGCTTAATGAATAAACCATATAATTGTGTTCGTGTTTAGTATTAGTTCACTGGTCAATGTAGGCACAGTACACAAATATGAGTGCAGCTAGAACAGTTTGTGCAGATAGACCGGAGCTCGGCTTCGAAGCCCCTTTTTTATTCTTGTGAAGCACTGAAATTAATATTATTCCGCAATTTAAAGCAAATTGTGATCAGTTCATCGAATGAGTCAATAATAATGAATTGCAACACATTCTTGCTTCTATTTGAAGGTTATTATTTACTTCTATGCTTCACAAAATAACACGGTTGCTGCGTTGTGGAATCTGCGGTGTATTTGCGCCTAAACTAAGGCGTCTCTTATATAAGTGTAGACGCGGACTTTATCAAAGTTAATGAAAACCCAATGTAACCAAAATAAGTTGATACTCTTCAGTAAATCACATTATGGTGCTATCTTAATATTATTTTATTTTCTATTATACGTACCTTTACAAGTTATTAATTTTCTTTGACTCGTTCCTTTAAAAATCTTTAATATTCCAATCTAGTCACAATTTTTTTTAAATTATTTATCTCTCATATTTTAACTTTTTTTATATTTTACAATACAGTAATAATTGGACCTGCATGTAATTTTCTGTAGCTATCGATACTAATAATTATAGTTTTGTAATTATAGGGGATTTGTAGTAATAGCATTTTTGTAAGCTACTGTAAAAATGTATAATAATGTGTAAATAATTTTCAAGGGTGCCATAAACTAACTAATCGTTCTATCCTAAAACACTTTGAATGTCTAAATCTGATCACTTTAGAGTTTTCAATTTAGAAAACTCAAAATGTATCTGTGATTATTTAGTCTATTCTATTCCTTTGTGACTCGCCTTAATCGTTCTAATTTTTAAAACCTTATAAAAATCCACTATTCGTATTGAATATTTTTCTACCGTTCTAAGTCAATATTTACAATCAATATTCTTCAATATTTACTTCAATATTAATTACACGAGTAATTGATGGTAATCAGTTTTCTAACTCGATTGGAAGTTGTCTAAAAATTAATATTTTCATACTTTAATAAAAGCTGCATGTTATTCAAAGTTCTTACAGCTCGATCCTGAATTTTTTTAAATCTTTTATGAAACCCACATAGGTCTGAGACCTGTGCATGGGTAATGATGGTGATTGATGAGTTGGACCTACAGTTTTAGATGGGTTCCGAACCACCGAGAAGTGATTTTACTCCAGAGAACAGTTTATTATTTGCTGGCCAATCTAATCGGTCACCCTTACAAAGAGTGCCTAGGAGACCGCAGCTCATCTCTGATTGAACAGATACCTGCTACGGCTCACGGCTATCACTCTCCTTTATCGTCTTTATCATACATTCTTCATTAGTTTGAATCAATTCTGTAGTAATACAAATGCTATTCTAATTATGATGTTGAAGATTCATGTTGTTTCCACTAAGTTAATAAGTAATATAAACTTGAAAAACCTTTTTAAGTAGAAATTAACTCACGTTATGGCGAGATGGACGTTTCACTCTGTTGTCATGAGCATCGTCAGACGACCCACAGTACATTCAGTACTGAGTATACTGTGGGTCGTCTGACAATGCTCTTGACAACAGAGTGAAACGGCCGTCACGCCATAACGTGAGTTAATTTCCACTTGAAAGTTTTTTTTTCATAATAGCTATTCTAATATCAATTTCTGAAATTCAAAATTTGATTCAATCAAAGTTCTGCTAATTCTCATGTGAAAATATCTTGTTAACTTCTTTTAGTAAAATAGAGTAATTCATGACATTGACTTGAGCAATGTCAGCTCATCAATTTATGTCAAAACAAACAATTCGTTTCTGTTTTTAAGCTTCATTATATTGTACTTCTGCCATTTTAAATCCAAATATGAATTCTCAAACCACCGCAAAATGCAATATCCTTTACCATCCATGATCCAAAAAGCTCCTAAAAATATCAAAAGCTTAGCTGGCTCCAATACAAGACTTCTGCAATCAGGTCCGTTCCATTTAATTATATTATGCGTAAACTAATTGCTTTGGTGCATCTCTAACGGTACTAAAATGCTTGAACTCTAGAAAAAGTCCATCTATCAAAATTTATCTGATATGTTGAAACCACTTAAACAATTGCGATTTTTATTTGATTGAATAGCATTTGAGAAGCACAAACGCTGTCTATGTTCATTAGCATTTTCCAATAGTCTAGTTTCACGTTTTATTATCTATTAAAACTAGTCACCTGAAAAAAAAATATTTCTAGTGCTTGAGTCTTCCAATGAAGACACTAGATCTCTACTCGCCATTATAGAGCTTCCCGTGAAACAGTTTCAATAGAGATAGTTTCACAATTCCAAATAAACTGTGATTTTTGTGGAACTCTGAAATGCATTGAACTGCGTAAATGGAAAAATGGAAACAAGGGAAACAGTTTCCTTGAAAAGTCACGTCACCTGCGTTTCTATTTGCGCCCGGGAAGGGACTGGATAATCAGTCTTAGGCCGTGGTCAGACTGCATGCGACTGACGAGTAGATCGTTTTGCGAGCAGGTCGTCAGAGTAAGAGTGGTCACATTGCAAACTTCCTACTCCTGCGAGTTTATACTTCAATGGCATTGACCAATGGCATGGTTAGACATTCTGTTATTGTGTATTTTGTTTGTTAATGAAGAAAAAGAAAGCTGGGTGAATGATATTAATTTAACAAGAGAGACGCAAGGAGAATTCAAGCTACTTTTTCCTGATCTACAAAAAAAATAATTTTCGGATGTCACTAGAAACGTTTTATTATATTTTAAACAGAATCAGCACAAAAATTGAAAAACAAAGCAATTTTTGGACTTGTATCAAGCCTGTGGAAAAAATTGGCGGTCACATTGAGATCTCTATTTGATAATCACAAAGGGATTGGTCCCACAATGGATTTTTGGTCAAACACAAGCATAATCAACTCCTCAACTTTCATTTTCACACTGACGACCACGCAAAGAAAATCAAACAAACTTGCTTCCAGAATTGACTCGTACGTGTGCGCAAGACCTCGTACGACCAACTCTTCTCTACTGTGACCAATCAAACCGGTTTATCAACGTTTGTTTTACTCTGACGTCCAGATGCGAGCACGCACGTCCATTTACTCGTCGGAGTACGCATGCAGTCTGACCACGGCCTTATAAAGACTTTTACACCAAACTCAAGTAAAAATATTGGAGACAATAGAAGTAGGCAACAGTGATGTTTAAAGTACGTTTTGTTTTAATTCTTGATTTATTGTAAATTTCGTTCAGCAATTATTTATTCTCGCCAAATGGAGATCCCACCTTATTATTATTTTTTTGAGGATGAAGCCCATATAGGTCTGAGACCTGTGCGTGGGTAATGAGTTGGATGATGGTGATTGATTTAATGACACTTTTTATTGGTCAAGCCTACGATGATTTAAACCATTATGTTTTTAGAAGCCATTCTAATCTATGATGTCTCATTCACACCACTATTTTCAGTATCCTGGAATAAGCATACCACATAAATTACCGATGCTTTGCATAGTGTTAGCATTATTGGGTTAGCTCATTAGAGCATTATTTACTAGAAGAGTCTTGACACCAGCACAATATTATCATAAATAATTCATCTTTTTCAGTTGACAATAAAATTCATCAACAGTTAAGACTGCTAACAATTAGTATAAAATGAGTAAATTAAATTTGTGAACTAAAGTCCATTAATTATGCTTAAAATATATAATTTAAACTTAAAAACCACTTTTAAGTGGAAATTAACTCATGTTATGGCGTGACGGCCGTTTCAGACGACCCACAGTGCACACTAAAAATATAGCTACTTAGAACATCTACTTCTTATAAAGTCCTACAACTAGATTTAGAATAATATTTCATAATATAATTTTATTTTTATTCCTTTTTTCGTGTAGAATAACTTCATAATTTCAAATTTACTAACGTCTACAATTATATTATTTTTACATTATAAATGCTCAGGTTTTTTGGTGACTGCATGTGCTTCTAAGTGGGAATAGAGATACAGTTTTCTTCTGAAGCTCTAAACATTGTGTTTCATCATGAATAATTGGAATTTAGTGTCCTAAAACTGTATTATTTAAATTTGATTCACGAATACAGCACAGTTCTTGATTTGAAAGTGCATGGAATGCTTTTGAATATCTAGTTTAAGGTGGAGGTAGTTGATAGTAACACTGTTAGACCTCAGTTACCTCTTTTTATGTTGACAAAAATTAATTGAAAACGTGGAGAGTTTTGTCATCACCTCAGTGTGACTGTGGAGCTCCAAAGAAAATCATCAATCATATTGTTTAGGGCTGCACTATCAGGTCATATCATAATGCATTTGAGGATTTTCCAGCGGCTCTTGAATGGCTGGATGATCTAGATCTAGATAGTAATGTATAGTAGATCTTTTCATGTGTATCATTATATTCGTTATTTCATTGACTGTAACTGCCATTTGCACATGTATGTGATTTTTGCGGGATTACTGCTATTTTATTATTTTTTTAATTGGCCATTAATAAATTTAAAAATAAGTTCTTTGCTCTGTGTATCAACGTCATACGCTAGATAAATAGAAATTGAAATATTTTTTTATGACTTATTTAATTCAGACAGACCCAAAATAGATTACCTACTCTGCATCCCATTATTGAATTGATGCAATTTTAAATGGAAAGCAATATAAGCTTCCTGTTTATTGGTGTCAAAAATACTTGAATTTTATAGATCACTGTATAACTAGAAATTTGCTCAATAAAATTTAAATGGTTTGATGTTGTTTCAGGCCTTGGAATCTAAACTGGCAGCTTGCAGAAATACGGATGGTCCTCGTGAAATGCACAGGTAATTTGTCAATGAAGCCCCACATAATTTTTACAAAAAAGTAGAAAAACTTGAGTTTTTTAGTTGGTTTGTCCTTGGTCAACCAAAAAAATCATTTTTTAGAACCGGTCAAAGAATGGATAGAATACTTGATTTGGGCTAGTTTAAAAGAATATACCAAATTCTCATTTGTTGGTGATATTGAATTTTGTATCTCAAATTGTCTTAGAGAGCGTCCAGAATCATATTTTGAGTCAGAGAGACCTGTTGTTCAAATCATATAAGTGAAATTATTTTTCAAGTGAAGCTAATACACCTATATTATGGTCATTTCCTGATTTTACTCTCGTACATTGTTTGTAAACATAAAGAGATTATTTTTAATGTAAGTATTATCAACATCATAATCGTTATTGATATTAGGTATTAACTTAACTGATATCAGCAAATCAACATAATTAGAAAAATTTCAATCATTTCCTCTTTAATTTTTGATTTCCTAACAGCACTCTTCAGTACATCTCGCTTTCCTTTTCCGGGCTCTTTTGATTAATATTCCAATGTTGCCATGTATTCCATCCAGGTCTTTCATGTCTTTCAATATTACTTTGTTTTTGTTATTAAGGAAATAAGCACTACAAGATTTTGATGCTAAAGTGGTTATAGTTTGTTACTTGAACTTTCTTTATTATAGGTATAACGAATCTAAAATGCAGGTATAACGAATCTAAAATGCACCTATTAGTATAATCTTGAGTTACGAATGCTTTTAGATGATTATGAACATTCACCAACAAATTTCATACTATTTGGCTGTGTTGATAAAACATTGTGGACATTTTTTTGCTGATGTCCACATAAGTCTAAGACTTGTGCATGAGTGATAAGGTGAATAATTACACAAAATATCCTGAACGAGAATCGAACTCGTAATCGCAGGAGTAACAGTCAGAGACAATTTATGTCGTAATGTTTTATTTTGAAAATATATCTGAAGAAGTTGCATCCTTAGAAGTTTTTTAATAAATTGAATGGTAATACTCTGCATTCACGGCTTATTTATTTATTTATGGTCTCAGTTGACAGATACTAATTCAGTACATAAATATTTCATCTGAGGATGATATTCATAAATACAAAAAACAGTGTTTGTGAAATAAATTCTAAATTTAAGTAAGATGAGATTGCGGTTTTCTTTTTAAAAACCTGGAACATACTATTTTGTAAACAATGGATTCATAAATTTAATATTTTTATTACAGGGGAACAAGAAGATTGAACAGAGGAACTTCCACACCATCCATTCAAAATTTGGACCGTTCCTAGTATATAATTCAAAATAGCTACTACAATGTATAATAGGAAACTATACATTCTCATTGCAAGTATTATAAGATTTATTTTATATTGTAATAAACTCATGTAAATATGTATTTATTTATGTCAGTGTATTTTTTCAAATATTTTATTTTTTGTAACTCAACTACTGCTGTGTAGTTCAGCTAAATTTAATTGATAAGCAATAATAATGAATTTTTTGAGATCTCTGTAATGTGATTCTTACTTTTATGTGGGCTTCAATATTCTATTTTTTAGTGTTGCTTCGATTGCGAAACTATAAGCAAATATCTCAAAATGATAGTTTTCCGTATTTTCTGTTTTTGTGATAAATCTACTATGAAAATAAAGTCGTAGACTAAATCTTACTATAATAATATTCAAAATAATTTTACATTATTATAGATACAGATACAGAAGAACGTTTGGATATCATATTTTGTTGAATGATTAATCCTTCAGTGAATTAAAATATTGCTTTAATTTTTTAACTAATTGCAGTAATACAGCGCTTATTTCATGAAATTAATTTGAAAAAAGTTATGTTGGATTGGTTAGAATAGTAAAATATTTTTTGTGTAATGCAAAGCATTGTGTTAAGTAAATTATGGTTAAATCAAAGACGTTATTTCAATGTTTAAACTAAACTGTAAATAATTAACTATCCCAAAACTTTCTAAGTATTGTTTTGTAATTTCCAATCAAAGTGTATTTAACTTCCAATATCAACGTGTTTTTTTTTCTACGTTTTTATTTTAATGTGAAACATTGTGTTTTCTTGACAAACTAAAATACTGTACCGATTAGAGCTATTGATTGGCGTTTTATTTTTTGTTATGAATTATGTATTTCAATGTCAATGGATATTCTGCTAGTTCTTATTTGTTTACGCCCAGTGAAAAATAGAATAAAATCATAATACTATTGATTAGCATTTTAATTTTTGTTATAAATTTTGTATTCCAATGTCAATTGATATTCTGTTAGTTTTCATTTGTGTACCCCAATGAAAATTAGAATAAAATCTTGATGACGTTAATCATAAATTACCACAGGGATTAATTAAAATATAATTTAAATACAAATAATAATTAATTGTGTTCTATATTAGGTACTTTACTAGCTAAACCCTTTTTTTTAATTTTGTGTTACTTTTGAATTAAGGGACGGTTGCAGCTTATCATTAAGTTTTGTATAAAAGGTTTAGTAGATTAATTTATTGTGAATTTTATGTCAAAAAAATTATATTTAAAATATTTCTTAATCAAAGACAATCTCAGCCACCATCATTGTAATATGTTATATTTTGTTAACAATATGTGCATAGTCTCATTAAATGAAAGTGAAATTTTAGGATGAACGTCAAGGTCCTAAAATATATTATGCAGTAATACTTCAAACACTAGAAAAAGTACGGTATTTGAAATACGCAAGATCACAAATGTTGCGCATTTTAGAGAAATACAAGGGATAGTACATTAGTAGGCGGCATCCAATATGTGAATACATCTATTTAAAAATTATTTTTCCCTCCCTCATGTCCGGGCTCTGTGAAGAGTCTGTCATGTGAGCCCCCTCTTGGGAATTACTAATGTTAATCAGCTCAAGTAGTTTTGTCATCTGCTTGCACTATCGAAGTTGTATTCAAAGCATAAGGTTTCTGGATAAGCTTTAAAGGTGATTGATAAATATGAAATTAGATAAGACTTGTTATCCTGTCTTCAATTTATTTATATGGCAGATAATTTCAAAATGTATAAATATTGTTAGCCTCAGTGATTTTGGATTTATTATTGATTAATAGAAATATTATTTCAATTGTAAAATAACATATATTGTACAAATATTATTGGTAGAATAATTTTATTTTATTTTTGAAATGAAATTTGTATTATTGTAACGATTTTAATTTCTGGAACAAGCAAAATGTATGACAGATTTAACCACCAAATTTCATCAAGAATCTGAGACGTAGAATGCCTTGAACATCAAATGAACATTGTTCTAGAACGTAGATAGTCAATGTACTTCTACAGAATTGAATTAAACAATAAATAGTAATAAAATATTGCTTTTTAACTGTATTTTCCTTCCTTACTAATGGCTGTTCATAATTATTCTTTAATAGTTCTATTATTACTTACCACATGAAATAAAAATATTCTTGTATAGTATTGTACTTTATCTCTCAATTGTGGTACTCAAGCATCAGTAGGTGGGGCACATTTGTTTAATGCTTTTGATAATCGTGCTCATTCTGTTTTGTTGTTCGTAGGAAACAAACTATTTATTTTTTTTTTTTTTGGAACCACGGGAAGAACTAATCTTTGTTTCTTTATTAGATTTACTTCAATTTCTTTCTTTTTTTTACTTATTTGATCTAATCATAGACAAACACAGCACAGCTTCTCTTTGCTGTTCCTTTATATAGCAATGACGTACATTCCTCATACCTTCATTCGTGAACGAGCCATGGTCCGCAAAATTCCTGGTTATTCCAATGCCATGCAGTTTTCTCTTTTACCAATTTGCACTTTACCTATTGTTTGCCTAATCAACTTTCATTGTCTCCACTCTTGGTTCTTTTCGATCCAAAATCTGATCATCTCTTTACTTCATACTTATTTATAAAATAAATTATCGGCAAATTAGGAAACTGACATAAGGTAATAAGGACTGGATTGGAAGTTTATGTAGTATGTAGGCTGATAGATTAATTTTTCTTTAAGTATAGATACATGTTTCTATCTAAATCCTGAACAAGAAATATTCATATTTATAATTATCAGATAGTCCTATTTATTTTACCATTAAAGTAATTTATAGCCAATAATTCAAATTTACAAATTAAAGATTGTGAGAGCGAAGAGCGGAAATGCTGTTCGAACAACGCAGCGTGACTTTTGTTTCTCTAAACACTCTTTACTTTGGAAAAAGGGAGTTACAGTATAATGTTTCGTAAGTTGATTAATAAATAAGAATTTCATTTTAGATTATGTGTTTGTTGACGAATAAACGCTCTCTTGGAAAGTGATAGCCGTGAGCAGCAGCAGGTATCTGTTAATTCAGTAAAGGATACGCTACGAACTCCTGGGCCCTCTTTTATTTCAAGTATGCGATTGCTCAATTGCCCGACGTAATCATATGAATAGGTACTTTATGGCTACATAAAAATATTGAATCTAAGGTAGGGTTACCATATCTCCGGGTTTCCCCGGAGATCTCCGGATTTTGAGGCCAAAAATGAGGCTCCGGGGGATTTCACAGGAAAATAAGAAATCTCCTCTTTTTGAAGTGTTTTATAAGAATCCTCTATGATGCAGGTCTACTCAAATTTTGACGTGTCTTCTGGTTAATAATAGGTTGATTTTCTGTAAGTTTACCAATTCTATTTGTAATTTTCCAACCAGCAATGTATATAAAGAGGCCAATTACATTTTTGAAAACATTGGTTTTTACTCATTTAATTTTCATAGAGGGATGTCCCTATCCGCCAACGGTGACCCCCCCTTCATGCTCTGATTTACAACACATTGTAAAATCTCCTCTTTTTTGGTGATTACCTTATGGCAACCCTAATCTAAGGGTAACCGATTGTATTGGCCAGCAAAAAAGACTTCTCGGTTGTTGGTCCAACTCATCAATCACCATGTTACCCGAAGTAGACTTCATAAAACGTACCAAAGTCCCTCAAATGCATCAATTAAGCTCATGAACAGGCTTTCTATAGAGGTGAGGCAACTTTTGACCATAGGAAGTTCAAACTTATAATACAAACATTCCTCTTGAGTAACTCCTTTTACTCAGTTAAAGAGTTCTACAACAAATTGACTGTGGAGGATTTTAAAATTTAATAATTGATTAAGTGATTTTATTTGATATCTTTGTATCTAGTTTTATATTGACTTGCCTATGTATCAATGTGTGGTATTCTTTTGGGCTAATAAAAAATATTCTATTCTATTCATCATCCAATTCATTACCCACACACAGGTCTCAGAGCTAGGTGTGCTTCATCTTTCGAAAAATGGTTTAAAAGTGATGCATCAACCTTTTAATACAGTACTCTCTTGGATGATGCAATTTTTTTGCAATAGTTTAAACTTGCCGCTCAATTCCAAAAAGTCACGGAATTTCAAAGCTGTAATCGTCGGGTTTTTTTTACGTATTGTATCAACTAAAAATGTTGCAAATAATTTTATAATTCATCCATTTTCACAGCTAACTTAACACCATATTCTATTGTTTATTATTATTAATAATAAATTATGTATTTGCTATTGATGTTGGCTGCGCTGTTCAGAACGGAACATACATTTGGCATCAGCCATTTTGTCGTCGTTCGTTGTTGCTGCAGTTGTCTTGTAAACTTATTGCAATGGGTCATCAAAATATTTGGTATTCTCACCCTAGGAAATACGGACAGGGGTCACGGTCCTGGTAAGTGGCTTTTTAATTTCCTATTTCGTGATTTATTTTTTAAGTTTGAGTTGCCTGACAACCGTTTCAATGCAACTAGACAATTTTAAATTTGATCTGAAACACGTGTGCATTTTTAGTTTTTTCGAATATGTTTTGTAAATATCACCTTATAAGCACGACGTGTAGTCTTTATTGATGGATTTTTTGTGTAATGAGGATGGTGGATTATATTTTAATAATGTAACTTATGATCTAGGTTTCAGCCATTTGATCTGTAGACCGTATGATAGTTTCATGACAATAGGCCATTAACTTATTCAATAGTTTAATACATTAAATTTTTTCAGTACTTTACTACATGAGTACAGGCTGCAGTCCCGTATCTTCCCTACGAAACAAACGAAAATTTCGATAATCGATTATGTATCAAACCCAAAGCTATACCTAATGTGACTTTCATTCCCTTAGTAGATTGTTTCCTGGGTAAGATAACTTATGGGGATGCAGCCTGATTGCTTATTGGATTATTTCATTTGAATATGTGTTGGTCTAGTGAAAGACCTTTATCGTCTTTGGTTTTCTATTGTAAGTTGCCACGTACTGTAAGTTTATAATTTACTGTAGCTTGGAGGATTTTTCGTAGTCATTGCAGCCTATGGCTAGAAGCTAGATTTTTTGGTAGAGTTCAAGCAGCCCAATCTAATTCTATTTTGGTCTCATGTGACTTGATTGCTAAGTTAACATTTTGAAGAAGGAACTAGTGAGATGGAATTTTAGTGATTAGGATAAGTCGGACAGGGAAGGGAGTTATTTTACTTTATTAAATAGATTTCATTATTAACGACCCAACATATGGAATCCACTTGCAAAATTAATTTATTACTCAGCAGTCATATACAATACGGTATTGTTGTTTGTTTTACAGTCGTGCCTGTGCCAACGGTCATGGTCTGATCAGGAAGTACAGTTTGAACCTTTGCCGTCAATGCTTCAGAGAGTATGCGTCAGAAATTGGATTCAAGAAGGTACGCTTTAGAAAAATCAATTTTTTTATGATATAGCCATTAAGCCTCGTCCAGACGCAACGATATATCGTAGCAATCTGATTGGTGCCAACCATATAGTTTCGATGATCAGAGCGTGTGCACGGGAGATCGCTGCGATATGTCGGGGTTGGACGGTTGATGAAAAATTTGATAAATCTGGCAACGATCTTTCTAGCTACTCTTGCCAAACAAATTACATAAAGGGACCGCAGCAGTATTTCTTCCATGTTGATCACAACTGATGAAAGACCAACGAATTGCGAAAGAAGTTGGGACAAAAAATCGTTGCGTGTGGACAGAACGTCAATGTCAAATTCGTCGGTTCAATCAGATTGCTGTGACATATCGTTGCGTCTGGACGAGGCTGGAACACATCGTTGAATAACGATGTTATCTGACAGTTTTGAACAGAGTCCTAAGGTCGTCACAACATACCAGCTTTGTGGTATGTGTCTCTGTTGATTAAATATTTGAGGACTGGGTCAAATACATTATTTGGTTTTTGTATAGTATGATCCTCACTTCTATTAACGGAGTATTATTTCTGGGCTACTTACTACTTGGCACAGCGCATGCCACCTATGACCATAAGAAACTCCCTTCATCTAAGATGAACTGGTGATCATCCTCTCTCTAACCTAGACGTATCTTTTACAAGCAATATTCTTTTCAAGTTTAAGCTTGTTACTATTTTTTAACAAATTAAAGGGTTTTCTACATATTTAGTCAATATCTTGTTAGTATAAGTGTTAGTAAGAAATTGACTGTAAGATTGAATTATACTGGACAAAAAGTTGATGTGTCCCAGATGGCGCGGTTCTGGTACCACAGTTTCCTGTTCATAGCAGAATAATTTCGGTTTTGATGGCCTGGTTGGACAAGTCTCTCGTATATTCTGAATACGATAGTGTTCAAGAGTGATGAAATCCTCTGGTCTGACCTGGCATCGAGTCCGATAACTTTGGGTCAAAACTCGAAAGAATCATGAGCATTATTTTTATATATCCACTTGAGCCCATTTTATATGTACTGAAAAAGCGCGACCGAAAAGTTTTATTCTGCTCAGCTGACATTGTGTATACTGTACGAGCAGATTTTTTCTGCGCCGAATTTCTATGCTGTGAGATGTTCTAACATCGACATGTGTTAGGTTATTCTTAGTACACCCACTTGGATCGCATCGCCAATTCTGCCTCCGCTTTATAACTTGTCTGTCGGTGCCGAATTGGTGATTTCTATCCGTATAGTTTTGCCTATAAAGTAACATGGATAATATAATCCACGCGTTTTAGGTTTTCTCTTTTCGTTAGAATGGGCTTTAGTATATAGCAATTTTTAAAATGAAACATAAAACTGAAACAGCTCTAGCCTGAAATTATGGTTGTTTTTTGCCCTCTAAAAATGTTTCTCTGTTTCTGTTTCAGTTGGATTAAGGAACGCTCATTCCATGAAAACTGATTTATTTTATATCACCAGAATATGTTTATGATGCTTTAGAATAAATGAGTTTTCATTAAATAAAGATTGCTTGTTCTTTTCATCAAGTCTTGAGCTAAGCATTTAAAGTTAGCTTGCACAGTGGAGCATCAATACTCGATGATAATCATAGTTCCAAAATCAAACACATACTGTAGAGTCGTCTATATCAGGTTGGAACGGCGTGAACACCACCATTCTACAGTATGTGTTTGATTTCGTGTCTGAATATCATCGAGTATTGATGCTGCACTGTAAAAGCACTCTTGGGTATACTTATGTCAAAGAGGTGAAGGTGTAGGTGGAGGTCAGTATCGTATGATGAGGAGGTCTATCGCAATACTTCTCTCCCGCCACTCCCTTACAGCCTTTGGTAAGAAGGGAACGTTAATAAATACGGCCCTAAATCACTATGAATACATTTTCAAACTTATCAATGACAGTACATACTTCCCTTTTAAACCATTTTGAATTATATTTCTTTGTTCGTTCTCATTCATTTATCATAATCATGATGTTGTAATTTTTGTTATGATGAAATAATACATTATTGGCGACATTAGAAAAGAACAAATTGGTTGCCATGGAAATTACCAGTAAACTTCAAGTCTAAAATGCACCCAAACTTCAAAAATTGGGATTAAATGAACTAAAACAGACAAAATATTACATTGTAGTTTGATTCCTGATTTGATTCTTTCATTCCTGATTGATAAGGAATTTAAGAAGTTATTTTAAAATTCGAATAAGCCACAAAAATATAAAATTTTCTATTCATATTCACATCTTGAATCTCAAAACTGGATTGGTCTCACTTTTGATAAAAGAATCAGTATTGAGTGTTAGTGGAGGGGATGTGTGGCCTTGAACGGGCCAATCACGAAAAAGCATCGCGCTAGTCATTGATCTAAAATCAAACAAGTTTGTTTTTCAAAAGCATCCAGCTAGGCCTGCATCTAAACCCACACATCGACCTGCTCGTTATAAGAGTGCACATAATAAGAGATAATGAGTTTGTTCTTCCTGGCGGAGTCATCGAGACCTACATCTTCACCTCTTTGACATAAGTGTACCCTTTGACTACACGAATACTTGGATTAGATTTAGATTGAATCAATTTATAAATCATAATCTACAGGAGCTAGATTTTTTATTACGGATGATGCCCACATGAGTGGAGACTTGTGCATGCGTAATGAGGTGAATGATGAGCTGTAGGAAACGAAGCCAGCCAGAGCCTTATCTTATCACAGACAAGCAACAATATTTTTCAGTAGCTACATAATATGCAAGTAGTGCTTTACCTCACAAATTGCTTATAAATTGTTTCCTACTCCTGTAAATATCAGATTTGGGGAGGGGATCAAGACCACTCTCAGGGACTTCCCTAAAAATATTACTTTTTTTCAGAGGATGACGCCCACATAGGTGTGAAACCTGTGCGTGGGTAATGAGTTGGATGATAGTGATTGATGAGTTAGACCGACAGTTTTAGGTGGGTTCCGAACCACCGGGAAGTGATTTTACAGAAGAGAACGGTGTCTTTTTTGCTGGTTAATCTAATTGGTCACCGTTACTAAGAGTGCCCAGGAGAACGCAGCTTATCTCTATCTGAATGAACAGATACCTGCTACGGCTATCACTTCCCATTTCTAATCTAACTTTATTGCTGGCCAATCCAATCCTTACAAAGTTCGTCCAGGAGTTTCGTAGCTTATCTCCGATTGAACAGATACCTGCTACAGCACTTGGCTATCGCTTCCCTTGATTAAAGACATGGTTGACTTGGGATAGTTTGTGGGGTCTGACCTCAGACAGCAGACCACTTCAAACAAAACAAACTTTAAGTACGAAAAGCCTTTAATTAGTGTGCATTGAGATTGCTGATTTGAGCCGAGGCTCAGCACTTGCGTTTTGGATTGTGATATAAATCAACTGTTTACTATACAAGTTGAAGCGTGTGTGTTGATCCTTGACTGTAATAACATGCACTACTCGTTAGCCTAGCAACGTCGCTAACTACTTTTTTACTATTAACTTTTTATGTGAATTCAACGACTTGCAGTCAAATATTAATTGAAAGCGCTCGGCCTACAGAGTAAGTAAATTCTACTTATTCTCAATGAATATTTGACTGCAAGTCGTTGAATTCACATAAAAACTTAATATTAACAACGCAGTTCGTCATGGAACAAGAAATCCAGATATACTTTTTTACATTCAGAGTGGAGCTTCGATACTAGAGTTAGAGCAAACGTGCGAAATCAAACAGATGCTTTAGAATGGGGTATTGCATTGTCACAGATCACAGAATAGATACTCAATATTCTGTGATATAGCGTAGTAGTGAGAAACAATTGCGACATAACCCATTCATAATTAGTATCAAAGATTCACTGTGCAAGCACCGTAAGTAGAATTTGGTGGCCTCTACTCCAAATATTTGTGTAGCTGTTTTATGACTTGCCTTATGAAAATACAATTTATCGTAAAGAGATGGAATAGTTATAAATGTTTATATAAAATACAATTTATCGAAAAGAGATGGAATAGTTATAGATGTTTATAAACTCGATGGTTTATGTTTGATTTGACGTTGAAGAGCTCTAACTACAAATTTTCACTGATTGAAAGCAAACAGTTATGAAATTCGGCTAGATCAAGGACTTCTAAAACAAGGTAACTTTAAAATTTCTTTGATGAACTCAGCTAAATAATTTAGTTGAATCCGATTTTTAAGCTTTTTTCAAATCTAAAGATGAGCTCATCAAGAGAAGCGCGTATTTTGAAATGTTGTGTACTATTCGGTTGAAGGATAGTTGAAATATTCATGTTTTAAATGGAATGGAATGACATTTTTGAACTAAACTTAGCACTGAACGAAGTTGTCCTTAATCAAGGTTACTAGAAACTGTTTCTAGTAACCTTGGCTCAGGTATGGAGTTAGTATGGTGGTACCTGAATAAGTTCAAGGCCTCCAACTGTTTTAGGCAGCCGGGACCGACAGTCTTGATGTGTCCTCCGAAACACGGGAGTGGCCCGAGGAAAAATGTTTACGTCAGAACTGGAACCTTTGGGCACAGACAACTGTTTCTGTAATCTGTGCTTTGGGTTAGCAAACCAGCACGGCTACGGTCACTCCAGTCTAATGAATAGACACACATACATGTATGTTTAAATTTTTGAAATTGAGACCAAAACTTACTACCAGAAAGGCCCCACAACCAAGATCTGACTGGTATTTTTATGTGGGGGTACTCAGCTAAAAAAAGGATAAGGCTTGATTGCATGGACTATCCATAATCGTCCGTCTACTCCCTCTCCTACTCTATCCTAAAGATGCTGATAAATAAGCGTATGACTTATTGGTGGGGAGCCCCTTAAGCCTGGTACACACGAACGGCAATTCAACTGCAAAATTGAGGTCGATTGCAGTTGAGTTGCCGTCGAAATCGACTGCACTTCGACTTCATTTTTGACGTCGGGCTGACGCTGGCTTGTAGTTCTGTTGCCGTCGTGTGTCTGTGTGTTGACAGCCTTGACACGACTGCAAGCCGACGGCAGTACAGCGTCACGTAGGCAGCACTAGGAGGAAGATAAAGTTGCCGCTGTGTGTGTTGACTCGACTGCATATCGACGGCAGTTTTGCAGTCAGCTGGCTGACAATACCGACGGCAAACGGCGGCGTCGCCCATTGACGCAGGTTGCTGCTCTGTTGACGTCGCCCGTGTATACACTCTATTACATTTCGTATCTAATCCCATTGAATTGTTTTACTGTCAGCAACCGACGGCAATTTTGCAGTTGAATTGCCGTTTGTGTGTGTTGAGCTTTACGGGTAAGATAATGTTCATTTTCTGTAACGGTAACCCATGTAGTCGACCCTTCTTATTCAAGCCAGTTTTCAGCCTGTTAATGCTTTCCACAATTCAGTAATGATATATGATAATTCAATAACAGAAAGGTATTATCAAATTCAAAATCCATATAATAAGGCACATATATCTTTAATATTTGAGTAAACTTTCTGACTACAAATGGACTTAATCTTCAACAATCACTATTCTATTTCTTTTAGTATTGCACCAATTATAAAATTAAATAATTTGGCAAACAACCACAACTGAACTTGAGCAATTACACATCAATCAACAAAATCATAGTTCTTAAAAAATAATATTTTATATTCATTAAAAACTTCTACTCAGATTTCTTTTTAATAGTAATGAATTTACTTAACTAATAATAACTGATATCTCCAACAAATAAAAACTTAATAGGTAATAAATATAATACACCTTTTTCATGATCACTCATTAAAATTACTACAACCCTTTCAAAAGTATCTCACGAAATTAAAAAAAACATGAAACAACACATAACATACAATAGTACAAATAAAATTCTAGGATGTAAGAACGTACAATACTTAAAAATTCAATTGAAAAAATACACTATCACAGCATTACCGAAAGCTAGATCATTTTAAAGAATGTGAGATTTCAAGTGGTGAGATTTCACTCATATTAGTGAGTTTTACTCTTCAGAGACGAGCTACTTAGTGTGCAGCAGTGCTTCAAGAGACAATTTGTTTGATTTGATCAACAATTATTTGAGCCACTCCTTCAGATGAATCTAGCACGAAATCATGTCTAAATCGGCTGTCAAGAGTAGATGATTCAATGCCAGGCACCGCTTCTTTCAATCTATCCTGGTAGGTAAGAGGAGCCCAACCATCGGCTGCTCCAAAGTAGACTTTAAACTTATCTTTGCATTCCATGATTACCTGTAACATTGCATACGCCAATGAGAATCTATAGATTTTGGGACAAGATATAAAAATAAAACTATACAATGAAGTATCCAAGGACCAGATCCTGAAATTAGATAATGTGCTGAAAGGCCTTTGCACCATTAGCATTCTATGATTTCTGTAAAAATATTATGATTTCCGATTTACAAGTATTCACAGTGGCAGTTCTTACAATGAAGTTTTGATTTTTTTTCTTAATTCACTGCTTTTATAAAACTATTTTTTGCATTCGATGATTTGAAATTTTAGAAAAAATGTAAAACTACGAAAATAATAGTGACGCTCGCACTCTATCTATATAAATAAAATTAGAGTTTTGTCTGTACATTCATCAGAATTATATATTCTTTGGTTATTTTTACGTTTTATACATCAAATAAGCCGAAAATAGTCGAATCTCACTTTCTGTCTGTCTGTCTGTCACGGCCCCAAAGGCATTTTACGCGGTCTTCTCCTCAAAAACGAGAGCATCGATCGGGATTTTAGTTATTGAACAGTTTATTGACAATGTCTTTAGCTATAAAAAACTAAATTAACTTTTTTTTAACAGAGTAATAAACGTTTAAAAACCAAGTGTTTTGCGATTTTGGATACATTTTACGCGGCCTTCTCCTGAAAAACGAGAGCATCGATCGGGATTAAAGTTATTTATCAGTATTGAAAACCTTTTTGACAATGTCTTTAGCTATAAAAAACTAAATTAACTTTTTTTTAACAAAATAATAAACGTTTAAAAACCAAGTATTGTGCGATTTTGGATACATTTCTTCCAAGTTTTATTACCACATAAGAATAACAACAAATCACGTAATTTATCATGATATATCAATCAGCTGTTCTCAAATATAAATGGTGGGCCCTTCGCGGCGTTATTTACGCTGTCTGCAGACTTGTTTAGTCAGAGCATTGCAGTCTTTTAGGAAACACTAGCAGCTACCCGTCCTTCCTACGGATTATGTTAAGAAATACGACTAAATATGTTTCGGCTCTTTTGATAGCAACGATCATGAAGTTGTTAGCAGCTTAGTTAACAACTTAGGACGTAAACAATTCAGTGACAGTTATCAGAGAGAATATTTGAGAACAGCTGATTGATAAATCATCATAAATTACGTGATTTGTTGTTGTTCTCATGTGGTAATAATAGTGCTACCTGGCGAATTCCCAAGAGCCTAGCACAAACCGCACCTTCCTAAAATGTTAATTTTTGTTTTGATAAATTGAAATAAGAAAATTGTTGGGGATTGAGCAATGAGGTGTAGAATATAGAATTTTCAAATGAGGCTGTAAAACATAGGATATAAATGGAGGACCTGCGGTAAGAGGGGTAGGAAATGAGGTTGTAATAAAATAAAAAGGAATAGTTGAGTAATACCTTGTTAATGTTCCTATCACCATATGAGAAGTCGTTTCTGTAGACGCCGATGCGTGTGCACACGTTGATGAGATGAGTCACTGATGATAAAGCGTAGCACTCGAGGTATTGTTATGCACTGAGGAGTGAGGTCGGTGAGGATGAATGAAGAATTATTTTAGAATAAATAGGATGGAACTACTTTCACGGCCGATATAAAATACTGGAGGTTTTGAATTAAAGAACAAGAAAAATAAAGTGCTAGTTGCGGTTATAAGCAAATGAGGCTTCAATAAACCGAATATTGAGGTTTTACAAAATAATAAATTAATAAGTAATTATTGCGGTTGTAACGAATTCTATTACTTGAGGTTAGAACGACGATTTGTTCATAGCGATGCGGTTTCAACAAGAATGCAATTGGGAATTACCATTCAAGCTGCCAATACAACTTTAGCATGCGCAGTGGCCAATAAAACTGGTTGCCATGGCAACACTATAGAAAGTCAAGTAACAGCTACACATGTTGAGCAGAGATAAAACATAAACTAACTTAAACTACATTAAATACGAAACATAGCGGGGGCCTTGAATCCACCTGGATTCAACAAGAATGATAAAAAAAATAATAAAGTTCACAACTAGTGAATAAAGTTCATAACACTAATTACAAGGGTGCCAAGCTGGGCTATAAATTATTTGGAGTTTGCGGGTAGCGGAAACACCTTGTGGGATGGACGTGTCAAGGTTCCTTGGCGAGTCTTCAAATGCACCACACGAACAATTCCATCTTGTCCCGGAGAGACACCAGTAATGCGTGCTAATGGCCAGGTAAGTGGTGGAGTTGGTTGATGGACCAAGACAAGGTCACCAATGTGGAGATTATCAACAGCCTTATTCCATTTGGCTTTCTGTTGAAGGGTATGGATATATTCCAAATGCCATCTCTTCCAAATGTGCTGGTGGAATGCTTCAATCAATTTCCAATGTTTGAGGCGATTGAGGTTGACATTTTGTATGTCTTCTTCAGGAACTGCCACCAAAGGAGATCCAATCAAGAAGTGACCTGGTGTAAGTGCTGAGACATCATTAGGATCGTTTGATAGAGGTGTGAGAGGTTGAATTCAATATTGCCTCTATTTGAGTGACCAGTGTCGTGAATTCAACAAGTGTTAATGTGTGTTCTCCAATGACACGTCGGAGATGGTGCTTGATGCTCTTGATTGCTGCTTCCCAAAGGCCACCCTGATGTGGAGCTGCAGGTGGGTTGAAGTGGAAAGTAATGCCTTGTGTAGCAGCAAATTCAGAGAGTAGGAGTTGCTTTGACTTGGAAAGTGCTTGGAAGGTATTGTTAGCACCAACAAAATTAGTCCCACAGTCAGAGTAGAGGTTTTTGCAGAGACCACGGCGAGAAACAAATCTTTTCAAGGCAGCAATGAAGGCCTCAGAAGACAAGTCTGTTACCACTTCAATGTGGATTGCTTTGGTGACCATGCATACGAAAGCACATATGTAGGCCTTTGTGAGTGATGTGGATCTGAGGTTGTGCACCTTGATATTGAATGGGCCAGCATAATCAATCCCAGTATTGAGGAAAGGGCGAGAAGGTGTCACACGAGCCTGAGGTAGATGCCCCATGGGTGGAATGTTGTGGCGAGGTTTGTGTCGAAAGCAAACATTGCACTTAAAAATTCGAGAGCGGATGATACTACGTGCAGAGAGTATCCAAACATGTTGTGAAAGAAGAGATTGTGTTAGTTGAGCTCCAGAATGCAAATATTGTCGGTGGTAGGAGTCAATCATGAGGTTGACCACATGATGTTGCTTTGGAAGGATGATAGGATGTTGAACATCTTGAGGTATATGACAATGCTTGAGACGTCCTCCAACTCGCAGGAGACCATCATCATCAAGATACGGAGAGAGGCGGCAAAGTGAGTTTGATACAGTGGAGGTTTTGTCAATTTTCAGCTTGGCAATGTCTTCTCGAAAGGCTGAGTCTTGAACTTGTTTGAAGATTATACATTCGGCAGTAGCCAATTCTCGGGTGGAGAGAGGGCCAATCTTCTTTGGTGGGTGTCGAGTATTGAAGACAAAGCGGAGGAGGTAAGCCATAACACGCTGAAGTTTACTGAAGTGAGAAAATTTTTGTAGGAGATCCCATTCAAGAGGTGCAGTAGCAACGAGAGTGATGGGTGACAGAGGTTTGCTCTCATCAGTATCAGCAAGTTCCACTGGAGTGAATGCAGATGTAGGCCAGAGGTTGGGAAGGCTTCTGTAGCCAGGATGGACCTGTCCACCACAAGTTGTGAGCGGGTAGTTCAGCTGGAAGTATACCACGTGAAGCACAGTCTGCAGGGTTTTGTTCACCAGAAATGTGTCTCCAGCTATCAGTTGGTACCAATTCTTGGGTTTGAGCAACCCGGTTTGCTATAAATGTTTTAAGACGATGCGGAGGAGTCTGTAACCAAGTCAAGGCCACAGTAGAGTCACACCATAATGTGATAGAAGAAAACTCCAGTTTTTTGTGAAAGGTTGAGATCACATATGAGGTCAGTTGAGCAAGCAAGTGAGCAGCACACAGTTCTAGACGTGGTAGAGTGAGTTTTTTCAAAGGGGCCACTCTGGTTTTGGAGATGAGTAACTGGACAGTGGGGGAAGTATCAGTTTGTGATGTCCTGAGATATATCACTGCGGCAAATCCACGTTCAGAAGCATCTGCAAAACCATGAAGTTCAATGAGGCTTGAGTGCAAGAACTGTAGAGCTCGTGGTATGGAGATATCTTGAAGTGTGGCTGATGTGTCAACAAAGCTTTGCCACATTGCAAGCAGTTCAGGAGGTAGAGGTTGGTCCCAATTTAGGCCCTTTGTCCAAAGAAGTTGCATGAAGCATTTAGCCCACAGAACCACTGGTGAGAGGAATCCACAAGGGTCATAGATCTTGGCTATCACACTTAGTACTTTACGCTTAGTGGTAGCATCATGAGGTAGATTGAAGTTGTAGGCAAAACAATCATTTGCTGCTGACCATTGGATACCAAGGATTTTGAAATGAGGTTGTTGATCATCCTGAAGAAATACCGGTTTCTCAAGGTGACCATCAGGAAAGCTGGAAAGAAGTGCATTAGAATTTGAAGTCCATTTACGTAATTCAAATTCACCACATTTGAGTAGAGAGATAAGTTGTTGTTGCAGTCTTAAAGCCTCTTCTTCGGAGTTGGCACCAGCAATGACATCATCAACAAAGGTTTGAGAACGCAGAAGTTCAGCTGCTTCTGGGTAGGAATTGCCTTCTTCAGTGGCAAGTTGATGAAGAGTTCTTATAGCAAGATATGGAGAACAGCTCATGCCATATGTTACTGTGGTCAATTTGAAGACAGATGCAGGCTGAGTAGCATCAGTACGCCATAAAATCAATTGATAGCACTGGTCATCAGGGTGAACCTTGATTTGCCTATACATTTGACGTATATCACAAGAAAAGACAATCTTGTGCAAGCGGAATACCAGCAACAAATCACAAATATTGTTCTGCATTTTCCTTCCAGTGAGGAGAATCTGGTTCAAGGAAATACCAGTTGAGGTTTTTGCACTAGCATCGAATACAGTGCGTAGACGAGTAGTGCTGCTAGCTTCTTTGAGGACACCATGATGTGGTAGAAAATAATGAGGAGTAGATAGATCAGTGGTACTATTCAGTTCCATATGACCTAATGTCAAATATTCTGACATGAAATCAGTATACAAAGACTGAAAATGAGGTTGCGCCTTGAATTTCCTTTCTATAGAATTTAATCTTTGTTCAGCATTGGCTTTAGACTGACCCAAAGTGGGGTGGTTAGCCTTGAATGGCAGTCTGACACAAAATCGTCCAGATTCATCACGTGAATAGGTTGAGAGGAAATGTTCATCACACAATTTTTCTTCTTCAGATTTTTCAGATGCCATTGGAGGCTCTTCTTGTTCCCAAAAGCGTTGGAGAGAGTTATGCAAATCCAAATTGTTGATAGCCAAGAGGGTGGCTGATGCTTGCAGAGTGATGGAAGAATCAGCTTTAGGCTTGCATGGAGTCTCACCCATGACCATAAAACCAAGATGAGTCCCAATTAAACTCGGCAGGCCAGGACCAAGATGATGAACAATCTGGTTGAGCAGAAGAGGAAAAACAGAGCCACCAAGAAGAATGTCGATGCCTCCAGCTAGATTAAATGTAGGGTCAGCCAGAATATATGGTCGAACCTTTTCCAATACCTCTGGATCAATTTCCATGCGAGGTATATCAACACAAATTTTATCAATAATCAAGAACTCTTGATTAAGTGAAATCACTTTTCCACTCAGAGTTTCAATAGAAAGAGAGGTGAGGCCCTTAGAACGTATGGGGGCTTGAGAAAATCCAACAACACTGTGGTTGCTCTTAGTGCGAGATGCACTTAATACTTGTGCAGCATGTTCATTGATGAAACATGACTGACTACCAGAATCTGCGAGGGCGCGGAAAACATAACTTTTTCCATGAGGAGAGGTAATTTTAACGAGTAGCGTTCCCAATAGCACTGTAGACATTGATGAACGATGAGAGGGTTGATTATTCTCAGTAGTGGTCAGTACTACTGAAGGAGGTGTCATGTTGACTTGAGGTTGACCCACAGAAACTGCACGGCTGCTGGGTTGGAGAGGTGTCATATTGACAGTTGAGTGGTTATTTTCAAAGTGCAACAAAGTATGGTGCCTTTTATGACATGTGAAACAGTTTGATTTCGATTTACACTTGTCAAGAGTATGATTTCCTAAACAAGAAATGCATCTTTTATTTTCTTTGACAATTTGAAAACGTGCTTTGGGTGCATTGTTTTTGAACACAGGACATAAATAAATCTTATGTTCATTGTTATGACAAACAAAACAGTCATAAGGTTTTGTGTCACTTTTGATTTCATCATTATAAGTAGTCATCAATGCTACCTTGTTTGTAGAAAAACTCCTATTTATTTTAGGAAAGAATTTATTTTCAGATACTGAAGTAGACATTGAAGCGGTTTTTGAGGTAGAAGAAGAGTGAAGATTTGAATTTTCAATTTCATTGCACTCCTGAGTTAAAAAAGTAATTATTTCTTTTGCTTCAGTAAGTACAGATTCGCTAGATTTGTTCAAAGAACGAAAATGTTCAAACTTTTTTCGGAGGTTATTATCCATTTTTCGCATCATCATAGCACACAGTAAAGGATTATCAGCGGTTATATCAATTTTTAATCCCTTCAAAGCTTGTGTATTCTCATTGTAGGAGTTCAAAAATTTCCGCATTTGAGCCGGTTGATGAGTGATATTGGGTAAATCGAGAATTTTATTGAGATGCAGTGTTATCAATCGGCGAGGTGAATTATAGCGTTCATGAAGCAAGTCATAGGCAATCTGATAATTACTCTCAGTTAGTGGTAATGATTTAATTAAATCAAGAGGTTCTCCTGAGACTGAGCTCAACAGGTATTGAAGTTTGACTACACCTGATAATGTAGAATTTGAATGAATGCTTGAATTGTATAAATTAATAAATGAGGTCCAATCGAGAGGGTTTCCAGAAAATTGTTTCAAGTCAAGCTTAGGTAAGCGAACTGGCTGTTCATTTTTTACTTTAGACTGATTCAATTTCGTTTCTAAGTTGTGTAACGTGAGATTAATAGAGTCAATCATTTCATCAGCACTATTAAGAGGTGCATAATTTGGTTTGAATTCTTTGTCTTCTTCTAACTGTAATTCATGATAACAATCCAGTGAGTCTGATAAGTCTGATCTTAATTTGTTCAGAGATTTTGAACGAGCGAGTAATTTCTGATAAATTTCCTTATCAGAGATCTTTTTTGACATATCAAATAAGATTTGAATTTGTTCAAAAGCATTATTCTTCTTAGCGGTGATCACTGCTAACGATTTAGCCATTATAACTAACTAAGTTACCTATTTGAAAACAGTAATAAATTATCACAAGTATTGAAGTTGACAATATAATAACCCGGGGTATAATAACTAAATGAGATTGCACTAATAATAGTGATAATAAGCTGATAACATGACTCGACACACTGCCGTGGTAGTAATTGAGGTAATTACGATTACAAATTGAGTGATAAGTGGCAAGCATTCACAAAAGAAATCTAATAATATTCGAAATATAAAACAAGTAATGCGTTTATCAATAAGCATGAATATTCTGAGAATTCAATTGAATTAAACAATTATCTGAATTGAATTCACTCAAGTTACGAATTGAATGCAAGATATTATACTTATTGAACATTCGAAGTATGATATGAATAAATCAAATAATATTTCAATTTTGAAATAAGCAATGTAATTTTACACAATTGAATATAATTATCAGTCAAGTTCACGGAATAACAATAAGTATTTATTTCAATTAGAAATATACCACAAGCCATAAGCAGTTATTCTCATTTGATAGCATAAGCTATTAGTGAATGAATAGTAGGTTATTTTCAAGTTCAATGTAAACAAAGTTGACCTTGACGACGCAATGCTCAGCTATAATGTCAGCCTGAATACTACAGAGCTCCGTTATAATCACGATGAAACAAAACAATGAGTTGTTTACGACTTTTGAGCACAATAGACAAATTTTAACTTGCAAGGCATTGATAGTGAACTCGTTTGAACAATGTGCTTTGTAACTTGTAATACCGTATAACTTGTACTTGCACCAAAAATGATAGCTTTATTTAATGAGCAATGAATATGTATTTCCATAGAATGAAAATAAAAAATGATCCGATCCGGGGCCCGGATGACCAAAATGTTGGGGATTGAGCAATGAGGTGTAGAATATAGAATTTTCAAATGAGGCTGTAAAACATAGGATATAAATGGAGGACCTGCGGTAAGAGGGGTAGGAAA
Organism: Conomelus anceps; assembly: GCA_948455865.1. Lineage (NCBI taxonomy): Eukaryota > Metazoa > Arthropoda > Insecta > Hemiptera > Delphacidae > Conomelus > Conomelus anceps. The sequence goes on along the minus strand of OX418225.1, from coordinate 33,103,008 downwards.
TGAGGTTGTAATAAAATAAAAAGGAATAGTTGAGTAATACCTTGTTAATGTTCCTATCACCATATGAGAAGTCGTTTCTGTAGACGCCGATGCGTGTGCACACGTTGATGAGATGAGTCACTGATGATAAAGCGTAGCACTCGAGGTATTGTTATGCACTGAGGAGTGAGGTCGGTGAGGATGAATGAAGAATTATTTTAGAATAAATAGGATGGAACTACTTTCACGGCCGATATAAAATACTGGAGGTTTTGAATTAAAGAACAAGAAAAATAAAGTGCTAGTTGCGGTTATAAGCAAATGAGGCTTCAATAAACCGAATATTGAGGTTTTACAAAATAATAAATTAATAAGTAATTATTGCGGTTGTAACGAATTCTATTACTTGAGGTTAGAACGACGATTTGTTCATAGCGATGCGGTTTCAACAAGAATGCAATTGGGAATTACCATTCAAGCTGCCAATACAACTTTAGCATGCGCAGTGGCCAATAAAACTGGTTGCCATGGCAACACTATAGAAAGTCAAGTAACAGCTACACATGTTGAGCAGAGATAAAACATAAACTAACTTAAACTACATTAAATACGAAACAAAAATTTTGTTTTTTTTCAACAAAGAAATAATCGATAAAACATAAGATGAGCTTTAATTCACCAGACATATGTTTCCTAAAAGACTGCAATGCTCCGACTACACAAGTCTGCAGACAGCGTAAATAACGCCGCGAAGGGCCCACCATTTATATTTGAGAACAGCTGATTGATATATCATGATAAATTACGTGATTTGTTCTTATTCTTATGTGGTAATAAAACGTGGAAGAAATGTATTCAAAATCGCACAATACTTGGTTTTTAAACGTTTATTATTATGTTGAAAAAAAAGTTAATTTAGTTTTTTATAGCTAAAGACATTGTCAATAATGTTTTCAATACTGTTCAATAACTAAAATCCCGATCGATGCTCTCGTTTTTGAGTAGAAGGCCGTGTAAAATGTATCCAAAATCGCACAATACTTGGTTTTTAAACGTTTATTACTCTGTTAAAAAAAAAGTTAATTTAGTTTTTTATAGCTAAAGACATTGTCAATAATGTTTTCAATACTGTTCAATAACTAAAATCCCGATCGATGCTCTCGTTTTTGAGGAGAAGGCCGCGAAAAATACCTTTGCGGCCGTGACAGACAGACAGACAGACAGAAAGTGAGATAAGACTATTTTCGGCTTATTTAATGTATAAAACGTAAAAATAACCAAACAATATACAATTCTGATAAATGTACAGACAAAACTCTAATTTTATTTATATAGATATGTCTGGTGAATCAAAGCTCATCTTATGTTTTATCAATTATTTCTTTGTTGAAAAAAAAACAAAATTTTCTAATTTAAATTTATCAAAACTAAAATTAACATTTTAGGAAGGTGCGGTTTGTGCTAGGCTCTTGGGAATTCGCCAGGTAGCACTATTATTACCACATAAGAACAAATCACGTAATTTATCATGATATATTAATCAGCTGTTCTCAAAAAATATTCTCTCCGATACCTGTCACTGAATTGCTGACGTTCTAAGTTGTTTACTAAGGGCCCGTTCACACGATACAGTTTTTGTGCGGTACAGTAAATTTGCTGTATCAGTTATTTTGCAGTGCTTTCGTTTGCATGTACATTTCATATTGTATGTTCGCACAATACTATCTCGACTGGATCCAGTAAAAAAGCTGTTCTAGCCGATTTCTACATTCGGTTTTGTCTTCGAAACTGTATCACTAAAATCAGCTGTACCGCAAAATAACTATCCGTATCCGGTGGCACATGTATTGTACCGGTAATGGATATGTTCAAACGATACGCTTATTACGCTGGAAGAGTCTTCAGATCGTCAGCATTGATCTTCTTCATTGATATTCTTCAGCATTGATCTTCTTATTAGTGAATTCCAGTGTCCAGAAGTGGAAGATATTAATTGTGAAAATTTAATTTCTCTAATATATGAGAGACCCGCCTTGTGGGACAAGACGTAAGATCAATATAAAAATAATGAGAGAAAAATGTTTAGAATATTGAAACCAGAATTTGCGTACTTTGATCAAAATTTAAGAGAAACCTTCAGTAAGAAACTTATTTAAAAAAATCTTACACAAATAAAAAAAAAATCCTGGACTGGAATAAATAAAACTGAACTGGAAGCGCAATGGTGGGAGTTGCTGGTCTCCTATCGGGCGCCTCCCCAGGTGGCGGATTGGGGGATGCCTCCTAGATATAGGTGGTACCGGGGAAATGAAATACCCGGGGTGGACCAAAACCAGCATAGAAACTGCTGCCTTGCAGATGGAGGTCAATGGAAATCCAAAGGCTAGGGGAAGAAAACCCCAATAGAAAATTGACTGCTGCCTTGTAGTTCAGCATTGGTTTGTTAAAGGCTAAGGAAGGAAACCTGAAAAAATTCCCTGGTCCTCCAGGTTGGGGGTTGGATGTGGGGCTAACTCCCCCACTCCATAAAAAAACATTTTTTATGGAAGCACAAAATGATAGGAACGGACGGCCCTCAAGGAATTTAGTAAAGGAACAGACATTTAAACGATCGCTGGATAGGGACCGTTAGCGACAATTACTAGTGCAGGCCAAGACCCGTCCTGGGTTGTAGGGCCACTGAAGAAGAAGAAGAAGAAGAAGAAGAAGAAGAAGGAAGCGCAATGGAAGAAGGAGGAGAGCACAGCAATAAGCAGCGATGTTGTGAACATCACAGTACAGTTGACGCCGTACAGTAAAAAAACCGTACTGCAAAAAAACTGTATCGTCTGAACGGGGCCTAAGCTGCTAACAACTTCATGATCGTTGCTATCAAAAAAGCCGAAACATATTTAGTCTTATTTCTAAACATAATCCGTACGAAGGACGGGCAAAATAGCTAGTAGATAAGGAAAGTATTTGGGGTGATCAACCTTCAAATTTTTGTTTGTGTTTGAGCCCAAATCAATAACGGCACAGTAGCCGGCAGCTAGCTGTGTACTACGGCGGAGGGAAACGAGAGTTCCACATTGCCTATACTGGAAACATTAACCGTTCCCAGAAAGGCATCGATATCACCCTGCAAACCTTACTTCTTCAGCATCCAGTTTCAAGGTTACGAGTGCAAAGCTAAATGCTGGCAACTGTAATTAGAGCTATTCTAATTACCGTACCAAACTAAAACAGTGACTTTATAGAGCTATTGCTTCCCACCGCAGTTATCTTGTGTCCATTTTATTAGATTCTGTATCTTTTTAGAAATTAGATATATATATTATAAACATACAACCATATGCTTTCTAAGTGACTGTATAGCTCTGACAATATAGTAGGCTTTTAAACGTTTTTGTTCCCGCCCAGCACAGGTAGTTTTACCTCGCCGTTTGAGCCATGTTATATGCAGACCGACAATTTCATGTGGGTTCCAAACCAATGGGTGAGTGGAATAATTTGTAACAGAAGATTGTTGTGCCTTTGATTTTGTGGAACCTCTTTTCTTCACAATAGATGAGAAAAATAAATATATGCTGTCTATTAAGGCCCGTGCAGACATGTAACGTAACATCACTCCATAACAAAGTTTGCCACAACAAGATGTCGTCGCTTAGCATACGGGACGATGCTATTTTATGTAGTGATGTTACGCAATGAAGATACGTTACAATGCGATGTTACATGTCTGGACGGGCCTATACACTTGAATACCGTAAATTTCCCAATAGCTAGATGTTTTCTTTTTCTTTTTTTTCGTACTAGCATTGAAGATGATATGAAAAACAACTGTGAAATAATTTTTTTTTCAATTCAATTAGAAATGATGTAGTGAGATTGATAGTATCATAAGCGTATCCAGAAATTTTTCATGGGGAGGGTCCACTTACCGGAGTCATCTCACCTACATACAACACTCCTTAACTACGTATGAACTTCTCAAAGAAGTCAAGTCCCTGAGATTGGATTGAATTTGTTTCAACATAATGAAGAAATCCCACGCCTGATTGATTTCTGAACTATCACAACTACTGTTTGAGGATGAAGTGGATGTTTCTTTAATTATTAATGTTTTAGCGTGAAAGTAATGGATTATACGCGAATATTTTTTTTTTCAGCCAAAACAAACTTAAAACGAGAAATAAAAAATCCACATGAAAAATTAAAAACTAATATTAAACGGCAGTATTTATTTTATTCACTATTAAAACTTGTATAAATGCACGATTGTATGGCATTGTACCAGGACCGAGAACGAAATTATTAATTTTACTTCAACACCGACCGTGATCCACGCAGAAACTGAGCTTCTGAACAGTTGAAAAGCTCAAACGGAAGTCTATAAAATCATTTTGTTATTTTATCATGGAAAAAGAATTCACAATGTCAACATTTGCGAGCAATGCTACTATAATAGGGTTTTTTTTCTAAACTAATGACTTCTCCCAGTTTTGTAATGAAATTCTAACCCACTGTTTTTCGATAATGTACCATACATTAAAGTTATCTCCTCTATCGTATAAAGATAGACTAAACATGCTACAACAGCCGCTTTCTCAGTTCTCAAAACTCCAATATTGTAATATTAATTCCATCTAGATTAAATTTTGTTCACTAGAATTATTATCACTGGTATAGAATTATTCTCAAGAACCTTTCCTACAGAAAAAACATTCTATCTAGTGCTTAGTCAACTCAAATGGGGGGGGGGGGGGGGGTCCGGACCCGGGGACCCCCCCCCCCCCCTTGAATACGCCCCTGGATAGTATATTGATGGTATCTGTATCAATAATGGTGTAACAGACATGGATCTATAGTTATGAATAAATGATAAATTATATGCAGGTGTCTAAAAAGTCTCTTCAAGAATACCTTTTTTTTTGTTTTTTTTTAACACTCAATTCATATTTGTTAACATGTAGTATCTATTTTGTTTTTATATCACATATCCATTGTAAGTTTATATCATGAAATAATTGAAAAATGTCATTGAAATTTTATAATGATAATTCAATTCATTTCCGATATGAAATTTATTTTATAACAGTTCTAAAATAAAAATGAAAAGCTGGGAAAATCGCAATTTATTCCATTATCACAATGTCATTTACGTGAATTGAAGTCTCCATAGCAAATTTCTATGCAATAGAAATCAGTTTGTTTATGAAATACAATAGATGATATTTCGAAAAAATGGAGACTGCACGGTTAACAAAGGTAATTTGGGTGTTGATAATATGTAACAGTTTTGAACCGGAACAACAGCTGAATATCTTGGGCATTTTTAAGACAGCCTGAATGTTATTCATATGATTAGATAACTATTCATAATAGTTCATAGGATAACAAATAATACTAGGAAGATAATAAATTAATTAATAATATAATTACATCCAAGTAAATTCTCTATGAAAATGGATTATGGACAAACATAATATTTGTTATAATTTCATATTACCATAACATGGCTCAAGCGAAGACATTGAACTTCCCTTATAAAGATCACCCTACCACGTGCTGCTTACTTATTGTTTACAAAAAGAAACCAGGAGAATACATGTAAAAATAGGTGTACTATATCGTAATAATAAAGATGACATTTTACTTACTTCTTTATCAAGATCAACAATTTTGAGCATCTCATCGTGGGCCAATCCAAAAACGTTTCGTAAGCACAACGGCTGTACCAGACGGAGGGTCGCATCCAAAAAGCTTTTGTCAACTGAACTGTGTCCTTTAAGAATAAAAACCATCTTTACTAGCCAGGTGCGCATCGATAGTGGGAATAGAGTAAAGATCTGAAATGCATAAAAATATAATTAATATCCTCCTGTCCTATTATGTAGAGCCTGGATCAAATCAAAAATTTAATTTATTCTACAAAAGACAAAAAATTAACAGATCGAACAATGTATAGGTGGATCGCCAAGAGAATGGCATCACCAAACATGTTTTCATATGGGGCCCAATGCCATTCTCAAGACGATCCACCTATATTTATGTGTACATGTGTGTTTCACGGATCTAAAAAACGACTCAAGGTTTTGATAAAAATTACGAATATCAGGGCTTTTGGGGGCAATAGAAAGATTTCATTAAGTCTCATTTTTGTAAAAACACAGGAAAAATCTATCTTTAAGGGAACAGTGGATAGAAAATACTGTTTTAAATCAGAAAGCACGCTTGGAATTCGTGTTTTTATCATAGCCCAGGCAAAATTAAACCAAAAAAAGGCCAACAAAATTGATACAAAGCTGGATTTTTTAAAAATCCATTCTAGGCATCCAAAAAAGATTTCCCCAAGTTTGTGAAAACATTCTTCAATTCGAAATTAAAGTATATAAAATTCTACTACGAGTGATGTTTAACAATACCAAATCGGTTCAGTTGTTCATTCACAATCAATTTTCAAAAATCAATGTATTTTTACTCCCCTTTGTGAAATATGAGTCACCTCCATGTTTCGATGCATTTATCTTGTAAATGCTCACTCCAACACAAACAATTTATAGGAAAGAAGTTTTAGATCATTGAATTTACTTCCGAAAGAGTACTCAATTTCAAAATTTTGCCAATTTGTTTCTAAGAAATGCAATAAACCTGAACCACTGTATTAGGACAATAACCAAGTTTCATAAGTAAGTGATATCAGGAAAAGCATTTAGTAGTTTTTTCTCAACGGATTCTCGTGTATTTTTAGACGCTGAGTCTGTATCTGAACTTTGTAACTCCGAAATGTGGTCAGGTGGTGATGGGGGGGGGGCCTTTGTCACCAACGGTGGACCCCCTCCGCCCCTTTGAACGGTTAATCGCTCTTTATTGAGTGATAACTCATTCTTCTCAGCTCATTGAGGCGGTCTAAATTCATATGTAACATGTCAATTTCTGACAATAATAAACCATTTTACTTGAAATGGCAGTATGCATAGGTAGGGCTACACTTGGAAAATGAAATTGTTTCAATATTGATATAGATCAGGAACTACTGGGATTAATATCATATTATTCATTTTGACACTGAATTGGAGAATTGTGATATCTCATTGGTCTAGAGCCCGGGGTCTAACTGACTCCGATTGCATAATAAGTTTCATTTTGCTACTGGTTTGATAAGGCGCAAATATAGTGAACTGTATTAACATCACTTTCTAATCTCTAATATCTATTTTATACCGTAGTCGTAAATGAAATTCATTTTTGCCTCGTTTAAATATATATATTTTTTGCAAATAAAGTCAGGTCATACTCACCCAAGATAGGAAAATAATTGTGCTGAACAAGTAAACAGTGAGAAGAGGATGAAGAAACTTTCCACTGGGCGTTTCCTTCATATGTTCAAGTGTGGGAAATACCAGAAAGCATTTCGCTATCTGTTTTCTGAGTTCGGGAATCTTGAGGAGTTCAACGGTGACTTTTGCGCCGAACGAGTGCGCAATTATGTAGATCTTTTTGTCTTCTGGAATGTACTGTTTAATGAAATCCGCCTTATGAGTCACCTGCTCCGCAACATTATAAACCTTGTGTATTCCATTCACGACTGTTACACCAGTATTTATTTGTGTTTCTTTCGTTGGAATCTCATGTCCTGCAATAAATTAAAATATCGTAAAATCGCGTTGGATCAAAGAGCTTCAGCCTTGGTGACAAGTCATGCAAGTTTGGTTACGTGACATAGGGTGACTTCTTGTGTGACAGAAACTAATTATAGCTTTCAACTGTAAAGTCCAAACTGCATTCTTTATTCATCAATCAAAACGTTACTATCTTAAAGTGTAGTATCTTTAGCCTCTTTCAACTATTGAGTGACTCTTCAAACGTCAACAATAATTAATAGAATAGAATTTAAAAAAATTCTGTAACTCAGCTTGCAAGTATACAATTTCTATAATAGCATTTTACATAAATAAATTTTAGAAAATTATACAAATTACTGTGATAAACAGTAGTATGAGGCACCCCTGTAGTATAAACTGTATTGGGGTAAACTGTATTACTTAGACAAGGAAAATGATCACGTTTAGCCCGGTAATCTAGATTAGCTTAAACTATTAATTTTCATATTTAGCAAAAACATAAAAAATCTCCAGCTACTTAGTGCCTTCAACCTAATCATTTTATCCAGTTCTCAATGGCATCTATGTTAAGAATGAATCGCCGCACAAACATTTTTAAAAATACTTTGATTTCAAGTTTTTCCAATCTGGTTTTATTTTGTTCTATATTTTTGGAGCTTGATAATTAAAAGATATTTTATACACTTCTCTATAGGGGCTTAGCACTACAGTTAACACAGTTATTATGTTTTGGTCTAATTGTGGACTTCGCAAATGAAGAATAAGGCATTTCAAGATTGTTTTCCTCACTGAGCTGACTCAGTTGTATCAGTGTGCAAAGTCCACTGAAGCTTTATGCTTGACAATCGCAGCGCAGAAATAATGAAAATCTTCGAGAACTTTGCTATTTATTCATTTAATTACAGTGCATGTAAATAGAACAGCTTGAGCTCTGGTGTACAGCTACTATCAGTAAATTGATGAACACTAAAATTTTCATCCAACCATAGCTCTCAACTTGGACTAGAAGTACTGGAATAATCAAGTCTCTCTGACACCCTGTTTCCGACAAGAATGCACCTCTAAAGTGGCGCTCTTTAATTGAAAAAAAAAAAAATCATTAGATACTAGACTGAATCTTTTACTTCAAATTTTTCTTTGCTTTCTTATTCCTGAAAATCTATTTCTATATATCATATTATTATACAGTATTTATTGTAATTTTGAATGAGTTAATATATTATAAATTATTTTGTGGATGGCTGTTTCATGCTTTGACTGCTGTACCCACATCAACGTCGATAGCCCAACTAATCATTATCAAACTAACGGGTTATCGATTCTATATCATAATTCCTTATGATATATCATAATTTATGATTTAATTGTGTATTCATTTTTAAATAAATTGAAATTAAGCTTTTGATTCGAATATGAACCATGATATTTTATTCCTCTACATAATATATGTTATAGAAACGATATTATGTAAACTTTACTTATATATTGTGAAAGCTAACCCTTAATGGTTGATGTTAGGTTAGGTTAGGTTACCATTACAACTAGCGAATTAAAAGTGAAACTATATTGTAAGCATAATTGGCAGTACATGTCTGTAAGACTTTTCAACACGCTTCCAAATCATGTGAAGGAAATGGAAGTAAAATATTATAGAAAATATTTAAAAGATTTACTGATAAGTAAATGTCTATTAAAGTTGATGAATTTTTCAATATAAATTTTAAATATTGATGTTAATTTTAGTCTTTAAAAAACCTTGACGTTGTTACAACATATTTGTATGTTTTATTGGCAATAAATGATTTGAATTAATACCAGTTGATGGACTACGAATTATAAATTTATCAACCAGAAATGTTGAGTGCAAGGTCATTCCATAATATGTATTGCTAATTAATACTATGAACATTTTTAATAAAGAACAAAATCATTTAAAAAACTTCATTGAAAATAATCACTTCAAAACTACATTAAAAATAAAGTAATTCCTACCTGCGTGACAAATGACCCACACTGGTATTGCAAGTTGGTTGTAAATTTCCCCAAGGAATGTCTCATAGAAGCCAACCATACCAGGGTTTCCAGTAAGCATCAGAATAATTCTATTGCTGCCTGATTCTAGACTCTTATCTCCAGGCCTTCCGCCCCATGACAGTAATCTTGTCGGAATGTCACCGACCATTAACCAGTTGTCTTCAAGTGTCATCTAAAAATTAAATAAACTAATAGAGCCTTGATGAAACAGAAGAAAAACAAATACAGTAGACATAAAAAATTGTAAATTAATGTAGAAAAATATAAAAATTTAAGATTTGCTTGATATGAGAAATAATTGATCAAATAATTTTATTACGCAAATATAATAAAATATTTTTGTCTATTCAACATCGCCGCTCACTTTCTGTACAAAACAATATTTTCGTGAAATACTGCTCATGTGTGAAATTTACACAGCGAAGTTTTGTTAATTACATAAAATAATATGAAAATCTAAGAAGAAAAAGATTAACTTTTTATGTGAATTTAACGACTTGCAGTCAAATATTCATTAAGAATAAGTATAATTTACTTACTTTGTAGGCCGAGCGCTTTCGAATCTTTGAGATCCATTTTCAGAGGCGTGTGTTCCTTGATCATCGATGTCAGTATTTAGGTTAGAAGAATTGTGGTTTATATAAAATGTGATCAAAACGTTGGTGTGATTTAAAATTTAGTTGTTCGTTGAGGATGTTTTGTTTGTTGTGTGTGGTGTGTTTGTATATTTCAAATTGTTCCAAGGTGTTGAGTTCGTGTCCTTTAGGTTTTATATGTAGAATGTGTAGGTTGGTAGTTATGTCAGTAAACATACATACATTTTACTGACACAAACACACCACACACAATTAACAAAACATCCTCAACGAACAACTAAATTTTAAATCACACAAACTTTTTGATCACATTTTACATAAACCACAATTCTTCTAACCTAAATACTGACATCGATGATCAAGGAACACACGCCTCTGAAAATGGATCTCAAAGATTCGAAAGCGCTCGGCCTACAGAGTAAGTAAATTATACTTATTCTTAATGAATATTTGACTGCAAGTCGTTAAATTCACACAAAAAGTTGATATTAACAACGCAGTTCGTCATGGAACAAGAAAACCAGGAAGAAAAAGATCAATTAATCTCTTGGATTTCTTGTTCCATAACGATCTGAGTACGGTAGTAAAAATTAACTTTTGACGGTAAATTCAACGACTTACAGTCGTTAAGAATAAATAATATTTTCACTCACTTGGCCTGAAACGTTTTTGAACCGTGAAGATATATTTTCAACAGCGTCCTTGATCGTCAATGTCGGTTTTTGGTTAGAAGACTTATTGTGGTTTTTGGAGAATGGGATCGAACATTTTGTGGGATTTAAAATTAAATCTGGTTTATTGACTCATTTACCTTGGAACAATTTGAAATATAGTATACAAACACACAACACACACAATAAACAAAACATCCTCAATGAACAATTAGATTTAAAATCACACAAACTGTTCATATTCTACAAAACCGCAAGAATTCTTCAAACAAAAAACCGACATTGACGACCAAGGACGCTGTTCAAAGCGAATCTTCACGGTTCGTAAACGTTTCTGTCCAAGTGAGTAAAAATATTCTCAATTATAATATTTTTCTATAAAAATTTTATTCTCAATTAAAATTGACTACAAGTCGTTGAATTTACCATCAAAAGTTTATATCAATTCATCTTTCTGTTGTAATTCACTAATGCGTTATAACTTTATCAGAATTTTCCAACCGATATCCTGCGCTTTGCTAGGTGTTTCATCATCATCATCATCTATTTTGATTCATCAAAGACACCGACCAGTACTAGTCCTATACTTGCGATAATTCCCATTGAGATTTTTTTAAATAAAAGTTAAGAAAGCAATATAAACTGATTCAAATGAGAAAACAAATACACAAAGCGCATTGTAAATTAATGTAGAAAATCAATATAAGAAAGAACTGCTTCATAAAAGAATTGATCACATGGTTATACTTAGAATAAAAAATCGAAAAATGATTGAAGAAGAAATACGGTATGTTACTATGAGTAGGATTTCTGAGGAAGCAGTTGGTTTTATTATTACATAAGTCGTCCAAGATTTTATGAGGCGCAAATCAATAGGAGGAATTAGGGTAAAAATAGACATAAATAAGGTTACCATATTTTTTTCACCAGGGATAATTGTAAGTATCATAACTTGATTGAAAATTGATATATTTTTACTGTATAATTTAATAGTAGCCACTGTGAACTTTCATTTTTCACATCCATGAATTGATTTTATTAAATTATTTATTAATTTCGAATTCCTCAAACGATATGGCTTGTGATTATTGATCTAAATTATACTGAACGCTACACCTACCGTCACGGGTTTGATTCCCGTTCAGTCTGGAATATTTGAGTAATCATCTACCTCATTACCCACGCACAAATCTCAGACTCATGAAGGCATCATAAAAAAATATTCCGTTTCTTCTTTCCAATCATTGATTTCTTTAAAAAATTGTATTATTTTCTCTTTAATTTGGTGAATTTTGAAAGTAATAAAGTTTTCTGTAAGCTTTTCCATGTAAATGAATAAATTAATGAGCAATTTTTTACAATCAAGGAAATAAATTTTACAATGTAATTTGCTACAAACTATAGAATAGTTTATTATAATTACAAATAGTAGATGATTGGAGTACAAATAAATTATTCTGTGATTATGGAAATTAAGAAACTGATTTGTTGCTTGGACGCTAAATGATCTTTCACTATTGGCAATAGATTAGTAATGCTAATGAATTCGCATGCAATTGTGATGAATGATATCAACCTTTTTAAAAATGAATATAGTATATATTGCCAATTTTTCATGGGTCTTCTTCACTCATTGAATTAACCGCTGCTCTTATCAATTCTATTTAAGTCGCTTATTTCTATTTTGCCTTTCTGAAACAGAAAGTAAAAACATTATTATGATGTTGAAGATCCATCTTGTTTCCACTATGTAATATAAACTTTAAAAAACCACTTTTAAATGGAAATTAACTCACGTTATGGCGTGACGGCCGTTTCGCTCTGTTGTCTAGAGCACAGTGTACTGTGGGTCGTCTGACGATGCTCTAGACAACAGAGCGAAACGGCCGTCACGCCATAACGTGAGTTAATTTCCATTTAAAAGTGGTTTTTTAAAGTTTATATTAAAAAACATTATAATTATTATTAGAAAAATTATAAAGAAAACAAGTGGTTATCAAAATAAGTGATAATCAGTTGCTATCAGTAAACAGTAGATGATAATTCTCAAATTGAAACAAAACATTATTTGAAAGGAATTAATATCACGCTTAACGAAAACAAACAAAATGTTCGTTACCGTACCATACTCAGCTATATTCTGTCATTTATTTGACCTGCCAATCACAAAAAATCAAATATAAAAATTTATCAAAGTATTTATTAATATTAACTTTTCAAGTGAATTCAACGACTTGCAGTCAAATTTGATTGCAGTCAATTTGACTGCAAGTCGTTGAATTCACTTGAAAAGTTAATATTAACAACGCAGTTCGTCATGGAACAAGAAATCCAGGTACCTTATTTATTAATGTTGAAGACATTCACACACACCATTCAACAACTTCTTGAATTTGAAATTTAAACAATAATACTTTTCAATAATACTTACAATACATACTTAAACAATAATACTTATTCCCAATACTTTTAGATGTCAGCAGATCTAGGGCCAAATACCTGTACGATAGGTTTTTTGTTACGGTATGTATATTCCCGATTCCTCTGGAGCCACGCTTTCGCCTCCGGGTTCCTGTTCTATATAAATAGGCTCGTAAGATATTTATTCCAACACAGAAAAGAGTGGTGTTTTTGTTCACTAAGAATTTGAGCAAAACTACGCTCAATGACGCTAATTCGTATCTGACCACTCTATGTATTTGTCTTGAGTACAAGCATAGAGCAGTCATGTTAGAATTAGCGTTATCGTAGTTTAGCTCTCCAATGGTTCACAAACTTGTTTATGGCTTGCAGTCGTCAATAGCTATTAGGTTCATAATCATACCTTCAGAATTGCAGTGATCGTCTAGTTCGGGCGCAAATGTAGGAGCGCAGCACTGAGCTACTTTTTGTCAAACACGGAAATAAATAATAGCTACTCGGCAAACAGAAGTTAGGGTACGGTCCAATTTATTTCTTTTGATTCATTCAATGAATTGGTCCTTGCATCTATATGCGGTGTTTTTTATTTATGTGCGTCACAAAAGGGAAACAGTTCTGCGTTCCTATTTGAGCCGGGGCCTATGTAAATTATTTGTAGGAATATAAACAGCATTCTTCACTAAGACTATTCTGGCATTTTTCCTTCAACGCAATCTTTCAATAAGCAAATCATTTTTTGGTAGCTTATGTCAGCCAACCTCAAATCTAAGATTAATAAAAAGTAAATTTGGTGTTAATTAGAAAAAAAACCCTGAATCCTGTTCAGAACAGGAATGAAATGAAATGAAAATATGCTTTATTAGGCGGAGTTGGGACTTAAGAGTCCCCTCTACCACTCAACCTTGATCAGTTTCAGGAATCAGGAATCAGTTTCAAAAGAAAATATCGATTTATAAAGTTCCCAATATATCTGCGAATGTGAATTGAATTTTGCAACTTCAATTTCTTAATCGGGTCAGCGACAATAACGTCAGAGTAGGGAAAAGCGATTTGAAATTTTGTTTCAACTGAAGCAACTAACCTGAACAATCATGATGAAAACACTCAATATTTTGTAAATTCCCCTCTATAATCACAAAAACGAGTATTTTTCAGTTTATCAACTGAACGTCTTTCACATTAAGGTTGGCCTCCTTTTGTATTACTGGATCAATCAACGTTGAAGAAAATACAGACCAAGTTTTTGTGAGCGATAAAGATCCCTCAAAGCTATCATTAATTTGGTTGCAGTACCGTACCAAATTTACCAAAACAAAAACTCCCATTAAAAATCATCGTTAAATTTAATTAGCTTAAACTCACCTGTATCATATACGAACCATCACTCCTCATTTGCCTGTACCTGTATCCTGTTCTTGTTTTGACATTACAGCATTACAAGATTTGAGGTTATAAATTATTAATGTTGTCGAATCAGATATCGAGTTCTCTTTAGTATCGATAATATACCGGTTCGACGTAAAAGTATCGAGTATCGAAAACACCACAACCGGGTAGTTTAAATAACATTTTCTGGTCTAGTGCAGAAATGCAATACCGTAAGTCATCAAGTACCATCAAAAGATAACAAATGAAAACAACAAAAAATTAATTATGTAGTAAAAAACCCTTTATTTTCAAATATTAGCATATCATACTACATTTTTTGTTATCAAAACACCACTATATAAAATTATTAACAATTGAAATTCTAAATAGAAAATGAAAATTCAGAGTTGAAATGTTCTTGAACTGGAATTAATGAAAAGTGGATAACCGTATAAACTTTTTCAAGTACCTAGCACAGCTGAATAAAGTTAGGAAAGAATTAATTGCAGTATTACAGCGTACTAAAATTCTATCAATAATAAATAAACCAAGATGTAAGATATTTCAAGTATCCAAGTTTTGGTAAAGAATACAGGTTTCATATCGTGACAATACAACAAATCTTAATTATGAATTGAAAATATAAACAGTTTAATGTCTAAAATCAGAATGGATGAATCATACTCTATCCAATCACATAAATATTGTCAAATTATTATACCTTACATAATTGAATACATTTTTATTTATATAAACACAAACACTTGATAAATTACAACTGTTGTAAAATCTGGTTATTCTAGAACTGTTTTGGATGAATATCTGAGAAAAAATTTCAAGAAATTGCAAAGAAGAAAACAAAAAGCTCAACAAAGCATTTGTTAGCAAATCAGTTATAATTATCACAATAGTATGCTGATCAACTTTCAATTGTGTAGAAGTTTTGTCAGATTGTACAGTCGAATTTCAACATTGAATATTTGTGACAAGAGAGCCTATGTAATTTATTTGTCAGCGCTTCTCTTTAATCAAAATATTAATCAAAATAACTCACAAAATAGAATTGTATAAACGTACGTATAAATTTGTACAGAGTTGTATCAAGTGCCCGACAAAACTAGCATTTACATAGTAAAATAATAACTTCCATAATAATTAACAGTAATAATAATGTGAATATATAGTATGTAATATAATACGTGTGTAGGGACTTCTAGCGCTAGAACGAGTATTTGTTAGCTGTTACTTGAGGTTATTTCCGTAATATTTTCGTTGAATTTGATGATTATTATACACACAATATTTCCTCATCCCATAACCAGTCATGGAAGGACAAGACAGTTCAATGGCTACCAGCGAACAGTATAGTGTATGCCTAGAAATCAAACTGAATTTTCCTGAAAGCAAGTTATCATCGTCTGAATTGGAAAAATAGAAGAGGCAAAGTTGAAAGCAGAGTTGTTATCCTGGCTGCACGTTCCTGGTCGTGGTTTTGGCCGTGCTAGTGCACGTTTACCCAACTGATCGAGATAATGAGGATGGTGCCACACTGAGCTGTGCATGGTGACACAGATGTCTGTTTCATTTGATTTTTAGTAATTGTTAGTATGAAACATACTCGAGGTTACTAAAAACGGGGGTTCAGTTTTTTGAGAACTGGAAAAATGATTGGGCATGACGTTTTCCAGTTCAATAGCAGTGAGGGCCGAATTTATGAACGATCCTTCGGTGTCTCTTGACTGGAGGAATTCCTGAAATGCCTCTATTTTAAATGCATTTCAGGAGTCCCAACAGTCATGAAACGCTTATAAATATGGCCCAGATTATCCCATATCATTGCCATCTAATCAAGATTTAGTCCTTAGATTTTGCAAAATCTATAAGCAAAAAAATATTGAAAAGTGTACAAATAGAGCTGAAGTTTGCAAGTTAAGGGGTACTTCTGAACAGAGAAACGTAATGACTTTTCTATTTTGCTAATTTGAGTGAGTTATGGATCAACCTTGTTTTTATTAACCTTGCTGGACACTGGGTACCAAATTCCAGTGTGGCACCATCTTTGTAGAGAGTATCATTTGCAAGAAAATCTTAAGTCCTGGCGAAGATAGATTGATTTATTTTTATGCAAGGTCTTGAGAGACCTATTGCATATCTTCAGTTTACTAAAACAATAGCAGCAAAGAAGCTTAGGCGTAGGCAAAAAACGTATTTATGGACCTGCCTTGAGGATTCCTTGTCCCAAGGAGACTTGAAAATCCTTTTGAGAAAGAGTGGAGACTTGAAATGTATTTTGATGCCTATATTTGTGAACGTGACTTCGGTGTCTCTTGACTCGAAAGAATCTTGAAATTCATGTATAAATACATCACATTTCAAGAGTTCTTCGAGTCGGGAGACACTGAAGAAACGTTCATAAGTACGGCGCTGAGTGAATTCTTTCAAATTTTCTTCAAGTTAGGGAGGCCTCGAGGTGGGTTAATGGGTATGGCCTTGGTGACGCAGGATGACCTTGTGTAAAACACAAAGCATAAACCTTACCATCGCAATTGTTTGTGCAGTCCAAGACATTTTACAGGAGGTCACCTTTTGTCACGTCACGAAGTCTGCGTTTCTATTTGCGCCAGACCACAGAAAATAGAATCAACTATTAAATTTGTACTAATTAAATACAATATATCTCTTGAGGCCAGACTAAAGAGTGTCTTATTTAGGATAGTAGTCTTGTGTAAGGACAAGCAGCACTACAGAATTGTATTCTTTAATGAGAATAAAGTAAAAAGATAACTGATACATCATAATTATCGTAATAATTGAGTAATCCTTTCAATTCAAAGCGTTCCGCTTTTGTTTTCATCATCACTTTTTATAATGCTAATTTTTTATATTATTCTGCTAGTGATGAATAATTGAATGAAGTGCATAAGTACACCTCACCTGGGAGCCACCTTTACTTTTTTTGTTTTATTGCATATGTATGCTATGTTTTCACTCTTATACTACATATTTATCTGTGTTGAATATTTTTTTCTTTTCAGCACTCCTTCACAAATTAGTCGTCTACATTTTTATTATGAACCAATATTAGCTGTACACTACCAAATTCTGCTTATTTTACCAGATTAATTACGCTTACTAATCTGTATGTTTTAAACATATTCGAATAGAGACACAGTTTTGAAGTAGCGATATGAGATTACATAAATGAATGAATTTTCTCTTTCCAGAAAATTATATATGGAATAAATTAAAATTAAAATAAACTTTTACCATTGAAATCTGTGTAAGATTATATTTATGTATACTTGTTGATTCCGATTTTATATTGCATAATCATCGGCGTAGGCTGGACAAATAAACTCAATTTCAATAAATAGATTACCAATGCTGCGGAAACTGTGTAAGATCAAGCGTGTAGACGCGACTGATGAGACACTCGCCGACATCGGGACAAATGCCGACGAGCGAGTCGGCATGGCTGAAGAACTCCTCCTTGAGCGAAATTACAATAGTCTGCAGCGCATTGCTCTTGCTGTGAATGTAGGAGGCCACTTTGCCGATATTCGTGTTATCCAATGCCGCATCGATCTCGTCCAACACAAAAAATGGCGCCGGCTGATAGCTGTGAATGGCGAATAGCAGAGCGAGCGCCGCCACCGTCTTCTCGCCTCCCGATAAGTTGGACATGGGCTGGAATCGTTTGCCCGGCGCCACGCAGTTGTAGTTGATGCCGTCCAGGTAGGGCTCCTCGGGATTCTCAGGGCCCAGGAACGCCTGAGCTGACTGGTTTCTGGCTAGCGACTGCCGAGGAAAACGAGAAAAGACAAGATAATCTTATTAATATTGGTGATGGTGATATTGATGGAGATATTTATAATGAATAATATAGATACTGTCACAAACACTAAAAATATTAGCACGCGAGATATTATATTTATTTCCTTGTCCCATTTTTGCAAACAGTACGTTTATGTCCAGACATGTTAATCAAATTGAAGAAAACACTCAAAATTACAACTCACAGCACAGACGTTCTACTTCACTGGCAACAAATTAATAATGAAACAAACTGTTGTGATGAACCACAAAAATACTAAAAGAACACTGACAGACTGTGGATGGACAAGGTGGTGGGTTGGTGGACATTCTTGAGAAGAATAGCACTATTGAAGTAACGCCTAATAATTAATATTAAAGGATTTAATTTTTTACTTTGTAATTTTATGTTCTAATTTTAAGTACAGTATGTACTGTTTTTTTTGTATCTATATTGTTTTTCTGATGGCAATAAACTTTGATTGATTTGATAAAATAATAATAATATCGTGTGACCTGGCTGGCTCAGGTCTGGTGTCAGAGTTATCAGGTCGCACCTGAATAAGTTCAGGGCCTCTGACGTGACTTAACGACTGTTTTTTAGGCAGCCGGGACCGACAGCTTAACGTGTCCTCCGAAACACGGGAGTGGCCCGAGGTAAAAACTTTCGGTCAGAACTGGGATCGAACCCGGGACCTTTGGGCTAGCTTGATTTGATTGAAACTTTGATTGTACAAACGGCTAGCAGAAGGGAATGCTGCAGGCGTTGTGGTGGGAGTGGATAGTAGAGGACAGAGCATCGGACCTCTCACTCTGTTTTTGCCTGCCATGTAGGAAGTATTTTCTCTTGGACCTTAGTTGTAACTGGATACAAATTTTAATTTGAGTTCATTGTAAATTGTACAACAGTCAAATGACACAACTCAATGTACTTAAATGTATCCAACGTGAATAAAGAGATTAACTTTTCATGTGAAATTTAACGACTTGCAGTCAAATATTTGTTAAGAATAAGTATAATAACTCACTTAATCTATATATAGGCAGGTGCTTCTTTGTAAACTACCAATTAACAATTGTAAACTACCAAGAAGCACCTGCCTATAAACTAACAAAACACATAGATCAAACACTGAGAAAACTAATTAATATCAACAACACATACATAAAAAACAGAAGCGATCTTATCGCAAAAATAAAAGACACACAAATTCCTCACAACTCCACTCTTGCATCTTTTGATATAACAAACCTATACACCAACATACCTGTCAATGAAACAATAGAAATAATACAGAACATCCTTATTCACAACAACACAGCTACAGAACATATAAATGAAATAATAGACATCCTAAAAATCATCACTCAACAAAATTACTTTACCTTCAACAACAAATTCTACTCACAACCTGATGGACTGCCAATGGGCTCACCAATCTCAAGCATATTTGCTGAAATCTATCTCCAACACTGCGAAAACACTCATATACTCTTTAATAACAAATTTTCACAGAACATAATATACTGGCACAGATACGTAGATGATGTTCTATTGCTATACAGAGGAAACAAAAGACAATGTGAACAACTTCGATAAACAAAATACATAAGAACATTCAATACACAGCTGAATATGAGCAAAACAATTCAATAAACTTCCTAGACCTCTCAATTACAAAGAACACAAACCAACAACACAGCTTCAACATCTACAGAAAACCAACAATGTCAGATACCCTAATACACAGCACCTCCAATCATCCAACACAACACAAACATTCAGCATTCAGGTCAATGCTACACAGACTCAACAACACACCGCTATCCACCGACAATTACCACACTGAACTAAATACAATAAAATACCTAGCACAAGAAAACGGCTACAAACACGACCTAATTGACAAACTCAATCATAAAATAAGAAACAAAAAACAGAACACCAACACCACTGACAAAAAATACATCACAATGACATACATTAATCCACAATCACACAGACTAGCAAAAATCTTCAAAAAAGCCGGCCACACCATCTCATTCAGAACAAAAAACAAAATAAAAAATGCACTTACACTCAAAACCACACTGAACACAAACAAATACAATCTCCCAGGGATCTACAAACTAAACTGCTCTGATTGTAACAAATTCTACATAGGACAAACAGGCCTCACATTCAAACAACGTTACAAGGAACATTTTCAAGCCCTGACAACCAAAGCTGAATCGAATTTTGCCGACCATATCATTCAAACAGGACACACTTTTACTGACATCAGTACCAACCTACACATTCTACACATAAAATCTAAAGGACACGAACTCAACACCTTGGAACAATTTGAAATATACAAACACACCACACACAATAAACAAAACATTCTCAATGAACAACTAAATTTTAAATCTCACAAACTTTTTGATCACATTTTACAAAAACCACAACACTTCTAACCAAAAAACTGACATGATGATCTAGGAACCCACGCCTCTGAAGATGGATCTCATAGATTCGAAAGTACTCGGCCAGATTAAGTGAGTTATTATACTTATTCTTAACAAATATTTGACTGCAAGTCGTTAAATTTCACATGAAAAGTTAATATTAACAATATTAACAACGCAGTTCGTCATGGAACAAGAAATCCAGGAATAAAGAGATATTATGAAATGATTAAAATGAACAAGTTAAAAATTTTCAAATATCAAGCATTCAAGGGAAATTAATTGGTGCTTCATTGCACGCTCATCGAACGTTCCTTCAACCGGGCATAAGATTAATGAACAGAAGATAAGGTTGGCATAAATAAGGAGGATTAATTAGACCTGTAAGTGGGTAGCTTCGTGAAAAACTAAAAAAATCAACGTTTGATTTTGATTGTAAATTGTTCCTCTGAAATTATTTCTACTTTGAACGGGTACCACTTTATATAGTTTTCAGTAGAATCTCCCATAATATATATTTTTTTAAATATATGTATGACCTTGAAAAGATAATGTTCCCAAAAGTCACTAAAGCCTAACTGACACCCAGATCGTCTAAGAGATACTTACAATTCAAACTTTTCAATCACTTTCTAATAATCGAGTGAATAGTGTAATAGGCTACTAACCTTGTAAATGTTGTCGATTTCATTGGCGACATGCTCAAAGCAGGCCTGGAACTTGTCGAATCGCTCCATCTTGAGTTTGGCGAATGCCTGTTTCGCCTTTTTGGCGCGTCGCCGAGCCGCCTCGAACTCTTCATTTGTCGACTGCAACTTCTCTCTGGCCATTTCTAATTTTTGTATCGCCTATCAACAAATAATCGAAACCTAAATATAACTAGAATAATAATCTTTATATAATGACTAAGTTATAAAGGCGGCGTTTACACCTATGCGATACGATCGGTGACGCGATATAATACGAATCCGACACCACATTGCCTGAATGACAAAATAAGTACATACTAGCGTGATCTCAGAGCAACACCGATTATAGTGTCGCAGAGGTGACACAGCAAGTCGATCGCCCCGGGAGATAATTGGCGCGATAGTCAGTACAGCATGATTTTATGGATGAATTGTGTGTTTTATGAGGTTGTGTTTCACACGCTGTGATCATGTCGGCTCAGCTGGAGGATTTTCTAGAGCAATTTTGTTCCATAAATTAGTTCGTTAACTATGTTATTAATATATCTATGATATGAACACGAGAGTTGCAGCGATACAGGAGATAAAAGCCATATCATATTGCATCACCTATCTTATCGCTGTAAATAGTATCGTATTGTATCGTATCGCTTAGATGTGAACGGCGCCTAGTGTACAAATTAATGTCGTAACAGCTAACTAATCAAAATAACTCCCAAACAAGTAACAATAATTAATTATCGAAAAGAGTCTGCAAGAGTCTTCCTTCCGAATCGATTAGTGAAAAAATATCACTTCTGGAGGATGAAAATGAACAGTTAAAAAGTCGACTTCGGGAATTGGAGGATCAGCGGAATGCTGCGTTGAATAGATCAATTGAACTGGATCTCCAACTGTTGCAGCGTTTGGATGCTGCTAGTGATGCTGCGACCCAAACTGATTATAATACTGATACCATCTCAGCCCAGGACTGTACTCTAACTGATCGATTGTCTTCATTCATCAGAAATGAGTGGCTAACTGACCACGATATTAATGTTTATTCCAAATCAATGTTTTCTAGTTTTAATGATCTAGTGGTAGTAGACCCGGTTATAGTTGCACTCATAGTTAATGACAGTAACTACGCTCACTCTTTCTTCAGTTTAAATTCATACAGCAACAAGAATATTGCCTTTATTCTGAATGACAGTTGTATTGGTAATTCCAATTTGGGGTGGAACGGCTCTCATTGGAGTTTGGTTGTATTTGATTATAGAGACAAATCCTTTTATCATTTTGACTCATTGCCTGATTTCAATAGAGGAGCACTAAACATCTTATTGGAAAGACTTTATCCAATTTTTAATACAAAAAAAGTTATTGATGTGACTTGCTTACAGCAGAGGAACACTTATGACTGTGGAGTCCTTGTTCTCTTCCATCTTCAAAACTACATAAAAAGTAGAATTGAAGATAAAAATAGCTGTATTGATAGGATTCTCAAGTTTGATAACTTTGATGCAAACACTTACAGATGGCATGTATTGCAAACAATATGTAATTACTTGAAACCTCAAAATAGTGAGAATATAACACTTCCAATCATAACAGAAAATAGTATTAAACCTAGCAATGGTCTTGAAACGATCAACACCTGCCCAGAAGTTACAAACAACTTTTTTCGTATGGCATGTAATGAACCTTGTAAGAAGATAAGTCAGATAAATTCAGAGCAAAGCCACTTCAGAAAGCAACCCCATTTTTCCAAGCCAAGGTCAACCCCCAAAAGAAAAATTAGACTATTCATGGATAGCCAAGGTAGAACTGTAGCTAACAGACTGATTAATAAAAGTAATAACTGTGATATAATTAGTATGCTCAAGTCTGGTGCTAAATTTCAAGATGTTACTAAGGAATCTATAAGTGACTGTTCCGACCTGGGCCCACAAGATGTAGCAGTTTTCATTGCTGGGACAATTGATGTGGCTAGAAATGAAGCCAAGGATTTCATATCAACATTGCGTTGCACAAGTGTCTTTGTCTTTGATGTCCCTCATAGATATGATCTTCCCAAATGGTCTTGTGTGAATGAAGCTGTGACTTGGGTGAACAGAGAGATTAGTAAAATTTGTAAGTATTTTGGGAACGTTAGAGTTTTTCAACTAAGTAGGCTTGGAAACAGATTTCATACAAATCATGGTCTTCACCTGAATAGTCTGGGTAAAGAATATATCGCCACTTGTATTTTGAGAGAGCTCAATTATAATTCTGTTTCCAGTTGTATAAGTGAACCTATAGCACTAAAAAACTAGGAGGATTGACCGATGTTGATTCGGGTCAACATCGGATGTGTAAATATGGGAGGGGACCTGAAATAAATAAAACATGGCTTCAAGGAGAAAGATTAAAGGTTATTCATCAGAACATTCGGTCTATATGTAATAAATTAGATAGATTAGAGATTTTTATGGACTTGGAGAAGCCAAACTTTCTCATTTTGACTGAACATGGCTTGAAGAAAAACGAAATAGGCTCCATTACGGTAAAGAATATGCGATTAATTGATTGTTATTGTAGAGTTAACAAAAGTATGGGTGGTGTTGCTGTATACAGAAGTGAATGTTACGATCAAAAACCTTGTAATACTGTAAGAATCGATGTTAGTAAATTCTGCATTGAGGGATGCATTGAACTGGCATGCTCTCAATTAAAAATACAAAAAGAAATATTTGTTATTTTGGGAGTTTACCGTCCACCAAATGGTGACATGAACCTGTTTTTTAGTAATTTCATCAGTGTCTTTGAAGATTTATTAGTCAGTTTGAAAATTAAAATAATTTGTGCTGGAGATTTCAATATCAACTTCTTAACAGATTCTCCTCAGCGCAGAGCCTTATTCAACATATTCGACCAGTTCAATTTAAAATATACAATAGACACTCCCACCAGAATTTCAGGGCTTAGTGAAACAACTATCGATAATATAATAACCAATGCTTCCCTTAATAATATTAAAATTGAGGTAATAAACTCATGGCTTTCTGATCACACTGCACAGTCTGTTGAATTACTTCTGCCTAAAACTACTTGTATATCGAATGTTCCCAGTACTGTTTCTTTCCACAACTGCAGTGTAAATAACATGACCAATTTGGAGGCTGCTTTGTTTGATGTAGATTGGAGCTTGATCGTCTCTGAACGGGGCACTAATGAAAAGTATGAATTGTTTCAACGCATTTTCTTACATCATTATAATTTGCATTGCCCCTTAGTCACTGTAACTTCATCTATGATAGGAAAGAGGAGGAGACAATGTAGTGGTGACTGGATGACTGATGAAGTTCGACAGCTTAGACTTTTACTCACATTTGCAATTGGGAGAGCCAGTTCAGGCTCCAATTTGGATTTGTCCCTCATAAATAACATAAAAAAATTATATGATCAGCTTGTTATTAAGGCAAAAAAGGAATTCTATGGCAATATGATAAAGACCTCAACTAATAAATCTAGAGCTAGTTGGAATATAATAAATCAATTTAGAGGGAAGAGGTTTGAGAGGAGAGGCAAAATCACTCTTAAGTATATGCTTGATACTGAGAGTGAACATATTACTGATCAAAAACAAATTGCAACATTATTCAACCAATTCTTCACAAGTGTAGGCCAGAGAACTGGTAAGAACATGGAAGGGACATCACAGCACAGAAATACTCCCCAATCTAGGAACATCGTCATGACATCTGAATCTTTTGTTCTTTATCCAACAAGCGAAGAGGAAATATTAAGTATTATTGATAAACTAAAGTCAAAACGCAGCACTGGTTATGATGATGTTCCTATGAAGGTACTGAAACATTGCAAGAAAGCTATTGTATGGCCGCTTGTCCATATTATTAATTCCATGTTTGATAGTGGTAACTTTCCCGATTTATTGAAAATAGCCAAAGTTCTCCCATTGTTCAAGAAGGGGAATGAGTTTGATATAAATAATTATAGACCTATTTCTATTTTAACAGCTCTCTCTAAAATATTTGAAATGATAATCCTCATGCGATTGGTGACATATTTGACAAAGCTCAATCTTATATCTCCTAACCAACATGGGTTTGTAAAGCACAGGTCCACCATTACAGCTCTGATAGACTTTTTTGAAGGTATAGTAAGTGATATAGATAAAGGTAACTACACTATTGGAGTAATGCTTGACCTTTCGAAAGCTTTCGACTGCATGGATTATGGTATACTACATGAAATGTTGATGAGACTTGGTATTGGAGGCTCAGCAGTTAATCTGATAAGGTCCTATATGTCTAACCGTTACCAGTATGTTTCACTACCAGGTGATCACAGTGAAAAATCTTCATCTTTGATTAAATTAACATCAGGTGTACCTCAGGGTTCTATTCTGGGTCCTCTCCTCTTCATTTTGTATATTAATGATGCCCCTTCAGTCGTACCCAGAAACAAAATGACATTGTATGCTGATGATACCTCTCTGATTTTTTATGATAAAAGTTTAGAAGTACTTGAGATGGAGTGTAATCTAGTCTGCAACAGCTTAGTACAGTATTTTAATTCCTTGTCTCTGACAGTTAATTCAAATAAATGTCAGATGATAAATTTTAGTTTGAGATGACAAAATTTTGAGCCAAAATTATATATTGGTGGTGATACTGTTGAAAATGCAGATTTTGTGGATCTGCTCGGTCTAAGGATAGACTCCAAATTGGTTTGGCATGAGCATGTTGATAAGGTTATCAATCAGGTCAGTAAGGGTTTATTTGTCATTAGAAATATTGTAAAATATGTGCAATTGCCAGTTGCTAAGATGGTGTACTTTTCATTGTTCTATTCTTATGCGGCGTATGGAATAGAATTGTGGGGCGGTGCTCCTAGTGTGCACTTCCATAAAATATTTATATTACAAAAAAGAGCTATTCGATATCTGGCTGGACTTAAGTTCAATGAATCGTGCAAAAACGCTTTTATAGACTTGGAAATTTTGACTTTGCCATCGATTTACATGTACAAACTTCTAGTCTTCACTCACAACAATATTTCCAAACAAACTATTAACTCCCAAATACACAAATACAACACTAGAGGAGGCAATCAGATAGCAGTTAAACGACACAGGCTTCAATTGTTTCAGAAGGCGCCTTCTTATATTGGGTCAAAACTCTATAATCATTTGCCAGTACAGCTGAAGGCGTCAAATAATATGAACAATTTCAAGTCAGGTTTATTCGCTTTTCTAGTGAGAAAGGCATATTATAGTGTGCAGGAGTTTTTGGTCAACCAATAAAATTATTAATTCTAAAAAAGTCTAGTAATTAGTATTTAGTTATGAATGAGAGGAGTAACAAATATACGTCTAGTCAATATAGTTACAATTAGCTTTAAAGTATTATCATATGTTTTTGTTTTTTTGTAAAGGATGTTCACTGTTGATCGTTTGTTCATGTTCTTTTTGTTTGTTGTCTGTTTGTTGTTGTGTGTTTGCTATGTTCTCTGCATTTCATTTTAATTCTGTTCAATTGATGCTGCTGGTAAAGACGATATTCAACTGTATGTAACTATATATGCTGTGTTGAATAAATCAATTTCTATTCTATTCTAAAAGGAAACTTTACCTTCATATTGGGCGCTTGAATTTTTTGCAGTTGCAGCGACTGGTCGTTGATCGCTTTGGCCAATTTATCACCGATCTTCTTCACATCATCGTCGTCTTGGTCTTTCAGGTGCTGAGACAACGTCGTATAGTCGATCCTTATCCTATTCACAAAAAAAAACATCACACACGAATAATTACACACAATAATACAATAATATAACACAATAATAATAATAATATAACACAATAATACACACGAATAATGTAAGTATTACATTTACTAGCAGAGTATTTACCACAATTATTTATGATAAATAAAAAATAGTGATAAATAGGCAGATGTTTTTGGAGGACATGTTTTTGTAGAGTTAATATAAAAGAGCAATAGTGCTCAACTTCTAACTGCACTTTTACTGCAAATGATTCTATTTAATTTGTTAATTATTGAAACTGATCCATTACTAGATAAATACAAGATAAAATTTTGGTAACCAGACGACAAATATCTTACTTGGTAACTTTCGACTTTCACGTTTGAGCCGTGAAGATGGCGTACAGAATAAGATATATAGTTATAGTTATATACAGCCATCAAGTAAGAAACTATTCTTTTGTGTATATTTATTTTAATAGTGATTACAATGACAATTTAATAACAAGTAGATTGTTAGTAAATCGAAATTTTTGTGAATAATATCTGTATTTATTTATTTTGCTTCGTAAGTTTTCTTTCCGAGCCGCCCAGCAGTTTCGCATTCGTTCTGATCTCTGTCGTTCCTCGTCAGTGAAAATCCGTTATATTGTCTGTCGTTTGTCTAATTCCGGTTTGAATCTTATTTTTATGTCTTAGTTTTTCAATATTTTGTGTTTCATTTTTCAAATCGTCCAGTGTTATTTCTAGTTTATTCATATCCTCTCCAATTTCCTTAATCCATCCCACTTGCTGCTTCATATTCCATAGTTTCTCTATGATTTTCTTCATTTATAACTCTGTATTTATTCATATTACCAACAATTTATCATTTGTTTCTTATAATGAACATATATCTAGCGAGGAAGATAATTTCATCAACTTCTCAACAACTTGTAACACCCTCTTTGAAATATCAAAGTGCAGTGAATACAAATCACATAACATATAGATAATTAACAATTACTGTACTGTTGTAATTAATTCTTTTTTTTATCAATTTTAAAACGATGTATTTTATATTCATTAATAATATTTGAATTTCAACAAATTAAATTTGATTAAATTTTATCAAATCGAATTAAATTTAAATTTATCAAAGCACACACCTGCTTTCTCTGTCATAGATTTGTTGGGTCTGCGCCGAGCTAGTGTCCATCGAAGATGAGTCCATCATAGAAGATTCTTGAGCAATATCTTCCATGTTGCCTCTCAACATTGGAATGGCAATGTCTTCCATCTGCATTAAACGAACAAAATAAATGAATGAATGACAGAAATAAAATAGAATACCATGAGAGGCAGTGGGTTGAAACAGTCAACACATTATTCTTTAGCTTAAATTGAAAACCGAATATTTTAAAGCCTAGTACCATAAACGCTACACTATTTTAGTGGTTTAAGCTAAAACCCGCCTCATACACGGTACAGTATTATAATATCCAAATATTTGATAATAGCATTTTACCCGGCCTTGCGCAGGAATCCAGTTTGGAGTTTCACTTTTCTGGTAGATAACTTGGTAACCGTCACTAAATTACGAAAATGGGAAAAGCGAGTGAAATTGAGGCTATTGGGACCAAAAAGAGCAATCTCCATTTTAGTAAATTTTTCACTACAAGCAGATTTCCTGTTCTCCTATTTGTAATAGAGTATAAGAAGTAAGTTTTTTTCTATTGCTTTGCTGTAATATGTTATTAACGATTATGACAACATTTCATGTGATTAGACTGTAGTTTTTCAGATTTTTAGTGAATAAAATTGGAGACTGCTCTTTTTGGTACCAATTATTACATTATGGTGGATATTTTCCTTTTTGGTCCCAACATACTTGGAGATTGTCCTTTTTGCTGAAATCTACTGTTCTTGACAAAAACCTCCAAAGTTGTAATTTTCAGAGTTTAAAGCTAGGAATTAAGGATTTTAAATTATCATTAAGGTCGACCAAGTTGATACTGTCTCTTACAAAAGAAAAATAACAAAGCCTAATTTTCATATGAATGAATCATGCTTTTTATGGTGATCACTGGTTGTGTTGCAGAATCCATAGCTCAAAACTTAGCTCACACAACGAAGTACTAATTCCTTATCTTCAATAATAATTCAACACAAGAAACTAATATAATAACTTATTATTATTATTATTATTGAAAATATTATGCTATGATGTTGACTAAATCAGCGAGAATTGGCCATAAAAAGCACCTATAACCTCAAACCTGACCAGCAAAAACAGTGGTCACATGACAGAATCGTATCATCTGGTTGGTTGATATGGAGATTGTCTCTTATGATGCCAACAGACGATGGAGATTGTTCTTTTTGAAATAAACAACGTTTTTAGAATTCAATTTAACCAGGGATATTGTATCATTCTGCTACATCTGTTTTGAGCAACAAATAGATTTCATATATAAGGATATGAATCTACAAAAACATGAAAATGCTAAAATGGTGGAGATTGCCCTTTTTGGTCCCAATAGCCTCAATTGCAGTATTGCTAGCCATACAGTTCAGCTGTTTGAAAAGAGAAGTGCACAAATAAGCTGTGTTTTTCGACGCTGCAATATTGATACCGAACTAATCTTGATACCTTGCTTTTGCTTGTGGCATATCGGCGTGTCATCTATGTCAGCATCATGGTGACTTATAATGAATCGAATCAGCTGTTTTATAAGTTCCCCCATTTTACGAAAATTCTGAAATTCAACATTAATTTTGAAAGGGTTAATAGAAATTAGATATCGGGCACCAGAATTGAGTTTAGAGTGAACATCCCATGCTCTGCAACGGGGTGTTTAAATTAAACATGTAATACAGTAAAACCTGTCTAAGACGGAAACCTGCTGAAACGGAATGTTTCATCCGATCCCTAGGAATTTTGTACAGTATGATCTAAACCTGTCTAGCCCGGAAACCTCCCAAAACGGAATTTTTTCAGTCCAGTGGAGTTCCGCCTTACACAGGTTTTACTGTATATGGATTTCAACCGCCAATGTCAATACAATACCAAAAAAGAGAATTAGGAGCTGCAATATTGATACAGAACATATGTGTTGCTTTGTTTTGTGACTAAGCTTTTTTGCATCATGTAAGTATCAGCTGTTCTATGAGCTCCCTGCATCTTAACACACTTAAAAGACTGAAAGAAAAATCAGGCTTCGAGGTGCACTAAATTGAGTTTAGAAGAAGCTATGTGCCAAATTCGGTGTTTCAAATCGTTGCCGTTTTTGTGAAATGCGTAAAACAAACACACACATACAAACATACACACCCTTACTCTCTTTTAGAACTCGTAATGTACATCTCAGGATTTAATAACTAACAGTCCACTATTAGTTATCCACTTAGAAGAGAAATCAATTTGATGATACTGTATTTGTAAGTAGGACCAGAAACTTTTAAAGTTCCTAAAATCTAGCGTCTTTCAATTTGCACTCACCTTGCAATGTTTGAGAATGCTATGCCTCTCAGCTTTCTTCATTTCCAATTTCGACTCAGAATTGGCCACTTGCTTCTGCAGGGCCTGGATATCTTTTGCAATGGATCCCACTTCTCTTCTAGCCTGAAAAAAAAAATAATTTAGAATGATGCTTAATAGTGTGGTTTGAAGTTGCTTATAGACTTTAAACAATGCGTGTCCCAAATCAAATGTTTTATTTTCATCGTGAATGAAAACTATCTCAAGATATTTTGTTATTCCTGCCTTGGAGGCTCTACATTTTCAAATAGGAGAATTCCTAGGAGCACTCAAGACAGGAATAACAAATTGATTCGTTTATACTATCATAGAATATTTCAAAACCAGATTTATTCATTCAATTATTATAATTATTCCAATATTACTGTTCTGATGCACTGACAAAGGACAAAGTCACTACTTGACAAAAGTTGTATTGCATTTTATAATTTCTGTTTTGTTGTGTGCTTTGTTGAAATAAATAAATATTTTTTTTTCTTTCACAATGGGAGAGCTGCTTCCTAGTTCTTATTAGCAAGCATTTTTGTCACTGTTTCATGAAACCATTACATTCAGAAAAGCACTTGATACATAAAATAAGCAGCGGAGGAAGAACACTTACAAACGATACAATTGTTGAGATACGCATGTTTGTATAGTTCGTGCGAATTCTAACGATTCAACTTTTCGTAGCTTTCTGCTCCCAGTGGCGCCTAGAGCTATTAGCTAAGCATAGCCTTCAGAAAAATTGTCTCTACCGGAATATCGGTGAAAAATGACCAAATCACCATAGTAGGATCAATAAAGTTACTCCACTTTTATTTATACATAGCCCCCAAAATATTCAATACTATCCCATTTCCTGTAAAAAAGCACACCCGATATCTAATATTCAAAAAAGAAGTTAAAAAATGGCTGTTAGCCCTAGATGTAATCGAAAACTTACTAAAAAAAACTGCTAAATATACAATTTGGACATTTCACGGTTTACTACTCACGTTTTCAATCAATAAGGCACTTTATAAGAAAAAAATGTGTATAAATCTCTTGTCTGTTATTAAAAACTCAAACAGAATTATAAAATCATTGAAAAATCTCCTAGTACGGAACGGACGATTTCTCCGTTCTCTTCCTTCATCTAAAATTTAATTTTGATAGGAATATGTATTGTAATAAATTATGTTTCATTCATCTTTCTTCATCCATATTATTATTATTATTATTATTATTCTCATTAAAGTATCTTCATTTTTATTTTTCTA
This sequence comes from Conomelus anceps, assembly GCA_948455865.1. NCBI lineage: Eukaryota > Metazoa > Arthropoda > Insecta > Hemiptera > Delphacidae > Conomelus > Conomelus anceps. Next base: position 33,070,874 of record OX418225.1, on the reverse strand, counting down.
TTTAATAATTACATTTTATTATCTAAGTTCATTTTTTCTTTTCAATTTATATTAGATTAATTTTTATTTCGACTTCTGAGTTCTGTTGCTTGTATATTATGTCCATTAAGTATATTATTGATAACACTAAAAATATCAGATATTTAATATTAAGATGGCAACTCCCATACAGGCTATTCTCGGGAGTGCCTACTTTCTCAATGAATTTCTTATGTACTTGTGTATGTTGAAGATTGTTGTACCGTTGTTGTTTATTGAGAAATAAAATTATTATTACTTACAAGTGTCCCATAGATTAAGTGCCAAACTCCGGGATATGGGTCAAAATAAAAAAATTCAGGAATAAACTTTTTTCCAAATACGTTTCTTTTACCAGATGTCAACCATTTTATGTTGAGGTAGAAGAGACCTATTCTTGGACTCCTTTAGATCAAGTTTTTCCCTATAGACTGCCTACATAGACCACCTGAGACACGTCAATTACACCAAGTGAATGAAATATGACTACCAGTGTGTACCTATTTTTTAAAAACAGGAATTGCTGCAATCTTCCGCCATCTTTAATTCTGAAACGAAGCATTTCAGATCCCATGTTTATATGAACTTTTTTTATTATTTTGGTGAGTACAAAAAGCCCACCAATTATTGGTAACACTATGTGGAACACATGTTGTGTGGCGAGTTCACCTACCTTTCCGATCTGTTCATCCATAGCGTCGACGTCGGTCTTCTTCGACAGCCGTTCCGTTTTCAGTCTCTCAATTTCGCGCATGTCCTTTTCTATTTCGGTCATCTGCTTACTCTGCGCCTGATTGGCGCGGTCCAGCTCGTCCTCGTCGTCGCACACAGCGCGCTCCCAACGCAGCACGTTATCTAAACAATTAAATATAGCAACAATTTGTTGATTTAATAATAATCTAATAAGTGATTAATAGTATAATAATAGTCTTCTCTGCTCTAATATGCGCTTGGCGGAAAGGGGAAAAAGAGAGGAATAATATTACTCTTGAAAAAATATGCGCAACAATAGTCTGAAAAATATACGAAGAAGAAAAAAGGGAAGAGCGGAATAATAGTCTCCATGCGTTGAACTGTCGCAGAAACTACGTGTTCCATGTGACAAAAAAAAATGAACTAGATGCATTCATGAAGCATGATGATAAATAAACTAGTACATTTTTTAAATTTAATTTGAATTTCCTGCAGATGTTGAAGGATGAGCTGAAAAAGGAAACCAGTAGAAGCACGAAAAGAGGTAAGAAATCATAAAGAAAAGGAAGTAGAAGAAAGAGTACGGGAAGAAAAGAAAAAAAGAATAATTTCTGAATGTTATAAGTAACATTACATTCTATATACCTTCCGATTCAATTCAACCTGCAAGTACAGTATAAATAATAATAGTAAAATAATTTATCTATTTATCATGACTAAAATACAATCAATGTAAAGATACACAGGCCATTGCTCTAAATTTCTTTCTTCACAAATTTCAACTAAGAATCCAAGTTTTAGATTAGGTCCAAGGTTTACTGGAATTTCATTTGACACAAATTTTACAAAAGAATGATTAAAATTGTACAAGTAAACACTTACTTTGAGTGTCCTTCATCCTTTCAAAATCCAGCTGGTTTTGGATTCTGTTACGCTGGTTCTCGAATTCAAGTCTTTTTTTAGCTCTCTCCTGTTGTGACCTTGAAAAAAATGAAGTTTAGTTAGACAAATAAATTACAGTATAAATTAATTGATAAATATGTGCTTCATAGTCATAAAATTAGCCTGAAATTATAATTGAAAGATCTTTAAATATTCTCCTTGAGGGGGAGGGGGAGAGAGAACCCCAAGATCATTTTTATAGGGGGATACTCTTGACAAGGATAATTGAAAAATATCCCAAAATATCGATGGTAAATATTCAAAAGTAAGCTAAAAATGTTTTTAATAAATTCCGTATTCATTAAAATTGTTTGAGTGTCACTTTCCAATTCACAGTCATCCTTGAGTCTCCAGCGAGACTATCCTTGCTCCTACTTGGCGTAATTTCAGTTTTGTGAATATGCCCGATCCTGACGTCATAGACTTAGTCAGAAGGCGGCGTCCCCTCCAGACATCGCGAATGGAACAAAAATGTAGTGTGGTTTCCATTTCATAATAAATTAAATTCTCATCAAGTAAGAATTAGTTATTTAAAGGTAATTTTTTCCTTGATTTCTTGTTCCATGACGAACTGCGTTGTTAATATTAACTTTTAAACTGGATTCAACGACTTGCAGTCAAATTTTTATCAAGAAAAAGTAGTATTTTACTTACTCTGGAAGATGGGTTTTAACAACTCGAAAACGTTCGGCCTACAGAGTTAAAAAGTTAATCTCTTTTACATTTTGTGCTACCCAGTTCAATATTGCAGATCTAACTGTGCTTTGTAAATTATTCAAATAAAACTTCTTTTTTCACCATGCTAGTTTTGGAAAATTGTCTTAAAAAACGCCTCTATGAAATCCCCAACCATATCAGGAAGAAGTAACCAGAGGTAAAATACTACTTATACTAAATAAAAATTTGACTGCAAGTCGTTGAATTCACTTAAAAAGTTAGTAATTTTTTCAAGTAATAATTTTGATATTTTTGTTTGGGGACAATATCCTTGCCCAGTAAAAATTAATTTTTGTTTCAAAAAGATAGACATTTTTATGAAGAGTGTTCTTCAAGTCAACAAATCTTACAACATTGAAAAAATTCCAACGTAAGTATTGTGATTGCAGTTTGATCATCTTACCTCAGCTCTCTCTCCTCATACTGTCTTATGTTGTTCATGCCGATCTGACGGCAGAAATCTTCGAATACGTCGTCTTCCACTCTGTTCATCTTTTCTTTCATTTCCTGTATTTGCTGGTCACGTGCTCTCATCGACCTCTCAATTGATTCGGTTCTTGGCTAGAAAATAACACAAATATATAATAAACAAAAATTAACTAATTACAATAAATTGTAGACGGATATAGTTCGTTACTACCTGTTTACATAATGAACATTTATAATAAAATTCCCTGTTTTCTAAGGGTACGTTTCAAAATGAGGATAGAACAGAATAAAATAGAACGGCTGCCTTCATTTTCTTTTCCTAGGAGGGCGAAGTTAGGACGGAGGCCCTCTCCTATACTTAACCCTCCAAAACAATAGTGACTTACTAACTACAAATTTGAAAATCATTAAGATAGATAGATAAAATGCCTTTATTTCGTACTTTACAATACAAAAAATGCTGTGGGCGAAGTGAGAAGTGAGTTAAGAAGAGAGAAAAAAAGTAAATCATTTAATTTTAACTGAAAAAGCAATCTAACAAAGAAAATATAAGGGGAAAAAACTATTGAAACTTGACAGAGTATTTAAGAAAATGTAGAAGTAAGAATCAAAGTAAAAACTACAAATATAACAAATCATAATTAATAATAACCAAAAGTATGAAAATGCTACTAGCAAAAAAGAACAAAAAATAAAAATAAATAAGTGAAAAATAAAATAGATAATTTAAACTAAAAAAGTAATCTAGCAATGAGATGGGAGGAGAAAAGAAATAATACATAAAGAGAGAATAATATGATTATTCTCGTACACAATAGTTATTTTGTATGGCTGCAAATGGGTATTTTTTACATTTTATCAACCTGAATCTACATTGAATTTAAAAGGATTTTTTTACTCTTGCTCTCAAGAAATAAAATGAATATGTTAGTTGATATCAAATAAAAGTGCTAAAATAGCCATCAAATGTGCACGTGCATCTTGCATTGAATTCCACGTTTCATTTTTTTACAATAAAAACCCCCATTTTTAGGCTGGTATTTATAAACATTTCAGAAGCTTCCTTCACAAAGAAATCATTTAATCAAAATGCTTTTCATGTCTTCCTTGAGATGAGGAAGCTTCAATGTTTATTATTCAATGTTAAACAATTAATCAGACCTGTTTGCTATACGTAAATTTGAATGAAATCAACCACATGATAATTGAATACTTACGCCAATTTCTTCATTTTTATCTTCAAGACTCGCAAGTTCTTGTTCTAGAACCTTAATTTGCTGAATCTGGAAACAATATAAAATCACCAATATTATCATATCGGATCGATATATAACTATTATATCGAAGGCATAATTCCAATACTTTCTACATTCATAAGTCCTACATTTAGCATTGACCAAAATTAATACTTAAAAGAGTATATGTAATCACAAATATTCATAATAACCATGTCATAAAGATGATAATAATTATAAATTGTGTAATGTAACAAACAGCGTATGAAGAAGTTAGTTTTCTAACGCTTCTAAAAGCTTGTCATATTATTTATTGTAAAAGTACACTTCCATTTTGGAAAAGTTATGAAACACTATGCATACTCATAAATGACATTGAATTATTATATTTAATTATATATAATTATTTTTTATATTTATTTATATATAATTGATAATTGAACATGAAACTTATATGGATTGAATCATATTTTACAACGGAGTTTTAAGACAGCTTATATGATTGTGTTATTACTCATTTAATAGAGAAAAATAATTTAAAAGAGAAAAAAGGACAAAGACATGTACATATTATGAAGTTTTCCTACCGTTTTATCCTTGTCACTCTTGGAATACTTCAACCTGGTATCCAAGCCTCGGATCTGCGATTCAACAGTGTTGAGTTCTGACTCCTTGCGAGATTTTTTCAAAGCCTCACGCAGTTCTTCTGATATTTTCTCCTGTAATTTACAATCAATGTTTAAAAATTATTTGAACGAATTTAAATTTTGGAGGGACAGTATATACATATTCTGCAAAATGTGGTACGATTTTTATGTTAAATTATTCGTAAAAATAGAGCCCGAAACAGTTGAATCTGGAAGATAGTCGATGGAATCCTAACGGTTGTTTTCGGATTCCTGTGCCTCTAAAATCTGACTACCATAGTAGGTTAGCCAAATTCCTCAGTATTCGATTAAGATATAATAACAACAACAACAATAACAATAATAATAATAATAATAATAATAATAATAATAATTTATACATATATTGGGAGAAAAGGAGTAGAATATAGTAAATTTCATCATCTTTATTTTGGTGGCTACCCTATGAAGCTAATTTCAGCTTTTATTAGAGTTTTTATCAAATTATTTTTCTGTTTATTTTGTTTTCTAGACTTTTTCCAATTATTATACCACAGTATTGTTTTATGAGGTTCAGTTGTACTTATGGCTACAATTTTTGTAATTTCCTGCTATATGTATATTTTGTGTATATATTCCCAACCTATCAACATAATAATAGTAATAATAATAATAAAAACAATAATTAGCTTATATTGGAGTGGAGACCCTCACGGGCAGTACCACCTGATTATAACACAATAATATCTTACTAATAGTTTTTTCAATTATTACCAACTAATAGATAAGATTAAACAAAATCCCATTCAGAGAGAAAACATTATCTACTCTGCAATTACAATACTATGTTTTTAATAGTTTACAATGATCATATTTTAGCACTAAATATTACTAATAATGAAATTCATAATAATTATATTGATATCAATTATTTCTATTGATTAAACTTATATTTTAAGACTGTTAAAAAAATGAACATCTATTTATATTCATTTTGCTGTACACTGATCATATTTACTGGAAGAAATGGTCAGGCTTTCCACATGTATTTGATATGTTTGAAAAGAGAATAGACCTTAGTTACATAATCAGGTGGAACTACCCGTGAGTCTCCACTCCAATAAAAGCTAATTATTGTTTTTATTATCATCATCATTATTATTATCATCATTGTTGTTTTTGTTGTTGTAAAGGTGACCGATTAGATTGGCCAGCAAAAAAGACACTGTTCCCTGTTGTAAAATCACTTCCCGGTGGTTCGGAACCCACCTCAAACTGTAGGTCCAACTCATTACCCACGCACAGGTCTCAGACCTATGTGAACTTCATCCTTCAAAAAAAAGTGAGACCCATTACTCACTAGACCTTCATATTTCTTTCTAGTCATCTATGATGAATTGACAAAAAGAAAATGGTTTAATAGAACGAAAATAAGGTTTTATAACAATACCTTGTTAGCCTTCAACTGCGACATTTGCTTTTCATCCCAGCGTTTAGCTTTCCTAGCCAAGTCCAAGCTACCGCCGGACATAATACCAGATTTCTGGTAGAAAGTACCGTCTAGTGCAACCGCCTGAAAATCAATAAGATCGTCTATCAACACACTAATAGATTATCTATTTCAATTCATTGGTATTTTATACAAGTCTCACTAAACTCGAATAAATGAATAAACGAACAAATTTGAAGATCCCACGAACAATAGGCACTCTCAAAAACTTACTGTCAAACTAAATACTTATTTGTTGTTTTCAGTTAATCTTTCTCTAGACAAGGATGTGTCCCTTATTAAAATAGTGGTTTCCAATAAATTATCACAGAGAATCCTTTACCATATTCATTTTTGAAAGAAATCAAATGAATTGATGCAACCGCTCTACAGAGAGCCTTATTGTAAAATAAAAATAAAAGAGAAAATCGAGAATGATTAAAAATAAGAGATAAAAACAATTTGATAAATTGAATATTGGAAAATTATTAATAAAATTGAAAAAATAGAAACACAAGACGAGAAGTATTTAAAAAATAAAAACACGAGAATAATTGAAAAAAGTAGAAGCAAGAAAATAATTTTAAAAACTGACGTAACAAGAACGTAGTGTAATATCTGAAGAGATATTGGGCTGAGAGAAGACAGAGGAAAGCCGGAAGATACTGACTACAGTGGTCCAATGAAGGCCATAAAACTATAATAATAATAATAATAATTTAAAAAACTGAACAAGAAATGGTAAAGTATAAATGAAAATGAACAAGAGAATAGAAACACAAGAAGATAACCCCTATTTATAATCTTGTTTATACATAGGTTTTTTGTTAATTTGATACAGTGTCAGTATTTTCTATTTACTTCTATAGATCTATAGTCTATGCAAACCTTAGATTGCAGTACACTATTACGTTTATGTAACCAGTGCTCAAAGTTGCACAGTAGCCGAGCAGTCAAGCGTTCACGTTTTCAAAGAAAAACATGTGCGACAAAATGTAAACGAAAAAAACGGTGACTGCGCAATCAAATTCTTATCTGAAATAGCATAGTCATAAGACTCTGTACTGACTGTATTCTATGGTGTACCGGATAGTGTGTGGCGGGAATAACCAGCCTTTCAGGCGACGTGAAGGCGACCAGAAAACTGATGAATATTCGATCAGTTCTGCTGACAGGCCGAGTAGACTAGTGGCAGAAACCTGAATAGGTCTCAGTTTCTACTGTCCTTTTGTCGAGAACAGTTCAAATTTTGAAAGTTTAAAACTTTTTAACTTTGATTTATGGTGATAACCATTATTTAATTTTGATTAGTGTGTTTGTGTTTTGGTGACTGTCGGTAAGTGATGTACTTTCCTGTTGTAAAAGTTTACATTAGGTGGGTCAGCAGGGAAATGTTTAAATTTAAAACCTTTGTAGCCTTGTGCCTCCTGATGACAATTATTACGTTTTTAAGGACACATGCATCACTTGAAATTAATTAATCAATAACAAAAATATTAAGTATTAAATTTTTATTGTAAATTCAACTAATTGCAGTCAGTTTTAAATTGTGAATATATAATAATTGTACTCAAACTTGGTCGAACGTTTTCGAGTAATGGAAACTCATCTTCCAGGCATCCTAGATCGGTGATGTTGGTTAGAAGAATTGTGGTCTTTGTATAAAATTGTGTTTTATACACAAAAACCACATTTCTTCTAACCAACAAACCAACATCGCCGATCTAAGATGCCTTGAAGATGAGTTTCCATCACTCGAAAAAGTGTGAGTACAAGTATTATATATTCACAATTTAAAACTGACTGCAAGTCATTAAATTCACAATAAAAAGCTAATATAAACAACGCAGATCGTTATGGAACAAGAAATCCAAGAATATTAAATAATCAATATTTATTGGCAAATTTATTTCTCCTCCGCAACCATTCCTTACACCATTGTTTGCATTTATTCCATCGGTTTTTATGTTTCACAAAATAAGGAGAGAAGCAGATCATCTTCTGGAAAATCCATGGTGAACTGACAAACTTGACAGGGTATTCATGAAGAGTGTGTGTGTTCCTCAGGTATCAGGTACACCTGAACAGGCGAACTGATCAGGCGTACCTGATAGTGAATGGCTGGCTTAAGGGTTGCACGGACTGAATTACTTTAATTTTCGTCACTACTCACATCGTATCTATTCTGGCCTTCCATTTCGTAGGCGACCTTCATGGCGTCTTCAGGCGTGTCACAGACGAGAGCATTGTTTGTGGCGAACAGCACGACACGCTTGATCTCAGGCGGCGAGTAGTTCAGCACGTCGTACAACAACTTCACATTCTTCGGCTCCTTGATGTTTCTACAAATAAAAATTTCAATGTAATTACATTTGAGACAATAGTGGCATTTATCTCACTAAAGCAGAGGCCCTAAAACACAGACCAGAAATATTTTATGCCCAGGTTCGTTATGATGTGATATTCTGGGGTGATAGCGAAGGAAATATCAATGCAATATTCAAATTGCAGAAGAAAGCGTGGCGAATAATCGAAGGATTTAGTGCAAGGCAGTCATAGCCGAGTACCGTAGCAGGTATCTGTTCAATCAGAGATAAGCTACGAAACTCCTGGGCGCTCTGTGTAAGGGTGACCGATTGGATTGGCCAGCAAAAAAGACACTGTTCTCTGCTGTAAAATCACTTCCTGGTGGTTCGGAACTCAACTAACACTGTAGGTCCTACTCATCAATCACCATCATCCAATTCATTACCCACGCACAGGTGGGTTAGACCTATGTGGGCTTCATCCTCCGAAAAATAAAAAAAATTTAAAAAATGTCGACCCATTTTCAGAAAATTAGGACTGCTTACAATACCGGTACGCTAGCCTATTTTTTTGAGATTGCCGTGTATTTGCATAGGAACCAGAGTAATTATGACAACATATCGCTCACCCATACAACACAAGACATGGAGAGTCAACACTTCGGAACCCCATGCATAGGCTGACTTTGATCGAGAAGGCGCCATACTATTCTGGTATAAAGATTTTAAATTGTTTGCCCAACGTTTTAAAGGGATACTGTCAAGACAAATTCGTGAAGGAACTCAGGAAGTTGCTTATTGATGCCTGTCCTTAATCTCTGGCTGACTGTTTTGAGGTTTTTTGGAGAAAAAATGCTGAGTAGAATGTATCTGTTTTCTATCATATGTTTTTAGTTTTTATAGATGAACGAACACTTGATGAATGGCTGTTGAAATGGTTTAGTTTAAGTGAATTCATGTGTCACATGCTGTGCGAGCCTAGCTCGGTAGCTGCAGCTTAACGTGACTATCAACAAATTTATTTTATTTTTTATACTTTGTACAAGGTTAATTATGGCTAAGTTCCATCTTAACAGAGACACTAATTGGGTCTTAGGTATTCAAGACCCCTACCTTGCGGCTTCCTTGACTAGATGAGATCAATTATCCCCAAAAACAGAAAAATTTCAACTTTGAACCCCCATATTTCACAAAATAATTGATGAAAAAACTTCTTCTCACAGCAATAGATGACATTTTTAAAAGCCCTAACATCATCCAATACAATAAACTTGGAAAAAAATTATGAATAGAAACCCTGCGCACAGCCTTAAGGTGTTATCACTCATCTTCAATGTCAAATATCTATTTTTTAGTACAAAAACAATTCTTCATTGAAGTGCGCTTGCATTTCAATCCTTCTTGTAACGTCAACGCAGAAGTCTCTCTTGAGCTAAGGAAGCCTCTATGTAAGTTTATAAATACGGACCTAGCATTCGCCACTTGAACATTATCTACATTATCTGTAAACAGTAAGGCATTTAAAAAATGTATACTCATTTTTTAAACTTTGACTTTGTAGAGCTTTTAAAATTCTAACAATGTGTTACATTACATTTTCGAAAAAAAACTACCTCAGTGACGAGCATTGATAAAAGAAAAAGTGACATGAAACAGCAAGCGCATTGTCTTGTTGAGTGGTCATCTGTTTTGAACTGAATTTTCAACTCCAGTTTAATCTTCACTGTTTCAGGCGAAGATTATTTTTCAGGTCACATAAACCTGTACAGGTATACAGTTATGGTCTGCCTTAAGGATAGCTGATAAACAGAGTATTCTACTCAGTAAATGAGTGTACAGTTATGTCATATACAGTATGTTAATTAGTGTACAGGTATACAGTTATTGTCTGCCTTAGGCCAGGGACACACGAGCCGGCGAACCACCGACCGGCGGTTACGCCGGAGCCGGCGACAGTTGGAATACCAGAACACACTGAAACTGGCGACAATAAATTGAGTGCAATGAACTTGGAGAATCAGTCGTGTGTTAGAAATGTTACTTTCAACACCGAAAAAATTGACCAGCACCAGATTTTTTAGCTTGCTTTTCCCTGTTTTTCCATTTCATATAACTGTCTCTTGTATTAGCCCATCTCCTCACTACAAGGTTCCCTAAAACAAATTAAGTAGCATTGATACTAAAAACTTAATAGCTTAAGAAGAGCATTTTTTGCTACTATGTTATTTATAACAATAGGGACAATGTATTTTCCCACAATTCCCACTAAAATATTCCTTAGTTTGCTATTAGTATTGCTTGAAATAGAGAGAACACAAACTGACTGATAATAATAAAAACAAAATCAACCAACTGCGAAAAGAGGAATAAAACAACCACCGCACTTGATGATTGAACTAAGACTGATACAGTGGCATGGGTTGATCCGGCTGTTTGCCCGGACGTGTGTTCATCTCTATTTGTACAATGCCCTGCTACCTGCCGGCCGGCGGAGCAGCCGGCCGGCGAAGTAGAGAATACCCGGCTGTGCCGCCGGGGCCTTTGCACGCCGGGTCGGCTGTTTTGCTGGCCGACCGCAGAGTGTCCTTCCCCATGCCTTCCTGTGTACTTCTACTTGCCGGAAGCCGGCCACGAAACCGGCCGGCGGTTCCATCGGCTCGTGTGTCCCTGGCCTTAAGGATAGCTGATAAACAGAGTATTCTACTCAGTAAAAGATTGTTCCGTTTGATATTAAAAAAATGGACTTGAAAATAAACATAATCATGAACAGTTTACAGTTGAACTGAGATTACAGTTGGTTAACAGGACTTGACTGAGTTTTTTAATTGCTTTATATGTAATAGTGGGATCTTATCGGTTAACGGGAGGTCACTCATTTACAGACATTACATATAACCGGAATGAGTAGCTTAATTTGATTTGAGTCAAAGAATAAGTGGAAAAAGAATCTGTTGTTAATATGAATGTTGTTCACTGGATTTCTTGTTTCTTTCCGATCCGCGTTGTTAATTTTTACTTTATACTGTAAATTTAACGACTTGCAGTCAATTCTAATTGTGAATAAATAATATTTCTACTCACATTTGGCCAAACGGCCCTGAAGATGAGTCTCCAAAAGTGAGTAGAAATATTATTTATTCACAATTAAATTGGCTGAAAGTCGTTAAATGTAAAATAAAAAGTTAATATAAATTTTGTTTTGATGTAATAACCCCATTTAGTGTTTCATGTTTGCATTTTAAATTTCGACTCATCCTCTGCCTGGTATTTGAATATACGTTTCCAAAATGTAATTGAATTAAAGAAAATAATGTTAATACAATTTCTCTCACCTCAAACGTTCCTTCAGCGGTTTTGTCTGAATGTAGTCAATGGGCAAAAAAGTCTCCGGATCGAGCATATGCTCTTTGAGGTACTGAATGCACAGTCGTGCCGTTTTCTCCGTGTCCACTACGATGGCCTCCATATACTTTCCCAGAACTTTAGTGATGGCCACATTGAAGCGCTTGTGAATCGGCTGACACATGTTGATCATGCGGTCGTAGACGCCGGGGAAACTACGTTTGAAATTCTCAACAATTTCCTGTTTCTTCTTTCTGCGCGCATCCTCGTGTTTGTCCACCTTGGCGTCACCCAGCTGCTCCATCACACTTTCCAGCTCCAGTTGCAGTTCCTTGACGCGCTCCTTTGACGTGCCCACGTCGGATTGCAGCTCATTGCGTAGCCGCTTCTGCTCTTCCAGTGCTTGCTCACTTGTTCTGCACAGAAAAACACAAAAAATCAATGCAATGCCTCTATCTATTGGCCGTTCTTTAGAAGTCAGGCCATTTTGGCGGCTTTGGTAGCGCAGTTAGTTGGAGCGCTTGTCTGAGATTAGATAAGAAACAGAATTTCTTTGTGGTTTGTAGACATTAACCATTTTTTCATTTAAGATGAAAAATTAAAAGGATGTCTGATTTAAGTAGTAAATTGAAAATTTATTAAAGGGGTTAACCCTCCTGTTAAATTTGATCATAAGGTTTAAAATTTTATTTAATATTATTAACTTTGAAGACTCTGGCTGGCTTTATTTAATTTTTATTTCATTTTGTTTGTTCGTCACACTGAGCCGCAACTAGGGAGCAATGCTCCAGCAGCATGTGGCACGTCAAAGTTTTAAACTGGTTAACACTCATAAGAAACAGATATGACGCAAAAATCATCGCTCTAGGAAGTCAGTTAGTCTGTAAGGACATAAATCAGTTAGAAATTCTCGAAGTTCTATTTTAAATGCATATACTGTATATACAATCAATTTCTTTTATTTGGTTGGGGAGAGTACTGAAGTTCCTGCAGCCTTGGGTTCGAATCTCATTCAGCCATGGATATTTCTCATCATTCACCCATTCACCTCATTACCCACGCACAAGTCTCCAGACTCATGTGAGCATCATCCGCAATAAAAAATAACCCAAGGTTAATAGAAAAGAATCAGGTCAGTCAGTGACCATATATCATGAAACATTATGGGTTAAATATAACTGTACCAACAGAAACAATAGCCTTATATCCCTGAACTATTTATGTTACTAAATTTTGAAACTGGAGTCCAAATGTTTTCCTTTTTTCGGAGGATGAATCCCACATAGGTCTGAGACCTGTGTGTCAGAAATGAGTTGGATTATGATTGAAGAGTTGGACCTACAGTTTTAGGTGGTTCCGAACCACCAGGAAGTGATTATACAGCAGAGATCAGTCATTTTTGCTGGCCAAACATGACTCTTATCTCTGCTGTAAGCGACCTCCCTTTCAAGTGCAGTCCAAGCGCTCGTGTCTTATCTAGCAGAGCAGATATGAGACACGGCTCGTGGCTAACCACTCCCTCATTTGTAAGTGATAATTCACATCTTCACATGTTACTTGAAATTTTCAATTGAAAAAATATATAACTTGAATCTTCTTTTTTAAAAATGAATACACATTACTGAATATACAATTTAAAAGAAGCCCTTTGATTTATTTACTCAACAATATTAACAAAAATTCGAAATTAAAACACTGAAATTTACAAAATGATTTAATTGTAAATGCATTCAGATCCTCTATTTAAAATAGATGTTAAACATTTATGTTATGTACAAGCTCTCTCATCTTGCAAACCTTCATTTATTTGATTACGAATGATGAGTTAACATTGTTTTTTTTATATTTTCCAATGTATGTTTCATTTGTGAAGTTAAACTTACATTTATTCTCAGGTCATTCTAATATTCATTCTCATAGCCAATAAAATAGGTTAAATGTTTGAATTAAATACTGCTGCTATATATCTAGTAAATAACTGACAGCAAATAAAAAGAAATTTTTTAATAAAAATTGCTTTAATGTATATATGAGTTTTAGAAGTGTTTATTCATACGACTAAAGATCTGTGACATCATACAAGCTATCTCGTTTTTTTTTTGTAAAAAATTGAAAATACAGTTCTGGGACAGGTTTAAATCGATCGAACTTTACTGTAAACTGTAATGATTGGGACACAGCAGATCAATTTCTGACTTCGGTAGGACTAAGATAGGGAAGAAAATAAACAAATTGCTAACATCAAATTAGTACAGGCAGGTAAAATACAGGATGTAAGTAGATTTTTGACAAACCAAAAACACTTACCAGCTAATGTTATATTAAATATTGGATCTAATAATATGCCTTGTGCAAAAACACCAAATCATGTTATGCGTCCACTTTGGTTGACTATAGAAGCCAATCAAAAAAGATTTCCCAACACAAGGTGGCATGTTAGTTCTATCCCATTCAGAGAAGACTGCAATGAAAGATTCGTTGAGGAGACAAACAGTGCACTTAGGTTCATGTGTGAGCAACTAAAAATAAATTTCCTAGACAATACAGGCAAACTACATAAAAAGCATCTAAACTGGGATGGCCTGCATTTAAATCGTGAAGGGACAAATATACTAAAGAATGGCATACTGAACATCATCAAATCCACAATGACAGAGGGGGAAAAGCAGGTGATCAGTTTGGAAGAAGACTTAAACTGTAATATGATAGACACTTGTCATTCCACCTAGCAGCAAGCAGCACCTCCAAAGGATCAACAAAACAAGAGACAGGACCACCAATATAGCAGAATAATAAAAAAATCAAATGCATACAATAAAACATTGACTGTAATGCATCTAAATATCCAGAGAGGGCTCCAAGGTAAACTCGATGTACTGCTCGTAGAATTGGCAAAATACAACCCTGATGTTTTAATCATTTCTGAACATGGCTTGAACATAGACCACTTGAATCTCACAAACATTGAAGGTTTTGGACTGTCATCCAGTTACTGCCGAACTGAGCGTATGTGGGGTGGTATTGCAATATTTATAAAAAATAATCTACCAATTGAAATTGAAGAACTACAGTTAACAGAACAGTGCAAACCTATGGAACAAGTGTTTGAAACTGTAGCAATAAAATTTAAATATAGAACTCAAAACCTAGTCCTAATAGGAACGTATAGATCTCCTAGTGCTTACACAAAGGAAACATTTCTTGAGAAGTTGGGTCACTTCCTGCAAAAACACACAAAGAACTTAAATCATATTGTTATATTGGGTGATGCAAACTTTGACATACTAAAGCCAGACGATCGAAGCTTGAAAGATCTCCAAAATGTGTTATCAGAATATGGATGTAGAATCCATCACATCCCAAAAACAAGGATAACACCCACCACTACAACCAGCATTGATGGTTGCTATACAACTATGCGGCAGGAAGAGATTGAAGTCCATGCACATTACACACCGCTATCGGACCACCATTTATTGCTATGCAGAATAAAAAATAAAAGTAGAGATTACCAACCCACATACAGATATTCCAGGAATTTTTCAAAAGCCAAGCTAACTGAATTGAAGGAGCTATTAAAGGCAGCAAATTGGAGCCAAGTCTATAAGCCAAAGTCAGTTGAAAGAAAATATAATAACTTCCTGCAAATAATGCGTCAGAGCCTTGACCAAGTAATGCCTCGAGGACCAAAAAAAGTCAGCTCATCAAATAAAACTGTATTTCTTGATGGTAAATTACTAAAAATGAAGGCCTCCCTGCAGGGTCTGCATAGCAGCTACTTGCTATCGGGATCAGTAGAGGATAAAAACACGTACCATGATGCAAAGAAAAAGTATGATATGGAAGTAAAGAGAAGAAGAATGGATCATACCATGGAGAGAATAAAGCAGTCCAAAAATAAAACTAAAGAGATATGGAAAACCATTAATAGTGAGCGAAATAAGCAGAAGGGTAAACTAAGTGACATAAGACTTCTCCTGGATGGTGAACTGATAACAGATCCGATTGAAATCAGCAATACTTTCAATAAAATATTTACCCAACCAACAACCTCAGAGCCTGGAAGTACTAATGACATTACAGATTCTCTGGCCAGACCTACCACACATGCTGGAACCGCCAATGGCATACCAGCGTTTACATCATTCAGAAGTATAGCAGACCATGAATTGGGAAAAAATTTTAAAAGATTAAAAACAAATAATTCCGCTGGTTTTGATGAAATTTCGGGGAAAGTAATGAAGTTTTGCCAGGAAGAAGTCATGAAACCGCTGAAACACATCATCAACACCTCATTACGCCAATCTGCTATACCTGAGAGGTTGAAAATATCCAGAGTCCATCCAGTCTACAAGAAGGGTGATAAGCTTAACCCAAATAACTTTAGGCCTATAACTAACCCACCTAGTGTTTCAAAACTTCTTGAGCGGGTGGTATATGATCAATTAATAGCACATTTAGAAAAAAATGGATTATTGTCAACGTTTCAGCATGGATTTAGGAATGGACGCAGTACAAATACAGCCATAGCATATCTGTGTAAGGTGATTAATGAAATATGGGAAAAGAAGATGACAGCAACAGGCCTGTTCCTGGACTTACAAAAGGCTTTTGATAACCTAGACCAAAAAATACTAATTGAAAAACTGAAACAGCTTAAAATTCAAGGGCAAGCCTTACAATGGATACAAAACTATTTTGCTGACGGACACCAATATGTAGAAATTAGTTACCAGCTTCAAACAGCCATAACAAGTGCAAAATCAACATACAGAAAAATAACTAAAGGTGTGCCTCAAGGATCGATACTCGGACCCCTGTTCTTCCTTATTTACATAAATGATTTTCCAGAAAAACTTGAAAAGAATGCAAAGTGTGTACTGTTTGCGGATGACACAACAATCATAATTCCCACGGAAAGAAAATCTGAAAATGTCAACAGGATAAACTCAATACTAAAAACAGCCACATCAATTTGTAGGGAAATTAAACTAACTATAAACAGGGAGAAAACAGTAAATATAAATTTCACACCTAAAAATCAAAGTATGGAAGTTCAAAGTAACATTGATTGTGACGCAAATATAGTTGACAGCACAAAATTCCTAGGAGTGATTATAGACAAACACTTAAATTGGCATGAACACACCGACTATTTATGTAAGATATTGTCATCAGCCTTATATGTCCTCCGTAGAATTAGGAACACTACTGATGAAAAAACAGCATTTGTTGCTTATCATGCACTGTTTGCCTCACAGCTGCATTATGGAATTGTCGCATGGGGATCTTCTCCACTAAGCTGTATGGACAGAATACTGAGGAGCCAAAAGAAAGCTGTAAGAACTATATTAAGAAGAGATTCTATGGAGCACTGTAAACCTCTGTTCATAGAGAGTAAAATACTTACAGTTGTTTCAACCTACATATTGGAAACTATAATCCTGGCAATAAGATCAACCCCCACCTTGAGATGTGATCAGCACAGTTGTAATACAAGACGCAGGCACAACATAGATCTTCCACAACATAGGCTAGACAAGTTCAAGAGTACCCCAATCTATGCAGGCTCGTACTTTTTCAATATTCTACCAGACAGTCTAAAAACATTAAAAGATTCAAACTCACTTTTTCTAAAAAAGCTAAAACAATATTTTATCACCAGACCGTATTACACAGTGACTGAATATATTGAGGAACATACTTTTCAACACATGAGGACATATTAATGTGAATTAGCACATGAGCTCACCCCCTGACGATCCTGATAAGGAGATAAAAATTTGACGATTCCCCGATCCATGGACCGTGGCGAAGACACTGGATGTAAGATGTAAGATGTAAGATACAGACGATGATAGTTCAAGTGCAAGTTTAGGGTTACATTGTGAAATACGATTGTATATTGAAATACTACTTGAAATTTAAATAATGAAATATATTTACGATTACCAATTTCAGATTAGATAGAAAGTGTTAAGCGAGTAAATTGCATTCTCTAATTGTTAATTTTCCGTCCAGAGTTATGGCTGGACAAATAGTATTTGAACTATTTGCACAACTCTGGCCAACCACAGCATCTAGTTTTAACATAGACTGCTTTTAATAAATTGGTGTGATACGTAATAATAATTTGAAGTGTCCTATACAAAATGTACCTTTGGCAATTAATGGATTTTCTTTTGCAAAAACCACACACAGGTTTACTACAATGAGTCTTCGCGTTTCCGAAGTCAGAACTAATATATTTGAAAATTAACTTACTTAATGTGCTCGATCAATTTGTCCACTCGTTTTTGTGCCTCTTCTTTCTCGTGGCACTTCTGTTTTATCTTGTTTTCGAGGTCTGAGCGGATGCTAGCTTCGTTGTCCAACTTGTCCTGTTCGGCTTTCTGTTCGCGATTGATCGAGTCCAACTCTTGCAGATATCGGGCCGACTGCTTTTGCGCCTCCACTTTCAAACGATTGTACTCGTTCACCTAACAAACATGATACAATTGTTTTTAAAATAACAAAAACAATACATTATACAAAAATAATGTTTGAAATAAAATTATGTTAATAAATTAATGTATAAATTACAAGACAGTTACTCAACCGTTAATAACTTAACCAAGTGAAACCATCTTTAAAACTACTAATACCATCGCAATAGACTAATTACTAAAAACTGAAAGAAGAATCATCAGAACCTGTATCAACAAAAACTATCAAGAAAATGGACACTGGAGATTAGCTTCCAACGAAACTGTATACAAAGAAATTGAACCTGTCACAAGTACAATGAAGAAAAAGCGAATATCTTTCTTCGGTCACTTGATTACAGCTTCTGAGGACAGACTAAGCAGAAGAATTATTGAAAAGCTGTGGAAAAGTAAAACAAATATAAAATGGATTGAAGAACTCAAGGATATGAGAGAGTTGCGCATAACATTCGAAGATTTGAAGGACAAGTCAGACAACATCAGAATCCTGAAGGACAAACAGACCAGACTGCAGATCAAAGTCGGACATAGGATGGGAAGAGTGATTTCGGACGAGTAAAGGAAATTGATTTCTGAGCGGATGAAGAGATATTGGGCTGAGAGAAGACAGAGGAAAGCCGGAAGATACTGACTACAGTGGTCCAATGGAGGCCATAAAACTATAATAATAATAATAATAATAATGTATAAAGTAAATATGTTTGGATAAAAAAATAAAAGATTGCATTGAAAGCCATTGGATCGGTTACAAGAGCTATCCCAGCACAGTGCAGCCTTCGCTGACCGGCCGCCCTCAGGGATGTTGCCAGTGGGGGGGGGGGGGGGGGGATTCGGACACCCCTTGGCACAATGACTAAGCCCTAGATAAAATATACCTCGGGGAAGTATGTCAAATTTTCAAAAACAATAAATGAATAAATGTGTAATTAAGCTGAAAATTATGTTTCAGGGGTTCTATTTTTAGAAAATTTCCCGGGGAAAAACCCCCGAATCTCTTTTTTATGTAATTAAAGGCGGAAAGTCCAGCTAAGACATGTGCAAATCATCGTACTACCGTTTTGTTCATCAAAACAAGACAATCTATAGGCCTACTATTGGTTTGTTGGAAAATTTCTAATGAATTGGTAAGTATTTTTAGAAAGAAATAGTAGCTCATTTAAGCGGAACTCATATTGGAATTGATATCCTAGTTGGATGAGGATTTCTGTGAGGTGATCTTCCCCGCCTTGAAAAATCTGGATGCACTAGCTAGTGAATCTATTATATGGAAAAAATGAAACAATCTATCCAGTTATTGTCAATCAAATACTTTGATTGACAATAACAATATAAATAGACATTTTGTCTATTGATATATTGTAATATAAGAAACAGCACATTTAAAGAAAACAAACTTTTTGAGGAAGTCAATTATATTCAGGCATCTACATCGGAAATCACCTCTAAGTACTCTAAGATAGTTTTTGATAATTTATCATATTAATATTAGTAATGAGGGTTTGAGGCAATGATGCTTATTTTAGTTCATTTTCTATCAAATCAGCACTACACAATCAAGCAATGCTTGATAACATTTGACAAGTCGAAAATATTAAATCTATTGGAATCTTTTAATAAATAATTACAGAAAACTGTTCAACAATTCAAAATTTCAATCATTTTTTTATTCATTCAATTTTTGTTTAAAAACCAATAGTTATCAAATACAATGTTAAATATCACAACACCATTCATTGAAAAGTTGAAAAGTTTTATCGATCCCCTCATTTCAGCTCCCCCCCTCGCCACCAGAGCAGAGTATAAACTTTCACAAATTCCTGGCTACGTCCCTACCACACTTGAAGTGGTTGAGACATCAGTATAACAACTATTATTATTTATTTGGTCACAACTATTTTTATTGAATGATAATGTGTTTTAAAATAAGTAATAGAGGTAGCGCAAATCTACCCTAACAATCTGCTAACGCTACAAATACGATAATCATTTCAAAGTCATACTCTGTTACAAAAAAATAAGCATGGCCGATCGGCTTCCCATATTTGAGCAAAATGAATTATGTTTTGACATGCATCATAAGATTGTACCACATTCTTGTATGTAAATGTACAAGTGGCTTAAAATTGATTATTTTTTAGCATAGATTTGCGCATACTCTCTAAAGAATCAAAGTGAAGTATCAATACCAAATTACAATGCTGGCTCTTACGTTTTGAGATTCAACAAATTTTTGACAAAATACAAAATTGATAATACAAAAAGGGAAAGCAAAAATGATATATAAATGTTTTATAATTACATATTTTGCTTGTTCTCGCATGCAGAATACGAATAAAGTACACCCTGCATACTTAAGAAGCCCTCTTACGTTGGAGCCAAGTTCTATAATCATTTGCCCCTCCACATCCAAGAAGAATCAAATTTAAATAAATTCAAAAGTCAATTGAAAGAATATTTGACGAAGAGAGCCCTCTATAATATAGAAGAATTTTTCCCCATGGTAATTGACTTTAAAATATTGTAATTATTAGATGTAGTAACTGTAACTCTTAATAGTTATAATATTAGTTGATGGTTGTATTATAAATAGTAGTCTAGCCGTTGTTAAACTCTTGAAAAATTCTATTTATATATATTTTATACTCTGACACTATTGTACAAAATTGTGTATGAAATGAATAATGAAATTAAGAAATGAAATGAAATACTGTGCACATTATTGTAGATATATTGATTTGATTTCACCTACCTGAGCGTCCTCGAGCTGCACATCCCTGCCCTGTGATTGGCTCTCACCGGCCACCTGTTGCTCCCACTGCTGCCGCTTGGCGTCCACCTCGGCCAGCTCGGCCTGCAGCTCCTCAATGTCCTTCTTGTGCGCATCATTGGCCAGCCGCACTTCGGCCAGCGACTTCTTCGCCGTGTTCAGCTTCTTCTTGATGTGGTCCACACGCTCCTTCGCCTTTATGAACGACGGACGCTTCTTGTTCACCTCAACATCCTGTACACAAGAAAAATGTACTTTATCAAGTACTGTATAAGGTGAAGTAGGCAGAGTTGATAGAGTGTTAGCAAATGATTGTATCATATTTAGTGTCAGGTATTTACGCTAAATATAATATATTTTAGCTGCGATATATAATTTCATCATTACATAGCATAGCAGGCTAACAGCTCGCTCGCTCGTTCATATGGTATGATAGTAAGCTGTGAGTACAGAGAACGTACAGCATCATGTTGAAGAATTTTTGGAGTTTGAAGCCCCATGATAATATAACAAACCTATTCACTTCATTACCTACGCACAAGTCACCAATCTCTTGCGGGCATCACCCACAATAAAAAAAGAACTCAGTGTACCTCATAACCTTCAAATTCATACAACGCAGCATATCACTTTTAGTACATTGAAAAGATAATCAATTTCAAAAAGATTCTTCAATCAGTAAATTGACGAAACGGTAAATCATAAATTTAGCACTGTTGACTTCAAAAAGAAATAAAAACTTTACATTTTGTTTAAAAATTTGGAAACTAGAAACTTTTGTTTAAAAAGCTAATAGCGAGGCACTGAGGGCTGTATTTATGAACGTAGCTTGAAGCATTCTTATCTAAGTACGACTTGGAAAGGCTCTATTACATTGAACGTGGTCACAAGCTGAACTAAAATCAACTTAATTTCAGACATTAACAAACACAAAATAAAATAGATGAAAGGATGAAGATAATGCACCGTATGTAAATTTACAGTTACTGTTAGGTAATTATTACCACACCAATGAATTTTACACTAACATTTTCTGTTTTCGAATTTGAAAAAATAATGGAATTTTGATGAAGTGTAGTGGGCGCTATCTGGCAGCAGACCAAAGAACTTTCAACCCATTTCTCTATCATAGGTAAAAAGAAAAATTTATAGGTTAGAAGTCGATTTATATACAGAAAGTAAAAATAGTTTCAATAGGCCAAATAAACAGTGAATTATATTGCAATGGTGCAAAAATGTAATATATTATTTTGATGAGTCGATGTTATACTAAAAAATGAAGCCAAAATATGATGGAACATAATCTCAAGAACGGCTTCAAGATAGCCATCTACCTAGCTTGACTAAGAACGGTTTTGATATACCGATTTTAAGAAAGTCTTGACTTCTAAGTTAAGATCTTTAAGTAACGTTCATTAATAAGAGCTTAAGTTGAAGCATTGATTATACTGAACGAGTTTACTAGATGACAAGTTAGGTTACAAGCCTACCCAGCTGTCCCTACCATATTTATGTAGTGTAAATCCTTAAATTAGATTCAATTTGTGTTGTTTAATGTAAATTATTAGTGTTAAATTATTTTAACTTTTCATGTGAAATTTAACGACTTGCAGTCAAATATTTGTTAAGAATAAGCGTATAATAACTCACTTAATCTGGCCGAGTACTTTCGAATCTTCAGAGGCAAGAAGATGGATCTCATAGATTCGAAAGTACTCGGCCAGATTAAGTGAGTTATTATACTTATTCTTAACAAATATTTGACTGCAAGTCGTTAAATTTCACATGAAAAGTTAATATTAACAACGCAGTTCGTCATGGAACAAGAAATCCAGGAAATTAAATTATTTATTAGGAATCAGGCGTTTGTTGGGCGAGCTGGGTTGGATTTTGGTGTTGAAGCAAGGCTAATCACTTCGTGAACCTGTAAGACTTATAAGTGTAAGACTTATCTCCGCTAAGTAAGACTCTTTTCATTAGAAAAAATCATCGATTTATTTCATATGAATGTAGCTATTCAAAGGACACTCCATCCTTCATGTCAAATTAAAAGAACAATATTATTTTTAGAGGTGAACATTCATAATTCTGATAAAATATATTCTATTCTCGATACAGAGATGGTTTTGGTTAGTCAGTATTTTTGCATGTGCCGAGTACAAATTAGCATGGCGGAAGAGATAGTTCATGTTTTATATTTACAAAAAATTAAGCTAATTCAAGATCTATTTAGCTAGTTTATGTTTTATATTTACAATAGATTATATTTTCAAGAGCTTTCCAGCTATTTGTGGAAGTGATTAGCTGCGAGCCGTGCCAGGTATCTGTTCAGTCACATAAGATAAGACAAGAGCGCTCGGATTAAAGGCAGAAAGTGACCACGGTGGATTGGCCAACAAAAAGACTATTCTCTGCTGTAAGATCACTTCCCGTTGGTTCAAACCCACCTAAAAACTCATCAATCATCATTATCCAACTCTATCTACACACAGATCTCAGAGTTATGTGGGTTCCGTCCTCAAAAAATGATGTTGCTTGGAACCTCATTGAAGATCAAAAATAGTTGGACAAAAATACTTGAAAAAGTAAGAGAAAATAAATATCTCTTGAAATTTGGTTTCAAATTAAACTATTTATTACAAGCCAAATCGTTGATCACCACAACGAAAACGAGATGGGTGGGTAGTTTTAAAATTAAATACATTAATTTGAAATAGTAAGTGGACAAAAGCATATTTTTATTGTTTTTAAAAGTAACTATAGGTATAGGCTTTGATAAACATAATTTGACAATTCATCAATTTATTGCTTTTCCAAGTAATTCAATGTTGTCATCTGGTTCAAACCCACCTAAAACCAGCCCATGTTGAATTTCAAATTTCGCGGTTAAAGTAGAGCTAGCGTTAACGGCACACGATTTGCTCACTTTCTATTTTTGTACAAACCTTGAGGCCTTTACGAAACTTTGGAAAAAATGTACAACGATAAAATAGTATTTTTAGTATATAAATAATTATTAACTAATAGATAGAGAAAAAGGTAAATGCGTATGGCTTTTATTGGTGGGGAGATCCTTACGGGTATAGATAGAGAAACTCCCAATTGAATACTAACAAATTGGAATAAGTCTTACCATTTCCCTAATTTCCTGTTCTATTTTGGCCAGCTCTCTATTCAGTTTACCATGTTCCTTTTTCTTGTCTTTCAGCACCTCTTCGGCTTTCTCTTTCTTCTTTTCAATTTTCTCCACTTCACGCTTCTTCTTTTCTACTTCTTTCTCATAGTGATCTATTTCATTTTCATTGTGATAAAGACGAAACAGCTGGTACTCTATTTCTTTCTCTGCCTGAAAAAGAAAGATAAGTTAATTGATTAATGATATAATCTGTGACGTTTTGTTTCCATAACGAAATACTTTATTAACAATCTAATATCAAAACTGACACTGTATTTGTATTGAAATATTATTTTCGCCACACTAGGACGTAATGAGCTGTTTTTCGTGCGTCATATGGAAGCCGAAAGTATTCGGTTTACGACGAGGTCTGTAAACGTTTACCGCCCTAGGGCGGAAAAGAAAATGACCTTGAATGACAGCTGATCGTGTCCGATCACATAAATCATAGAGAGATGATCACATAATATTACGGTAATAAGCTATATATATCGCAGTATTATATTTATAATATATTTTATAAATTATTGTTTCATAACTTGCCATGTATTATCCTGTTTATTTCGTAATTCTGATCAAACAATAGAATACGATGATATTTTCATAACCTCAACAACATTGTATTCTTGCTAGTACCATAGCCTTAAAATTTCGCTTTCGAAATTGGCAACTTAACATTGTTGTTTTGTTTTTTTTTGTGGTGTGGCGAAGAATAGCGTTCGCAACGCGGGAAAAAATGCTTTGCCGGCTCTCAAACGCTTCAAGTTCTCGACTTCGTCTCGAACTTGAAAACCGCGATCTCGAGAAATGCATCCCTCCAGCATCTCCAGTATAAGTGAGTGAAAATAATATTTTAATAGAAATACAGGGTCAGTTTTGATATTAGATTAATGATATGAATAATAATAATAATAATGAAGTCATAATAATAATAATAATACAAAGAATAATAACAATATGAATAATAGAATTATTGATTCGATTAGAATTGAGAATTAGCTGTCTTCTTCAAGAAATACATCATTGTAACAAGTTGGAAAGATTCAATTGATATAGATCCTTTCTACATTACAGTAGATTACCACTATAATCAAAATCGAATATTCTGGGGCTGGTACGATAACATTTTACAAATTACGATTTACAAGTAAAATCTTCAGTAAGATTTTGCAATGACTACAAGAAAGTACCAATAATAAAATACATTCAAAAAACATAATTTAAAGCAGTTCAATCTGTCAATCTGTCTTCAATCAGTTCTATCTGTTCAATCAGATAGAGATAAGCTGCGTTCTCGTCAGTCCTGTTTGTAACGGTGACCGATTAGATTGGCCAGCAAAAAATACACTGTTCTCTGCTGTAAAATCACTTCCCGGTGGTTCGGAACCCACCTAAAACTGTAGGTCCAACTCATCAATCACTATCATCCAACTCATTACCCACGCACAGGTCTCGGACCTATGTGGGCTTGATCCTCAGAAAAAGAAAAGTAATACAATGTAATAAAAAACATCGCATATGCGGCCATGATGATGGTTCAATTAGTGGAATTGAGAGCTCGATTTAATTATTGAAATACATAATCGTGCCAAAATTTATCTTCTAATTAATCACCTACATGAGCTTGTGCCTCAGTAATAAGATAGATAATGGCAAAATCTTTCAGACCTAGCCGGGAATCGAGCCTGGACTATTGGGTTAGTAGCTTTACTCCATGATGGTTGTCAAACCATTTGCCAATAAATAATAACAGAGAAAATTCATTATAAAACTAACCAGATCGTCTTTGAGCCGCTGGTACTTTTCGGCTTCTTCTTTCTCCATTCTGGCTTCTTTCCTTTCCGCGACAACTCCTCTCTTCTTCAGGTAAGAATAATTCGTTTCTTCTTCAGCCTTCAACATTTCAGCCTTGAGACGATCGTATTCTTCTTTCAGAGCTCCAGATCTGTAAATAAAATAGGTTTATTTATTTATTTATTTTCAAGAGTTGCAGAACAGAGTTTTATACTCCTATTACTCTGCAACTGAAAAAAATAATACATATTGACAGTAATAACATCAAAGAGAAAAAAAAGAGACAAAATTATAGAAGTTTTGAGGAGTACAAGTGAATATATCAATATCAGAGGCAAAAGAATTAGCTAACCTAACTAATTGATATAAAGGTGAGCATAATATTAAGTTTGTACGACATGATTTATATTGAAATAAATCCATAGATCTTGTTCGACTGTCACTAACATTGAAGTTTATACAAGATAGAATTGATAGTCATCATAAATGCAATGAATAACTTTAAAAAAATATATAAGGCAGTTAGTTTTTGTCTATTTTCCAAACTGTCCAAATTGAATAAAGTTAACAAATCAGTATAAGAGCACATTTTAACATGCCTCGAATGGCGAGAGGTTGAGCTACCTGTGAGAGTGTTCCCACTAATAAAAGCCATACGCTTATCTTATTCTTTAGTTAGGATACTCATGTTTTCTTCCATATAGGATGTCAAGTTACTAATCATTGAAATTTCTGCTTAATTGGAGTTTGATAATTCAATAACTGATGATTCTATAGAATCTCGTTGCTATAAATAAATAACTGTAGTTGTAGTAACATCTAGTAGCATTCACTTTGATTACCACAGAACTACAAAAACCTATCACCAATACAAAGAAAATCTTAAAAATTAGACACGTAAATTTTATATGAAAATTAATAAATAAAATAAAAAATCACACTCATGTGGGCTTCATCAGCAAGAAAACAATCAAACTGTGGAGGCCTCCACCTGCTAACGTTAATTATTACTGGGTAGGTCCAACAATTTTCCTTTTAAATCATTTCTTAGCTGTGAGCTTAAGCACAACTAAAAATCAAATCACTTTAGTAGATTCATGCGGTGAGCGTGGTGTTCAAGTGGTCGTGATGTTCAGTCACGACCGCTCAAGGCTGCGCTTGGATGGATGACCGTGCTTCAATGACTTGATGTTATAAGCTTTATTATCACTTACCCGGTGGTTCGGAACCCACCTAAAATAGTAGGTCCACCATGTTCCCCGTAACATGACTCAAACGGCGAGGTGGAACTACCCGTAAGGGTCTCCCCACCATTAAAAGCCATACGCTTATTATTATTAGTAGATTCAGTAGTTATTAGATTATATACAGTGTGTAAAGTGAAATAAATTGTTCAAAGCGGGATTCTTCACAAGGTACTTTACTTAAAACCCGAAACTTAAACTAAGTAAACCTCACTAAAACCCCTATTTTAAACAACAATATTTTAAAAATTAACTTATTATAAATTTGAAAATTTTAATAGAGAATAAATAAATATTTACTCACGTAGATTGAAACGTTTTCGAATCGTGACGATTCATTTTCAACAGCAACCTTGATCGTCAGTGTTCTCTTCATTGTCGGTTTTGGTTAAGAATTATTGTGGCTTTGTAGAATGTGGAAAAGTTTGTGTGATTTAAAATTTAATTTTCATTGAGGATGTTTTGTTTATTGTGTGAAGCTATCATGATTTTAAATCACACAAACTTTTTAATCACATTCTACAAAGCCACAATAATACTGCTAACCAAAACCAACAATGAAGAGAACACCAAGGTTGCTGTTGAAAATGAATCGTCATGATTCGAAAACGTTTCAACCTACGTGAGTAAATATTTATTTATTCTGCAAGAAAATTGACTGCAAGTCGTTAAATTTGTCATAAAAGTTAATATCAACATCGCAGGTCGTTATGGAGTAAGAAATTCAAGTTTTAAAAAATGTTTATATAACCTTGCATAATCGGCTATAGCCTCTATCATGACGTGAGAATGATTGTGTCATTTCGTTCTTTTCAAGAAACAACATTTAAAACTAAAAACTAATGAAATACAATGCATAAGAATGTGAAATAAAGTGATCAAATACTAACCCACTAATTTCTTCGAACAGCACAGTTCTTTCCTTGGGGTTTTTCATAGCAATTGATTCGACAGCACCTTGAAACACTAGGAAGTTCTTAGCTTTCACATTTATGCCCATTGCTTCCAATTCGCTCAAATATTGCTGAGTTGTCACAATCTGAAAAATTGAGTAATTTTTCGGCTTTACTTCCGGTTTTTCAACAGGCACAAGTATTTTACGTAACTAAAATGCATCAACAGATCAAGTTGTTCTTTGTTATGATTGGAAAATGAGATGGTACAAGATAAAACTAGACACAAGAATGAATTAAACTCAACTTTTATGGTACGATAAAAGCCAACTTGCATCAAACACAAGATGCAAAAATTCAATTCAAAACAAAGACGAATAGTATAACTGAATAAAGTAGCAGTGTAATATAGTCTAGCAATGAGCAGTCTTTTGATGTGATTAGAAACTTTGGTTAAATTTTATATCATGTGATGAATGAAAACACAATGAAGTAAATTCTTAGTTCTAAGTCTTCGTGTTATCAAAAAGTTGTCTTTATACAAAAATAATGAAATGCACTTTTTATTGAACTATTTTGTAATGTACATATCAACATCTAGAAATTTTGTGATCTAGGTATTAAACATGTATGAAGTTGAAACTTGTATCAATGGAGCTCGTTTCAACTTCCCACTCTTCCAAGTATGAAGTCATACGCATCATAAGCAAGCAAGGTAAATATAAAAAAGCACTCAACTCAGGATCATCTCATGACCAGTAAACTCAAGTTACAAAGCCGTTTCAACTCAACACATGAATAGAATATAGGCATCTAATCACCACCAAATATAGCATAGTTGGAACATTACAGTAGAATTGACAACGTTTTTTTTCTCGTAGATCACTTGAATCTACTTTCAACATTAAAAAGGTCATCTACACCATAGGATAATGAATTTCTTCAAAAATAGATTAATTTACCTCTTTGTTAATCTTGTAGTCCGAAGACGATCCCTGAACAGATCTGGTGAAACGCTTTTCAGCCCCATCGTCCATTCTGAATACAGCCGTCACTGAGGCACTATAAAAAGGGGAAACACATTTCCATGTTTTTTAGTGTATTAATTTACAGAACAGGTTTTAATCAGAAACGCAATGAGAAATTCTGTCAGGTACCAAAAACTCAACCCGACCAAGAACTAAGCCACGTGTATAATGCTAGCTTTTGTCTACTGACAATCTTTTTTTCCCCGACATTACAGCTCTGAGTGAGATTTAGCCTCTCCCAAACCAAACGGTCACCTACTTTTTTCTTCCAATTCCAGATCCTCATCCTTCTCATATCCAGCGATTACTTTGTCTTCTTCCCTCCAATCTAGCGTTACACATTTTGTTGACATACTTTTACGGGTTCTATCTCAACACTTCAAATTAACACTCGCACTTTATTAACACAAATTACAGACAACTCGCACTAATCAGTTATATCACACAAAAGAAATCAATCAGAAACAGATAAATCGATAATTTTCAGCTAATAAAGAATTTTCTATATTACTGTACAAAAATCAATCACTAACTACTGTTAAAAGGCCGATCAAATATTAAATAATAACTGTTCAATAAACTGTTCAACAATTCAAGAAGCGTCTAAAACATAACAGTTGAAAAACTACTACAAGCGCTTACGAGTCACTGTATAAACTGTTAAAGAAACGTGACTAATATTAATTTGTCACAATATAGTGCGTTTATCACATTAAACGTTCATATAAAACAGTTAGTATTATCGCTCACTGGTAATACGGTTTGTATGATCGGAAGGGAAACTGTCACTCTGTAACTTTATCACAGTAACATTCGTATCACAACTGAACTAACGTTTACGAGAGTTTCTGCTTTATATACATTTTCAATATTCCAGAAAGAACGAGAGGGATCTCTATTTTTCTATCAAATTCTAAAGTAAACAGATAAGAAAATTCTCCATTTTTTGAGACTATTCTATAAAAGTCTGATGTAAACATTCTATAGGTCTCTGGATGAACCGCAAGGCGAGGGGAGAACGGGGGGAACATACAAAACACGCTGCTAACTGGAAGACGTTTTGACACAGCAGTTATTACTTCTTTCTTCTTCCTAGCATTCCAAAGCAATACGTTGTTCAGCCATTCTTTCTATGTGACCAGTCCATTCAAGCCTTTTTGGTGTCATATGGCGCCCTGTATCTTCATAATGTCGCTGATGTCAATGTTGGTTCATTTTCACCAAATACCTTCATCATTAATACCTCCATATATTCTTCTAACTTTTCCCTCAAATATGTTCATCTTGGAGTCATCTTAGCGTGATGTTCCATGTTTCTGCGCCATATATAACAACATACCTTATCAGAGTTCGGAACCCACCTAAAACTGTAGGTCCAACTCATAAATCACCATCATCCAACTCATTACCCACGCACAGGTCTCAGACCTATGTGGGCTTCATCCTCCAAAAAAAAACAAAAACAAAAAAAGTTACATATATTTTCAATTTGGTCAGTCTGGATAGGAATCTAGAGGTGATCAGTTTGAAGCTCGCTGTCTACTAACAATGCAATATATTATATATTGCAGATTTACATCAGTATAATGAACATACGATAGTCAAAAATCCTGAAAGGTGAGAAAATGTTTTGCCATGTCAAAAGCTCACTTGGCAAAATATCTAGCATCTAATATTATTTACTAGTACTTAATAGTATTTTAATGGTATTTTTAATAGTATATTTAAGTGTTTTTTTTTAAATTATTAAATAGTATTTAATAGTATCATGTCAGAGCAATGAATGAAAGAGATATTGTCAAGTATTCTATTGGAATAGAGAACAAATGAATATCTCACCTTCTAGCGACAGGCTGACCGATAGAAGCTCCATGGATTAAATCACTCAAACGCTTCACTCGGAGCGAGGTGGTCTTCTCTCCCATAACAAAACTGATAGCGTCCATAAAGTTTGATTTTCCTAGAAAAATATGTTAAAAATTCATGGTTAACTTATGTTATCATTATTTTAATTTCATTTCATTTGCAAACGGGATTCATTGAAATGCAAATATTATTGGGAAGCATCTAGATTAACTTAATAGTTTGAATGAATGACGATTTCATAAATAGTAAGTCTATTATTGAAATAATTAAGAGAAGGTTATTTCAGATATATCAAGTTGTATTAGTATTACAGTATTAAAATAATCACGGATTTTATATTTCTTTTGATCTGAGTTTCTTTGGGGAAAGTGATTAGCCACAAGCCGTACCAGGTATCTGTTAAGTCAGACAAGATGAGATGGAGCTCTCTTGGAAGGGTGAACGAGTTTCATCCGTGTTCTATTATTTACTATAGACACATCGAGCTTGATGTAATGTGATTTTGATGTTGAATAATGTCAAAACCTTCAAATTAAAGGTATTTTGTACTCCGTTTATTTCCTAGAGGTGAGTGCCAAAAGATTATATTTATTTTATATCAGAATAGCATGTCAAATCCATTCAAACAATAAATTTGAAGAAAACGGCACAGTCATTTAATCTACATTTACAATTATTAATACTTCTTCCACAATATTGAATAATTAATTGAAATTCCTTACAAATGAAGTGAAGTAAATTATTTGTTAAAGTAATAAAATAATTCATATTAAATAAGTGAATGGCAATTCACAATGAACTGAAGTAAATCTGTTGAAATGGTATAGTTATATTACAGGTATTTTTTAATAAATAATGATTAATATATCACAATCAATCAGCTATTCGATAAGAAGTCTTGAAATGGCGTTACTTCAGTCGGCTATTAGAAAAACGCTACTTTTAAAGCGCTCTTTTGCAAAGTTCCTGGAATTTAGATCATTTAATTTTAGGCCGGCCATTCACTATCAGGTACACCTGATCAGGTACGCATGATCAGCTCACCTGATCAGGTGTACCTGATACCTGATGTGCACACACACTCTTCATGTATACCCTGTCAAGTTTGTCAGTTCAACATGGATTCTACAGAAGATGATCTGCTTCTCTCCTTATTTTGTGTAGTTTTTGTAAAACATAAAAACAGACGGAATAAACGCAAACAATGGTGTAAGGAATGGTTGCAGAGGAGAAATAAATTTACCCATAAATATTGATTATTTAATATTCTTGGATTTCTTGTTCCATTACGATCTGTGTTGTTAATATTAACTTTTCCTGGATTTCTTGTTCCATGACGAACTGCGTTGTTAATAATATTAACTTTTCATTGTAAATTTAACGACTTGCAGTTAGTTTTAATTTGTGAATACATAATAATTGTGCTCACACTTGGCCAAACGTTTTCGAGTTATGGAAACTCATCTTCAAGGCATCGGCGATGTTGGTTATAAGAATTGTGGTTTTTGAAAAAATTGTGTTTTATTATACAAAAACCACAATTCTTCTAACCAACAAACCAACATCGCTGATCTAGGATGCCTTAAAAATGAGTTTCCATAACTCGAAAACGTTCGGCCAAGTGTGAGTACAATTATTATATATTCACAACTTAAAACTGACTGCAAGTCATTAAATTAGGGAAGTGATCGCCATGAACCATAGCAGGTATCTGTTCAGAGATTAGCTGCGTTCTCCTAGGCACTCTTTGTAAGGGTGACCAAAAAGATTGGCCTGCAAAAAAGACACTGTTCTCTACAGTAACATCACTTCCCGGTGGTTCGGAACCCACCTAAAACTGTAGGTCCAGCTCATCAATCCCAATCATCCAACTCATTACCCACGCACAGGTCTCAGATCTGTGGCCTTCATCCTCCAAAAAAATTACAATTAACAGTTAATATTTTTAATATTGATTAATTAATTTCAAGTGATATATCTGTCCTTTTAACGTAATAATTGTTATCAGGAGGCACAAGGCTACAAAGGTTTTAAACATTTCCCTTCTGACCCACCTAATGCTAACTTTCACAACAGGAAAGTACACCACTGATCGACAGTCACCAACAACCCAAACACACTAATCAAAATTAAATAATGTTTATCAGCATAAATAATATTTATGAACATAAAGTTTAAAAAGTTTTAAACTTTCAAAATTTGAACTATTCTCGCCAAAAAGACAGTAGAACTGAGACCTGATCAGGTTTCTGCCACACACACATCAAGTCTGCTCGAACTGTCAGGCGAACTGATCGAATATTCATCAGTTGTCAGGTCGCTTTCAGGTCGCCTGAAAGGCTAGTTATTCCCGCCACACATTATCATGTACACCTGATAGGGTAACTGATCATGCGTACCTGATCAGGTGTACCTGATAGTGAATGGCCGGCCTTATGTTTCAAATAGCATTCTATATGATATTATATGTGAAAACAGGTATTTGCTTTCATAAGCAGAAATCGGAAAGAATTCTTAATACAGCGTTCACCAAAGGCTCAAAAACTCAAAGTTCTACATAATATATACGAATCTCAAAAAAATCAGAGGTGGTCAATTGGAATCAGAATTACGCAGTTCGCAACAGAATGAAAAGCACAGAAGAACAAGATAAATGTATGACACAATGATACATTGCAGCAAAAACAAAAAAATTCAACCAATGTTGTGTTTCAACATGTAAGAGAATGATATGTACCGTAAATTTAATGTATCACTCAGAAATGGTTTCCGGTGAAAATCATCTCTACTATAGTCTTATAAGAAGTTAGCTACCATAATTGTGGATGTCAGGTTAGACCAGCGGCTAGGTTGAAGTTTTTACATAGCTTATTGTATATATGAAAAATACATCTCTGATTGTCAATAGGCAAACCTATGTAAAACACCAACAAAATGTTGAACTCACCCAACTTTTAATAGACACAATAGACTTCTCAACCAACCAAGCTTGAAATTGGGTTATGTTATACGTTATGCTGTAGTAAGGGTACATTAACCAATGGTGCATTTGAAGTCATGCTAAGTACAATAGAGATTAAATTAGCCGAAAACTGTAAATATAAACTTCTGAAATCAATGAAAACATGAAAAGTAACAGTAAAAACTTACCAGAACCATTGGGCCCAATAACCGAAGTGAATGTTTTCATTGGTCCTATCGTGAATTTCCCCTTATAGGATTTGAAGTTATCAACTTCTATCAATTCAAGAAAAGGAGGCATTTTCAGGCAGTCCTAATCTACACTTTAATCGCTAGAAAGTTTCAATTTAACAAGGAATTCGTCAATCCAAACACAAATTGTCAAAAATCGCCATCACAAATAAGAAACAACGCCATCAGAACTTCAGAATGAAAACCGCGAATCTGCCACTACAATTTGAATCTCGATATTCTGAACTATCGATAGTCTCGGCTAATAACGATTCTTCCTATATCGATAAGTTGGCGCTAAACTCAAAATATAATTTATGTCAAAAATGTTATTTTGCGCAAAGAAAAATAATTAAAATTCGAATGTTATAGACTCGATTCCATGGATTCTATTACTGAAGAATATCTAATAAATTAAAGAATTCTTGAAGATCACAATATAGAATTTCTAAAACGTTGAAACTCTTTTCGAGAGAGCATTTTTCCAAGTTAAGGTAGGTATGATACTTATAATAGTTGGGTTTTGCTTCAAAATAGTCAAAAATAATTAATATTTCTAGTAGTTCTATGAACAGAAGACCTCACGCCTAAGAATAAGGGGTTTGCGCAGAGGAACAGATGATGATAATCATCATCGCAAAATTAAACACAATTATTATGTTTATAATGACTATTCCTATTTTTAAATCCTATTTGGAAATTAATGAGGTCTAAAATAATTGTGAACTTGAAAGTATTTTCAAATAAAATAAAACCGAACACATTCAGAGAAATTTTCAGATCTAACACAATTTGAATTTACTAGACAAAACATCATCCTTGCCTGAAACGAAACCTTCAGCTTCAGGAGTTTTGGAGGAACACAACTTAAAAAAGAATGTAAAGGAGGGGGTAACCATTTGGAAAAAGCTTCTCAACCCCATTAAGTGTCACAACAGAAATGGCTGTCTTCAGCTGTTATTTCCAGTATTGCTTGAAAAATAATATTATTTCAGCGTTTTACTTTCTGCAGCTGGTTAAGGGGGAGGGGTCACAGATAATTAATTATATTATATGAGATGCAAAATCAGCAAAAAAGAATATTATTATTATTATTATTTTTCTGTGTATTTTGGCTGTAGAAACTATGAATGAATATTCCTTTTTAGGTTACAGAATAGCAGAACTTAATGAAACCCACAATATAAGTAATAACATTGAATAATAATATTGATATAGACTAACACATATTTATTTATTATTTTATTTATTCGGGATTAGTGATGAGATGCATGATGAATTTTTGTGGAACACAGAGATGAATATTAGACAAGAGATGAATTGATTCAATCCGCGTAGTCTATTTCATGTCTGTATTTTACAAAAAGTCATTCATCTATATCACATCACTAAGGCTGCGGTTATTATCCGTAAATGCGATACAAACAGACAGGCAGACAGACAGATGCAAAACGGTCGACTTGAAACAAAGAGACCTCTCGTCTTAGTTCGGTCAATTAAATCTAAGGTTCTATAGATCATAACTCAACTACATAGAACAAAATTATTCATTAGGAAACCATCGTTTATGGGAGCAAAGTTTTTGAATTGTTTACCTAGTTTTGTTAGGGATTCACCAATGCCTGAGTTTAAAAGAAAACTGAAAAAATACCTAGTAGATTTGATCACTTTGGAGGAGTACATACAGTTTTTCATTGTGATTTAGATTTAGTGACTCTGTTCTGAATGTGTGAAGCATTAGGCTAATGAATAAATGATTTTTTGACTTTGGGATCACTATAAGTATAGTCTTAAAAGAAAAGAGACAGAGGAGATCAAATTTTTAGTTTGGGATTGATCAGTAAAAGATAAGATGGTAATTATTCATCTCCATATTGCAACAGTAGGCATAATCACAACAATTATTGCATTCATGCTTCAATACATTACCGTCTCGACCAGAAAAAACCATATTAAATGAAATGAATGTAATGAATTATTGAATTGGCTGCAAAAATAAGATTATAGAACTAACTCTCCACCAAACAACAATCAAGCTTAAAAAAATATATTTAACAAGGTTATTTCGAAGGAAAATTAAATTCAAAAAGTTCCACTTCATGATAAATATTATCTTGCCGTGTGGCCGGTGGCAGTATTTTTAGTTAACTTTTATTTACGATTACCGGCCCGGAATTCATTTGATTAATTTAACTACTTTTATTTAACTTTTATATATTTCGTGTTGAGAATATTACATACCGGTATATTGTAGCCTATATTAGTAGTAGCCTAATATTAATGAAAATGACAAAATCGATATATCATTACAATAAAATATTCCCGCCCAACTTATAAATCGTCACACCAACTTCAGTCAGTTCATTGTTGATGAACGATGATTGCGCGTGTGTGTGTGTGTGTGTGTGTTTGAGGGGGGGTTTCAGACAGCAATTATTGGGCAGCGGGCAGATTAAAATAAATATCTGAATTCCTTGAGTTTTGTACCATAATCCATATTACTCTGTTATTTAATGAATGTGCTAATAATTTTTTTCAAAATATTAAAATGAATATTAATACATCCTTTTCTGTCATTTTTGGCAAAGCCAAGAACCCCTCCAGCCATCCTCAAACGACGCCTTACGACGAAGTAAGGAAAGTGGCAGTTTAGCCGTTCTTCTCCCCTTATTATAGCTTCAACCATCGATCTCTATACTATACAACTTGTAGTAGTATAGATATCGATGGCTTCAACGAACAAAAGGTAAATAAATAAAGTAGAAACGTGACATCCAGTTTGTAATATTATCAATGACCTTGAAACAAAAAGCTCCACCTTATTGGGCGGTGCTATCCAGGTAGGAGGAGAGTAGCAAAACACGCTAACTACTTACAATAGCAACAAAAATAAATAACATCAACAGAAATAGTACCCAACGTCATTGTTATGGTATGGAGTTCATTCTTGTTTACATAGAGCAAGCTACAGAGCTACAGTGAACAGTGAATTTTTATAAAGTCATTGTAGTTAAAGCTAGAACGAAATACAAAGCTCCGTTCCTTTTTTCAATAAATGAAGTACAGTATGAGCTTTCAGTTTATGCTTAGCAATTGAGGTGAATTGGTTAATTATTATTTCGAAATACAGTAATAAATCAGTAATAATCATTATCAATGGATGTAACTGGAATTTGGAAGAATCCTTGTCATTGAATACCTTCCTAGGTCCTAGAGAGGGGGGAGGGGGTTTTCATGAGGGTTCAAAAACGAAAATTTACCGGTGAAAGGGTAGGAAGAAGGAGAAATCTTGCAAAGAAGGTAAACAAAACCCATTTGTGATCGCCCCCCACACTCCCGAGCTTGGACTGCTCCTGAGCTAGGCTCTAGGCAGGGGTGCCCACCCCCCCTAAGCCTCATGACATGACGCACCCCCCTAAATTTAGCACCAACCCCCCCCCCCCCCATAAATTAGGCCCCCCAAAAAAATGCGAAAAAAGCCCCCCGTATTCTTTCTAAAACTAAAAGAAGATTTTTATAACTATTGAAAACATTTAAACCCAGTCGATAATACAAAAAAATACACAAAATGTATGTATATTTCTTGAGATTCTTTACACAGGTAACATTTTTCTGTAAAGATAAAAAAGAAATATCAATGAAATGAATATATGAACTTCTGCTCAATAAACTTAATTGCAAAATAGCTAAAAAAGAATTTGAACCTAAATGGTTTTTAAACAATAAAATATTATTACAAATACACAATGTTCAATAAAAATGAAATACCTATAAGTTTATGTTCGGTGTACCAATTACATTAAGGTTAAATAAATCTACAAAGTTGTTCCTTTAAAGGAAGTGAAAACAATGAGTTGATAACTTCATTTGTAAAACACAAAAATTCGAAATACCAAGTCATTTATTGGACAGTAGTTAAACAACAGGTTATTTACTTAGTGTAGTATCTTGGGAGAATTTATGTATGGATGAAGTACATAAAAGGCACACATTTCATGTATAGTTATTTACAACATACAATCGCAAGAAGTGTCTTTCAAAAACAAAATAAAGACATAGTTATGAAAAATTACTGAATTTTTAGTATTTAGTAAGTTTTGCTATAGCAGTTCTTACTTATTAGTAAGTAGTTATCGTAAAATACATGAAAAACATCAACAGTTTGAAGTCAAACATTTTTAATTTGTAGGCTGTGACCATCTACAAGTTACCTAGGCACCTTCTAAGCTTGTTAAATCTATCTCTCTAAACCCCATATAGAAGTTTTTGTCTTTGGGATGAGGAAACAGAAAACCTTTCAATTATTTCTTCGTTAGAAATAGACTAAAGTACATCTTTTTCTGCAGCTAGAACCATTAGATTGGACAACCATGAGTCTCCCATAGCTGATCTGAGTCTGTTTTTTATAATTTTAAATCGACTTATTGCTCTTTCTGCTGATTAACTAGTAACTGTTAAGGAGAGTAAAGTTGTATAAACCACTTTCAGAGCACTCGCTTAGCGTCTTGCTAAGTTTGAATAATAACGTCCTGCACAAATCCTAAACATAACTATTTTAGCTAATTCATATTCAATTGTATAATAATAATAATAATTATATTTTCATTAATTGACATTCTATCTGGTGACTTCGTAGTATATTTTTGAATGTTGTCACGTTAAACACGGTTTCAATCAACTTTACGCCCCCCCCCCCCAAAAACCGTTTTTTGGAACCCCCCCCCCCCCCCAAGAATTTCAATGACGCAGTCTGCGTCATAGCCCCCCCTGTAGGCACCCCTGCTCTAGGCCTAGATTGAATCTACAATCGAGGTCTTAGGCCCTGAGCTATTGCATCTTAGATTTTTTAAATACTATATACCGTAGCTTAGCTTTAATAGGCTAATGACTTCAGTTCCCATCACTTTCTTATCAATATTCCCGACAATTGGGCCTACATTTAAATCAGTACGACACCAGTCAACTAATTAATCACCATTATTTCTTAATTAACTAAATCATTATTGATTATCTGGTCTACTAAAGTAGAAGGTCTACTGATTAGGCTAGTAGTCTATGTTGTGGTCCCAATCCCAATACCGGGCTACGTCGTACAGTATTTCGTGATTTCAAACAAGTTGCATCTTTACCGCTTTCGCAACTGATCTAGCTGAAATATAGGCTACATTATTATAATATAGATCTGTTTTATGGAATTGGTTCACTCTGCTGGAATCCACACTATCGATTAGCATTTAATCATCTAATCGACAAAATAAGACTGCAAATAATGGCTCTCTATAATCGTTTTTGCTGATGTAGCCCACATGAGTCTGAGACTTGTGCGAGATTAGTGAGGTGAAGGATTATACAATGTTGTTATGAGTGGTAGACTTACAGATGTAGGTGAGCTCCGAACCACCAGGGAAATTATAATAAATCAGATAATGTCATGTGAACGCAGCCGATCCAAGCACATTCCGTAGTCCAGAGTGCCCGTTACTGAACAATTACGATTGCCCTGACACCACGCTCGGCGAGCGGCTGCTAATCACTTCAAATCTATACATTCAGATATGCTCATAGTTCTGCGCCTATATGCAATCAGTTCAAAATCTGAATTATCGCAAGTCGCGGTTGCAAATACTATTATGATACATAAAATACGTGCATGTACTGTGGCATAAAATGGTTGAGTTCCTGGGAGCTTTACCGGTAACTGGTAAATGTTACCGGTGGCGTCTGATTGGTCTATTAAATTTTTTTAACGTCCATGAATTCGAGTAGATCAATCAGTCGCCACAAGTAGCATTTACCAGCTACCGGTAAAGATCCCAGGAACTCGACCAATGAATCTGGTGTTTTAGTTAAACAATTATATTTAGATGACTTGTTTAGACTCATTTTCCAGCTAAAAATAGTTTTCAATTGATCTTAAGAGGTTCAGATGAAGAATTCCTACTTGCGCCTGGAGATTTGCAACTTTTTAAAAGATTGCATATGGTTGCGAGCCCTGCGAGGCCCATCATAAACTGATAATTCATTCAACTGATTATCAAAATAAACGCCAATCTTCGAATTCAAACGTTTTGAAAAGCCAAACAAAATGCTCTAAAATTTTAGGTCGTTATGAGTGCGAGGTTTAACCCGTCTAACATAAACTGATAATTCGTTCAACTTCACAAAAACTGATTAAGGCTGTGCAATAGGGTTTTGGTCATATTTTTTTTTCAAAGTCTCTTTGACTGGAGATTATTAGGCTACTGAAATGTAGTCTATTGCAATAAATAAAAAAAAAATTCATCAATTATTTTCTGAGATATGAGCACTTAAAGTTAATTTTTGGGGGCAACCAGTATCATGAACGGTTGTGAATAGAAAAGTGTAATTTCCAGGATCAATGTAACAAATTATTGTTTTTGTAATGAGGTATTTCATTTTTCAAAATTTTCATTTTTTTAAAAAATCATTTTTTTGAAACCTTAATTACAGAAAAACTTTATTCCCGATTGAAATACAAAATATGTCATTGAAATCCCTGATATCCCTTCTAGTAATAAAGATATTATTGTAAATCCAAATTGAATCGTTGGGTAGCTACGTTGCCCCAAAGTTTTCTTGGATTCTCTTCAGTTTTACAGAGTCAACTTCCTCATGCGAATGCGCAAGCACGTTCACTCACACATATGCAAGGACTTGCTATGTTGCCAGTTTGAATCATATTCGTTCATCACTCACTCGCCGTTATCAATGCTCCCTCACGCGCAACACCGGCACTCGCCTGTCTACCGGATGGATTTTATTTGCAGTTCTTGAATAATTATGCGATCGACAAAAATAATTGCTTTGAATGACACGTCTCCAGTAGCACTCACATTTCCTTTCCGCTATATCACTCTCTTTCAACCTCATTCTTTTTCTCTCAAACAAACATATGCCAAATTGTGTCCGAAGGAAGGAACCGAATTTTTCTTTATTTATAAGATTTTTGCGATTGTTCCATATATTGTGTACCTTACTCTTGTGATTTACATTATGGTTTATTGGGTAATTTACATAGTGAATGGGATTATAATAATATTGTAGGACTTCTTTGATAGATAATAAATAGGCTTCCAACGAAAACTGTAGTAGAAGTGTAATTGAAAAAGTTGCTCTACAAACAGAAATTTATTACTACAAATGATGAGATGAAATACTAAAAAAATAAAATATAAATATTACAATTGAGTAGTATATTATTATACTCAATATTATAATTGTGTTATATTATTTAACACAAAAATTAGGCAATGAAGAAAAAACATTTTTCATTTCAGTCTTAGATGTAAAATTTTATTAGCATCTAAGCTGTTTTACCTGCATCTGGGTGGTGTAACCATAGCGGATTTCAACTTCACATCTTGAAATAACGTCCGCGTAAATATTAATTACCTATTGCACAGACGAACATTCAATGTCATCGTCTTTGGTAACTTGCTGTGATTATTATACAATTCATCAATCAACTTATCACATACATACCTTCACATTTTAAAATCAGTTTCAACAAAACAATATGTGAACATATTATACCGTACTATAAAATAAAATACAATTTCATAACGAAATGATCTTAGTATAAAAGTATAAAATAAAAATGGGAAAAAAAGCAAAATAATAATTATTATTTTGTTTCCATCAATTTTAGCTTTTTTTTTTATCTTGGTGCACTTTGAAAGACACATAATTGCACTTATTTGGCGGGCCGCTTAGCGCAGTTGATTGGTGCGTCGCAACTTCAGCTTGCTGTCGTTTAGCGGTCGTGGGTTCGAATCCCGCTCCTCCATCTGGCATTTATGTGTTATCATTCACCTCATTTTCCACGCACAAGTCTCGGACTCATGTGTGCATCATCAGCTATAAAACGAATATGCACTTTTAACATTTACTATCGATTTGTGTTACCTACTCTACATTTGTCTGACTGACTATAATTTATCTGACAATACTGACTTCTTCAGCAAATTCGTTCTCTGACTGAATAAATACACTTTATCTTAATTATTCTATAATCACCAACTACATTTTTGAATTCGTTGAGAAAATAACTACTAAATGTTTTTCCTGATATCACTTGCTTATGAAACTTGGTTACTGTCCTAATTGATTCAGGTTTGATATACAGTGATTCAGGTTTTTCTACTTATCGACAAATTGGCCAAATTTTCAAATTGAGAACTCTTCTGAAAGTAAATTCAATGATCTAAAACTTCTTACGTCTAACTTTTTATGTGTTGGAGTGAGCATTTACAAGATAAATGCAACGAAAAATTAGGTGACTTATTTTTCACAAAGGAGATAAAAATACCTGATTTTTGAAAATTGATTGTGAATGAACAATTGAACGGATATATTGTTA
Organism: Conomelus anceps; assembly: GCA_948455865.1. NCBI lineage: Eukaryota > Metazoa > Arthropoda > Insecta > Hemiptera > Delphacidae > Conomelus > Conomelus anceps. The sequence goes on along the minus strand of OX418225.1, from coordinate 33,028,253 downwards.
TACATCAATCGATGTAGAATTTCATATTCTTCAATTTCAACTTTTGATAACTCAGAGAACTCTCTTTTAGAATACCTAGAGTGGATTAAAAGAACTTCCAGCTTTGTACCAATTTTTGTCCATCAAAAGAGTGGACAGAATTTGAGAGGGCTGGCTCTAGTGTCAAACGAAGGAAACAAATTTTTCTTTAAAGAAAATTCTTGCGATTGTTCCATATACTGCATCTTAATCATAAAATATGATTACATTATTGGAGAGCTTACATTGTGACTGGAATTATATTATAGGACTTCTTTGATAGATAACAGAGAGCCTTTCAATAAAAACTGTAGTGGAACTGTAAAAGGTTGGGGGTTTTCAGTTTTCAAGCAAGGAATAGTAACCCCCCCCCCCACCATAATCGAATAGTGGGTCCAGGGACCCGGGGAAATTATTATATTTCCACATGGACTGCTTCAAATTTTGACCCTACCTTCCCTCTTTGTTTTACAATGTTTGATCTATGTGAAAAATAATTTGGAAAACTTCACTATATAGGGGGTGATACATACTCACAACACAAGAAATAACTTGATTACTCACCGTTACAATTATTCAAACACACAAAAGACTTTTCTTTTTATAAGTGTAAAACTGTTCAATGCCATTCCAGAGAGCTTCAAAAATCTGCCATATCCAATTTTTAAGCATAGACTGAAACTTCTTTTGATGAATAATCCATTATTATATAGGTTTGAGGATTTTTATGAAAGGGCCAAGACTTTGTAGACAATTTATAGACAGCTTTAAATGACACACTGCTATAGATAGGTAGGCTAATTTTGAATATGATTTTGTGTTTTTATCTGTTTTAACGTTCTAGCAATGTTGTATGAGACAAAAAGGAAATTAGAAAGGATATGACTGAATTAGGAGTAACCCTGGGTGAATTGAAAAATAAAAAACAAAATATTGAAAGTCATGACCCAACTAATGCTTTGCTTTGCCATTATCAACACAAGAAAGAACTCCTTACATTAATGTCATAAAACAAAAGTTAGTTTTATTATTGTAGAATTCTGTACAATATTAGGTTAAAAATAAAACACTGCACAAAACAATGTACAAACTACTCATGCCACCCGAAGTGAACAGAGGTCTCAAACTGACCAGGCTATCTAGCCGTCAGACATATCAGATTATTTTTGTGAATGAAAGCTCAGGTATTAGAATAACTGTGGCTTGGAAACTAAATTTGCTTTACTAGATTATGAGTAGTAGAACGACTCTGCCTCCCTCCCAAGAAGGCCTAGTCAGACCTGGCGAAGAGGGGAGTAGACGTGAGCCGAGAGATCTGGCAACGTTTCAGGGATATGGAAAGCTAGTTACAAACTAATCCACCAGAGTGATTCAAAACCGGACCAAACTCGATTCGACTCGATTGTAGACTCGTTTGTTTGTTGCCTTGAGTCGGGACTCGAGACTTGATCAGAGTCATGGTAGCTGGCGCACAGCCTTAACAAAATAAACGTCAAGTTAAAAACTCTTACAAAATGTTTGAAAATTGTAAAAAATGTTCCACTAAATTGCATCACTTAAAAACGTTATGATGTGAGAGAATTGTAATTTAAATATGTGATACGAGAGAGAGACTGCTCTCTCAAATGACATTATTATTTACGAACGATGGGCCGATCATTCAGACAAGCGAAGCGCGTTTCGTTTAGAAATAACGTTTTCCATTTGCCTCAGATTGGTGTTGGCTGAGTGCTTTCCTCACCGGTTCCTCACCAACTCACTCATTCACTCTCTCACTCACTCGTACCTCACAGCCACGAATTTACGCCGTCGCGCAAAACTATGTCCCGTCCAGCCTACAGCATCACCACTCCCAAGTCCTCTACTCCCCCGACTTAGCCGATGTGCTTAGCTTGTGCCTCAGTCGAGCTCCGACCTCACTGCAAGTAGGACTTCGAAACTTCAAATCCAATTATTTGGCGCGCGAACAGGGGACTTAGCTTCCGCTCGTTTTCGCTCTCGCTTTCATCGCTGATTACCGGGCAAAGGTAGGAAAATCACGAATCTACGTTTCTTTCTATATTAATAGAGAATGATTTTGTCGACAAATTGATACACGCATAAAGAAGTATAGTTTCGTAACTTGCAGTAACCAAGATGGAGCTATTGCGCAGTTTGTTAGAATCAGGAAACGCCGCGTAGGAGCATAGGATTAACAACAAATCCGTGACCTTAGAATGTAATTCCACAAGGAAAAATTGTGAGGAAAATGTTCTGGGAAAATGTCAAAGGAATAAGAGCAATTAAACTCTGTTAAATGCTCCCCTATAAACAAGATGCCTCTTTCTTTGTCAATCAAATGAAATAAAGTAACAATAAGGCTATACCTGTCAAAATGCTGTACATAATTTTTTACAATTAATGAATGAAAAAATTGATGTTATCGAACCACTAACCCATTAAGTGGCAGTGGCGTACCGAGGTTTAAAGCGCCCTGGAGCATGCCCCCCCCCCCCACCGAAAAAAAATCAGTCACACTCCACCACCCGATTGGGCTGATATTAATATAGTGGTCATTAAATGAACCAGCGGCTTTTACTACGCCGTATTTGTCAGAGATGCGAATCTCCAATGAATGATTTTTCGCCAGGTTAGATTCTGCCTTTATCAATGTATTTGTCAGAGATGCGAATCTCCAATGAATGATTTTTCGCCAGGTTAGATTCTGTCTTTATCAATTTCCATCTTGTTTTGGATTTTTTCACTTTTCTATAAATTTATTTGCAGTTATTTTTTGCATTTTGCAAGTTATTCCTAAAAGATTCTTATATTTTGGAAATAGGATTCAAAATTGAAGTATTTCAGTCCTATTCTTGTTTATATAAAAACCATTGAACTTCTTATGGATTTATTTTTCCAGAATAAAATCAAAGTCTTCATTCAATTACTTAAAATTGTCATACCTTTTGTCCCCCAGTTTAAATTGTTTTGGCTTTGCTACTTTCGACTATTTGCTACTTTTGACTCGACCGTTTTGCATTCTGTCTGTTTGTAACGCATTACCGCTGAACGCGTGAACCTATTTCTTTTGAATTTGACATGAATGTTCCTTTTAGTAATGTGCAGCGATGTATACATACGGTTTTTTTTTTAAATGGGTTGCATTTCACCCTTTTGGCCTCCATTAAAGTAATACTTTTTTGTAAGTAAAAGGCAATTTTCTCTCAAGAACAGTGCGCTTCCTCAGAGCCTTGCGCCCTGGAGCGACTGCTCCACTCGCTCCATTATCGGTACGCCACTGTTAAGTGGTGAAAGTGGTCAAGTGATAAAACAACATCACTTCTACCGCAACAAATCCCATAATTAGTTTATAATAATTATGGAAGTGTGACAATTTGAATACAATTTATTAGTAGTCAAGAATTATTGTGACCAATTTTTGCATTTTTTCTAATAGTAATGAATATTTTTTACTTTATTGCATAAACTAATATGAAACGTAGCCTGTTTATGAAAGTTTGTGAATAAATGAATTTAATTGAATTTACAGTAATTATTATGAAGAATGTGAATAGTCTATGCAATAAAGAAATGAGAGGAGTGCAAGCAGTATTTTTCTCTAAAAAGACTGGCTGATTGAAAATGATTGCCTCCTTCGTAGCTTGTCAAGCTTTTCAAAATGAATAATCAGCCATGATCATGATATAGCCTATGCTTTAATTCTATATCCGAGAATGTTAATATAGTATTATTTCAAAAAGTATTTTTGTTTTTCTCTCAAAATATTTTTTTCTCTTTTGTTACTAGTACTATATTCTGTGCAGTGGAATAGAATGGAATTGGTTCAAATTTGTTATTTAATTCTGTAAGTTGAAATTGTAAGTTATCTTGAATGTCATTTGAATTGGACTTTTTGCGACTCCCACCAGCGGTCAAAGTCTTTTCTTTTGCTGGTGGTGCCTGAACATAGATTTTAGTTTTTTTCTGGTTAGATAGGTTTCTTTTATTTCCTTTATGTTAATATGTTAATTTGTAACCATTAAATTATTTTGTTGTAAAGTTGTGGCAATAAACAATTGAATTGAATTGAATTGAATTGTTCCTGTAAGCTGTTGTTTGTCCATTTTTAGTTGGCTGAATGCTACTGTGAAGACTACAAGAGTTCGTTGTAAGCTTGTAGCCAATGGTCTGAATTAATGAGGTAAAAATTTCTAGCAAAAAACGATCAGATTTAATTATAGCAATAGTGATTCCACGGTTACGCGGTGAGCGTGGTGTTCTAGTGATCGAGATGTTCAGTCACGACCGCTCAAGACTGCGTTTGGATGGGTAACCGTGTGACCGTGATTCTATGACTTGATGCAATAAGCATTATTATCACTTACCCAGTGGTTCGGAACCCATCTAAAGTTATAGGTCCACCGTGTTCTAAGTAACATGGCTCAAACGGCGAGGTGGAACTACCCGTATAAGGGTAGTAAGGGTCTTTCCACCAAGAAAATTCATACACTTATTATTTTAACTTTCTTAGTAATGGCGAAGGTGATATTGTGGAAGGTAGGTGTGGGATGTGGGTGTGACAATTTCGTCTTATTATTCATTACACTTATTATTATTATTAGTCTAGGCTTGATCATACTTTATATTACTCTAGATTGCTTGAACAGTGAGCATTAATACTCGACGATAATCACCATCGCGAAATCAAACTTATGCGTGGGTGGAAAGGTGAATGACCGATTGGAGCAGCAGCAGCGTGAATGCCAACACTCCACAGCATGTTTTTGATTTTGCGATGGTGACTATCAAGTATTTGATGCTCCACTGTTACAAGCACATTCAGGACAAGTATTGTAATTTGGCTTATGAGCGCCAGAATACTGTAATTGCTGGTATTTATAACCATAGATTAGAGATATATCAAGATGGATCGTCTATGCTATAACTAAGATACTCCACACTCCACAGTGTGGATCAATTATCCTCCAATTTAGGCTACTCTTCAGAAAAACAAATTGTTCAAATACTACTTATAGCAAATAGATAAGCATGCTTTGTGGCAGTCACAGAAATGAATAGAACCTCATTTTTGTTTCTATTAATTAGCGATGCTTTCACAAAAAGTCATCTTGTCCATTTCAACCATTAATTAACCCGAGAGTTTAACTTTTTCAAAAATAATTTTGTATACGTAACTGGAACTAGTGGGTCTGAGAGCTGCTAATCTCTATAAGACTATAATTATTCATAAAAATTGTAAATTTAGCCAAATAAAGTCATCTGAATCCTACAATTAATCAGTCCTGCGTTTCCAATCGCGCTCATCTCTTCAGTTTTAATTCATTTACAATTTAATAAAAATGAGTACAACAATTAAGCAATTCTTAGATTTCTTGTTCCATAACGATCTGCGATGTTAATATTAACTTTTTATTGTAAATACAATAAAAAGTTAAGATTAATATATTTTTTTTTTGAGGATGAGGATGAAGCCCACATAGGTCTGAGACCTGTGCGTGGGTCATATTGGAATATAGAGTAATTAATCGAGTTTCACTCGAGGTTTGCTAGGTCATAAACGATATTGGAAGTAATATGTGAATATTAAGTTATTAACCTTCAAGAGAAACTGTAAACATTTTTGCCAGAAAAATGTTTTTTACGTCCGTCTGGAAACCAACGTTTTGTTCTTCAGTTGAGCAACATAGAGCCAGATTGTCATTCCTACCCAGTACAGGTTGAAGACTAAACTAACTTATAAACTAACTAAACTGGACTAACTAACTTATTTGAAACTAACTATCTAACTTGAGGCTTCCGTAGTTCAAGGGAGACTTGAAAACCCTTTACTCCAACTCCAAAGACTCTTCAAATCTACTTTCTCACATACATAATTCATATATAAGGTAGTTTCATACATAATTCTTTCATAACAGTAACAGGCCTTTGACTCCCTAATAACGAAATTTACCAAAATATTTAAAACAATTTTTTCAAATACCACCTAACAAATAGAATGCTTGTTTAAAAGACCTTTCGCTCAAAATATTTATTAGATACAGCATTTAAATGGAAGCTTACAGGCATAAGCCCAAAGCTGTTTCCTCAACACAATTTACATAGAATCATCTTACGGCATAAAGTATTATAGATTCATCCGTCCTAGCCATCTTACATATTAGTTATAAATACTTCTTTAATAGGCTTTAATCAGGCTATAAAGTATACTTAAGTACTATAGTATATAATAATAATAAAGTACTATACTTACGTTATAAAGTAGACACATCCGTTCTAGTCATCTTACATATTAGTAAATTATACATGATTAGATGTAAATAAATACATCTTTACAAGGCTAGTAAAACGTTGTAGTGGAAATATAGCAAATGTTGTATTTTTTCTTACATGCATTTTTCTAGGCCAAGCGCAAAACTGTAGGGTTGCATTTAAGAAAAAATACAACTTTCACTATATTTTTCCAATTTTCTGCGATACTGATCGATGACAGTGACAGCTATTTTGACGTATTCTTTTGTAATAGAAGGGGAGGTGTATTCGGTCATAAGCATTGAGACTTTGATGGAACAGTCCCAAAGACCCACCCACTATCCGCACTTCCGGGACTTCCCGGCTCTGCAAAATCTCTCTCAACCACTCTCTCACTAAATCATTCTCTCTCTCACACTCTCCCCCTCACTCTCCCTCCATTCCTCTCTCTTACCCCTCAAAACAGCCCGGTAAAAGTGGTGACTCACTTGTAGTATGTGCTCTCCTGCTAAGTGCCTTTCATCTCTTGTAACATGATTTATTTGGCAAGTTCGTCCTTGTAGTTTACCAAGAGCAGTACCGGCACTGTATCGATTTTCGTCAATGTGTGTGTTCACGTATTCAGTGCAAGTTTAGTTCGTTGCATGTTGCTGTGCTTTGGCTGCGCTAACATTTATTTACGATTCTTCACTACAAATTCATTTATAATTTATCATTTATTTGTTTTATCATGACAAAACTTTAACACAACAATTTATTGTCAATTCTATTATAACGTGTTTGCAGCTGTGATAACATCACATTGCAAAATTCCACCACACATTGTTTCTTGAATTATTTTACACAATGACAAATATTACTGTTAAAAGGTTTAATGTACTCTTGTGGTCTGACGAGATGATCCCTGGCTTTTCGGTGCGTGAGCGTGCGGCGGTAGCAGGAAGCCAACTGCGCATGTTCTATTCATGCTTTACTCCTAATTTGAAAACTACGGCCAGAGAAACAGGTTTTCTGCGCTTCAGCCAGCTTCAACTAGACTAGTTGTGTCTAGGGCTAATGTCTTTGCTATGCACAGTAGCAGAGAGTTGGAGGAGAAGGGGAAAAATCGGCCAGGGATCAACTCGTCAGACACCAACCATACCAACATACCATGCAACATTCCTGTGCATATGATCGCGTCAATACATTACTTCCTTATGTATAGTATAGTGGCCTGATAAAGCCGATTTAGACTGAAGGTAACTCTTCAGACGTCAACGTTATGTTTTATTCCAAAGAGCGTACTACACAAATGAGGAGTGAGGTAGTTTGTGATTGCTTTCCTCACTGAGCTAACATAATTATATCAGTATGCAAGCAATTTATAGGTAGACTATAGAACGCCTGTCGCAAGGTAGGCTTTTCTCTTCGATTCAACCTCAGGGACAACTAAAATAGTAATATTTTTTTGTATTTGTGTTGAGCTGAAAGAAAATATCAGACTTATGTCTTAGTTAGGTTTTTTATAAATAAATAATTGACTGACGAGATGGCGATTAAGGTGGTTACTTACGAGATGACTGGTGGCCACAAGTCACAAGATAGCAATTAAACTGGTGACTGTCGAGATGGCTATTAAAGTGGTAGCTGACAAGATGACTGTTAAACTGGTGGTTTACAAGATTGAAATTCGACTGGTGACTGATGAGATGACTGGTAAGCTGGTAAACTGGTAAACTTACAAGATTGAAATTGGGCTAGTGACTGATGAGATGGCTAATGAACTTGTGCCTGACGAGATGGCTTTTATAGTGGGACAAAGATGGGAAAATAACACTATAGCTTTGGGGATGGTCATCCCTGTTTATTAGATAGCAATTAAACTGGTGACTGTCGAGATGGCTATTAAAGTGGTAGCTGACAAGATGACTGTTAAACTGGTGGTTTACAAGATTGAAATTCGACTGGTGACTGATGAGATGGCTAGTGAACTTGTGCCTGACGAGATGGCTTTTGTAGTGGGACAAAGATGGGAAAATAACACTATAGCTTTGGGGATGGTCATCCCTGTTTATTATCATTCACCTTGTGGTTCGGAACCCACCTAAAACTGTAGATTCACCAATCAGCACTCATAAAATCATTGCATCATCACTCAAGATAGCAATTAAACTGGTGACTGTCGAGATGGCTATTAAAGGGGTAACTGACAAGATGACTGCTAAACTGGTGGCTTACAAGATTGAAATTGGACTGGTGACTGATGAGATGGCTAGTGAGCTTGTGCCTGACGAGATGGCTTTTTTAGTGGGACAAACGATGGAGAAATAACACTATAGCTTTGAAGATTGGTATCATTCGCCTTGTGGTTCGGAACCCACCTAAAACTGTAGATTCACCAATCAGCATTTATAACATCATTGTATCATCACTCAAGATAGCAATTAAACTGATTACTGTCGAGATGGCTATTAAAGTGGTAACTGACAAGATGACTGTTAAACTGGTGACTTACAATATTTCAATTGAACTAGTGACTGATGAGATGGCTTTTATAGTGGGACAAAAGATGGGAAAATAACACTATAGCTTTGGGGGATGGGCATCCCTGTTTATTATCATTCATCTTGTGGTTCGGAACCCACCTAAAACTGTAGATTCACCAATCAGTATTCATAAAATCATTGTATCATCACTCACCGACTCACCTCATTACCCAGTACCCACCCACAAGTCTGAAACTCATGTGGGTTTCATCAGCTTCATAACCTTTTTTTGTCCAAATAAACTCAACCGTTGTTCCACTGCTTTTGAAAATCGTTGAATATCTCTAGTAGATGAGCTGTCCTATCTCCTATAATGATCTAGCCAGTTTTTAATGAGTCTGTGCAGAAAGGAACCAACCCCTGAGCTCTGAACTTTCATCATCGCATCTAGATGTTTCACTAGACTGGATGAGGTTGTTTGCACAGGTTTTTTTCGCTCGCTAGATTAATCTAGTCGGAACTAGAGCAGGCAGGCAGGCGGGCGGGCCTGGAGAGAGATTTAGGCTGAAAGTTGTGTGGTGCAGTTGTGATGGGTGGAGGGGTGGTGGTAGCGAGCTGGAGTGGAAGGGGGCTAGAACAGGGACAGCCTGCAGGAGCAGCTAGCGGTTATTGTACTCTATCGATTTACCCGGAAAACTACGAAGGCTGAAATGGAAGGCAACAGAAAAGAGGAGAAGACCCCACTCTCACTTCTACTTCAACCACTGCTTTCTCCGGTTCTCTTCTTTTTCATTTTCCAACTTTTTCCCCACTCTATACTCTCCACTCTTTTCACTCTTTACTCTCTATTCTCTACTTACTCTCTACTCATACTTCGCAATCTCATTTCTATTTTCAGCATTTTCGTAATTCTCCCTTTCACTTTCTCCCTCTCGTCTTAATATTTTGCTCAATTTTTTTATTGCTAATTAAGCCCTCATAAGTATGAGACTTGTGCGTGCGTGATGAAGAGAATGGTGTTGGTGTGGGTTCCGAACCACCGGGTAAATGATAATAAAGCAGATAACGTTGGTAACATAAACTTACTGTCATTCTTTCTCTTACTTTTAATTTTCTTGTCACCATTCCATAGATTCTAAGTTGATTTTTTTTTTGAGGATGAAGCCCACATAGGTCTGAGACCTGTGCGTGGGTAATGAGTTGGATGATGGTGATTGATGAGTTGGACCTACAGTTTTAGGTGGGTTCCGAACCACCTTATCTGTAAACCGGTTCAAGGAAGTATCAATGGAACGATCGAAGGACGACTGTTGAAACTTTTAGTAACCTTCAATTTTTACCTGACATTTTGAGCCATTTTATATTATGGAAAATAATACTGAAGTTTCCATTTCGGATGGATGAATTATAGGAAAATGTCAAAAATATTGACAATGGATTCAACAGAATTCGAAAGCAACGTGCATGCTTCAATCAGGTGAATGAAATTATCATTTTTCTGTTTATAAATTAAATAATGCCTGCAAGTCGGGTTAAAAAATATTAGAGTTGAAATTTTCAATGTTATTTTCGTCTAATCCATTCCAATTTTATCCTCCTATTACTCACATTTTTTATTTCCTTTCCTCTTTGTATTTATCGAGCTCTCTCATTCTCTTTTTATTCTTCACACTCCAGACTCAACTAAACTCTCGACATCCCTTATTTTATTCCTTACTCATTCCATTTTCTTTCTTCTTTTTCTTCTTCTCTCTCTCTCTCTCTCTCTCTCTCTCTCTCTCTGTCTCTCTCTCTCTCATTTCTATCCTCTAAATTCTCATTTGTTTTCCTCATAAAATTTATCAATTGCCGATTTTCTCTTATATAAGTCCTAATATATTCCAGGCCTCATACAATCATAGAAATTATCCCTTTCTCTCATTTTACAATCTCTTCTCTATTCTCTCCCTTAATCATCATAATTTCTGCCATTCCCTCTTTTCTTCCAGCACAGTCTCAGCATATATTCCGTGATTCACAATTTGCTTTATTTTCGAAGTCTTACCTCGTACATCCATTTTTTATTCCAGAGCTTACAGTGTCCTCCTTTATTTCCTATAGCTTCTCACTCTATCTTCAGACATTTATTTTCCTTCTCCTTCAATCTCCTCCTTTATTTTCTTGCTCTCTCGTCTATCATTCTTACTTTATACATTTATTCTCCTTTTCCGTCAATCTCCTCCTTTATTTCCTAGCTTACTCTTACTTCATACATTCATTCTCCTTTTCCCTCCTTCCGCTCCTCTATTTCCTCGCTTTCTCACTTTTACTTCAGACATTTATTTTCTTTCTCCTTCAATCTCTTCCTTTATTTTCTTTACTCTCTCGTCTATAATTCTTACTTTATACATTTATTCTCCTTTTCCGTCAATCTCCTCCTTTATTTCCTAGCTTACTCTTAATTCATATATTCATTTTCCTTTTCCCTCAATCCGCTCCTTTATTTTCTCGCTTTCTCACTCTTACTTCGTACATTCGTTTTCCTTTTCCCTCCTAGTGTAATCGCCATCTTTATCTTATCTCCCCTCTCCCACTCTATGCCACCCAGCTAACATAAACCTACATAGGCTTCACTGACCCGTGTATTCTGTGCTCTGTTGTCAGCTACAGTCGGTGAACTGCTTGTCTAGTCGCCATTTTGCAGCATTAAATCCAGAAATTGGATTGGATTCAACATTGAAATCCCTGTTTTGCTGTTTTCACTCGGAATTGCATCTCGGAACTACATTAGATGTAATGTCATTAAAATGTTGAAATTGGTTAAAATGTAAATAACCTCAGTCAAACCTCTATTAGGAAGGACTTCCAAATAGTATCCTCTAAGTAAAGGATTTTTATAGTCTCTCTTGACCAATAACATTGCAATCTTGATCTCTTATTTACGATCTTTTATCCCTTTCTAGAACGAACTTTTTTTGGAGGATGAAGCCCACATAGATCTGAGACCTGTGCGTGGGTAATGAGTTGAATGATGGTGATTGATGAGTTGGACTTACAGTTTTAGGTGGGTTCCGAACCACCGGGAAGTGATTTCACAGCAGAGAACGTGTCTTTTTTGCTGGCCAATCTAATCGGTTACCGTTACAAACAGGACCAACGAGAACGCAGCTTATCTCTATGTGATTGAACAGATATACCTGCTACGGCTCGCGGTTATCACTTATGTTTGATATCTAATCAATTTCGTTACATTTGAGTAATGTTTTAAAAATGATACTAATAAAGGACAAAACGTTTGTAATTATCAAAATAGAAGAATGACGTAATATATTTTTAACGAAGTTCAAACTCAGTTATAAATTAATAATGGTTTCATTGTTATTCAATCGCGGAGTGGCAGATAATGAAATGCGTTTGAATAATGGAAATTTGTTCCAAGATTTTAATAAATTGCTGTGGTGATAAAAATGATCATAATGTGTACAATTTAATAGAAGCTAATTTTTTAAATAAAATAATTATTTGTAATATCTTGTGATACGCTTCTGTAACTACATAATAATCAGGGGCGAATTTATGGGTAAGAAAAAAAATCAAGTTCTTTTAGAAACAGGAGCTCAAGTAGAATAACAAAATGTTGTGAAAAATACAAATATATAAAATTTTATGTAATTTTAAATTTGATTATGGAAAGTAATCGTTGATGAGGCAACCAGTCTTTCACGGAAATGTGTGAATGTCAGTGAGGAATTTATCACGGATCACGGATCTGTCCGTCACTGGTAAGAACTGATACCTTCGTCACCAGATATGAGTGTATCGACTTTAATTAATAAGAGTATCAGCCTTTGATAAAGGAAATTAAGCGGGTGTGGAAGCAGGCAGAGGTGTATGCAGTCCCTGTTATCATCTCAAGCACAGGACTGATTCCAAAGAAATTGCATCTCAGCTTTGCCTTAATGAAGATGCCACCAGAGACTCACATCCAGTTACAAAAGTCTATAATCCTAAACACAACAATAGTCAGGGAGTTTTTAAATCTTCCACCACTGTAACGTCTACTGAAACGGTAAAGCATGAATATTCTACATCTTGCACAAGTGTGCCAGATACTACTTTCAAAGTGTGAATTTAAATTAGAAAAATAATAATCAATAGTAATAAGAAAGTAGATAATAAGAAAAGTACTTAGATTGACTAAGGCTAGGGGAAGGATTGACCAAGATTCGATGATGAGCTCTGTCCTAACTCCCAACTATGAGGCAAGAAAATACGATTATAAATAAAAAATCAATTTGATAACAGGAGATAAACTTTAAAATTCATAAAAAGCGAAACAATAACAAATTTAGCTTGAACCAGATTACACCAATTACGGCCGAATATGAAAAAAATCCCACCGATGGATTCTTAATTGAGGAAAAATAACGACTCTATTGAGTTTATAGCACGAGAGAAAGGGTATGTGCGTGAGTGAAAAAGGGAGAGAATAAGAGAAAGAGAGAGAATAAGAGAAAGAGAGAGAGAGTGTGAGAGAGAGAGAACGTATGGGAGAGAGTGTAAGAGGAAGTGAAATAAAAAATACACAATACCATCCCATTTACTCTGCTACAACTTACGCGTGTGTGTACACTGTCGTTCAGAAACGGCGATTTAATTTTAGCGCGAGCGCGCGATTGTTTTGGGTAAGAAATAGCGCGGCATAGATGGTGCGGCATGGCGTGGCGGCTCTCAAAATCGATTGTGTGTGTGCATGAGGGAAGTGGGCTGTTGTGCGGGGGAGGGGGGTTGGTTGTTAAAGAAGGGTGAAGTGGGAGGTTGGTTAGGGGGACGCGGGTTTAGGGTAGGTCAGCAGCAGGCATCATCGATCTGTTGGGGTGGCGAGCTGGCGAGCACTTGGGGCCCCGAACGTGGGTTTGACGTATCTGTTGTCGTACGGTGGTGACGAAGTGAGTGGGGACACGCGTTCGCTTCATTGAAATTTATTTTTATATTATTCCTAGATTATTTCAATAATAATAATTATTGAATTCTTTTACTTTCCATGTTCCGTGGAAAAAGGTCAAATAAATTAAGTCAAATTAAGTCACGGTGAAGCTTAATTTTGATGTGAAAGGAACTCTTGTACACTATAAAAAGCTTCAACTAAATATTTTTTCAATAATTGTGACTGATGATTACTGACCTCCATCCCTGATTCCATGCACAACTCATCACAGCTCACAATCGCAACAGTTAAGCACAAAGTCTCGTTTATTAGTCTTCGTCTGCGAGCGGCAAGCCCTATATACATGCCCACAGAACTCGCTTCGCCCCACGCTACAGTACTTTATTATTATTTGCAATATTTTGCATGATTATCTGAATAAATAGCGAGATGAGACACCTTTGGAATCAGATTGGCGCAAACTGTGCGTTCCAGCACTCTTGGGACCCCGACTGGAACTTGATGTTGAACTATAATGTTTATTTATTACAGCATTTTTACAATTTCCACTGGATCTAATCAGACCCGTAGAGGTAAACAACAATAACAACGCAAAGTACAAGAAAAAAGTTAAATAAAAATTACAATTTTGCAAATTTAATTGCAATTACAAATAGTTTTAAGAAAAAATAAAAGAATAAGACAGAAAAAATAAATAAACCATGAGGTTAAATATTTATTACCACCATTTGTCCATCAATCCAAAAAGAAATTCTATTAAAGGAATTTAATTTCTCTTTATTAAACTTTTTTTTGGAGGATGAAGCCCACATAGGTCTGAGACCTGTGCTCTCGCAGAGCAATCTCAATTCTATTCAAGACTGTAATAGCTCTGAGACCTGTGCGTGGGTAATGAATTGGATGATCGTGATTGATGAGTTGGACCTACAGTTTTAGGTGGGTTCCGAACCACCGGGAAGTGATTTTACAGCAGAGAACAGTGTATTTTTTGCTGGCCAATTCAATCGGTCACCGTTACAAAGATTCATTCACTAACTTTATTATTAAATTTGTCGTTAACTCTAGCCATTTCGGCGTTGTACAATGACTGAAGAGAAGTTAATGTACAGCAGCAAGATTATGGAAAAACTATTGTAGGATTTATGTATTATGGGGAAAAATAGTGAATCCATAAATTTTATTGATCACGGCACCAAGGCGGCTCTGAAAAATTGCGGTGTTGCCAGCTATGGGACCATTCCAGCAGCTGATAGTAGAGAATCTCCAGCCTCAATGCACGAATTGACAACACTACTCCGTACTGTGTTGCCTAGTCTACAAGTCTGACGCTAGCAGTTACATGTTTTGCCACCGTAGGGGGTTGTTTTTTTTTTTTTGCTACACCGAAATTTCTTTGAGCTGCCCAATTTCGTGGCATGGAGTATAGGTGGGTTTCATGCTACCGGGTAAATGATTACGTCTAGTCGGAACATTATATAGAAAATTAAGGGCAGTGTAGTGAAAGGGTTGCTGCTGACTCCATATTTATCTAGATATCTATTCTTATCTTATAAAATATATCTTCTATATCTTATAAATTACTGTATCTTAACTAATTATATCTTACTTATTGTGATAGAGGTTCTCGTTGAGTATCTAGCCCAGGTTGCACACTGATCTCTGTGGAAACATAATCTAGCTCTAGTTTATCAGAAGTTTACATTCGTGTGATTATAGTCTTGAATAGAATTGAGATTGTTCTGCAAGAGCACCCAATCGTAAGTATTTATAATTTATCTACACAAAATAAATTGTGTAAATTATGACTTTAAAAATATGACAATTCCATATACCCCTTTGAGAGGTGGTCAGTGGCCGCTTTATAAATCAATCAATCCATATTTCTCTATGGGCCTTTACAGAAAAGTAAACAACATTGCTGTTTACATTCAAAATTTGGACACTAAATCCAATACTGCTTTATCAAAGAATAATATTCTACGAGATGATCTATAATAATTTGATCTACCATTTTTTCCACATACTCAGGATGCCCGATAGCAGAACCTTAAAACAATTTGTCATGAGGAATATTAATAGAAAAACCCAAGGAATTTATGTTTCACAAATTTTAAAGGATCTTCAAGAAATTGGTCTGAGAATTGAAGATGCTCCAGATAAAATAAAAATTAACAAAATTTTACGAACAAATAAGTTTAACATTGAAAGACCAGAAAGACAAAGGACAGTGGAGGTTTCAGAGGAGATCAGAAAACAACGATCTGATAGAATGAAGGAATATTGGAGAAAGAAATTAGAATCTAGGCTGATGCAAGGACGTAGAAATGACTGAAATATTGACTAAAGTCTTCTATGTGGCCTCAAAATAGAAAAAAAATTTGATCCACCAATAATTTATCCTCTTTTAGACATGCTGTCGAGCATGTTGTTATAGCAAGATACTCATGGTATGGCGAAATAGTGGCCTGAGATGCTTGCAAAATAATAAATGAGCCTTATAAGCCTATGTTGCTTTTAATGAATATTAATAGAAAAAAATTGCCTAGGTTCTATTTCTGATGCAAAATATCAAATCTTTATTTTTCAATTTTACTTAGCCTTTTGTAGCCGAACTCTGATAAAACCAAAGCATACGATGCTTGAAGAGAATCATACACAAAGAAGACTTAAACAAGATATCTAATTTATATTTTCATACATGCACTGTGGAGTTACTGTTAGGTAAGTGATAGCCGTGAGCCGTAGCAGGTATCTGTTCAATCATATAGAGATAAGCTGCGTTCTCCTGAGCACTCTTTGTAAGGGTGACCAATTAGATTGGCCAGCAAAAAAAGACACTGTTCTCTACTATAAAATCACTTCCCGGTGTTTCGGAACCCACCTAAAACTGTAGGTCCAACTCATCAATCACCATCATCTATCTCATTACCCACGCACAGGTCTCAGACCTGTGTGGGCTCCATTCTCAAAAAAAAACTAGTCTGAGTAAGAAACGCTTCGAAATGATGTATAACACAATCACTAATACACCACCATTCCACAGCATGCGTTTAATATGCACCTATGCCATTCTTACCTATTTAATATGTACCATAGTATGTACCATAATGTACCATTCGTACCTATGCTTCAGACACTATTATCAAAGCTCCGCTGTGCGAACAACCTTTTTGTTTTGTGGAACACACTAAACATATTATATTTATATTTATATTTATATTTATATTTATATTTATATTTATATTTATATTTATATTTATATTTATATTTATATTTATATTTATATTTATATTTATATTTATATTTATATTTATATTTATATTTATATTTATATTTATATTTATATTTATATTTATATTTATATTTATATTTATTTATTGTGACAAAATTACAATAAATGTGAAGGCGCAACAGACAAGTCCAAAACTGCTCTCTTCACAAATTTTAAACACGTGATATTGTCAAAAAAATTGAGAATTTATACACACTGTAGAATTAAAAACTTTCTTGGAACAGAAATATTTTCAAAGAGTGAATAATTTCTTATTGAATCAGACACTAATCTTTCCAATTCAATATATTATCTTGGTCATAAAAAAGACGCAGGTGCATGCTGTTTTGACTCCTGCCACACCTCCTCCAGTCGCTCACATTTTGAAAACATGATCTATTGAAAAATGAAATTGTCCCGTTACGTCCTCCCGCCAAAAGTGGCGTCTAAACTCGGAGAAAGTATTGCTGGTGAGACAGAAATAGCGATCCCCTTATTTTCATCCGCATCTGCGCACATCTTGGCGCTTTCCCTGATGCTTCTTTCTTCACTACTTACTTCCTTTCCCTTCCCTTCCTTTCGTCCCTGTTTGTAACGCTTCTTGTTTTTGTTTTGTACCTTCTTGTAAACTCAGTCTGCTCCAAATGCTACAAAGAAAGTTGAGTTTCATGATACACTATCTGTGATTTTCAACTTGGAAATCTAGCCGTAGATTTAATTCACATTTAATGAAATAATGAAATTTGTATACACACCATCACCTAACCTAAAGTTTTTGGATGAAATAGCTTAATCAAAATTTGTGAAGAGAGCAGTTTTGGACTCTGGCCTGTTGCATCTTTGCATTTATTGTTACTTCGTCTTTATAAATAAATAAAATAAATAAAATAAATAAAATAAATAAAATAAATAAAATAAATAAAATAAATAAAATAAATAAAATAAATAAAATAAATAAAATAAATAAAATAAATAAAATAAATAAAATAAATAAAATAAATAAAATAAATAAAATAAATAAAATAAATAAAATAAATAAAATAAATAAAATAAATAAAATAAATAAAATAAATAAAATAAATAAAATAAATAAAATAAATAAAATAAATAAAATAAATAAAATAAATAAAATAAATAAAATAAATAAAATAAATAAAATAAATAAAATAAATAAAATAAATAAAATAAAATAAATAAAATATAAAATAAATAAAATAAAATAAAATTTTTCAATAAATAAAATATTCACTGAGAGTATTTAACGCTCCCTTTTTAATGTCAAATCTTATCCATTATTGAACTCCGTTTTGTTTTAGCTCTGCTATTTACCATTCCATATTTACCATAGGTATAAGATGTTATTAGGGTAAATATCAAAAGTCAATTAGTTATGACCCCATGTTCCCGTCCGATGACAAGTAATGTTATATCTATTCCAGTTTTACAAACAATCACGCACAATAATTGCTAGTTAAAATGAAAATTAAACTAGAATTTCAGGTTTAGTAGTCCAATTTAGTATAATAGTTTAGTAGTTCTAGTATAAGTAGGTCAAATGATTGCAGAGATCATTGCGTCATCTAAAATAGAATATAAGTTTATTTTTAGTTATAAATATTATCCTTATTCCTTAATAAGGAATAATTTTATCCTATTCCTTATTCCTCAATAAGGAATAATCTAATCATATTCATTATTTCTTAGTTCAGTTTAGTAAATTAGTTCAATAGTTTTAATTTTAGAAGGCCAAATGATTGAAGATTGTGTCACATAACATACAAGTTTATTTTTAACGTCACATATAAGTTTTTAGTGATAACTGTTATACTTATTCCTAAATGAACTTATCTTAACGGTTCATGTTAACGGCTTGATAGGCGAGAACGCTTCCCATTTGACCTCGGACACCAGTTACATGGCAATAAAATTCGATATCGTTTACCGTATGATACAGTGTCCGCCATTTTTTTTTTTTTTTTTTTTTTTTTTTTTTTTTTTACTTGCTTGCGACCTCATAGGATCATTTAAGTGTATACTTCAATTTCTTTTGAATTTGTTTCGAGCCACAATCCTTTTCCTCCAATACTCCTTCAATCTGTCAGATCGTTGTTTTCTGACTTCGTCTGAAAATCTCGGTCTTGTGTGATTTCTGGTTGATTTATCTATGTTAAATTTTTTTGTATTTAAGATTTCTTTAATTTTTCGGTTATCTTGTACATCGTCGGTAGTCAATTCGAGTTCTATGAGACCTTTGAAATTTGTATTGCATAAATTCCTTGTTTTTCTTGTTTAAATTTCTAATCACTAGTTGTTTTAAAATTCTGTTGTCGGGCATTCTGAGTAAGTAAAAAAGTGAGAGATTCTACGTTTTTCATTGTGTCTATGGTCTATTATTGGGTTAATTTGTTTGTACACCTCCGACATTTACAGAACTGTTATTACGAAATAAAACTTATACATGCCACATTTAAAAGTATTTTTACCAAAGGATGTAAGTATTCAAGTAGCCTATACTTTTGAAGTATTTTCAGCTTCAATACTGAAGGAAGCACCAGCATTTTGTGAGTTGTGCAAAAATTGTGCTAGAAGCCCATGCAGCGTTATCCAGATTACCTGCTATATTTAGTGCACTCGCACCGTAGTGTTCAATTATGTTCTAATTGATCATATTATCACTTTTATAAAAAAGCTATATACCATAAATGTGTCCAGGAATCAAAGTGTTTTAAAGTTAAAGAAATCTAGGAAGCAATACGTGGCAAGTACAAGAAAGTTCAGCTAGAATCTGGTTACTGAGCTTCAGATTGTTATCGATAGCTTAATGAAACCGGGTGCATAACCTTATATATCGCGCTTATTTTGGATTAAATGGATAAAAACTATATTTCATGAACTATGAGGCTCAAGTGAAAGAATCCGAGGTCAGCATGTTTCAAGTACGTAACATGAGAGAAAACCTGGAATTTGATAACTGTGCTTTAAATATTAATTGTTCTAAAATGATCAATGAAACTGTAAAACCAGGTGCGTCACGTAATCTAAATAATTCAGTTCTATATGCTATATCTGATCTGCTGAGCTATGAAGTTCATGTTCAAAGCCAAAGAGGCCAAAGGTCAAGCTTCCAAGTAAAGCTGGGCATTTACGCTAGTTGAATAGTCGACTCCACTCACGCTCCGACTTGCTATCCAACTAGCGATCCAACTTTATTCCTAGTCAGCTGTGAACATTGCTCTCGACCCGAAAAATGTAACCGAAGTTGCCCGAAGGTCAAGCACTGACTGAGGTACAAGTTGTAAGTTGGACGACTTTGAAGTCGGACCTTCCAGTCGTCCCTCTAGATGTTCCGAGTCGTCCATCTATGCTTCCAACTATCCAACAAGCCCATTCACGTTCCAATATCGGATCCAACTTTGGAGGTTGTACCACAAGTCGTACTGCAAATCGGAACGTGAATGCCCAGCTTAAGCTACGCAAAATAAGAAGGAACTATAGAAATTGGTAACTGAGCTTCAAAATGTGGTTGAAAGCTACAAAAATAAGCCACATAATCTGGAGGGTTGAATGCTTTTCTATTTGATCAAAAAGTCAAAATTTAGAGACATCGATATTATGGAAAACTGTGTTTCTCGCTGAGTCAACTGTGCAAATTGCTGATGAAAAGCATAACGGAGCATAATTTTATGACACAAAGAGTATACGCTGCATATGGAGATATATGTAATATGGACATATAGATAATTATATGGATATGGACATATATAATAGTGTTGAGTATCTTTTCTGAAATAAATCGAAATTGAGGTAGTTGAACATGGTGTAATATCGAAATACGGTACACGATACTTAGTTACAAAACAAGGTCTGTATTCCGTTACTCATTGTACCTTGCACTTGAACTCATTTGTGCCTTGCTTTGAAATGTAATCAATTGCCTTTCCACAAAGCCAACACACATGCAAATGAATGATATCGATATGGTTGAAAATGACTGGACAGGACTCCATTGTATGTTCAGTATGAAATATTTGCACTCAATTTAGTTCGATTTAATATACAATACAGTTTTCAGAAATATAGATTAATACACAATCGTTGAATGACAAAAAGTTACTTTTTACAGCTTACCATGGGCTCTTACTGTCACATATTAGGTATGCTATCTTAGTATGGGGTAATTCATCAAAACAAAATCTTGATAGGGTGTTTAAGATCCAAAAGAAAGCGGTTAGGTGTATAGAAAGAGTAAATAGATTAGATTCATGTAGGCCGTTGTTCAAGAGACTTGGTCTCCTAACTGTACCCTGCTTATATGTGTATGAAGCTACTTTATATGTAAAAACGAATGATATTAACCAAAATCTTGATGTACATGATTATAATACAAGAAGCCGAGGAGATTATCACTTGGTGAGTCACAATAGTAGCTTATTCAAACAAAAACCTAGTTATATTGGTAGGAAATTCTACAACAAGCTACCGCAGTTTTTGAAGAGTCTTGAAAATATAGAAATATTTAAAAAACAATTGATACACAATTATAGTGTACAAGAGTTCCTTTCACATCAAAATTAAGCCTCACCTCAACTAATTGAAGTAATTATGTTATCTAGTGTATAATATTGTTGATCTGACTTGTCTTATACTCCTTAACTGGAGTCTCCAAGACGTAATCTACAAAAAAAAAAAAAAAAAAACACAACAGATTTGATCACGGTGGAGCTCCACACTAATTTTCCATCCTATGTCATTCAACATTGCAATATGAAATGCTATACCGAACAAAATAACTAATTGGATGACTAATCCACACAAGCATCTATATTCTCCTTTTTGTTCATAAATTTATAGGATAAGGCTGCTTAGAGCTTAAAGTCCTATATTGAAATGATATTTTAGACCGTAGCATTTTCATCAAATGTAGGACCAGGACCAGGACCAGGATCAAAGGACCAGGATATTTTTCCTGTTAGTGTATGATAGATTCCTAGAATTAATTTGGTTTGAATCGATGAGTTTCTTCATACAATTTGATCAAATAAATTATTAAAAAGCTAATCCAAAATGTTACTAAAGCAGCCGCAGTATGTTATCTATGTGGTTATATTGCTTATCTGTGGATGATAGATCAAGACTTGAATGTGAAATAAATAAATATATTTCAGGCTATTTTGTGGAAGTATTGAAAGAATTTTAAAGAAAGAAGCCAGAAAAGAGACAAAGCTGAAGTTTTTTAAGGTGAGGCCGTCCCTATTCTTTTGTATGGTTCTGAAACCTGGATACCAAAAAACAGGGAATGGAGCAGGTTGCAGGCTGCTGGAATGAGATTTTTTAGGGCAGTAGAGTGCTTTGGCAAAAAAGTGCTTTAAATTTAGAATTTGTAAATTATAAAATGTAAATGTAATCATAAAATGTAAATTATTTATTTACTTTAGTTAGTAAGTTTATTTTGAATTATTATTATTTTAATTTTAATTTCTGTTGCCTATTATGAAAGATAACATTTATAGTGTTGAAATTAGGAGGGAGAAGGTGGGTCTGAGGCAGCCACCCAACGCTGTGAACACGGCATACGGGGAAAGATGAAGAAGAAGAAGAAATTAGGAGGGAGCTCAATTTATTCCCCAATTGTAAAGAATAGAAGAATGTCAGCAAAACTGGAAAGACTATATAGAGCGTATGGAAGTAGTGTGGTATTGCAGGAACGGCCTAACCAATCACAGGCCTGCATTTCAAGGTCACCCCCCTTAGGCCACGCCCCCCCTGGCCAATGGGAGAAGACCACGCCCCTTTAGGGGGGAGTCGGCCATTTTGTAAATTTTTGAGGCACGCCATTGGCTGCACATGTTGGAGTGGGGGACCCGTTTACCCCCCCTCAAGCCCCCTGGACCTATCCCCCTTCAAGCCCCCCTGCCCCTGTCCAAAGGAAAATGGCGCGCGCGCCCACGGTCTTTTTCCTTTTTTGTAGGTTTTGCCCAAACCTGTACTACATGAAAACAGCCATTTTGAATTGTTTCCACTTTTTTTTTGGGTGGGGGGATAAGTTTAGGAGAGAAAAAATAAATAACCTTGTTTAAAACAGCCATTTTCTTTATGTAGGCATCTCCCAAACCTGTACTACATGAAAACAGCCATTTTGAATTGTTTCCACTTTTTTTTTTTGTGGGGGGATAAGTTTATGAGATAAAAAAATAAATAACCTTGTTTAAAACAGCCATTTTCTTTTTGTAGGCATCTCCCAAACCTGTACTACATGAAAACAGCCATTTTGAATTGTTTCCACTTTTTCTCTTTTTTAGGCTTTGCCCAAACCTGTACTGCATGAATTTTTCTTTTTTTTTTTTTAGGTGGGGGGATAAGGTTAGGAGAGAAAAAAATGAATAACCTTGTTTAAAACAGCCATTTTGAATTGTTTCCATCTCCAGCAGGAGACAAGAATCAAGTTTAAAAAAACAAAACAAAGATAGTAAGAGCGAAGCCTTGAGTCATATTTTGTTTGCAGAACAAAGAGTCCGACCGGCGTATCAATGCGATTTATGTTGAGAAGAAAAAAGAACACAGAACCTGCTCCGTGTCAAGCGGCAGCTGCCGTAGAACTGACTTGCCGGTCAGAATGTTATTCGGTCTCCTGAATAGGCTACCCCACCCAACGTCAAATGCTAGCACTATATTGGGCGCCTATCGGCCAGTTTCCTTCCACTTGTCCGTAACCCCCCACGCCGCAACCCACAGCATGTTGTCGGCCTGTCTCCTTTGTGCGCTAATTCGCATTCTGCTCACCCGACAGAACGCTTCACTGTCGCAGCTCTCAAGGCTCGCTCGCAACCCACATCATGTAATCGGGTGTCTCCTTTCCACGTTATTCGTAGGTCGCCCGTTCCTACTCCTTCAACCTACTGTGCTATCGGCGCACCTGCTTCACGCCTACGCCTAGTCTAGGTTATAATGTTGGATTCCCTCAGTTCTTCCAAAATTGAATTTATTTCGATCGAATGTGATTGGTTACCAGCTTTTCTGGAAGATAAAAGTAATACTAACCGGCTAACTAACTCATTTGGATTATCATAGAAAATATAAGATCTGTGTTGACTTGTATTTCTCAAAAAATGCAAACCTTTACCTACACGCTGTCTTGCAGCCAAAGTAGTTCTTGATGGAAACATTCTTTGAATTAACCGTGATTTAATTCCACTAGTTCTCTTTACATATCCATCTTTATTCAAATGCGCCCCTGTTTCAATTAAAATTTTTCTATAATTTCGAAAGTCGAGTGTGCTACATTCGTCGTCATTCGGTTGTGATTCAAAAAGTAATTCTAACAAACCAGTTGTTATTTTAAATTTTTTACCTCTAACAATAATGTATTTATCTACAAACTCAATCGGTACCTTATTTCCCATAAAGTATGTACCATTTTCCAAATTATATTGAATTCCATATGATACACCTTTTTTCTTTAATGTGTGAAAACTGTCTAAATAAGAATCAAGCAAAACTTGTACCGGGTTTTTCTTAAGCGAAAATGATTTACTTAAAACAGTAGATGAATCCGACTTTTTGTCAACTTTTTCTTCACCTTCGTCGAAATAAACAGACTCATTATCTGTCAATTCCTCCTCCTCCTCCTCCTCCTCCTCCTCCTCCTCCTCCTCCTCCTCCTCTTCAGCTGTCGATTCCCCTTTTTTTATATAGAAATCCTTTTCATTAGAATCATCTTTTTCAGCTTTGATTTGTTTTTCAATTTTAAGTGAAGATTCCTTCAATTCCTGGAGCGGGTTTATAATTGGTGCCAACCTATTTTTCAAATTTGTCTCTGTTTCAGACTGTACTCCGCGTAAAGTATTAAATTTTTCAACAATGGATTTCCTCAAATCGTGAATTTTATTCGTTAAAAGATCTCTACTAGCGTTCACACTTGTTCTCGATTTTATTTCCCTTCCACGCCGTTTTATTCTCACCTTTTCCTTCCCTCTCCTCTGTCCTACCGTTTTCTTACCACCTTTCATAATTGCAAACACTCAATAAGAATGCTGTTCAACAACTAACCGCCAAATCGCGTTTGTTATATACTAGTCTATTTGAACTGGTTCGGGTCTAAAAATACGTCTAAATTCAATCTGTACCTACCATCGGTTAATTTACATTCCGTGCAGATTGTTACAAAGTTATGACCTTCACCTTTAGTCCAAACCTCGGAACACATATTTTTAAAAGTATTAAATATCATATCGCTCTCAGCGAAATCCCTATATATGAGTTTCAAAGATAATATATCTACTCTAAAGACCAAAATTATATTACTGTTCTCTCTAATTATGTGCTTCTGAATACTTGCATACGATTGGTTCAGAAACAGCACATCAATTTCTTTATGTCGTCCCATACTGTAATAATCTTTGATCTGTGGAACTCTTTGCAGTTGTAAATCGTCAAAGATTACTAAAGAATGTCTTTCTAAATCATTCGGGTTCGGGATGCTAGAAATATCATCTGACATAAAAAACTTTATAAACTTTAGCGTGGAGAAAATCTTTTCCAAGAATACATACTTTGGTTGATATAACGATTTACTAAATACATGTAAGCTGCGAAAGCGTAATGTTTTTTTATTAAAAATTAGATTCAACAAAATATTCGTTTTTCCACAATTTGAAGACCCAATAATCAAGCCGCGTACATTATGCGGAAAAAGATCGCCATGCTTATTGTTTTCACCTGATGTCTTCTTTGTACTGCTGATAATCAATTCGTCAAAATTTAAAATAGGTATTTCAGGTTTAACATCATCTTTCTTTGATACCTTATTTTCAATCATTGTTAACAGTGTGTGTGTGTGTGTGTGTGTGCGTTCCTACACACGTCATAACTACAACTAAAAGATAAAACATGGGTTTTTTCACACAATAAAACAACCAACAAGATGTCGCACTATATTCTCTCAAACAACAATAATACAACATGTCCAAAAGCTATATATACTAACTTAAAAATTATTACACTTATTTATTTTCTTAAACAATAATTCAACAATTGAAAGAAAATGTTCTTATCTAGCAACTTAAACTTAATCACGTTTTAACTCGGCTTCTAATCCACACCTCTCTAACATAGTGTCAATAATATCCTTTCCAAAAGAGTTTAAAGTTTCATGTTCACTAACATACCTACGTATTTCACTCTCCATCATACCCAATCTAGTACAAGGACATGTATCAACAACGTCTGGTAATCTTTTTCCCTCACGTTTCAACCTATCAAAATCTATTTTTGATAGATAACAAAAGCTTAAATGTCCAAATTGTTGTATTGTCTCACATTTCCCACTTAAAAATAATAAATAATCATTCAAAGTAAAATTTGAATCGGTACAACAACATTTTAACTCATCTACAAGTTTTTCTAAAAGCCTTGTCAATTTACAATTGTGAGGTTCAAATTTGAACGACAGCGATGATGATGGCATAATCTGAAAAAATACATACGTATTATTAATCAACAAGAAGATCCGTCTTATTAATCCAACTAGGATGTTTGAATCCGACCCATTGTACTAACACCTTTCGTCCTCTACGTTTCAGTACCTTCTCAACTAAATAAACATTCATATCATTCTCGTCCAACTCAGTTCTCTTTAATTCTTGTTCATAAAACCTCCCCAATATAAGTTCATTGTTAAAATCCTTCAATTGATATGTTGGCGGATCTGACGGGTATACGGAAACAATTTTAAACAATTCTACGCTCCAGTTGATGTGATAAGATTTATCGAAAATATTTCTATGCTTCGAAATGCGCACTACTTCGCCTAGACGAAATTTAGGTCTAATTTTGTTCTTTTTCAGGTTACGTAATTTCTGTCTATTTAACTCGGCAATAATTTTTTGTTCATGTTTTAGTGTAACTTCAGCAGGTTTTAACTTAATCGTCGAATGAACGGTGTCATTATACTGGCTTACAATCTTGTCTAACATATCTATCCACCTATAATTCCCGGTTTCGGTGAAATGTCTGTAGATTTTTGACTTTAATGTTCGATTAAATCGTTCAATAATAGCAGCCTTTTTGTCTGAGTAGACATGGTAATGGTGTATGTTATATTTCTTTAATAACGCCTTCACATGCGAATTGAAGAATTCCGACCCTTGGTCTGTGCACAGCAAACGTACACCGCGATTTTTCTCAAAAATTGGTTTTAAGGCTATGCTCACCTCGTGACCAGATTTCGATTTGAGAGGAACGGCGTACGCGTATTTCGAAAACGCGTTAATAACCGATAGAATAAATCTGTAGTTAGAGTTTATTTTAGTAAACTGAGTCATTTCAATTAAATCTGCCTGCAACATGTCCAAAATTCCCTTTAAAACATAACTCCGTCTTTTAAAGTTTTTACGTGCACTCGAGTGTAATTCCTTAGCTAAACGTTGACGAACAGTATTCATTTTGTAATAACCATGCACTCGGAATAAGGAAGAGTGTAAAATTTAGTTCAATGTTGACTCGCATCCACCGTTATGCTGTAATAAATAATATATGCAACCGGATTTTTATGCACGCTATAACGCAAAACACGTTCGAGTCCTTCACCTTTGCTGCAACAAGCCGGCTAACGCGAAATGCAAAAACTGACCTTCCACAACACGACTGTAACTCAACTGTGCTTTCACTCGTCTAACAAAACCTGACCTATCCAATACTTCCTGATGACGATATCGACCTCAAGTTCTACCTTCCCCCTCCTCCTCCTCCTCCTCCTCCTCTCCATTGAAATTAGGTATGTCTTTATGAAACCACGCTAAAGTTTTAATTCGACATGGAAGTAAAAAACGCTTATCATCCAGCGGACTAATACAAATTCTACCCACTCGAACCTGAAATATATGGTGTAAATAGGAACGTATCAAATTTGATGATTCGTAATGAACACATCGTTCAAATAAGCATTTTTCATACATTGAAAATCTCAGTTTTGAATCAATAATGTATCTTGTTACGCCTTTAGCTACATTTTTATTTTGAATTTCATTATTTTCATTGAGAAACTCAAACGAATATAATTTTGGTCGTAATCCGACGAATTTTGTTATTATTCTTGACTTGAGTTCATCTTTGAAGCAACCTAGTTTTTTATGATTAAGTAAGCTGAAACACTTATGGTTTCGAGGATATTCACTTGTATCAAACAGATGTGCTTGCCTCCTCATATCCTCATAAAAATCCTCTGTTTCTACATAATAAAGAAAACTGTCCGTATCTGACATAAGAATTTTAACTTTCCTAAAGTCATACATATTTAGAAATATATTATAATGAAAGTTATACATGACAACCTTGGATAAATCGAGCACTGTGAAACCGCAATAAATCGGTCGATCTAAAAGGATATCAATTTTCTTCATTTCAACACCTACGACATTAGGATTAAAAATTTTCCAACGTTTGACTTGTGGGCGAGAAATTAACCGATCCAAAGTTTTTTCATCTGTCACCAGCCTCATATTAAACCTGTTACGCACACGTTCGATTAATTTACCATACGTGCTGTTCGAAAGATTCTTGTACTGCAAGGATTCAAAGCTATTTTTTGAGTTTTGACGTAATTGATTATTGAAATCAATGTATGGTTTCAACCAAGCAGATTGGCTAAAACTTATAACACGATGAATTTTTGTTAATTTCATACCTAGACTTAGATATAGCTTTAAATTACGGTAATGTAAGACGTATTTCTTTCTACCGGCTAACGTTGTTAACAATTTAGTTGTTACAATCTGTTTCCTCCCATCATCTGCACGCTGATAGTCGGAAAATAATTCCATCGGAGGTTTTTGCTTTAATGGCGCTAACGGGAAATCATTGTGTTTATCGTGGAGATGTTCTGGATAATCCAAATCAACCTCCAAAATAAAACCAACAGGCGCGTCATCTGCAACGGTTGAAATGTCAAGTGAGGAAACTTCTGACGGTGTTAACCATCTAAAATCGCCGTAAGGTAGGTAATTACACATTGTAAATGCGTATAAGGCGTTCGCGTCAAGGTAAACAATAAAAGAAGTAGGTTTATTGCTATCATATGCTGTACTCATGTATGGGTTATTTGCTAGACTGTATCTATTAGGTATTACACTAACACCCCCGCGGATTGCGGATTCGATTAGAAGATGCATACACGGGTCTGTAATCAATTGTAGTTCAACTTTAGTTTTAAAAAGCATTGCTTGAAAACTATAGTGTGCTAAAGAGAGAAACTGAGATACGTCCAATCCATAATGTTTGAAAAAAATTAATCGTAAGTCTTCGAAGACATCCGACAGGCAGAGGATGTCTCTTATCAAATAGTTGTCATGAAAATCTCCTAGATTTTTCATTGAACATACATTCCACACTTCCAAGGCATGTTTGTAATCATTTTCATCCAAATCCTTTTCCGATAGACTATTATAAAACTCATTTATAGGCGGAAGAGCGGTTTCATTAAACTTTTCGGGACTATCTATGTACTGATAACAATACACACCTTTTCTTAAGAACAGTTTTTGATGTACTTCATTTTTAAAATGTGTACATAAGCGTTTGAATTTTGTTCTATAATCATCACAATCCGCCAGATTTTTTACTAAATTCTCAAGAGACGTGTTTAGAAATTGTAAACTGTCAATAAATTTAACGTGTCCTACAGTTATTGTGAGAAACTTCTCTGATGAGTTAGCGATACAGCGCAGTTTGCGTTTATTGTAAGCCAAAGACTGTACAACGAAATGGGAATCATACCCGCGAAAATTATGCATAACACACGGAACATAGGCGGGCACCTTACAGTTTAAATTGCAGCTCATGTGTGTTGCAGAAAGATATCTGCCGCTGTGGTGATCATGATGTCTGCATTTAAAATCTCCAGCAGCAAACGGTTTGTTACACAAGGAACAATTCACAGCCGTATCAAACTCGTACTGTTCTTTTTCACTTAAGCAATACATTGGTACTTCTAACATTAAATCATCGTAAAGCCTGTCGCCGAGTTCGGTTATCTCCTGCAGAAACCGTGCAATAATATTCTCCCCTAAAAACTTTGCTCTGTATAAATGTGGACCCACACATATCTCCCCATTTTCATTTAAAACGATATAACCGTAACTACAGGGCACATGTCTAGCCGTTTTATCTGTATAGGATTTTCTTGATTGTCTACCATCATTATCATCATCATCATCATCATCATCATCGCCGCCTTCAAATTCATTGTTTATTGGAATAATAAAAGATTCAAAGTCACTGTAGATTACGTACTTTGTTTTAAGAGTAAAAGAATAATTTGTAAACTTCAAAATATTTTTCCCCGGCTCGGGGAGACGCGTTCTCTGTTCGCCAAACTTACTACACAACTCTATATGTTGTTTTAAATTTCGCTCCCCATCAATATTAGCGCTTTTATTTGATGTGAATCTGTGAAAGCAGAAAGGACAGATATGTACAGCTTTTCTTCCTTTGGTTAGTTCGGATAATAATCTCGACAAACCGTTCCTATTCTTAGTTGTGTTAATCAAGGTGTAATGTGATTTATTCGGGTGATTATCATTGAATAAGAGAAGGAGCATTATTTTATGTTGTCTTTCCCTAAATAAAGAAACTCTGTATGGGAAAAATTTTTTCCGTGTTCCATCATAGGCTAAAACAGTGATACTTATAGACGGATTAAGAATTTCAAACCTCTTTATATCACGTAATTCCACCGGAAAGTTTATTCCTTTAATATTTAACTCTTTCTCGTATTGTTTTAAATACTCTACATTCAAATTTCTACGTCTGTAATGCAGATATGCAAGAACACTCCATAGAAAGCACTTCTTATCGTGTAAGTTTTTTATATTAATTACAACGTTTTTTGATACTATTGCCTTAGGTGTGCTAATAAATGATGAATTGTTATACCCAGCATAAATGGGATTGTATCTCGCAAAATTAAGGTCTAAATATTGTATACGATTAACAACCCATCCCGAGCCAAAAAACAAAAATCTGTCAAGAGCATTTTGTAACTTATTAGACCCCGCTTCATACTGACTGAGTAATTCATCCTTATTTAAACTTATATTAACGATATTATGAGACGTACTGTGAAATGTTGCGTTAGTTTCAACCTTCAATTCTTGTCCATCACCGCTAACGTCAGCTAACGCAGATAACTTTACAAGATTAACGGTAGCAGCGATGAACCAACGAAGGTTTCCGTCAAAATGTCTCGATTCATTAATTAAAATTTCAAATATTTTATCTTTTAACGTTGATAATAGTAACTCTAAATCTATTTCGTTATTAATGAATCTAAATCTATACTTTAACACATTCCTATTCACAGCTGATGAACATTCAAGTTTGTATTCCATTTGAATAATTGTATAACAAAAGTTCCGAAACAAATTATCAGATGTAATCTCACCGAAATTGTGCTTTGAGCCGTCTAATCTGAATGTCGTTCAAGACGATGTTGAATTCTCCTCAATTCTGTCGAACGATGGATGAAGAAGGTGTGAAGGATGACCCGTGTCCTCTCAGGCTGTTTGTAGAGAAGGATATCTGCGTGTGTGATTGTAGAGAAAATACGTCGTCAGCACGGTAGGATGGACAGTCAGCCTCTCAAAATGCTAATACAAATGTAGAGAAGGATATCTCACGTTGTGGTAGAAGTTGATTCTGAAACAATAACGTCAGCTTAGACGTCTTTCACAGCACAAAATTCAACAATGAAACTGTCAATAGAAGAACTAAGCTATTTATAACAGCGGTGCGAGTATAAACGGTTTCTTTGTATGTTTGCAAAGTTATTTCCCTTCTAATTTACGTCACACCGCAGAAGGATGTATTCTCTTTATGATGTACGTCAGAGTGTGATGAGACAATGAAAATATCTTTCTGGTGTAGGCGTTGGCCCGACGCGATTTTAAGGACAACTAGAATTTCTTCCCGTTTCCCGATTTGGGTGTTGGCCCGCCGCCGTAATTGTCCTTTGTGAAAGTCACACACACATAATGATGGCCGGTGTTTAGTACCGGCTTTGAAGAAGGACGAATTTTACGTATATAAAGCGTTAAATTTCAATTGTCAAATTACCAGTTTTCATCCTGTGAACCGCGCGCGCGCGCGCAACACGGTTTCAAGCAACCCAACTTCTGCTGCACCCAACTGCTGTCGTGACAACTCAACCTCAGGTATGTTTTGCAATATTTTTTCTTGTGAAATATTATTTAAAAAATCTCAACACTAAACTTTAAAACATACGTCATTAGTAATGATATCTTCTTCTTTCGAGTTTTTTCCCTTCTTTGAATGTACACTTACCTAGAATGGCAGCTATGATGATGATGATGGCGGCAGCGTGGTGGTATTTGCAAACACTGACTGAAGTAATTGGTGAAAATCGTGTGCTTACCCGGCTATTTATAGAGAAAATTTCCAAACCGGGTTACAAAAAAAATAAAACATTTGATTTTCATGTGCATGTTTGAACATGTTTGCGAGTACTGAAACCGGTTATGATCATAGTCTGTTGTATACATTCGAACAAAGCAGACGTGTGCAGCAATGAGTCTCACAGAGGAGGATAATGAGAATCAATATAGACCGCAATTGGTTTGTGTAAGATCAACAGCAAATGTGATTAAGATAGTTTGCATCTTTACGTGCATAGCATATTGGCTTTCAATTCTAATTCTTCTTTATCTGAATTATTCCGAATTAGTTAATCAAAAATGTTTTACACCAAATTTGCAAAACGTCTTAAATTTCAATCAAAGTGCTGTACTATTTGAAAAGGAAACTATGAATTCTAGCTTCAATCATGATACACCATCTTCCAAAAAGGAAGATACAAGTTATCAACTACTCGACAAAGATAATACCGAATCAGATTGGTTTTCTAAACACTTATTAGATTTGGAGAGAACTAAAAATAAAACACTTTTCTTTATTAATGCCTGTGTTCGATCAGGTTTAAATAATAATATACCAAAATCGTTTGATTATCAACTTGAAAGTTGGTATTCGACTTTACTCTCACCTTACTCGCACGTATGTAATTTTTACAATTCTTATCAAATTCTTAACAATTGTGCAAGTCAAACAGAAGAAGATGTGAAGAAGCTTATAGATAGAACAAAACATGTTTGCAGAATTATCTAGGTAGGTGGGCGGTGCGATCAACATGAGCTTAGTGTTCTAGAGATTGTCTAGACGAAAAGATGGTTTGTCAAAACAGTCAAACAAGATCTGGCAAGCATAGAGGAAGAAGAAAAACAGCAACAACGAGGAAAGGAATAATAGGAAGCGGCTTATTATCTGTCTTAGGTAACATTGCGAAAGGTGTTGTGAATAGAGCGGGTAGCGCGGCGTCCACCCTACTTAATAAAACAATAGATTCATTACCTGGAGAATTGCATTTACCACATAATTTTAATTGGGGTAAATTTGATTCTTACCAGTACTGCGGGCCTGGTACAAAGCTAGAAAAAAGGCTTAAGAGAGGTGATCCGGGAGTTAATTCACTCGATAAAGCTTGCAAAATTCATGACATAAGTTATTCGCGCTCGTCTGATAATTTGACACGTTCGCGAGCAGATAAAATTTTAGCTGACAGCGCTTGGTCGATATTCAAGAATCCTCAGACAGACTACAAGCAGAAGGTATTAGCGTATTTAGTTACTTTGGCAATGAAAGCCAAGTCGGTAATTGGATCTGGAATGAAAATTCCACATGTTTCTAGTAGTAGTGGTAGAAGAAGGAAAGGAGTGAGAAAAACATCTAGAAAGAAAAGAGAAGGAGTGGGTAAAAAAAGGAATAGTGATTCTATGCGACGGGAAGCTATTAAGCGATTGACAAATCATGTAAAGGGAAGGGGATATTATCTCCGACCATACCCAGAATATTTTGGTGGGAGAATATTAAACTCCTCGACTTCGACGGTTCCGCATAACGCACACGGTCTATTGTCGTCTATGAAAAGCAAGAGAAGAAGGAAGAAGACTCATTCAAAACCGGTTAAACGCGAAGCTAGAAGTAGGCGGAAAAAGAATAGGAAAACATGAATGCGGTTAATATTGAGAACTTAAAACTCAATAAAGCTTTGTCTGATCATGATCTACAAAAGTGGGCATACTTATTGAAAATTCCATTGCGCGGTGTGTATATGCAGGATACACTACCAGAAAGAATTCGTCTCAATGAGATGGCGATTGTGAATTTGGATAATTATTCAGGAAAAGGTACACACTGGGTGTGCTATGACAAACAAGGTATAAATGTATTCTATTTTGATCCAATCGGCAACCTACAACCTCCATTACAATTGGTAAATTATTGGAAGAAACAGAAAAGGGTAAACGTTTTCTATAATGCTGATGAAATACAAAAACCTAATACAAATATTTGCGGGCATCTGTGTTTGTTATTCTTGTCTGCTCAGTTGTAACTTTTTAGTAGCAGAGGTAAGTACTGCTATGGCTGTAATATCGCTGACCGGTACAAGCAGCGATCTATACGAACATTTACCGCAGGTTATAGAATTAGATAGAAATTGTGAATATGAAATTGGATTAGTTAATTTGTGGACTTTTAATTCTATTCCAAATGTGATTAAAGATAAAAATTCTAGTTTTAAATACGGCGATCAATTAGTCAAACTCGAAACAGGTTCTTATGAAATTGATAATATTGTAAAATTGATCAAGGAAAAATTGAATGTAGCTGGTGACGGTCTCATTATACGCGGGAATAATAATACTATGAAAATCGAAATCTATTCTGATAAACCGATTGATTTAACTCATAATGATTCAATTGGCAAAATAATGGGTTTTAATCAAGAAGTCTTAGCACCGCTTATTTGGCATTATTCCAGAAGACTTGTTTCAATATCCAACATTACAACAATCGAAGTTTCATGTAATTTGGCGTGTGGGAGTTATAGTGATGGAAAAGAAAAACACACCATTTACGAGTTTCTTCCAAGAGTTCCTCCAGGATATTTAATTAATGAATCACCAAATCCAATTGTTTATGTACGTTTAAATACGCACAAGTTTCAGAGCATTAATGTGAAAGTGACGGACCAGAACGGTTCATTAGTCGATTTCAGAGGAGACAGATTAACGGTTAGATTACATATTCGAGAGAAGAAGAAGAAGAAGAAGTAAAATGGGTTTCATTGTATTCAACCCGTATTCGGCTCGCTGTAGCTATAGCGAATATGAAAATAGTGATCTTAATGGAAAGAGGACAAGGATGAAAAGGAAAGGGAAGAGAAAGGTTCAAAAGAGTGTTAGTAGAGTTTCACATTCCGCCGTGTTAACATCTAAAAACGCAAAGATTTTAGAGAAATTAGGATTCCAAGTGAATTGGAATAATGTCGTCAACAGCGGCAATAAGTGAGATCTTAGATGTTGAAAGGCAAATACATTTTTTTAACGAGATAAAAAGTCTAGAGTACCATTCCCACGGTCCCTATGCAAACCAAAGATTATCAAATTCTGATGAGATAAGAATCCCAATTAATTCGCAAGATAACTATAGCCTACCATGCAGATCGTTCCTACTTATTGAAGGTGAAGTTAAGTGTAAAAAGACTGCAATAGGTGTAGACGGTGTGAGTAACATTATAGATGCACAGTATAAACTAGTAAGTAATGCAATCGGGTTTATGTTTGATGAAATAAGATATGAGTTGGCTGGTCACCCTGTAGCAAAGTCGCGTCTTGTAGGTCTCACAAGTACTATTAAAGGTTTACTGTTGAAAAGTGTGTTTGATAAAAATACTTACCATTTGGCCGGTTTCGACAGGGAGGGGTATACTCTAACCGAAAACAAGTTCAGTTTTTGTATTCCATTAAAATTACTTTTAGCTTTTTTTGAAGATTTTCAACAAATTATATTAAATCTGAAACAAGAACTCGTACTGTTAAGATCGCCGTCGGATATTAATTGCATCGAATCGGCAACTGGTTCAAGTGTTCAGATAGACATTACAAAATTACAGTGGAAAGTGCCATACTTACAACTTGAAGATCATGTACGCCTTAGGTTTTTACGCCTACTTGATAGCGATCGTCCGTTAAAACTTGCTTTTAGAAAATGGGAAATTCACGAATATCCTGTTTTACCGGCAACAAAAGTACACAGTTGGACAATTAAAACCGCTTCGTATTCAGATGCGCCGAGATTTGTAATTTTAGCCTTTCAAACAGATAGAAAATTGAAATATAATTCTACAATGGCTAAATTTGACCTGTGCGAGTTGTATAATGTAAAATTGTATTTAAATTCTGTTTACTTTCCCTATGATAACCTTCTCGGTAACAAACAGTTAATGTATAGAATGTTTTTAGATTTTGCAGGAAGCTATTCTAATTCGCCGGTAAATTCTGAACATGGGAATGAAATTGATTTTAGTACATTCACTAAAGATACACCGATTATGGTGATTGACTGCTCACACCAGACAACAACTTTAAAGAGTTCAGTAGACGTCAGACTTGAGTTTGAATTTGGAAAAGATGTGCCGGCTGCAACTGCTGCTTATTGTATTTTAATAAGCGATAATGTTGTAGAGTATACACCATTAACATCTATGGTGAGAGAGGTGCAGTAGTTTTTCCGATAGAGTGCAGCAGGTAGGCTATATAAGTTGGAGTGGGTAGGTTTTATGTCAGTAGGTGAAAGGCCATGCTATCGAGTGGAAGTTCGTCATCGTGTGACTCTCTATTGCAATCAACTTCTTCAACCTTACTTCAAGATTATCTAGTTGGGAAAGAAGAGGATATCTACGAGCGATTACCATCTTGCTATACCGGCGATTTATTGTCAGGATTAGAAGACATGGGTGAAATTTGTTCTTCGAAACCGTCGAGGAAACTGTATTCGGAAGCGGCAGCGCAGTGTGATCTAGACAAGGAGGTTGAATGTGCGCGGGTGGAAGAAGAGGAGGAGGAGGAGGAGGAGGGGGAAGTGAGTGATGGATATTCGAGGAAGAACAAACGTGGAAGTGATGATTCGTTCGCTGTTGTTGAGTTTCACGGTTTCAAGGATGAAAATAATCAGTTCATTTTAAAGGAATTTGCGATGATTGATCCAAAAAATACTTACATTATTCTACATTTTAAACCACCATTTCCAAAATCAGAGCTATCATGGAAGACATATCGCGAAGTGTGTTGGTTGGAATTTTATCATCATAAAATAAAATGGGAATTGGGCGAAATCGATTATTCTGATGATACAATAAGAGCTTATCTTAGAAACTATGATAGAATATACACAAAGGGTGGAGAAAAAGCAGAGTTTTTGAAGAAATTTCACAATAAAGTTGAAACAATACCAGATAATTTTGAAAGACCTGATTATAGAAAGTTCTCTAGTTGTTGGACTTTTGATGCTTGCAAAATTCATAATAAGATTGCCGATGGTAGGTGCGCATTATTCAGTGCTAAACACTATTTATCATCAATGTTGTGTAAAGCGGAGGAGAGAGGAATTGATCGGAAAATAGATTATTTGTGCGAGGGGGATAGGATGAAAAGTATGAAGACATGTCCATTTTACACCAAGGAGAATAAACGCAAGTATGCACGCCAAGGATTCTATTATAATGGAGAGGAAGTGGTTTGTGTATGGTGTGGATATCAATTGTACTTGCACAGGGCGAGAATCTGCAATCTAACAAGCGATGTTGCTAATCCGGTGAATTTTTCTGTTCTTTTACCACTCATATAAATACTTGAATGCAAACAGAAATTGCTTAGTATTGTGTAGTAAGCCAACAGTGTTGCTATGGATCCAAGCAAATGGTTAAGTGCTGATAGTGAATTGGAATCAAAATTACAAAACTATATTGATTGGTTTGAAGTGTGTGAAGAGGCTATCGCAAAAACTAAAAGTAAAGGAGGTGATGTTGAATTTGCAAAACAATTAAAGGCGATTTTTCTAGATACTGTCGATATTAATGAAATAAGTGATTATCTACGTTATTACAGACCGTTGAAATTAAGCGTTTATAAACTATTACAAATTGAAGATCAAGTGTTGCGCAATATGTGAAACAAAAGGTTATTGACTGCTCACAGACATGTTTTAACATGTCTGTCCTTGAGCGGAGAAGAAATCTGGTGGTGGGGATAAGGAAACCGGCGGCGGGTGATTGCAGGCGGCAGCATATTTTTCATCATTACCAGTTTTTCGCCGGTCGAGTACAGTTGTGCTTTTCTCAACCGCCATGTATCAGCAGCGACAACAGCAGCAGCAGCAGCAGCAGCAGCAGCAGCAGCAGGAATCGCGTCCATTCAGTTTGACTAGATTCAATGAGACATCGCGGGAGAATATTCCTATTGTACAAATACATGGATTGAAATCTGACTTTAGTTATCCTATTCAAAAAGCAAGGTTAGCTCGCACACAATTTGGAACAAGAATTATACTGCGATTATATGAAATTAATAATCATGGCGGACATTCGTACTTTGATGTATATTTGCCGGAAAAGTTTCTATCCGAGTTGAATGCTCAAACTTTGGAAAGTTTCAATAGCGGGAGATATGTTATGAGATGTATTCATCAGGAGGACAAACCATCGCTGATTCTTCTGGATAATGCAGCATGTTAGAGCAATGTGGAAGATAGTGGTATAGGCCTGTTTCTTAGCTGAATATAAAATGAGATTTCTATATTAGACTATTATGAATATTTTTCACAGTAGTCTAGTGTAGAAGCGAAATCAATGTTTCAGTTTTGAGATGGGGAAGCGCTTTAAGCTAACGCCTGCAGCTTCGTACAGCACAAAGATGGAGCTAGTTAAACCTGATGGCAAACTGTCAAGTTTAATTAAATTCATCCTCCTGTCGGGTGGAAAGCGAAGCAATAAAAGTGAGTATATAGGATAAGTAGACTGCAGTATAGGCCTGTTTCTTAGCTGAATATAAATTGAGATTTTCCATATTAGACTATTATGAAAAATATTTTTTCACAGTAGTCTAGTGTAGAAGCGAAATCAATGTTTCAGTTTTGAGATGGGGAAGCGC
The DNA here is from genome assembly GCA_948455865.1 of Conomelus anceps. NCBI lineage: Eukaryota > Metazoa > Arthropoda > Insecta > Hemiptera > Delphacidae > Conomelus > Conomelus anceps. Next base: position 32,989,268 of record OX418225.1, on the reverse strand, counting down.
TTTAAGAGTGCTAACGCCCGCAAATTCTTACGGCAAAAAGATGGAGCTAGTTAAACCTGATAGCAAACTATCAAGTTTAATTGAATTCATCCTCCCGTCGGGTGGAAAGAGAAGAATATATAATATTAGATAAGTATTGCATTTGATTTAGTATAAGTTTGTTAGAGCTACAGTTAGGTAGTAGTAGCAGCACGCAGTGAGAGCTTCTTTAAAACATAACCTTAAAAATGTCTCAATGTTTTAGTTTTGCAAAGTTCAAGAAATTATCCAGATTGTTAATGGGTATAAGTTTGGATGAGTTTAAAGAGCTAGCTAATAGTGTAAAATTCTCACAATATTGTGTTGAAAATGTTAAGAAAGATAAGGATGATTATGATGATAAGGTGTCATCTGATAGCGATGACTCATGGAAAAATTCTAGTTCAAAATATTCTATCCTCTCTGAAATTTATGAGCTCTTAGATATTGTAATTGAGGAACGTGGACATTTTCACTATGGATGTAGCAATGATCATCCCATTACTACAATTACAGATTCTAATCAGTTGTGGGAAGTTATTTTCGATCTGGCAGAGCTGAAATGTATCAGAAAGGGCTAACATTGTTAGATTGATGGTAGAGTATGTTTTTCACAACAGTTAGGCTCAAGTAATTTCAGATTTTTAGTTACATCATGTCTGTAGACAGGTTCGGACGTGTTTCACGCGGTAAACATATTATTGATAGTGAAAAACAAATAGATGAACTTAAGAAAACAATTTTGACTAGATCAAATTTTGATAAAGAAAAAACAGCTTTAGTCTCAACTGACTATCTTCATTCGAGTTTGAAAATAATTATCGAAGAAGCAAAGGGGCAAAGAGAAAAACTGCTCAGTAAAGATGAATTCAATAAAGAGAAAAAAGATAATTTACTGACTAGAACAGAATTCAAAAATGAGAGAGAAAAGCTGCTTAGTAAGGAAGACTTCAAAAAAGAGAAAAAAGATAATTTACTGAGTAGAACAGAGTTCAAAAATGAGAAAGAGAAACTGTTTAGTAAAGATGACTTTAATAAAGCTAAGAAAGATATTTTACTGACTAGAACAGAATTCAAAAATGAGAGAGAAAAACTACTCAGTAAAGATGACTTTAATAAAGAGAAAAAAGATAATTTGCTGAGTAGAACAGAGTTTAAAAATGAGAAAGCCGGATTTGTCTCCTTTGAAAATCTTAACACAAGTATAAAAGTATTAGAAAGCCTTTTAATCGATTATGTACATAATAGTCAGGATTACAAGAATTATTTAAATACTATAATGTATCGATATGCTTATCATTTGATAGGAAAGTGTCTAATAGCTATGAGAACTTTCAACTGGGAGGAATTGGAAAGTCGTGGGCTTACACTAGAACATTGTGTTGATGAGTTTTTTCGTAGGATTAATATGTCAGAGCCAGAGGTTAAATATGATGCTAACCAGTTTCCAACACCAGAGCAACAACGGTTAATAAATCGTTATAAAAACTACTCATAAAAAGATTTTTTAGACAAAGAAAGTTCTAGCAATGAGAGAGATAGGACTTCCATTTTATAGGTGATGGAGGTGGAGGAGGCAATTCAAAATGGCTGTTAACATAGTTATTTATTTTTTTCTTTCCTAACCTTACCCCCACACAGTGCGGGCTTGAATGATGTCTAAAAAAAAAGAAAAATTCATGCAGTACAGGTTTGGGCGAAGCCTAAAAAAAAGAGAAAAAGTGGAAACAATTCAAAATGGCTGTTTTCATGTAGTACAGGTTTGGGTGATGCCTACAAAAAGAAAATGGCTGTTTTAAACAAGGTTATTTATTTTTTATCTCCTAACCTTATCCCCCCACCTAAAAAAAAGAAAAATTCATGCAGTACAGGTTTGGGCGAAGCCTAAAAAAAAGAGAAAAAGTGGAAACAATTCAAAATGGCTGTTTTCATGTAGTACAGGTTTGGGTGACGCCTACATAAAGAAAATGGCTGTTTTAAACAAGGTTATTTATTTTTTATCTCCTAAACTTATCCCCCCACCCAAAAAAAAAGTGGAAACAATTCAAAATGGCTGTTTTCATGTAGTACAGGTTTGGGCAAAACCTACAAAAAAGGAAAAAGACCGTGGGCGCGCGCGCCATTTTCCTTTGGACAGGGGCAGGGGGGGGCTTGAAGGGGGATAGGTCCAGGGGGCTTGAGGGGGGGTAAACGGGTCCCCCACTCCAACATGTGCAGCCAATGGCGTGCCTCAAAAATTTACAAAATGGCCGACTCCCCCCTAAAGGGGCGTGGTCTTCTCCCATTGGCCAGGGGGGGCGTGGCCTAAGGGGGGTGACCTTGAAATGCAGGCCTGTGATTGGTTAGGCCGTTCCTGCAATACCACACTACTTATGGAGAATGGACATTTTCCTAGGGCAGCCATTTCTTACCGACAGTTGGTAAAAGATGTGTAAGCAGACCTCGAAAACGAAGTATGTGTTTGAAGTCGGAACAGGCAATCTGCCTAATCCTTGAAGGAAGGCGACAACAATAATCTATGAAAGACTGCTACTCCGGCGGTCACGTGTTAGATTCATGTTCAGCCTGATATATTTTGAGTCATTATCTACCTCTTTACCTAAGGCACAAGTCTCAGATTCAGTCTGAGGAGAAAATACATAGGTAAATAAAATAGTAGTGATAGAGGTACAATAATTTCTACGTACTGGCTTCGTCAACACAGGGTACAGTGGCCAAGAAGGAATCCAATAGAAGGGCGGGATCGTTTCTGTTGCCCTCTAAAAGCAACCCAAATAGCTTCCGTATCTTTGTGAGCAGTCTCTTTACAATAATTTCCCCTTACAAAATTTCAATCCACCCTCAGCCACTCTGAGGCATGAAACTCCCTTTCATACAATGTACGTCACAGAACACATTGTGAGATAATACAAAAGAAACGAAAGTGGGAATGAAAGGAAGGAAGAAAGCAAGGGATGAAATTTAATTTTTCAGTTGCACTTTCATCAGTTGACAACTCTTGGCGGCTTTCAGTTCCATATTTTTGCTGTTAACCATAGACTTACATATGATACACCATAGATTAAAACCATTAGTTTATCACTTACCCGGTGGTTCGTAACCTACCTTTCAAATTGTAGGTTCAACATAATTCCCAGAACATGACTCAAATGTCGAGGTGTTTAGACCCATATGGGTCTGTTCACCAATATAAGCCATTCACTTATTTTTTAATACATGTTACTTTTTGGGTAATACACTTCGATCATCAATTAATCAACAATTGACTTTCAATCTGTCCGATAATTACCAATTTTGTTTATTTGTACTATTGCACAGTAGTCAATTTGTTTGCAAATTTGGACTGAGTTTTCTATCTTCTCAATTTTCTCCATTTTAAATATTCAATAAACTTTTTATTTAAGTCTTCATTCACAGTAATTTTTGTTTTTCATGCATAGTATACACTTCCTATGTTTAGTTTGGGATAATATTATCTGCAGCCAATTTTTTAATATTAGCCAAGTTTAATAATTTACTGCTTTTGATTTAATTGACTGATGCAAAAGAGGAGGATAGTTTTCTTCTCATTTTTCATTTACATTTGTGCCATCCCTTATTGATTTTAATATATAAAATTGATAATTTGGAATTTTGAAGGACAGCACACTCAAAATTGGTCAAACAGGAAAAATTAATTGCCCTCTTATTTATAAAAAAAATAAAACGACACCGCCCTCCGAGAGCGAGCCAAAAGGATCGTATATTGTCGTATTGGCGGAAATCAAGAAGTAAAAAACTGCTATCTTGTGATGTCAACTTGAACCACAAAATCGTGCCTCCAACTGGGACCAACATGTAATCATGTATGGTGGTAATTTCAATTCTATTTCATGTAGACTGTGGTAATTCAAACAAAACTAACTTGTAAAAAATCTGGAAGGTCCTACTGCTGGTCTAAAACTTAACTACATTTTAAAATAAACTCTTACATTTTAAATTTCTGAAAAATCAAACGAAATTCTCATTAATTTAAGGAACAACCTCCATCTTCAAAAGCTCAAAAAGAAAGATCCCAAGCCAAGCATCAACCGCCGTTGCATAAAATCGGATCAGTCTCAACATTGCAATATTGTTTTCTTGGATTAAGGCATGGCCGACTCTAGTTAATCGACACTAGAGTCGGCCATAATTAAGGTCGATTCACATACATCAGTTACGGCGCGTCACAGTCACAGTTCCGTCTCAGTTCCGTCACGGTAACAATCAGTCACCTGGCGGGTTGGCGCCGGACGAGTGTAGACAGCGTAATCGGAAACTCAGATAAGAATATATTTTATGACTGTGACGAGACGGATAGCTCGGAACTGAGACTGATGTATATGAATCGATCTTTAACCAATTACAAACAGTTCAGTTACTACGTCATATCAGAGACTGCCTTCTAAATATTATACCAAGATTAACAAGTTCATTAGCTTGACGTGAATTTATATTATAGTAAAATATATATTTATTAGACTACCATTAAGTGGGAGTAAACTAGATGATAACTAATTGTATCTGACAAAAATTTACATATCATACTACAAAACGGTTCAAGAAATTTAAATTAATCTATGTAGCAACTACTTGCAAAAAATGGGGCCCACCCAACCGCGAAGTTTAAATTGTGGAATTCACCACACATTATGTTTTTAAACTTCATTTACAAACTGTTTACATATACATTGTGTTTTTCATTGTTTATATTATTCGTTCAAATTTATCAGTTCATAAAAATTAGTCAAGTTTTATTATGGATATAGGCTCAACTGTTTTTTTTTTAAATCCACTAATCATCTACTAAATCAGGAATGTGCTGTAATAGCATATTGTCATTTCGGCCGAAATCTTCACTATGTAAAGTCTCAAGGTACAGTCGTATCCGTAATCTAATCTTTTTTTAATAAACTAGCCGCACGTGTCGAAATACACGAACGATAGAATACAAGTCTACATAGACTAAAAGTAGTCTACATAAAACATAAAACACGCAGTTTTAGAGTTTAGATTAGTCGCTAGTCGGGAAAGTCAGGTTAGGCAGGGGTGCCCACAGGGGGGGGGCTATGACGCAGACTGCGTCATTGAAATTCTTGGGGGGGTTCCAAAAAACGTTTTGGGGGGGCGTAAAGTTGATTGAAACCGTGTTTAAGGTGACAACATTTAAAAATATACTATGAAGTCACCAGATAGAATGTCAATTAATGGAAATATATTTTTAATAATTATTATTATACAATTGAATATGAATTAGCTAAAATAGTTATGTTTATGATTTGTGCAGGAAGTTATTATTCAAACTTAGCAAGACGCTAAGCGAGTGCTCTGAAAGTGGTTTATACAACTTTACTCTCTTTAACAGTTACTAGTTAATCTGCAGAAAGAGCAATAAGTCGATTTAAAATGATCAAAAACAGACTCAGATCAGCTATGGGAGACTCATGGTTGTCCAATCTAATGGTTCTAGCTGCAGAAAAAGATGTACTTGAGTCTATTTCTAACGAAGAAATAATTGAAAGGTTTTCTGTTTCCTCATCCCAAAGACAAAAACTTCTATGTGGGGTTTAGAGAGATAGATTTAACAAGCTTAGAATGTGCCTAGGTAACTTGTAGATGGTCACAGCCTACAAATTAAAAATGTTTGACTTCAAACTGTTGATGTTTTTCATGTATTTTACGATAACTACTTACTAATAAGTAAGAACTGCTATAGCAAAACTTACTAAATACTAAAAATTCAGTAATTTTTCATAACTATGTCTTTATTTTGTTTTTGAAAGACACTTCTTGCGATTTTATGTTGTAAATAACTATACATGAAATGTGTGCTTTTTATGTACTTCATCCATACATAAATTCTCCCAAGATACTACACTAAGTAAATAACCTGTTGTTTAACTACTGTCCAATAAATGACTTGGTATTTCGAATTTTTGTGTTTTACAAATGACTTACACATTGTTTTCACTTCCTTTAAAGGAACAACTTTGTAGAATTATTCAACCTTAATGTAATTGGTACACCGAACATAAACTTATAGGTATTTCATTTTTATTGAACATTGTGTATTTGTATAATAATATTTTATTGTTTAAAAACCATTTAGGTTCCAATTCTTATTTAGCTATTTTGCAATCAAGTTTGTTGAGCAGAAGTTCATATATTCATTGATATTTCTTTTTTACCTTTACAAAAAAATGTTACCTATGTAAAGAATGTCAAGAAATATACATACATTTTGTATATTATCGACTGGGTTTGAATTTTTTCAATAGTATAAAAATCTTCTTTTAGTTTTAGAAAGAATACGACGTGTGGCTTTTTTCGAATTTTTTTTTTTGGTGGGGGGCTAATTTATGGGGGGGTTAGTGCTAAATTTAGGGGGGGGTGCGTCATGAGGCTTAGGGGGGGTGGGCACCCCTGGGTTAGGTTATCACGAACGACTCTTTCCTGCGATGAAGAGTAAACAACAATGTTCGTCCATAAAACGAACAAAAACGAATAATGCTGTCTGTCCCTAGAAGAGGCTCATACTATAGATTAGAAAATGTATAGAAGTATAAATTTTCAGCAGAAGTATAAAACTAAATGTAGAAGTATAAAACAAACAGCAAATTGCTGTTATCTGTCGGGAAAACTCTAACGCTGTAGTCTATAATAAAGGATTGAAGGAAGAGAGAGAGAGAGAAGAATGATGCGAAGAAATAATGAAGAGGAAAAAATAAAAATAAAGAAAAAGGAAATAAAGAAAAAAGAAGTAGGTGAAAAAGAAAGAAGAAAACGAAGAAGAAGAAAAAGAAAAAGGAGAGAAAAATAAAAAAGAAGGAAAAAAAGGTGAAAAAGAAAGAAGAAGAAGAAAAAGAAAAAAGAAAAGAAAGAAAAATGAAGAAATAGAAAGAAAAAAAGAAGAAAAAGAAGATGGAAAAGAAGATGGAAAAGAAGATGAAAAAGAAGAAGAAGAAGAAGAAGAAGAAGAAGAAGAAGAAGAAGAAGAAGGAAAAAAGAAGAAGGTGAAAAAGAAAGAAAAAAGAAGAAATTAAAAGAAAAAATAATAAAGAAGATGGAAAAGAAGATGAAGAAGAAGATGAAAAAGAAGATGGAAAAGAAGATGAAAAGGAAGAAGAAAAAGAAGAAGAGGGAAAAAAGAAGAAGATGAAAAAGAACAAGAAGGAAAAGAGAAGACAGTGAAAAAGAAAGAAGAAAAAGAAAAAAAGGAAAGATAGAAAAAAAGAAGAAAAAAGAAAAAATAAAGAGGAAGAAAAAGAAAAAATAAAGAAGAAGAAAAATAAATGAAGGTGAAAGAAAAGAAGAAAAGAAGAAAAAGAAGCAAAAGAAAAAAGGAAAGAAAGTGAAAAAGAAAGAAGAAAACGAAGAAGAAAAAAGAAAGATAAAGAAGATGAAAAGAAGAAGAAGAAGGAAAAAAGATAAAAGAAGAAAGAAGAATGTGAAAAAGAAAGAAGAAAAATATGAAGGCGAAGAAAAGGGATAAGAAATATGAAAAAAATAGACTGTTGTAATCGGCTAGTAAATTTATAATTGTACAATCTAATATCAAATCTGACACTGTATTTCGATTTAAATTATGATTTTTTACTCACTTATACTGGAGATACAGGTTGGATGCATTTTATTTCTAAAGAGAAGGCTGATGAAGCATCCCTACAGTATATCCAGTATAAGTGAGTAAAAATCATAATTTAAATATAAATACAGTGTCAGTTTTGATATAAGATTGTTCATAAAGATGGAAATCATCACAGATTAATAACAGGCCTAATAATTGTAATGTGTAAATCATAAATTATAGAAATGGATTTATTATAATGTGACAATAAATAATGTAAATTATAAAGAACTGAATTAAGAAATACACTACAGTATTACCGCTTCTATATCATAAAGCTGCCTCCAGAAAAGCGTGATACGCTCCCGCATAACATCATAAATGATAAAAAGAGGAAAGGATTTGTTTGCATAATTGCCTATACGTTTCCTTAATCGATATTTGTTCTGTCATCGAACTCTTTATCTAATGAGTTACTAATTTTTCAAGTACAACGTTGTTTACTATTCAATAGCTGGGATAAATTCTATGAACTGAACTAATAATAATAATAATAAATTATATGACTTGATTTCTTTGAATATTTATTAATAACTTGATACTTCACTATGAAGATTATGCCAGGAATGTTACAGCTTGTAGTTCTATTACAGAACTTGCAGTGAAAGGTTTTCACGGTAGCCTATTTTCTCTTCACACTATTATTTTAGAGAAAGCAGTATTAGGTTTTTGCAAAGCTATGTAAACATATTCACAAGGAATTCCACTCTCTGCCTGGTGCTATCGTGTAGCAAAGTCAAGATCGATAAACTGCGCTAGAATGTGTGTCTCTGCAGCAGCACTGGTTCTACTTTCAACACTTACTTCATAGTTCCAGTGGTAAGGATTCCACTTAACATAACCATAACCCCCTTGCACGAAATTTACAATAATTATTGTTGAATTGGATCCGCCCGCATCCTCCCAAGACTCGAGAGCCTATCAAAAGCCTTCTCGTGTAAATGCATCACTTAGAATTTCATTTCATTTCTACCCATTAGATCTATTTCCAATTAGGTCTACTTTCTATGTGGTGTTAAAATATAAAGAACACATTAGGAAAAAATTGTAAATTTGTAAAATTGTATCTAATCTAATAAACGCCTCTCCCAAGAACCACGAGTAGCCTATATTCCAAATGAACGCTGGAATCTAGGCTTATTATTAATGACCGTCCAAATGGTTAGAGCTAAAGCTACACTTATTGCATGCATATTGAGAGCATTGTAGACCAGTGCACATTCTTGCTAGACGAGTTGCGAAAGCGATCTAGATGCTATTGAAGCTTAACTAAAATCTGTACTGTCTAGCTGTCGATTTAGTGTTACTGTAGCTGTCAGTGCTGTCACTGTTTTAGACTGACTGTACGTGATTTGATCTACTCTAGATTGTAAAAGAGGTTGTTAAACTGACATAGAAGAGAATTTTCAAGAGCAAGAGATTTTTTAATTACAAAGAGTGATTCGTCATCGAGAATTGGTTACTACACCGTGGTATGCAGCCTTAGAAGGTGCTTGCACAATGGAGCATCTTGAATCACATCTTTTAAATATTTAAAAGAATTCAGTTTAAAAAAAAATTATTTTGAAAAACTTGATGTTAGATTGAAATAACAATATGTCATTCTATTTCTCAAGGTTTCTTTTAACTAGAAAATTTATCAAGAGAAGGTGAGACCTAATAACTCGTAGGTGAGATCAATTGCCCCAAAACCGAAAAATTTCAACTTTAAACCCTCATATTTCACAAAATAATTGAATAAAAAAATGTTTCCTCTCAGCAATAGGTACTTAAAATTTCGAATCCCAAATAATTTCTAATTCAAGAATCTTCGGACAAAAATCATGACCAAAAACCCTGCGCACAGCCGCTCTTATCTGTCATACACAGTTGCACAGTTGCATATCATGTGTTCCATTTTGGAATTGTGATTATCATAGAGTATTGGATGCTCCACTGTACAAGCACCCTAATGAACTCGTATATTTTTGAAAAACAGTCGGATAAAAAAAGTAAGTTTTCAATTCAACCAGAGATATGAATCACTTTCGGTTGGTTAATCGAGGGGATGAAAACTCTTTGTTTCAAAGCCACTTGCTACAACCTGACATTAGACTTGTGGAAGGTGTATTCCACTGCTGTAGAATGATGGTATTTTCGTGGAACCCAGCAAGTGCAAGTCTGTTGAGAAGCATCAGGCGGTTGATTGATGGGTGGGCGGAACTAATACTTGTCTCTGATTGGTCCAAAGTCCATCCCACCCCAATCTGGCCACGCCCAAGGGAAGGAAGCCGGTAGTTAGGCGTCTCTACGTCCGTAGTACTTCAGTCATTTGTTAGACGCCGAACGCTACGCATCTCTACGATTATCATCACGAGTCATCAGTATAAAAAGTGAATTTTGTAAAGTTTATCGTTGATTATTCGAGTTTATCGAAAGCATTCAACACGTTTTTCGAATTGGATTGTGTGTATACCTGCTTGTTCTACCTGGGATTTAAACAATCACCTAGTCTGTTAAGTTTTGTGCCATAGTGACTGACAAAATGTCCGTAAATCTACAGTCGTCTGTTGTTTTGGCCAGTTCAGTTCAGTGTGATTTTGTAAGTATTTTTCAAATATATTTCTACAAATATTCATCATACCATAGGCTTGTTATTAAATCGACTTTTGTTTAGATATTATCTTTCCGAGACTCCGGTAACTTACGATTCCGTACTTTCATTTTCACCCGGCAAAACTTTTCAACTGAATCTTAATAATGTTGTTGCCTATTGGTATAGGTGAATGCAAGTTGAGAAACCTATTTAGTAAGAACCCCCTGATTCGTACCGTAATCAATTAAAATTTTCGGACCGGCTTTAGTTTGTGATGGCACACCTAGGCTGTTTCATTTGAAGAACGGTAGCGCTATAACATATATCTACCTCCTCTACCTCCTCTTCCTTAATTCCTAGGATTCCTTTGTGATTAAATTCTCAACCCATCTCAATATTTAAATAGAAACAGCTTAGAAAACATACAACCTACTAGTAATAATAAACACATCATAGGCTACTGGTTTTGAAACAGGGGTTTAGTGCGAAAAACATTCTTTTTCGAATGAACATGTTATAATTACCTTCAAAGTAGAATCATACATAACTTAACTGAAAAGTATTTGTTTGTAGGCTATTGTAGAGCAAAGAATTAGAAAATTATCGCAAATTCAAATCAAATTGTAGTGAGAGTTGCGAGTTGAAGGTGGTTGAAGAGTAGGCCTAAAACTAGCAAAACAGTAGCCTCAACTGAAGATGAAGTTGCCTTTTTGTTATAACCAAAGACAATATAATAATTGTACATTGTACAATAATTGTACATTGTCTTTGTTATAACGAATAGGGTGTGTCAAAATTGTGTATGGGAAACAAGATTCATGGGAGCCGGTGCAAATAAAAAGGCCAGCTTAATGATATGAAGGTCGCAGGATGAGTTTTTGTGAAACAAATGAATTAATTAAACTTTTGTTTTGATTTGGGCAGTCTAATTCATTTGTGTGTTTTACAAAAGTCACCCTGTCTCACGTCACCATGCCTGACTTGTTATTCCGTTTTGAATCCATCTCGCTGAGAAATTATTCTGTGTCTGAACTTCTTTTCCCTGAACCACGAAAACTAATAGGCTACTGAGTGACTGAGACTCAGTTGATAAGGCTATTGTTTATCCTATTCAAGATGAAATTAAGGACAAGCATAGGAATAAACTATTAAATAACTCAGTTAAAAAACTATGTATCCAATAGGAGTATGAGTGGGTTTACCAAATTTTCTTTCAAATTTCCAAGTGGCAACGATAAGAATAACGGGCCCTTGGTTATTGGCCGCAGGGAAACGCAATTTGAATCTTCTCAGGTCCCTTTTTGGATTTTGGAGCTACATGCTACGGTAGGCGACAGGATCGCTGAATATTGTTGTGGGGATGCCTTCGGAACTTTGAAAGACTGGAATGTTTTTGCATACTGCCATGATATTATAACGGTAGGTTGTGTGCTCTCTTTCTATCATTGCGATATTAAATAGCCTACATCATGAAATATCCTAATAAACTTTGAACTCGGCAGAATTCTTACTCGATTGCCAAGTTTTGAATCAATCGAACCAAGTTACGAGCGCTTGGATGGAAGGGTGACCAGCAGCTATAAAAAACGTTGCTTTATTGTCACTTACCCGGTGGCTCGGAGCCCGGGGTAGGTCTACCTAGGTTTATCACATTATTGTATCATCGTTCACCTCATGACCTGACCCACTCACAAGTCTCATGTAAGCTTCAACCAAAAATTGAAAGAATTCTGTATTCTAAAAAAAATCCGTATTCTATTAACCATGAGCTTCACCAGCAAGAAAAATCGGTGCATCATACAAACTTAAGTTAACTTTTTATGGTAAATTCAATTTATAGTACAGTACATTTAAACTCAAGTTATTCATATACAGATTTTAATTGTCTGTCCAATGTCTAACCTAATGAGTATATATTACATAGTAGTGATTTATAATATTCGTTCAGGATTATCTGAGTTAATTTTTCAGGATTAATCTGACATAGAACACAAGCTCATTGCTCTCATTACAAAAATTATGAAAATTATAGAAAAAGTTGACCAAAGTGATAAAAGGGCATAATAGTAATAGAAGAATATTACAAAAATATTGCTATCATAAATTGTATCAATTTAGATTGTGTATTGTAATATTGTACAATTAAAGTAGTATTGTATTGTGAACTCACAGCGCTCAAGCTTGCTTTGCTAGTAGTGCCAATTTAGTATACTTTTATTCTTAGTTTTTTATAGTTTGCTTTTTATTTCAGTATTTTTCATTAATGAATTGTTTCTTTTTATTTTTGTTTGTAATTGTATTGGCAAATAAATAAAAAATTTATTGTCAAAACCAGAGGTAAAAACTGAATCCATGCGTAATATCCATAGAGTTCGGTAGGAAAGAATTTGAAAACCCAATAACAAATGTTAGCATTATTATATCTAATAATAATAATAATAATAATACAGTATTTATTAAAGTTTAAAAGTGTGGGCTACTACTCTTTAATAATAACTCTGAAATTCATGATCAAGCTCTAATAATAATTCAATTAAACCAATAATTTCAAATGTTAACAATAGTCTAATAATTATTAAACGGATATAGATTACAGAGAACTTCTGTTGAAGAACGTAAAGTTACGAATATTCTAATATAGAGACAGATATGAGGAAAAGACGCCTTAAATTTTATGGTCGCATCATGAGGTTTTCAGACAATAGACTAACAAAAAGAATTGTAAACTATGTAGCATCACTTGTCAATGGAGGAGAATGGATACGAAATTTAAAAAAAAGACATATTACTGGCCAAAATAACCAACAAAGAAATTTACAATAGAAAAAACTTCAGAATAAAACATAAAAAATGGGAAGTTATACCAGAGACAAAACCTCCAAATTTGGAACAAAATGGAGTGAAGAGAGAAAATCTGAATTCGCTCAAAAAATGAAAAGCTGGTGGGCAAACAAGAAGAACAAGTTCAAAAAATGAACCATCTTTACTCAGCGTCCCCTTTGGGAGTTTTACGTCTAATAATAATAATAATTATTATTATTAAACAATAACAATAGTACAGGTATTAAAATTTAAAAATTCAATACTTTTTGTAAAACACTGGAAAAATTCATGAGCAAGCACTATAATATAAGAATATTGATGCTGAATAGGATACAAGTCATCTAAATAAGTTTGAATCTGCTGAATCTGAAAGAAAACCTAGAAAAATGCGTGTTACTAAACAGTTTCAAGTCACGTGTGAAACTGGACTGTTCTGAGTCTGAACAATGTCTGGGCTGGTCTGGTTTGAACGCGTCAGAATGCGGTAGCGATTCTGTTCACCGCGTCTTTCAGCTTGACAATATTATTTTGAGCAAAATTAAAATCTCACTTTTACTCATTTGTTTTCACCTTCAATTCGCAATTTCGCAGCTTTTTAAGAGAGTTTGAGCCTAACTATATTAACGCCAATGCTAACCTGAATATTATTTATTCTCACTATATAAGTTTTACTTACATGCTCTTGTGCTCTTAAAACAATAGAGCAGGCAGATGAATAGTGTGCTCAAGTTAGCATTAGCGTTATTTTTTTTTTGTAGATTACGTCTTGGAGACTCTAGTTAAGGAGTATAAGACAAGTCAGATTAACATTAGTCATATACACTAGATACCATAATTAATTACTATATCAATTAGTTGAGGTGAGGCTTAATTTTAATGTGAAAACAAAAACATAGTTCCCCAAAATCTCTGTCATTTTTCCTTCTAATGTTTTGTAAATTCTAGAAGAGTTGGGTTATCCAAAATTCCTCGCGCATTACGCAGATTTACTATCCTACCAATGTTTTTCTCATTTTGATTATTGTATTTAAAACTTTGTGGTTGGGAGAAAGCATTTTAAATTCCTCCTAAAATCTTAATTTGTTTTCTCCTATATTTTTCGCCAAAAATCTCTTATTTTAATATCTCCTATTGTGACTACATAGTTTCTTTAGAATATCAGACATGAACTTTCCATTTGTCGGATATTTCACAAAGTGGGAATGGATTGAAAATTTATAACTTTTTAGGTGTAGCCTATTCGGTAAAATCCGCAGAACATGGACGTAACAAAAACTCCTCGCATTTAATTGCACATGTATAAATAAGCGCATATTGGCGCGAGGCGAGAGATAGCAGACATCGTAGTGGGAGTCCAATGTCAGTGTTTCAAGTAACTGATTCATTCCATTGCAATTCACATTCACATATCATTGTTAATCGTTTGAATATTTATAGGCTTATTGTGCTAATCAAACTGCACTACCTATTCAACTTATGGAAGTTTGAAATGAGTGAATAGGTGACTCACTATCTTCGGCAATATTATCAATAGCATTATCGCGGTGACGAATCGCATTCAGTACTTTTGGTAACCTCTTTAATTATTGCCAGTAGTAACAACATTTCAATTTACAGTGAATTTAGAAAAAATTAAATTTGAGAATTTGAAGCACAGTGGAACTAAAATTATCCAAATAAATTGGGACCGGATGACCGGTCCTCATTCAAAAATAAAAAATTTCGAAAGATGTATTTTTTAGAAAAAAAGGGTGCATTGCAAAGAAAAAGGGCTTATTTTTGACACATTGCATTTTTCTATTGAAAAGGAACCTTTTTTACAACTTATTTAGCGTGTATGTGGCCTACTCACAAGTGTTGTGTAACAGTTGTATTTTATATGATTGAGTCATATTGCAGTATTTGCGGAACATCTCAAAGTGAGCTTTTTCAAGGTCATGATCGGAGTTCTACTGTACAGAATTTAAAACCCATTTTCTAACCAAGCAGAAGACTTCTTTGACCTACAGTAGAATAGGTAGAAATTACAGTAGAAAAACATACCTTTCAACAATCCAGCAACAATTTTTTTACAATCACATTTTCTTATTAATATTCCTATAGTTTTTATATGTTTGACAATGATTTGTTACCTAATGTTGCTAAGTTAGTGATGGCTGCTCTCCGAGCGCTGTTTCGTGGCGACCGTGATGTTCTGTCGCAATCGCTCGTGGTTGGACCTGGAATGGTGACTGGAAAAATATAACATGGCGTTAACGTTTTATTATCACTTTCCTGGTGGTTCCGAACCCACCTAAACCCATAGGCTCAACCATAACAACATCTCATCCTCGCACAAGTCTCGGACTCTTGTGGGTCATCAGCACGAAAAAATGACACAAAGCAAATTTCTTCAATTTTATATTTACTATATTGCTATCTACTTACTGTTTACTGAACAGTAATGATTATGTAGCCTATAAAAAGACAAGATTCCACTAAATTTAGGATTAAAATTCACTCCACCAAATTCTCCTAGCAATGATGAGTACATGAGTATAGAAGAAAATTAGAATTCTGCATTTATGTTATTCTACCCAGTTAGGAATACGTGTTTTGTGAAGCGATTAATTAAATTTAGCCTGTAATTTTATGCTATAATGTTGAATGAACCGGTTTTCTACAGTAACTGTTTTAGTGAGTTCGTTCCTATAGCACAAGTTATTCTGGGTATCATGGATGACCGCTTGAAGCAGAGATATTTCAATTGTATTGCTTGACAACTAAATGAAAGGACAACTTTCTTCCAAAAACATCAAAGATACAATAGGCGAATAGTCTGAGAGTCAGGACAGAATTTTCCTATACGAAATTTCCATGTACAAACTGCATGAGGTTTCGTATTTATAAAACTCTACAAAAGCTAAAATTGTCTTTAGTGGACACCTTCAAAACTGAAATAGTTGGGAGGTGACAGGGACATTCTTGATGCCTTTACTTCCCCTTACTTCCCCAACACAACCCCTCGTTTGCCCTCAGATGGTCCGACGCTCCCGGTAATCCGACCACGCCGAGTTGAAAACTTGTTAGCGGTTTTTTTTTCTCTATAAAAACACTACCATTTTTACATTTTATTGCAATTTAATTACCTATTATTTCTCGGTAGTGAATATTTATGAATCAAACAGCCGTTTTTAAGTGCAAATTGCATATTTAACTGTAAAAATTTATGTATTTTCACGTATTGTACGATGTATAATGACTGTTCTGATAATCCGAACTTTTTTGCGTCCCGGCCATGCTTTTTGTCCCAAGAGTGGAGGCTCTAATGTATTTTCATTTGTTAGTTTTTCCAAATACTCATTACGGTACAGAGTCCGCTTTTTCTTCTCAAAGCTCGTTCAGTTATTACAGAGCGATTATACAGCTCACTTGTACAGTTACGTTACAGCAATTTTTCTATCGTTATTCAAATTTAGTGCATATTCTCCCTAGCTGACCAAAGTCTATTCAAAATATTATAGCATCAGCTTCTCTTCAATATTATTCACCTATTCATTAATATTATTCATTATTATCTCTATAATTACAACCAAAAAATTGAACAAAAGTTGATTTTTATTATTGCATCCCAAATACACGGATATATAAGAAACAAGATTTTTAAGATTATTATAAGAAACACTTGAAGCATCTTACAAGAATTGAACGTTTCTATGATTAACTATTTTCACAAAAAATGACTACTTTACGAGAAACAGAGCAATCATGGCAAAAGACTGATATTATGGCTGGAGAATAAGTTATTTGGACTTATTGGTTTGGGTTTTAGATATTAAAACTCGTCATATCGAGACTTGTAATATAAAAAGATTGAAAATAGACTGCGAAAATGAGACACAAGTTATTATTAATTGACTGATTATTTTCCATGAATTGAACGTACAGTAGCTTCAAATAATGTTATATCCATAGAAGGCTATTAAAATGATTATTTTTGTCAAGTTTATTAATGAACCAACGTTGAAAACAAGCTGGTAAGAGTTGGCCAGCGGTCTTATTCAAAGAGAAAAATAAGCTCAAAACGCTTAGAATTCCTCTCGGTTCAGCGATGTGGGAAAATTGCCAACTACGTAATCTTATCAATCGTTTACACTACAACGCATGACATTTTTCACAGAAAAAAATTTCCCGGACATATCAGGTTCAAGGCCATTTATGTAAGCCTTCCATTTTATTATTATTGCAATAAGTGGGCTATAATGAATCATTTTGATGTTATCACTCGAAATATGTTGTGTAACGCGAATTTTCATGTTGTCATTTCATAAGTTGTTTTAAGGCCTATCCACACACAACCGTACCGTATTCTTCAACGAATTCTGTGACTATTCCCATTCACCCGACGCAGTGCTAGCCGTGCTCTCAGCGTGACCGTACCGACACAAGGAAAGTTGACGATTTTCACTTGAAACACTGCCAGTGCATGGCCCTATTTTTGGGCCGTGATAATAATAATTATTTTTACTGATAATCATTGTAGGGTTCCTTGGATACTCCGTTGTAGTATCGGTTTATTCCGCATGCTTGTAACTTGTCATGAAGTATGTCAATGCATCTACTAGTATCTAGATGTATAATATAATAGTATTATCATAGAATAAGGAAATCAAGTTTATTTATTTATTTTTTATTTAATGTAAAAAGGCAACTTACGCCTATAGGTGATAGATGAAGTGATGTATTACAAAGTTGGATGAAATGGTTGGCGATGATGTTGTACTAAAGTTAAAACTAAATAGAACTTAAACCATAAAACTAAAATAAAACTAAACATAAAACTAAATAGAACCAAAAACCAGTTGATGGTTGGTCTATGGAATTATCTAGTATGCAGCAAGCGAAGCTTGAACGTTAACCGAACTGTATTTAGGCTACTGGTTTATATTAGTGGGGAAGTGATAGCCGAGTGCCCGTAGCAGGTATCTGTTCAATCAGAGATAAGCTACGAAACTCCTGTGCGCTCATTGTAAGGGTGACCGATTGGATTGGCCAGCAAAAAAGACTGTTCTCTGCTGTAAAATCACTTCCCGATGGTTCGGAACCCACCTGAAACTGTAGGTCCAGCTCATCAATCACCATCATCCAATTCATTACCCACGCACAGGTCTCAGACCTATGCGGGCTTCATCCTCCGAAAAAAATAAAATATGACTATTTGGAACATGAGCTTACTATAACAGTAGCCTCTTCATTCTACTGTGGATGTCTATTTCTGGAATATGGAAACATTTGTCCATAAGATAACTGAATTTAAATTATGCAGACTATCCTATTTGATAGATGATCACATCAAATATGGCAATAAAACATGCCTATAAAATTACAAAACTATTTTTATAATAAGATATTAATTTTGAAAGACTCTGACTAGAAAATCTCATGGCCAACGAAATAATGGACAGTCTATGTGAATTTCTGTCTGCTCAGCTTACCAATTGTAAATAGCTGGCCTATTCTCGGAAGAAAATTGTGAAAAATCGATAAAAAATAGAAATACAAGCGTGCAAATTGAATGGGAATATCACAATGCCAGCCTCCAGTATTGCGTACCAAGCCTACTACATAACAGGGCTGGTGGGTTTACAAAGTGGATTGTGAGTTCCCTACCCACTGCACAAGTGAAGGCTGCATTTGCATATCAATGCAATCCTGCACTCTGCACACTGCACTTCAATTGTAACTTGCAACAAGGAACGAAAAGGTCAAGCAATTGAAACATCTACTACTAGTATGGAGAATAAGTGAGATGAGAACGAAGAATAAATGAATATTTTCATAAGAAATGCTAAATAACTGCATCATACGCTTTTTTGGTGGTCATTGATTATTCACAATAGTCTTTCTGTCTACCATATGGGACCATAGTGCTCGGACTTCATATTGTAGAAGATTCTCTATTTCCTCGGTTTTATTGTAAGTTATTATAAAGAATGAAAGTTGGATTTTTTTGTCATATTCATCCACAATCTTAACTAAACTAGTAGTTCTGTGAAGAGTAGACCTCACTTGCCCAAGAATAAGGGTGCACAGAGGAACATACTCGATGTACTCAATGATAATCACCATCGCAAAATTAAATTCAGTCATCAGACCTAACCCTTGATTCAATTCGCGTAGTCTATTTTATGCCTGGTTTTAACAAAAGGTTTTGCCGTATCACATCAACAAGGCGGTGTTTTCTATTTGAGAGACAGCTGATTATTGAGAGTCCCGAATAAATTACAAGAAAATAAACCAAATAATTTGCGTGATCGTAAAACTTATACGTTTTCGATTAAGAATATATATAATTATATATATTACGACGCAATTGTTATAAATTCAATATGCTTCCACTAACCTTCGAATCCTGTTTTGAGTTTATCAATTTTTGTAAAAGGAATAATAGATAAAAATACCAACGTGGAAAATCATTAGAAAGTATCAGGTATTATTAGCCTAAACATGCTTCCACTGACCTCCTATAAAAGGGTTATACGGATTCAAGTCAATAGATAAAAAAATTTAAAATCTACAATAAGACCTTCTATTCTTCCACTCTGCAACTCAAATTAGCCCGAAACTTCTCTTTTGAGTAGGCCTACCCCTATCAGCATGCACAATGTTCATTCAAATCATTTGGTGTATGCATAGGGTCTTACAGAATAATCTGACAATTTAGGGGGGTTTCTAATAGTATAATAGAGTTGATTTTTTTTTCAAATAAAAATTCAAAACATAATGTTTTACTCAGGCTATAGGACTTCAACAGTTCACTTGGATAGTTTCTCCAAAATACTGAGGAATACGCACATTAATTTGCCGATCCCAGTAGCCTACTGTACTATACTTTTGCATTCACTCCTGGTTAAGGTTAAATTCCTCAAAATTTTATTTATTAAAACATATACGGCGATACATTGTATCACTATCACATTGAATATTATGGTTTATTTAATAAGAAGTTTGTTTAGTTCAATAAACCTAGGCTCAATGTCCCGTCGATATTTCTCACAGGATTTGAGCGATTTCTGTGACAGGTAGTCAGTCTACGTCTCAACTTAGCCAACCCCCTAGACGTTTCCATGAATTAACTCAGGACTATTTTGGAGTTGAGGTCTAATTTTAGGCATTTGTTCGTAGGCGTAAACCGATGTTCCAGTTTCTCGAAAGCTTGGTTGTTGAAAATAGCTGCAGGAAATCTTATGAATACAGTAAATCGACTACCGATCGAATAAAAGATGAATATTGATGAAGTTTTGAAGATGAACCTGAACTCAAATATATTTCAGAACATACTGGCATAACTGGCATTATGGCATCTTCATCTATGGAAACAGCAACCATATTAACAGGATCTTAATTTTACAAAAGATAGCTGATAGAGTAATATCCAACTCTGGTTATTTGGAAAATTGCCGACCTTTGTTCAAAGGGAAAACGATTTTGACAATCATTAATCTCATATATTTCATGCAATCCTTCATGTAAAGAAGAACGTCCATAACTATCAACTGAGATCCGATGTTCACACCCACTTTACCAGAAACAGAAAACCTATTGAGATAACCTATCTTTCAAAATCTTTGAAATCATACGACAGTTTAGGGCTTAGACATACAACAAATTACCCACATTTTTAACAAATGTTTTAAATAAGGATAGGTTTAAGAAAGAACTCTAAGACTGGCGCTTAGGTCATTTTATACTACAAACGAGTTTTTTGAATGATGCATCATTGCATCTAGTGTATATGTGATAATTATTGCACTGACGTTGCCAATTACTATTATTGTTACATGACAATAAAACTTATTCATTTATTATTTAGCCTATTTATCTACCAAATTCCCACTCATCGAGCAGTCAAGAAAAACTATCAACATACATCCTACACATTTCGTTGTAATAGAAGTAGTAAAAAGACGTTGATTTGTTCATTCTAGGACGAAATGCTTTTTCTAGAATATTATCACTACTCTTCTGAAAACAAATTATTACTAAAAACCTAAGACATGCTGTCTGAAATAGATTTAGCCTATTTTCCAATTATATATAGTACCTCAGTAACCACTGTAGACCTTAGTCACACGTATACATTTACTCGTATATTTCCTTTAGTAAGCGTGGATTTTTTCAAGCGTGGGTGACTCTTCAGACCTCAAAACTATATTTTGGTCCCAATAGCGTTCTACGCAAACGAGGAGTTAAGTGGAAAACACGCGTAGCTACTATCTATGAACATCTATCTATATATTATTATCTATAAACGTTAAAAGAGATAGGAAAGGATGGTAATAAAAGAAGAGAAGATTGATAGGGAGGAGTGTTTAAATAGGTGTTATAGAAGAACAAGAACAAGTCATTATTTGTAGAAGCTAGAAGAAATAATGGGCTAGGAAGAAGTTGAGAGGAAATATTTACAGAAGATTTTGAACTCGGTATGGATCCGTTTTTGAACACTTTTTTCTTGAAAAAAACTTGAACTTTGTCCTGAAACTTTGTAAGTTTCAGCTGGCTCCATCAGGTTACGTATACAGCTTTTTAAATTGTTGCGAACTTTCGTCGAGAAGCATTTTGAATCCTACTCTCCAATTCGAATTAACATTTCCAACAGAGAAACCAAATTTGAAAATACAGTATTAAATAAAATAAATAAATAAATAATTTTATTTCTCAATAAACAACAATCTTCAACATACACAAGTAGTACATAAGAAATATAAGAAATACATTGTGATATTCATTGAGAAAGTAGGCACTCCCGAGAATAGCCTATATGGGAGTTGCCATCAAAATATTAAATATCTCATATTTTTAGTGTTAACAATATTGGAGATTGGAGATTCACGCAAATTTGAGAGATCGATTGCGAAAGCGATCAGATAATAGCCTAATAAATTAATGACAGATAACAGCCCTGAATGAGTATGATTTTCTTATTTAATAAAATAATTCCAACAGTATTTTATTTTTTTAAGGCAATATGACTACAACGAAGTTTTGGCCATTGATCTAATGAAACGACTGAGTAATTAATTAAGATTAATTATTATTATTACTGAGCAGCCACATAGCTAGGATTTTCTTTCTGGTGAAAGACCTATACAGGGTGGTGTGGTGGGGGGTATGGAATAACCAAAAATCCCTCAAAATTTAGGGGGTGAAGCCCTTCAAGCCCCCCCCCCCCCTGGCTACATGCCTGTTACTGAGCATAAGTGTTGGAAGCCAATTGCGTTATTTTTTTCTGATTTACGTGAAATTTCCGTTGTCCCACTAAGCTTTAAACTTGATTAGTCTAAAATTTTGGATACATATTTACATCTTAATTAAAAAGTTTGTTTTCAGGGGCTCCAGAGCGAGACCGTTCTACCTAGAGCGGTTTCAGAAACTCATTTCAGTTTGATTTCGGTTATTGATATTCATGGATATTGACTCTGACAAAACGAATCTAGCTGTAGCTATTTATAGACAGGTCTTCTTTTTTTACTTCTCCTTCTTCTTATCCTTTTCTCCTTTTTCATTCTTATTTCTCTTCTCTTCTGTTTCATCAACTTCTTATCCTTCTCTTCTCCTTCTGTTTCATTATCTTCTCCTTCTTTTCTTTTTTCTCTCTTCGTCTGCTTGGACTCTTGTAGAACTCTGATTATTTTCTAGCCAATAACTCGTTGAAACCTTCCTCGACATTAGATTCATAGTCATTTTCGCGAAGATAATAGCAAAGAGGAACTGCACAATGCAGCCTAGTGATGAAGAGATAGAGAAAGTACTGTCTAGTGTCTACTGAACGGATTGACCACCCTTCAGCGGCCTAGAATACCGTTATTCCCTCTGGCGGGAATAGTCAGTACTATATTTGAATCCAACCCTCTTCCCAGGTCGTGCTATTAACCCAATATCATCAAACAAGCGCTATCAATAACTGAGGCCCATGGAAGTTTCATCGCGCTTTCAATAATGTAGCAACCTTCCGTACGCTCGCAAATGTAGTTCAGTGCTTGACAACTCAATTGTCAGTCATGGTTTACTTTGAGCATTTTTAATCAGTGATAACCAAAGGTATTAATGCGGTGATACACTAAATAATGTAGATGGTTACAAATTGAGTCGCTACTTATTAATTGATTCATGAATTTGATGCGTTATGATTCCGAGCGTCATGAAATACTTATTATCCACTTTAGTTTTACAGTGCAAGCGTTGACGTTTTCATTTTTGATTGTGTTGAAATCTTTTCTTAAATTA
The DNA here is from genome assembly GCA_948455865.1 of Conomelus anceps. Taxonomy (NCBI): domain Eukaryota; kingdom Metazoa; phylum Arthropoda; class Insecta; order Hemiptera; family Delphacidae; genus Conomelus; species Conomelus anceps. The sequence continues at coordinate 32,965,941 of OX418225.1, read as the reverse complement.
TTTTAAATTGTAAAATTAAAGAAAATATATTATGAGATCTGTTGAACAAGAAGAAGAAGAAACAAAACTCTTTTTCAAGAATTGCCAATGTGCATTATTTTGTGAATTGAGAAGCATATGGTGTTTATAGAAATCATAGCAGATAAATGGTGCATATGCCTTATCAGCACAACTGATAATAATTTCTTTTGTACGTAAATTCGTTGGGTCCTTGGATACATACTCCGTTGTATCGTTTTATTCATATAGTAGAATTCACCAAATTAATGTATGCATTTTATTTTTTTTATTTGTTTGATCTTGGAATCAAAATACTTTTTAATAGCATTGCAAAAATAAGTAGTTTAGCCCTGAGTTTTAGACCATCATGCTGATAGTCAATTTTGAAGTGCTTCTCCATGAATAATAATATTTATATTATAGTAATAATATATATATATAGTATTATAGTAATAATAGTATAAATAAATAATTCGACTTTTGGCGTTCTTAGCACAATCCCTAATCCGCAGGGGGCGGATTAGTGGGTAGACGATATTTTTGAACCAGGGCCGGACCGGTTAGCACGTTGCCACGTTACGGTCTAGTGGGCCGCGAAACCATAATCTCAGAAACTGGTAGGTCTGCGTCTGGGGTCTGGGGACTCATAATGAGTGTGGCTGTGGTTGCTGGCTGACGACGACGATCTGTGATTTTCGGGGCGTTGAACGTCCAACTTTTAGTTTTCTTTCCGTCTTCTTCTTTTTGTTCCGTTTGGTTGGCGTCCTATTGTTGTTGTTCTTGGCAGCAGTTTCTTTGCGACTGTGGTAGTGGTAACCGGCCGTGTTGTTGCTGTTGTTGTACCTGCGGTGGTTTCGGTTTCGGGTTTCCTCTCCGGTAATTTAACGTTAAAATAGTTACAGATAGGATGCTCCTCCGTTAATACACTTTCAAAATTAAATAAAATTTACAAATATTAACCGTTTCATTTTTATTATAAATAGTTCCGCAATATCAATCTAAAATGTTCTTATTACAAAACACAATCAAGTAAAGATACAACAGGCATAGCCCACTGCTTTCTTTACAAATTTTCAATTAAAAAATCCGAATTTTAGGTTCTGTTAAGGTGCCTTTGAAGTACCTTCTACGTACAGTACCTACCTACCTGCCATACAGTTTAACTAAAGTGCCTTTGAAGTACCTACTACCTACAGTACTTACCTACAGTACCTACTACCTACAGTACCTACCTAACTAAAGTACCCACCTACCTACAGTGCCTACCTACAGTTTAACTAAAGTGCCTCTGAAGTACCTACTAACTACAGTACTTACCTACAGTACCTACATACAGTTTAACTAAAGTGCCTTTGAAGTACCTACTACCTACAGTACCTACCTGCCATTCAGTATTAATTTAGATGCTCACTTTGAAAACGAAGCACTAAAACTAATTGTCCAAATAAAGTGAATATAATTTTCAATTTTGTACTGATAAAGTATATAAAATTAAAAAAACACTCAAGTGGAAATTAACTCACGTTATGGCGTGACGGCCGTTTCACTCTGTTGTTAAGAGCATCTTCAGACGACCCACAGTACACTCTGGCCGTCACGCCATAACGTGAGTTAATTTCCACTTAAAAATGTTTTTTAAGTTTATATTACATATTAGAGGAAACAATATGGATCTTCAACATCACATATAAAATTTGTCTTGAGACCGTTTGAGTCACTAACAAACTACTTTACTATCGTACAACCATACAGTTATTCACTTTAAAACCCACAACTATAAATTTGACTTCGGACTGTTGAGGCGTTGTCACTAACGAACTGCTTTAAACCTCCTGGTATTTCAAGTCAAAATTACGAGCTTACAATTTCCTAGAGAGAAGAGTCTTAACAGTGGAGCATCCAATACTTGATAACCATCATCGTAATATTCAACACATGCTGTAGAATGGTAGTATTCACGCTATTTCAATCTGTTATACACCATTCAACAGCAAGTGTTTGATTTTGCGATGGTGATTGAAAGCGGTGAATTTGGCATGACAGCTTTCTGCGAAGTCAGCTGTCCATATAGCAACACCCTAATTAATTCTTCTCAGTCGTCCAATCTGGTGGTCTCTATACTCTATAGAAATATGCTGTTTCTCACTCTCGCTAGATCAAAACAGCGACGCAGGAAAATATGAGTGTGCTCCAACGCTGTAGCCTATCACGACTTCTTCATAGGCGCTGTCTTTCTATTATTTAAAATTTATCTATATAATAAAAGAGAGAGTGAGTTGAGGTTTGTTTGTCTGTGTGTGTGTTTTTTGTCTTACGAATTTCATAAAAACGGCAACGATTTGGAACACTAAATTTGGTACATAGTTTCCTCTAAACTTGATTCAGTGCACCTCGAAGCCCGATTTTTTATTTTCCTTTCAGAATTTTCAAAATTAATGTTTAAAACTCCAAAATTTCACACAATTGTTATTGTCCCTTAAAATCATAGATCGTATGGTAGTCATTATTATTATTATTACTATATTATTATTATTATTATTATTATTGTATTTTGTTGTTATTAGTATACATTTTACTATTGGACATCATAGCGCAGTGCATAGCGCTGATCATGCTGCTTGAGAACTTTGGTTCAAATCTCGGTGTGGACAATATTTTTTTGCTCATAGAAGTCAACTCTACCAAATCAGTTTTGTATTTTCAAATTAAATTTGGTTGAAATTATTTAATTTGTATAATTTTTCTCATAGTTTGTTCTGAATTCTGTTTTGTAAGAGAAACAATTATTTCCACTCTAACCAGCCTAATAAATAAATACGTAGCTTTTTTAAAACAATAATAAGTATTCGTAATTTAATTAAATCCAATGTTTTTGGGCTTGAATGTTTTGGGGATTTTTAGGAATTATTTTTGCCTATTAATATTATTAAAAATAAATCAATAAAAAACTCCCAATTATGTTACTTGAATCAAAACTTACTTGGATTGAAAAAAGAATAAAATTGAATTAAATGTGAAATTCAACTTAATTCAATTTTGTGACTGCCACCATCAGTTATCTACCAGAAAAGAAAAACTTCAAACTGGATTCCTGGGCAAGACCGGGTAAAATACTAGTCTAAAATATTCCCCACTTCAGTCAACTCTTTACTACTTCTGCTATACCCCATACCAAGATTTGTTTTATTTTTTGTAATCTATTGTTTTTTTTTACAGAAATAAAGTTTATTATTATTATAGTCAAATTCTGACTCTATCTATATCTTCATCAGCTGGCAATGATATGAGTTACTTAATGCTATTGAACTGAACAACTTAATACCTCACCACTTTTCAAGCGCTGAAAAAACCGTACAACCTTTTTTCTAATAAGCTTGTTGCAGTACTGTAACTGAGTTGCACAATATTGTAAATGCCTTCTGGTCTTTTTCTTTTTTCAATTGAATGAATAACCGATTCTGAATCACTTCCTCTACTGATAATTTCATTAAAGCTCAGTACACTGAGCAACTCTGTAGGGCACTGTCAATTTATTGTTATTCAAATATTCTCTTGAATTTGCGGATGAAGTTTTCGAACTACTCAGCATATGAAATGTTTTTGTTTTAATTTGATATATTATTGTATAGTAGGTCTATTTTATTTTCTAATTAGCATTAATACGGCATGTTTACCTTGAAACTAACACCAGGTGATAGGCGTTGGTGCTTTCTTCCTGTTATATAATTTGAAAGGAGGTATGAGCTGGGGAGGAGCTAACTAAAGCGTCCTACAAAAGTCAGATGACAAGTTTGTGGATGCTAAAAACATTGTTTAGTTCTGCAAGAGCGGCAGGTTTCAATTAATTGATAATTGAGAAATAAAATCATATGAGAATATTTCTTATTTTTTCTGTTTGTATAGTTTTCAAGTTTGATAGGATTCTTCCAGTCCGTTGTTTGGTATTAAAAAGAAAATCAGGCTTCTACAGATGATAAATTATTATTGGAAAGTATTATTTTCCTTGCTGTGGTAATTTTCAAATTTAATTGGAAGTAAAGGGAAAGATAAATGCTCTTCTAATAGTTGTTTTCTAGAGTAGTTACCAAATAAGGAAAATAATAAGGGAAAGGCAAATGCTTCACTCAATTTGCCTTGCAAATGCCATTCAGTACAATTTTAATGTATTTCTTACGGTGTTTATGCTCTACTAGGCATCCGGTTTACGGGGTAGAACATTAGTCGTGTCCTGTCAATTAAGAAAATTATGATTTACTCATTTTCTCTACTCCACAATCAAAAACAGAGTTTACGCATCAACAAATGTGAGAAAATATGAAAATTTGTTTTTATCTCAATACAATCAATGTGAAATCGGTGATGCTCAGAACTGATGGGTAGCACAGTAGCACTGTAACGTTTACAATTTAAAAAATGAACCAACTACGACTGCACAACGAAATTAAATTAATGCAATGACACACCTACGACATTTAAAAACGATTGAAATTATGTTTTGATTACTGTATTGAAGTATCGCTTCTCTTGCGTATTGTTCGACTAGGCAAGAAAATACTTCGTCCAATGTGAAAGTAACGGTACTTTACAAATGTAGCTTAAACTATTGTAGAGTAAATGTCGATATCGTGTTGTACAGTATTGTGCAGTGGAAGGGATTATTACATCAATACTATTTCCATCTAGATATAAGTTTAAACATTGCATAAAATATTTTAAAATTAAAGTACTGTATGAAAGGAATAAGTGAGTCAGTTATATTTTCTTTTTGGTTCCTCAGGTTTTTAATCTAGATACAGTCTGAAAAAATAATCATCGTACATAAGTAAAATACAAATTAATTAAAATTCTCCGTGGAAGAGAGTGCAGTGATATTTTATTCACAACAATGCTCAGTATATACTTTAGTAGTTATACATTTGAACTGAATTTCTGTAAAACGAAATCATTTATTCAGGCAAAAAATTGGTTCAATAAAGGTATTCGATCTTGAGAAGCCTCGCCAAAATGACAATGCCAAGGGAAATCATAAAAATTCTTTACGTTCAGAATTTCATTATTTGGAAGTTTATTATCTGGAAGTTTGACTGTATATCACATACGCAACATTGTATAAAGGTTGTAGACTCGATACTGCCTCAACCATTTATAATATTATAACATGACATATTGTACAAATGTATAACTGTAGTTTCAGCAGTTACATCTTTCTCAAACTTAATCCAACTGAAATTCTCATTAGATTTCAAACTCAAAGAGTAAGTTTGATTGAGTGTGCATTTTGATACCAAAATTGTAATAGAGTCTATTCTACTGTTAACTAGTTTTTTTATCTCCTACCGCAGCAGAAAAATAAGAACTTTATTAGCAGAATTAATTGAAATTTTCAGAATGTTAATTCAGTCCAAATAGCGGTAATTCATTGGTTTATTATTGTGTTTATTAGAAATCGAGCTGATCTGACATAATCGGAATTACGTAGTGTATTTGAATCGTTCAGCGACCTGTAATTAGTAGGCCAGTTATCAGATGATTCCTGACATATAACAATTGAAAAACTAATTGACAAAGTTGGAATATTGACTACAAGTATATCTCGAATTTCGTACATCTCTACATGTATGTGGTATTAGTTGTAAGATGGAAGCCAAAATTAGATGTATGATATAACTATTATCAAATTAAAGTTGGAAATGCGAAAATCTTATCAAAATCGCATTTTTCAATGTGAAAGTTGCATTTGTGCTTTTACTTTCATCTGTATAAACAAAAATTATTGTTTCCACCTATTTTCGCCAATGTAATAGTTCCATATGATGTTGAAGATCCATCTTGTTTCCACTAATATGTAATAAAAACTCAAAAAACACTTTTAAATGGAAATTAACTCACGTTATGGCGTGACGGCCGTTTCACTCTGTTGTCAAGAACATCGTCAGATGACCCACAGTACACTCAAGAGTGTACTGTGGGTCGTCTGACGATGCTCTTGACAACAGAGTGAAACGACCGTCACGCCATAACGTGAGTTAATTTCCACTTAAAAGTGTTTTTTAAGTTTTTATTAATAGTTCTGTTTTTTTAAAACAAGTTGTATTTTTGTTTTCACACAAAAATTATTGTTTTTACCTACTTCCGGGAAAATATAAGTTTTTCTCTTTTTCTGTTGACAGGCAACGTCAGTGTTCTTCAGGTGTTTGAGGTGGTAATTGTTGTAACGAACAGTTGATAAACAGCATCAGGTGGGCGATTGGTCGTTGTGGATTCAACGTCAGGCACAAGCTGGGCTCTCGATGGGTTGACCCTAGAGTTCAGACTCCTACCTGGTGAGTAATCCTATATTTTGTTCATTCTGTAACTTAATTACGCGAGTTAGAATAGTGCACATTACCAGTTGATTACTGGTGCGGATATTGAATTTAAATATATCAATTTAATGTGAACTTATTCTATTTGGTAGTACGAATTTATACCGGAGGTTAGTATTAAGTATACCAAGGTATTTATTGAATTTTAAATATATTAATATAGTGTGAACGTAGGCTATTTGGTACTACAAATTTGTCACGAAAATTAGAATTAAGAATACCAAAATATTTATTCGTTTATTACAAAAACAATCAAGTAAACATACAACAGGCAGTGGCGTAGCCAGGATTGAACTTCTGGAGGTGATACCAGTTGATGGGGGGTCCGGGGTTTCGGTCCGGGAATTTTTTTTATATTGATAATTTTTATGATTTTTTAAGCATTTTAAAGCAATTTTTACTTGAAATTTTAATTAAAGCAATTTTTAATTTAAATGAAATATATCTCCGATCCGGAAGGGTCAGTGACAGACACCACTTGAAAACACTGCATTGCCACATTGCTCACTAAACTTTACGTGCCACGGCAGAGTAAGAGTACCATGATAACATTGTATACTTTTTGTGATTCCCGTGACAAACTCTTGTGCTAAATAAAACTAAGGTTTTTTCCGAATAGCTCTTTTAGAGAGCACGCCCAATCAGCTTCTTTGCCCATGCTTCCTTCATTTTTCCAGAGTGACGTTCCCTGCAGCGGCGCCGACTTCATGGAAATATTGGGGGGGCAAAGTCCACCAGAAAGGTCTGTAGGGGGTGTCATCTGAAGAGAGGGGGGCCCCCAGTGTAATTATTGGGGGGGGGGGCAGAAAGTGCTTTGCCCCCCCAAAGTCGGCGCCACTGGTTCCCTGTCTTCCTGCGTCCACTCTCTCCCCTTTCTGCCGATAGCCATTTTCCTCTCCTGAAACTCCAAACTCTGTATTGTCTTTCTGAATATTACTCTGCTTTTTAAGATCCCTGTGTCTATTGAATTGTATAGTAGGTCATTGTCTATTTCTTTAAGCCATGTTATCTAATTCTTAAAACTAAGGTCTATTATCTGTTTTAATTCAATCTGTAAGTTATTAGTATTGTGAAAGATGACTACAACATTTCAGAGGGGGGGATGTATCCCCCTCCCCGGCTACGCCCCTGACAACAGGCACAACCCACTACTGCTTTCTTTAAAAAAATTTAATTAAATCCGAATTTTAGTTTATGTATAAGTTAAACTAGAAATTTCACTTTGAAGTACAATTACTGATTATTCCCAAAACAAGAATGTCAGGTGTTTACTTTAAAAACAAAGCACTAAAACAGCTCAATAGTCCAAAGAAAGTGGATATAATTTTGAATTTTGTTCAAGATTTTAGCCTAAAATGTAGAAGTCAAGTCATTTCAATCCGGTGGTTCGGAACCCTCCTAAAACTGTAGGTCCAACTCATCAATAATTAACATCCAACTCATTACCCACGCACAGGTCTCAGACCTATGTGGGCTTCAACCTAAAAAATAAACATATTTAAAATTTGAAATCAATCATTTAAATACATATTGTAGTAAATTTATGGCTAGTTAATTTGAACAAGTTGTCGTTTTGTGATATGCAAAGTAGATTTTCCTCATTTTTCAACACGTTATTTTAGTTTCCAACATGATTCAGCCACCACATTGTCTTGCAATGTGCTAAATGTATAAAAGATAGCACAGCAGTAATACGGTATGCAAGTTTATGAAACAATCATGAGTCAGATAGATGTAAAGTTACAAGTTAAAACTGTTCATGATATGAATAGACTTGCGTCACTGTATGAAAGTGGTTGTAGATCTAGCTTGTTTTTCTCTAGCGACTAGCATTGTCACATGAGAGCAGATGCCCCTCTGACGTCATCAGCTGATAGGATGCAGCGCAAATGTAGAGTGAGAGAATGAGTGAGTGAGAGAGTGATCAGACAGTAATTGATTCTCCAGGCATGCATTGTACAGAAGTCATGAATACTACAGAACAAGGTCAAATGCATGACCTTGGTGAAGGGCAATAAATGTTAGACAGGTTATTATTCACGTTAAATTTTTATGGAAAATTCAATCAAAATTATTTTTTATAAATATTATTATATTTTAAATTCCTTGTATTATTAAATACAATACAATAAATACAATATTTACTTTAAATTGTATTATTATTTATTAAAGTTGTTATTTTATTGAAAATTCAATCAAAACTATTTTTTATATATATTATTAATACTTTTAATTCCTTAAAAGGAGTAGAATTAGACCTGTCCCACAATAAGGCGATATTAGATTCTGGTAGATCTCACATTTTTACTACAAAGGGGTCAAAAAAATGTTGATAATGAATATTTTAATTTTAAAGACGATTTAAAGGTGAACTATAATTAAATTTTAGCTATTATATTAGTTGACTAAAAATAAAAATATCTAAAAATGTTTTTTGGGCAATAACGTATGACAGGGAAAGTTACTTAACTAGCTGCGGATTGTCATGCAAAGAGATTTTTTTTCTTTTTTTCGGAGGATGAAGCCCACATGGGTCTGAGACCTGTACATGGGTAATGAATTGGATGATGGTGATTAATGAGTTGGACCTACAGTTTTAGGTGGGTTCCGAACCACCGGGAAGTGATTGTGAGACATTCTACCCTAAACATTACATCTCAGTGCTTGTGAAGTAAAAAGTACAAATGAATGTTGTACGGTGCCAAAAACCCGGCTGTAGCCGCACAAACTGGTTGATCCTCCATTATTCTAAAAGAATAATAGAATAGAAAATTTTACCTTGGCTTAACAAATGAAATTTGTAAGTTCCTTAACACTTACAAAAATTATTTATAGAACAAATTAAATAATACTCACTTGCAAAGTCATGAATCCATCACTTGTGTGCAAGCACTGTAACTGTATGTAGTAATAATTTATGTTGTACATATTTCTATGCACTTTCAAACTGGAATTAGAAACTCAATATCTGAATTGTGTGAAGCTCTGGGTAGAATAATATGAAAGAGTCCCATGGGTAATCAAGAGAGAAATAATAGCAAATGACCTCTTTATAGCGATGACCAGGATACAATAGACTCACTAGACCTTACTCTAAAAAATATTTCGATTGCGAGTTTAGAACATGGCTATATAGCGTAACCCCCCCCCCCATCATACAAAAAAAAGGTTCTCCTTGAAACAAAGTCTCCATGCATTGTATTACATTGGAGTAATAGATTGCAGTCTCGCCGGCTATCTAAAGGACCAAAGCAAGCACTAAAGGGAATTGTAATGGAATTCGATTTTTACAATTCACATCCGAAAGCTCTCTGCCTCTCTCACAGCTCACACTGCTCTGTTTCGACAAACTGAAGTTTAATCAAAATTTTATTGTCCGCCGCATCGATAGATACAATGCAAGTGAGATTAGAACTGCCAGTGTGGCAGCTGTCTGCTTTCTTGCAGAAGCATTGTCTTCTTGATAAACATACTGGTAATAATTGTTCAGCTGAGAAAGAAAAAAAAGTAAGAAAAGAAGAATAAGAAGCAGGGGTTAACGAGGAAGAAGTAAAATAAGTAGAAGAATAAGACGAAGTAGTGACTTTATATAGATAGATAGATAGATATTTTTATTTGTTAATTGTCACTAGGCTTATCGCCTATGGTGACAGATACATATTAAATATACAAACATACAAATACAGAAAAAATAATGATAATAAAAATAAAATTAAAATGAAATAGAATGAAATAAAACAGATACATGGAACACAAAAAACAAAATAATAAAACTTGTATACATAAACTACCGCTGCAAAATTGAATTGAACTTGGAAAAATTATAGCTCTTCATTCAGAAAATTGAAAAGTCTGTATTTAAATGTTTTATAAGTAGGTGAAAATACAATATTCAATGGTAAGAGGTTCCAAAGTCTTGAGGGAGTAGCAGTGAAGGACTGATTGTACATGACTGTACGTTGATTTGGAATCTGAAGGAAGAATTCATGTTGCCGTGTGACCCTAGAATGAATGTTTGCAAGAAGTGTAAACCTATCCTTCAAATATTGCGGACCTTTCCTCTCTACGATAAGGCGATATGTAGTACACAACAAGAAATACTTCCTTCGACCCTTCCACTTTAACCAACGCAGCCTTCTATAGTAGGGTGTAATGTGATCATCCATTCTTGCGTCAAATATGAAACGAATAGCATAATTTGGAGCACGCTGTAATTTTAAATTCAATTCCTCTGTCAAGAAGTGTAACACATACACTATGCTGCCATAATCAATAATAGGCAGTACCAGACTCCGCACAAGGGTTGTACGAAGATGAGTAGGAAGAAACCTTCGGAGTCACTTCAACTGGTGCATAGTAGCAAATACCCTTTTTGTCATGATATTAACCTGTGTAGACCAACTCAGATTTTTATCAAGGTGAATGCCTAGACAGAGTGGACATAGGACGGCTCGCTTCAGATTGGTTAATTCGGCCGCATGCTATAAAATCGCCATTATATGTCCAAATTGTCACAGTCAAAACACAGTCAATGTAGTTTGAACCATTTGATATCCTATTGTATTTAAGCTACGCTGGCGGGAAGGTTTATACGCGTACTGTGTGATGTCGGAGCCAGGTCACTTGAAAAACTTATGCTTATAATATATATATATATATATATATACATGGGCGCACCCAGTCGTTTGTTTGTGGGGGGGGGGGGGGGGTTACCCGTCCTGCTACAATTTTAGTGGGGGGGGGGGGGGGAATTAGGATTTCGAAAACCTCTTTTCAAAAGAATTTTACCTGATAAAGTTCCTTGAGGGGAGTTCTACTTGATTTCTTGAAAAAAAAGAAGAAGAAGCTAAAGATAAAGAACAAAAAGAAGAAGGATTTGAAGATAAAGCAGAAGGGCTTCAAGAGAAATAAAGAAGAAAAACATGGAGATGAAGAAAAATAGGAAGAAGACGGTGAAGGTGAAGAAGAAAGAGAAGAATAATAATATTAAGGATGAGAATTTAAAGAGAAATAGGATTAGAGGACGTTGATGACGGTATTTGAAGTAGTAAAAGAAGTAGAAGAATAATAGACAAAGAGGAAAAGAGTAGGTAGATAAAAAGGAGGAAGAGGAGAAGTAAATAAAGAAGAAAAAGGAGGATAAAGCAGAAGGACATGAAGATTAAGAAGAAGATAAAGAAGAGAGTGCGGTCGATGGAGATGAAGATAGAGGAGACGAAGAATACTGAGAAGGATAAAAAGAAAGAGACGAAAAAGATGAAGAATAAGAAGAAGTAGAAGAAGAAAAGGAACGAAGATGATGGTAGTGTAGGTGGTGTGAAAAGTGTCTGGAAATAAATTGATCGGTATTGCTTTTTGATAGGGAGGGCGTGAATAATGAGAATGGTTGTTACTACACGATCAGATGATGATGATGATGAATAGAAGAAGAAGGAGAAGAAGAAGAAGAAGAAGAAGAAGAAGAAGAAGAAGAAAAAGAAAAAGGAGAAAGAAAATAAAATGAGCCGCTGTATTAATGAAAGATGTGAAGAGGAATACGTTTGGATGTCTCAGAAGAGAAAGAAGAAGCAGAAAGAGGAGCAAAGGAATGGTCGTGTTTTCGGCAGTGAAACATTACAGTACCAAGAAATCCACTCTGTGATTGGTTAGTGAATAGCTAGTAGCTACCAGAGGCTTCAATCGGCTTCAAAAGGAAAGAAAAGATGAAAAGGCGCAACGCCAGAAAGGAAAATATTACGAAGAGGAAGCAACGAAGAGTGGAAACAAGCTGCAATTTATTTTACAATAAAACGGATATAACTGGGGAGTTTGATTATTATAAATGTTTCTTATTATCTCCTCTAAGTTTTCATACATTTCTCGAATAAAATATCAAAACAGAGGAATTTGAATATCTGTGCTATGTTTTCCATGTTTTACTCTATGTTTACTGAGAGAAATAGTATATTACGTTACAAGTGCGGGAAATGGTGTTTACCGTACGAGTATGACAAGTTAACGCTCGATACGAATTCGAGTGCGGTATTATCATACGAGGAAAGTAAACATCCCCGTATGCTTACGAGGATGTTTGTAAGATTTGTGAGAGGGCCTCAAACGATATTTTAAGGATTCTCAGTACCGCTCCGAATTACACCCCTAACTCAATTAAATCTTTTAATTTAAAAGGTTTAATTAAAAGGATGTTTACGGGAAGTAAACATCTTCCCGGACGAGTTAAGTACAATATTTTTCGTCATACTTGTCTAAAATATAAAAAAATATGAAATTTGAGCTAGTACAACAAGCATCATCAAACATAACCACAAAATCCATCACAGCAGTAAAATACTAAAAATACATCTCAGCTGTTTTTACAAAGTCTCGATCAGCTGGAATGCGGTAAATCCATTACCACACTGAAAAAGGATGCGGTAATGAAAATCTGCTGTTCTTTCTGTAAACAGACGTTTACCAGCTTGATTCAATGCTCGGTGAATTGGTGAATATGTACGAGTATGACGAAAATATCATTTCACCATCATTTTTGGAACTTTCAAGAGAATATTGAGGTTGAGGGCTTGCTGATAATGCTCACATGAGTCTAAGACTTGTGTGTGGGTAATTAGGTAAGGTGAGATGAGTTAGTGATTTAGCCTACAGAAAATAAATTTACGTACGGGAATCGAACTCGTGGCCGTTCTTAATATTAATAATAATTGAATAATTATTCTGAAAAGTAGTTTAGTAGCAGGCCTTGCAGTACAGGAACGTCTTAAGAATAAGTAGAATTTACTTACTCTGTAGGCCGAACGTTAAGTTAATACTGTATTAACAACGCAGTTCGTCATGGAACAAGAAATCCAGGAACAAAATTTCGGTCTTTGTTGAAAACCGTTATATTGTAGGCTCAACTCACTCAATTGTTTCCAGTTGTGAGGTAACTAGTCTTAAAATCAATTAAACCCAATAATTTCTTAGCTCAGAACATCATTCAAAGATGTTCAAAAATTATTGAAGAATGCCTGTTATTAATAACTCGAACGGGAAACCTTTTTATTTTCATGGTAGTGGGTGGGTCACATCAATTATTTTCGCAAAATTTTCGCAAATTTACGCAATTATAGAAGAAGTCAAAGAATACATATACAACCGTTATTTTTTGTTAGGAAACGCCATTCCCAATCCCTGATCATTACAAGTCTCTCATTATCCTTTCTTTTCACATTTTTTTAGATTGAGATTATATTGATGCTAAGCAACATTCAAATTCCATCTATTCAAAATCGTATGTATCGTGGTAAAGGGCATAGTTTTCAACCGTACTCCGTACAACCATTATAGGCTACACTGTACAATACCATGCATGAAAGAAAGTAATAACTGCAGTAACAGGCATTCAAAAAGAAGATGGAATAAAGAAAACAAATGACGATAAGAAAACCAGCATTCCATTTCCAAAAAGGTGGTCGTATTTCTTGGAATGGGTGTAGAAGGCGTTAGTGAAGCATGGCAAAGTAAAAAACGAAACACGAATGAAGAACAAAAAGCATACAATACACCAACACAAGAAGTCGACGAAAAAGACAGGAACACATTCGAAAATTAGAAGAAAAGGTGCGGTTATAAAATGGACCGGTCGACAAGTGTGCTGGAGCGAGATAGAGTTCAAAGAGACAAGGATGAAGTGTGTGTGTAAAGAATGAATAGAAGGGTCATAAAAGGGGTGAGCAAGTGGTTAGACAAAGAGGGGAGATTCATGGCGAGGGGTGTTTTTCTTTGGCCGTTCAGTATTTGGTCAGGTTGATCCTTGAGGAAGTGCTATGTAGCAGGACGAATACGGAGGATCAAGATCAGGACATTCAGGACCTGATAACCTGCACATCTGAACTACTGCCAGAAACTGAACTCTGAATCTCTGAAGCACGAAGTTTCGGTTCTCAAGTCTTGGCTTCGTCATGCTTCGCTTCCTCCCCCTCCCTACCATCTATTATCCCACTTTTCCCCCTCTATTACCTCATCCTCTACCTCGGTGTTCCACCTCCTTGCTTCCTCCACCTGGACTTCGTTATGCTTCACTATTCTTCTCGTTCCAACGTCTTTTCCCCTTTACATCTCCCACATCTACCATCCTCTTCTACCTCGTCAACTCTCCCCCTTCCTTCATTCCTCTAATCCCCTATCGGAGTTTCTCCATCGTCTTTCCTATTCTAGCGCCTGCTTCTTACATTCTAAAACTCTTCCTGGCCCTTTTCTTATTCACTAGCCGGTTTCCCTAATCATCTTCATCTTCTTCTTCTTTTTCTCCTCCTCACTTCTTTTTCTTCTTCGCCTTCACCTCTCTTCTTGTATATTATTTTTATTTTCCTCTATCCGCTCATCTCTTTCACTACGAATTTCTATCTCACTCACTAATCCTCTTTCCAGCTTCATTTGGACTCCTGCTGCGCCGAAAAATCATTCTTCCTCTCCTTCTATCACTCAATTTCATTTTTCTATCCTTCTCTTTCTGGTACTCACCTTATCTTTCAAGATTTTCCTTGCATGCTAATTTCTAGTCTATTTTTTATCAACTGTTCTGTCCTCTTCCTCTGCCTTCTTTTTCTCCTTATTCTTTTCTTTTCTTTATTCTTTCAATTTTCTTTTCCTCTTGCTCTTTTCCTTTTATTACTTCTCCCTCCTCTCCAAAGACTATATTCCAACAAGTTTTCACATTGATCTCAGTCTGTTACCCCCTTTGCTCTTGAATGAGTGGATCTGCAATAATTTTCGAGGGTTTCGTCTAGTTGTCTTCCTCGAAAATATTACCTCAAATTTTTTTTTTTTGAATTTCCTATTTGACATGTGAACATTTTCATAGTGGGATTAATATGAAAAAGGTCTTATAAAAAACTTATTGTTGCAATAATTTTTGCAATTTTATTTGACTTTTTATAGACGTAGTTTTGCAGTATTAATTTAACTTTATAGACGCTTTGCCAACTACGCAGTATGTATATCAACTATGTACTGTAACGAATGCCCATTGACTTTGAATTTAATTCGCGTAATTAAAATTTGGTGGACTTGAAGTTCTAGGTGAAATCCGTAATAAAGTAAAATAATGATGAATAATAAAGCACATAGGAATGAAACTAGTGCCATCCCATCCAAACCTACCTTTTAAATATTCTGCTTGGATGCTCAGGGTGCTTGCACAGTGGAGCTTCGATGCTTGAGCATAAGAGCCAAGATGAAGCTACTTGAGGCTAGATTTGATCAACGCTTATCGCCCACTGCTCCCTTTTTCTTCTTCTAATTCTTATTTTTATTCCTTCATTTTGTCTTCCACAGCTATGCAAAGTATCGACGCTCAAAGGGAGCCTTAATTAGAGCCCTAAGTGAGTTTGCACAGAAGAACATCCAATACTCGAGGTTGATAATCATCTCAAAATTAAATACATTCAGTATTCACGCTGCTTTAGGTTACATTTCACAATATGCTTTTGATTTTGCGATGGCGATTATGCTCGAAATTGGGTGCTTCACGGTTGTTGGATGATCCTCGAGTATTGGATGTTCCACTCGAGGATAATCACCATTGAAAAATCAAACACATACTTTCGAATGGTGTATTACAGATTGAAGAATTGCCAACACAGTACTACCTTTCTACTAGATGTTTTTAATTCATCGATTGGATGCTGAACTTTTTTCTTCTTTTTTTCGAAGCCCACATAGGTCTGAGACCTGTGCGTGGGTAATGAATTGGATGATGGTGATTGATGAGTTGGACCTACAGTTTTAGGTGGGTTACGAACCACCGGGAAGTGATTTTACAGCAGAGAACAGTGCCTTTTTTGCTGGCCAATCCAATCGGTCACCCATACAAAGAGCGCCCAGGAGTCTCGTAGCTTATTTCTGATTGAACGCACTCGGCTATCACTTCCCCTTGCTATAACTGTGCAAGCATTCTTTTTAAACTCTGATATCAGAACAAGGTGATTTGAAGACATAGTAGGCCTACACGATGAACTCAAACTTAAGCCTGATTATTGAGGATTAATATTAGTATTGAGGATTAATGACGTCAAGAAGTACAATCTCTTAATTTAAAAAAGTGTATATAGAATAAACGTGGGACAGCATTGTGTTTGGGTGTAACCCTTTGCGGGCAATACAAAATTAGTTCAACTTACAATCTGTGAGGCTGTTTTAATTCATCGAGTATTGGATGCTGAACTGTGAAAGCATTCTTATTAAACTCTGATATCAGAACAAGGTGATTTGAAGACATAGTACACGATGAACTCAAACTTAAGCCTGATTATTGATAATTAATGACGTACAATCTTTTAATTTCAAAAAAGTGCACGTAGAATAAACGTGGGACAGCATTGTGTTTGAGTGTAACCCTTTGCGGGCAATACGAAATGAGTTTAACTTACAATCTATGAGGCAGTGACTACCAAACAACCAAGGGTCTCGGAGAGCAGCACTCAGGAAACCGGTTGAGTGTTGGTGGAAAGGACCCTTGTCCCCCCTGGACCCCCCTCCATCACTTTACGCGGGGGGTTCCGCTGGGTGGTGAATAGATGAGATGTACGGTGTCGACTTTTTACGGCCGCTCCAACCAGCAGTTAATAATATTCTGCCGCCTTTTACAGTTCAGAGGCTCATTGCCAGCGTGCTAAATTTTCCAATTCTACCTCCATTGAAGTTAAGTCTTCTGATCTTCTCCAAGTTATTCGTCAAAATTGCCACCGTCGAAATGTGGAAGTTAATACTTGTAAATCTAAAATGGATCTTTTTTAAAAGTATCCAGTCAGAATGTTGTAATACAGAGCTGTAACCTGTTCAAACGTTCAAGTTTTATTATTGTTGTGAATATCCATTTTCGTGATCTGCAGTATAACCATTTTTGTAGAAACTTGCTGCGCAGAACTGATCTTTTTTGAGTCGCGACGGTCGCGTTTCAAACTATGTCTCGGTTGCAGACTGAGTTTATACATATGAATAGTAAGTTTTATCTGTTGAAATTTGAAATCTAAAAGTTGAAAATTTGAAGCTGTTAAATAATATTGAAGACTGTCATGAAATGAAAGTGATCTGCAAAAGTGGAAAACTGTGTGAATGCTCGTGGTTGTGGAAAAGTTTCGATAAAAGTTAGTGCTACACCGAAGATTTGATAAATAAATGGTGAGAAATATAGTTTTTTAAAATTTTTATATCACGTTTTGTAAATGATTGTTCATTCAATTCGTTGTGAGTGGGCGAAAAGTGTATTCTACCATCCATCATTCTCATTATTACTCATTAATATAATTCTTTTTTATTCCTTTATTAGTTCAGTCTTAACTCCGCAAGGATCTTTCATTCAATTATTTCACAAGCTTATACATTTTTATTAAAAATTATATTTTTTAAATAAATTTTAGAGATATTGTTTTATATTTTACCAGTCGCTAGTAGGCCTTTGACATCTCTTTCTTCTCTTCGTAGCCCTTCTTTGAATTAAACAATCCAAACATACTATCTCTTCTTTTCATTCTCGTAACCGTTTCTCATTGGTTCAGAGCTGTCAGTCAATCAAATATTGTTAAGCTCGTCAAACTTTATTTAGTAGTATCATGGATTACTTTTCCTCATTGGTTAAGAGCTGTCAGCCAATCAAATATGGTTAAGCTTTATTCAGCACCATCGTAGATCAACCTTTCTTATAGGTCCAGAGCTATCAGCTAATCATAATATTATATCGTTCATTCAATAGAATCTTTGATTTTTCTATTTATGAACTGATGTGATGATTTTCGCATTTTTTCTGGTCATTTGTCATTTTGTCATTTGGTTTTTGTATGTTAGGTAGTATGAATACAGTGATGACCAATTTCAATCATAATCACAATGTTAAAAATCATTTAAAAAAAATCAGTGCTGAATTTGTGCCGGAAAGTACTTCTCTAAAGTAAAATGGTCCTCTAAACCAAAACTTATAACACGATAATTAATTGGTCCAGTTCAAGTCTTATACCCAAATTTTCAACAAGCTTTTTACCTCTACAATGGGAAGGATCTCTAAATTTTTTAATATAATATTTTTCCAACACGCGTACCGGAGCTGGAATTTTTACAAAAACAGCACAGGCTTCACATATTCCTAAAACATCGTCCCACAATTCACATCACTGTTTTGAGACTCCTGATGTGTTCCAACAGTTTTCTGCTATTGTTCTCACACTCTTACAGAAATAGTTGAACTTCTGCATAACGGAATCTATTACTAAAAATTTCGTTCCAGAGAGGTATTGGATAGCGAGTGATCGTCTTGCCAAGATTGCAATCTCAAAGGACACAAAGAAATTAAGTTGTCGATTTCGTTATCTGTTAGTTTGGTATATACAAGTTTAGCGGTATAAGACTCGATTCCACGTTAACTTGACTACATCACGATATTTTAATATCGATATACTAATATCGTAGGTAGAAGAGTAATATGGCCGTCAAGTTTACTATTTTATTGTTGTCAGTGCAAGTAAAATACGATTCTACACATCCTGCCAAGAATAATAAATTCTAGTGAACTATTCTGTAGCTGATGCAGAAAATAGTTTTTTTGCCGCCTTATTTTAGTTGTGTAATACAGCACCATCTTTCACGCCGGTCATTCAAATGAACTATTTGATTTACGGTATTTATACCACTATTTTGATTCATTACATTCCCGGCGACCTTCAGTTAGCATAATCTGCATTCCATTGATTTCAATTTTATTGGCTTCCGGTTCAAAGTTTTTGCGTATTTTTTAATAGATGACCAATTTCAACTTTCATAAATCAGCATCCATGTATTCTACTTCAATAGTTCAGGGGTCTGTTGAATTTTTTTTTAATTCGCTTTAGGACTCCTCAAACAAAACAATCGCTCCTTCAAACAAACATTTACATGATTCAGCAAGTTTAATTGAAAAATATTCCTCATATGGGCAGAAAGAAGCCTGTGTACGAAGGCGATTCTTAATGAAATCTTTAGCCATTTTTACAGGGAAGGGGAGAAATAGCCTAAGTAATTCATGAACAAAGAAAAAGAAGATTGAGCAAAAAAATGTACTTTGTTATTGGAAGGATTCCCTATCAACCGGACACGCAGGGTTCACTATAACCCAGGAACACATCAATAACAATAGGTTACGATAAAAACAACGTTGCATAACAATTTGAAAATTACAAGTGAAAATGTATGTTTGATTTTGCAGTAACTACAAGATTTACAGTACAATGGCTACAAATTAATACAAGATTTAAAAGTAACTACAAATTAAAACAAGATTTACCGGTAACTACAAATTAATACAAGTACTGATTTAAATTTATTATTCTAAATGTTTAAACAACAGGCCCCAAATTCCTGATTCTCATTGCTCTAGGAGAGCGTTCTCTCGCAATAAGTGCCCCTTTTGGGCATGACGGCCAAAGGCTTTGGGCACGCCTCTAAACCTCGATCTCTTATATATTTCTTTATCTTTGTCAACATCCCCATCGGGTCCGCTTCTTTTCTATTAAATTTCACCTTCTCCACTTGACCTGTTCCTCCAAGGTGCTGTACCACTATAGGGTTTTGCACAGCACTCACTCTCTCCTCCATTCTCTTATTCAACGCCTCCAGCCTCTCCTTCAGTTCTTGGGTCTCATTCTGGGTCAGTACCCCTTCTACACATCTCTCTTCAACCGATTTTACTTGTTCAATTACCTTTGGCCTGCCCAAAACTTATTGCGAGAGAACGGCCCCTTTTGAAATTTTTGTTGTAAATTTAGATTTTATGGACGCCGAGACTTTCTATCTTTTTAATAAACTACAAAAACATATTTCTAATTTTGGAATATCACCTACCATCGTACTCATCATAAACTCTACTAAAATTAAACTGCTTTCCACTATTTATCTAGTTTGCTTCTATGTTCAATACTTTCTTATTGTTCAAAACCGTGTTTTTTCCAGAGAAATTCATGATTATTGCTGACTCCCAGGATACAGCAAAACAATTAATATATTGAAATCTGTTCCAGTTCTAGAAGTTCAAGTTCAGTAGGCTGTAGGCTATTTTTAGAGTAATAAGTATATTTTGGAGAGTGACTTGCAAGAAAACTATTTTCTAGTTTCTAGAACACAACGGGAAAATTTCCCCTACAATAATATCGGCCTACTTCTACAACAGTGCTATACTCCAGCTACTGTAGAATCTTTTCGATACGATATTCCGATATATTTGATTTTCCTTGTTTGAACTGATTATCGCGAAGAATTCAGGCCATACGTTTCCTGGATGACAGCAGCCGTATATAATACACACACTCACACCTACACAAAGAGACCCACACACGCACGCGCAAACTCGTGCACAAGACTGAAATATAAGAAGGCGATAAGGACGTAAACAACGATCGATCAACTGGCACTGTCAAATAATTGAAAGTAAAGCTCTCCCAGAACAGAATCTAGAGTGAGCTCTGTTCAAAGATCATGGCTGATGGTCGTCACTCTGTGAGACTGACAATAATGCACGTCTAAATTTATTCTACTGAAATAGAAATGAATGAAAACAACGGATGGTGGACTGATGCTAGAAACTGAAGGGTACTGCTGAATGTCTAGTCTTTTCTAAGCTACTTGAGAAATTGGTTAAATCTAGATTGATCGAATTCTTGGATGGGTTTGGGATAATTTCTGATGCACAATTCGGCTCTAGGGAAACACCTATTCATGCTCATGCGTAAATTATTCTTCTTGAGGTCTTTGTGTCCATCAGACGCCTTGCACCAAATTTATTTTGCTATTTCGCACTCTAGACTAAACTATGGACTAACTTGCTGAGGTAGTACATATAAAACTATAATGTGAAGCCGTTATCTAGACTGCAGAAGTCATTTGTTAGGGTATTGAAAAATAAAAATTGAAGGCATGAATCTTCCCCTCTAAAGAGCTAAATATTCGGCCTTTAATATATATATGTTTGTGTTTAGAGTCATACAGATGTTTTTTGATAGATTGGAGCAATTATTGTGAACACCAATCGCTGCTCAGCAAGAGTTCAATTGCCAAGAGCAAGATCTACTATGAATCAGAAGACGTTCTTGTTTTTGGGGTCTAAATTCTATAATAGTGTACCTGACAATATAAAATCCAGTACATTACTTGAAATTTTTAGTGGACTAGTTAGAAAGTGGCTGTTCAATTTACTTTCTGATGAGATAGAAGAAATATTTTCTACTCTTCAATAGCTATGTCTCTCCTCCAATTGATTAATTATCTTATTGTTAATATGTTCTTTCTATGTTTCTTTCTTATGTTATGTTCTTTCTCTTTTTTATAGTCTTATTTGCGATCATTTTTGTGCACTGTGTAGTCATTTGTAAATTTTTTCTCTCAAAAAATAGCGACTCCTCCATGCGTACAGGGAACTTAATGGCTCCCTTACACGAGAGTATTTATTGCCAAAAAAAATATATTTTATTATATCTATTATTATTATTAGGCTATTGTTGTTTTGTTATTATTTTTATTAGATTTTTAATGTTTTTTATTTAAATGTAATTTTATTTGCAATAAAGAAATTAAAAAATTCTATTGTAGTTGAGAAATCCCAAAAATGTTAGGCCTACTGTAATAGTTCTACTGATAATTTGTAATAGATTTGTATAACTTTAATAACTTCTTAAATAACAAGTCAATGGGCCTACTAGAATTCCTTGGTATTCACCCAAGAATGGAATGCATATGGTAGCGAACCATGAATGATTAATGGAATATTTACTTGACCCACCAATAACGTTAAACATATCTAAGAAAACATTTTTGATCTATTTTATTATTGATGGTGTACAAGTGTTTTTGCTACCCATCGTACACAAAAAAATCTTTCTCAATTCCCGTTAATATTTGTGCCCTTAGCCGTGGTCTAAAAATTGGTTTAATTATTTGATAATAATAAGACAAAGCAGCTGCAAAATTGATAATTATCTAAAGTCAAAATTTCTCAATTTATACTTGATATATCTATCTACTCGACCTACCGTTTCGAAACACTCAATATGTTCTATATATAGTCTGTTCAATATTAAGCATTATATTGATAAACAATCAATCATCAATAAGTACTACATTTCGAACAATTCATCGCCAGAAAAGAAACTAAACTATGGAGAGATAATATCAACTTGTAGGAACGAGGTGTTGTGTTGACCTTCTTCAGTCTTGAATCATAGGCCTACCTCGTAAACAATTCTAAGAGTTTTCGACATTTTATATGCAATTTTAAGTTTCCCATCATAGGGTTTTAAGTTGCTGTATTATTTTGAGTATTTGCTTAGAATAAGGACTTCACATTGTCAGACACAAGGAAATGATTTTTTTCATGATACGAAAGTTTTATTGGCATGTTTTATTAGTTGGGTAAAAATAAAAAGTTGAGTTAGGTGAAAATGTGAGGTGGATTAAGGAAGCATATGTGAACTAGTTTTTTAAATAGATAATACTAGCTGGCCCAACGCGCGTTGCTGCATTCTCATAAAAATTCTCCTTGATTTTATTATTCGCCACCTCCCGCTGAGGTTACATTTAAAATTAGGAAAGAAGTTAGTCCTAGGGCTCTTCCAGCTGATCATAGAGGCTTCGTTGTTTTCTTAATCACCACCTCTGAATGAAGAAACATTTCAAATTTAAACCTCCTATGTCTATAAGGGTAGAAGCTAGGTTTTTTATTTTATTATTCGCCACCTCCCGCTGAGGCTGCATTTCAAATTCCTAGCTGCATTGGTTAACAGATGTCATCAACCTAGCATAATTACATTTCATCATACCCAGTCGTATGTTTCCTACATATTGCAAGGCTCCAACTGTACGGTAGCCTACATGCAAAGTGCAAAGTCTTTTGCTGTTCAAAGACAGCGTAAATAACGCCACTAAGGGGAATGCCATATGATTAAAAACTGTTGACTTATATCAGCTGTTCCTTTAAGCTGTTTGGCTGGCAAGTTCAGTAGGTTAGGTCTATAAAATGGTTCAATTAATAATAATTATTAGCTCCCCTATTGAAATTTATGGTCAGAAACCATCCCCAATATTCACACAACATATTCCCAAAGTTTCATGCCGATCTGTCAAGTAGTTTTGGAGTCTATAGGGAACACACATACATACATACATACATACATACATACATACAGACAGACATTCATTTTTATATATAGAGATAATTCAAGGATAAAAGTAATTTCTGAAACACAGCTTTTTTCTTTAGTTTAACCTCAGGAATAATACAATATTGAAGATTTTTTATTTTTTCGACCGCAACGGTCACCAGCGTGCAAAGTTTTCTTTTTGATGGTGATGCCATAAATGCTTAAATAGATATTTATGTTTCTGTATTATTTATACTTTTAGTTTATTATGATTTATGATTGTTATGTATTTAATTTCTTTCATATTTACGATTTGGGATTGAGTTTGTATTTTTCATGGCGAAATAAATAAATAAAAGGGCTCTACGAAAAAAACAGACTTTATCGACGACCATGTGGTCCAAGTCCTCATTTCAACAAACATTGAATTAATTTCAGACGTTATTATATTTTTTACAAAACGTTTCACACTCCACTTTCAATTAAGATTCAATTAAAAACTTTCTCATACGAGAATTATTGAATAAAATATAATTTGAGTGAACGTTTTTTAAACCAAGTACAAAACTCAAAACAGAATTTGAATGACACAGAACTACAAACAAGAAGAGCTACATACTTGGAAGTCAATAGCATGTTGAGTGGCAACTCTTTGCATTAAGAAGTGGCCAATTTGAAAAGTTGCTCTAATGGAGTTTTAAAACATGGCCGAATACCTATTAACCTTGACTAGCACTTAGCAACATTGCACTGCAATGCACTTCTGTCCTACTTAGTTCATAAGTTCGATAATGATAAAGCCATTTGCTTATGTGTAGTATATGCAACACATTTGTAACATGCCTTCATTAGGTAAGAGTTGAATAGCTTTAAAAACTAAAATTAGGGGGAGAAAAGGTAAATTTGTAAGTAAGTGATCCATAGCTAAACTGATATGTCTTAAGGAAAAGATGAATTTGGCTTAGCTTAGTCAGGCTTAGTTTATGTAACCTTGATAGGGAAGTGATAGCCGCGGGCCGTAGCAGGTATCTGTTCAATCAGATAGATAAGCTGCGTTCTCGTGAGTCCTGTTCGTAACGGTGACCGATTAGATTGGCCAGCAAAAAAGACACTGTTCTCTGCTGTAAAATCACTTCCCGGTGGTTCGGAACCCACCTAAAACTGTAGGTCCAACTCATCAATCACCATCATCCAACTCATTACCCACGCACAGGTCTCAGACCTATGTGGGCTTCATCCTCAAAAAAAAAAAAAAAAAAAAAAAAAAAGATCCAAAAGAAAGCGGTTAGATGTACAGAAAGAGTAAATAGATTAGATTCATGTAGGCCGTTGTTCAAAAGACTTGGTCTCCTAAATGTACCCTGCTTATAAGTGTATGAAGCTACTTTATTTGTAAAAACGAATGATATTAACCAAAATCTTGACGTACACGATTATAATACAAGAAGCCGAGGAGATTATCACTTGGTGAGTCACAATAGTAGCTTATTCAAACAAAAACCTATTTATATTGGTAGGAAACTACAACAAGCTACCGCAGTTTTTAGAGTCGAAAATATAGAAATATTAAAAAAATAATTGAAAAAATATTTAGTTGATTGAGCTTTTTATAGTGTACAAGAGTTCCTTTTACATCAAAATTAAGCCTTACCCCAACTAATTGATATAGAAATTGTGGTAACTAATGTATAAGAGTATAATTGTTGATCTGACTTGTCTTATACTCCTTAACTGGAGTCTCAAAGACGTAATTTACAAAAAAAAAAAATAAAGTCGAAGATATAAAATTGGACATTTTGCTTACAAATATCACAAAGTAAAAAAGTAGAGTATTTAATGAAATTGCTATTTGTTTTGATTTTTTTTAACTCTGTCAGTGTTAGATATAATCGGAGTTTAAAACGAGACGTGCACAAAATCACTCAAACAACTACAATCTAGAGTAAACGAAAGTTCTAATGGACTATCATAACATAGGCTCACTTATCCGAGGTCTGAGTGTTTTTACACGATCCTCTACCTACTCAGTTTCAGGATGAATAAATAAAACCCCAAATCATTTAAATTTTGATCAGATTGCAGGTGATAAGATTTCGATAATCGTTCTTTACAAGTTGACAAGAATATTGCTTGCAATAGTAGGGCGGATTGTAGGTGTGACAGGCATGATTGATCGCTAATACCCTCAGTATTAAAAGCGCTGAGATGAAAAGGGCCGTTTTTATCATCGCCGTCGGAAGATAAAGAAGCCAAAGAAGAAGATGAAGAAGAAGAAGGCCTGAGTCTGCGTCTAATCCTCTCCAGGAACCAGTTTGAAAAATAAGACGGTGACGCTCCAAGGAGAAGGCACATTTGAATATCGTCTTACGATATAAGATGGATACATTGGCATTATAAGGCTTTGCCGTGGCATTTTTGTTTCTTTTCTATTAGTAAAAGAGAAGAAAGATACATCGGAAAAGAGAAAAGGATGAGGATGAAGGAGATTAGAAGAAGGTAGAGGAGAAGACAAAGGCAGAGAAAAACGTTGTGAAGAAACAAAGAAAGAAGAAGCAGGAAGAGAAACTAAAAGAAGTATTGGGAGCAGGAGAAGAGGAGAATGAAGATTGGAGAGAGGGAAGAAGAAAAGGAAGAGAGCGAGAAGATGGGGAAGAACAAGAAGACGGAGAACGAGAAAATGAGAATGTTAGAAAGGGAAAAGGGCGAGATAAGGTAGTAAAGAATGAAGAAAAATAAATTGTGGGGACGGGAAATGAAAGAGGAGATAAAAAGGAAATACAGAAGAGGAAGTGAAGAACGAAAAACATGAACGCAAAAGAAGAGGGGTAGGAGGGGATAGGTGATAGTGTCGAGGAAAGAAAAATCCAAATCAAAGGTTCAAAAATGAAGTCTGCCTTAAAACGAATCAAGTTTCTCCAAAGCATCCGTTTTGAATATTTAGTGCAATATATAATGCTTCTCTGCTGTAAAATCACTTCCCGGTGGTTCGGAACCCACCTAAAACAGTAGGTCCAACTCATCAATCACTATCATCCAACTCATTACCCACGCACAGGTCTCAAACCTATGTGGGCTTCATCCTCAGAAAAAAAATTAAATTTATCAACTGCTATGATTGTTTGAAATCAGCCAAGAACTTATGATGTTTGAAAGTGGTAGGATATCAAAGTTGAGATTAGTTGAAGTTTTTAGAACAAAGCACCATGATTGGATGAAGAATGCCATTCTGATTAGCTGTTAGCTTTTAAAAATCAGGTGCTCCAATTTGTTAAAAACTGCTCAGTGATTGATTAGGCTAAAATCAGAATTCTGCAATTTGATTGGCTGAGGGGAGATCATACATTCAAGTGTAATGATTGGGTCATTGGGTGTGAGTAATAGTTTTTTGATTAGCTGTTTGGTGGATTATTTAGCATCCTGTTATCTTATTGGCTAAGTAAGGTTCTGAGATATTAATTTTCAATTGGCTGAAATAGTCTACTCTTTTATAAGGAGTTGGCAATTCGAAAAATTCAGTGCTCCACTATTGTAAATTACCTTTTTTAAAGTATAGGTCAATGAATCATATCAACTGGATTGCTACTCATCACATGCTAAATATACATCACATTCATTTCTACTGGAATTTTTCTATAGTCTAGAAATTTTCGTTTTATTGGTCTGCGAAAATTTTCCAATAAACATTTAAAACATCAAATCTTGTGGATGTGTCATGACCTCGTAGTTCAATGAAAACATAACTTTTACAAAGGTCCATGGTACTTTTGTTTCAAATAAAGTTGTAAAAGCAACTGCACTGCTTATTGATTTTACGTAATAATAAGTCTTGCTAAAACAGTGGCTGGATTCAGACAGTATTCCCGTAATAATAGTTCCTATTCAAGGCCTTTAAGTGTTGTCCTTGGTGATAAACGGAAAACAGAGGTCAAAGATTCAAATCAAGAATATTTGTAATACAATTCACATTCACAATTCATCGCAAAAATCGTCCCATGCAACTGCTATTTTTTTAAGGATGTATCAAACGTAATTTTCAAAATATGCATTTTCAACTTCAAATTTTGTCACTGTGAAACATGACCAATAAAAGGAGTCATATTGGATCAGGATATTACTCCCGTCCAATCATAATACCATATTGTGGGACAGCCTTCTGCCAATCATGATGCAGGATGCTGGATCCACCTTCTAATCAATCACAAAGCTGTTTTATCAAACAATTGGAGACTTGCTTCACATGCCAACTGTTTTCATCATGAGTTTCAAGAAATTTTAATAAATTTATCAGCTACAGAAATTTTTTTTAACCATTTGCTTCAAATGCTAGCCTAGGTTTTTTATCATTAGTTAATAATTGTATTATCATTTACTTAATTGTTTTAAATCAATCAGCTACAGTCTCTTGCAAAATACACGAATAAAGTCACTAAATGAATGTGATTGAATCACCAAACATACTTTTGGAGTGAACGTCCACTTCCAATGAATGTAACTTTATGCGATCCAGTATTATATCGGCTATTATTTTTTTACAGTTAATTCAATAGAAATCACGGTTGAAAACACGACGTTATTGTCATCGATTGAGCAGAACAGAGAATAAATCATGAATTTAAACGTAAGCAAATCGGGCTCAATTCATGCAGAACGTTATGTGATCAAAAAATTGCTGAAAAAACCACATTGAGCTCTCCGTCCTCCAAAAATAGGACAACCAACAGACAGACACAACATATGCCATGTTGCTATCAACACACAGGGTCCTCCCTCACACTCTTCTCTCTCTCTTCTACATTCATTTGGGCTTCTCTCTTTTTACCAGTAAGTTTGTAGGGGGGGGGGGGGGAGGCTCAAAATACTCAACAGGCCCCTTGCATGGACACTGGCAACTCAAGAATTATTATTATCGTAGAAAACGCTACCCATAATTGAACACTTCCTGAACCAAGCCCAACACCATGCAATTAGGAACACCAACTGTAATCTCACATATTATCGCAAAGCAATCACAAGTCAACCACTCTTGAAAAGGCGAACTCAGAAACAGATTACGAATTTGAAAAAAGTTATAGTCAGCTGATTGATAGTCAGGCCAGGCAATTTTGTAGCAAAATTTGTAGCAATTTTCCGTTTCCTTTCTTCATATTCTATTTATCATGTATATGACTTTCTTTATATCTATTTATTTTTTCGGAGGTCTGAGACATGTGCGTGGGTAATGAATTGGATGATGGTGATTGATAAGTCGGATCTAAAGTTTTAGGTGGGTTCCGAGCCACCGGGAAGTGATTTTACATCAGAGAACAGTGTCTTTTTTGCTGGCCAATCCAATCGGTCACCCTTACAAAGAGCACCTAGGAGTTTCGTAGCTTATCTCTGATTGAACAGATACCTGCTACGGCACTCGACTATCACTTTCCATATAACAGATAATAGATAAAATCTCATCATCATCATTTATCACTCTTTCAAAATGGTTTCAATTGTTTTCTTCATCATACTCCCTTCCATCATTCTTTTTTCTATTCTCATTCTTCTTCCTCTACCGTTTTCTTTATTAATTCAATCGCTATTTAAATTTAAATATACTTATTATTTAGTAAATTAACGCAAGGACAATCTAGAGTATAGTGTTTTGAAGTGTCTCTGTAACTTGTAGCCTGTAACACATTCAAGTATTTCTAAAATAATTATTTCACCCCCATGCGGGCTATGAAATCCAGTACGATTGGTCGGAAACCTGATATACGATACTGGTAGAGATTATAGACACTGTTATACTTGTACTGGAACTTATTGTACTTCTTTCTACATGGACTGTTTATTCAAGGTTACCTAAGAAAAACTAGGTTATATCCAAATAAAATACCTTCCACTATGCCAATTCTAATTTCTTTTCATTTTTTTTTAGTACAATACTTGAAACATGCATGCATTTATATAAAAGTTGGAATTGTGTAAAATAAAGTGTAATAAAAGAATGTAAGAAAAACTAGGTTATATGCCAATTCTAATTTATTTTCATTTTTTTTTTTTTAGTACAATACTTGTACATTGTACAGTGCATGCAGTACATGCATGCATTATTTAAAAGTTGGAATTGTGGAAAATAAAATATAATAAAAGATTGTCACTTGATTTTTAAATAGGTGAGTGTAGAGTAGCCATGACTGGAGTACTGTACTCTCTATAGTAAGTTACTTTACTCTCTATAAATTCACTATAGACTGAACTTGCTGCATTTGCATAACACCGTAGATGATAATGGCGATTGCCGGTTTGTAAAAATGAAATGAAAATTCATGGATAGCAGAGGGTTTTTGATTGAAAAATTCAATTCATTATCAAATTTCATGTTTTAAACACAATACACAACGCTTAAGTTTTCTTCTTGAAACCTTCTACTTGAAAATTCATGGAAAGCGAAGGGTTTTTGATTGAACAATTCAAATTTCATGTTTTAAACACAATGCGAAAATTCACAACACAAAAACCAGCTATCTTGGGAAAATGCGTAAGTTTTCTACTTGAAACTTCTACTTTCTACTTGAATATTCATGGAAAGCTGAGTGTTTTTGATTGAAAAATTTAATTCATTACCAAATTTCATGTTTTCAACACAATACGAAAATTCACAACATAAAATCCAGCTATCTTGGGAAAATGCGTAAGTTTTCTACTTGAAACTTCTACATTCTACTTGAAAATCCATGGAAAGCAGAGTTTTTGATGAAAAATTCAATTCATTATCAAATTTTATGTTTTAAACACGAAGCGAAAATTCACAACATAAAATCCAGCTTTCTTGGGAAAATGCGTAAGCTCTCTACTTGAAACTTTAATTAAAAATACATCTAATTCAATGCAA
The DNA here is from genome assembly GCA_948455865.1 of Conomelus anceps. Lineage (NCBI taxonomy): Eukaryota > Metazoa > Arthropoda > Insecta > Hemiptera > Delphacidae > Conomelus > Conomelus anceps. The sequence continues at coordinate 32,935,576 of OX418225.1, read as the reverse complement.
GAAACAATAAGAAAAATCTAACAATATGCACTTCAAAAATATTGAAGTGGATGAACGTCTTGTACAACGCCCATCATTCTACGCCAAATAAAGCACTTGAATTCTTGGCTAGAAACAGCTATGAACAAGATCTCTTTATTCAACTGGAGTTCATGCAGTTCTTTGTAATTCAAATAGGGTAAAGCGGGAGAAGCATTGAGGAGTTCATTTATCAAGCTTCTCATGTAGAATATTGCAAGGTATGTTTTTATCTTTCCTCTATTCCTATTGCACTGTGTTACCAGTAGCGAAAAGTAAACTAAAGTACTTTGATCTCGCAAAAATGCAATATAAGAGAATTTTTTCAAAAATTATTTTACGTTCTTTTCCAGTTTCAATTACTGTACCACTTAGAAAATGAAAGGCCAAAGCCGTCTAAAGCCTTACTCACAAATTTCATATTATTTGAGAACATAAACGGGATTACGCGAGTAATATTTGTATTTGAGGTGGAAATTTCACAGATGAAATAAGATTTCTCAGAGGTAAAAATGTGGATTTGCGCATCAAATTAGATCTTCTAAGAACTCTGATTATTGATAACGAATTACGAAGGAATTAATACGAATTCGATTAAATACTCTATTGCTGTTTGTGCTCCATGACTGCTGCAACGATTGATAATTGGATTGTATGAGCTGATACAAGTAATTTGATGAATTCCAAATGCGAAGTTGAATTCATTAAAACCAATAAGATTGTTTGTCTTATTCGCTGAAATCTTTTATTTTTTTAATATTCTAATATAAGATAATATTAAATCTATATTTATGTTCAAAAGCCAAATACCACTCACTCTTTCATCACCGTTTCTCGAAAACCACTCAGCCGAAAAAGTTGAAATTTGATATTCATATTCAGTAGGTAATAGACGCGTGCCAAGAACGAATTTTAAGATCTACCCAAAATTGAAGTTTTTCTAGCGTTTTTAACTCTCTTAAGAACTGCTCGGTCAAAAAAGTTGAAATTTGGTATAGTATATGTACTGAGTTTTGGATTTAAGTGCGTACTAAGAAAGATTTTAGAAATTTTCCCAAAACTGCGCCCAAGTTTAAAGTTTTCCCAGCGGTTATTTTTGGTGTTGCTGAAAAAGTTGAAATTTGATATACATGCTCAGTTTTCTCCAAATTGCGCCAGTGGCGGATTTACGAGGGGGGCTTTCGGGCTGAAGCCCCCCCAAAACCTCCAGAGTGTAAATTTTTTCCAATATAATCAGTTTGAAGCTCGTAAAATATTCATTATAGCAAGAATTACCTAATTCCACTACTAAGTCTTCAATTGTAACATTAGATCCCATATTTCTATAAGAGGAAAACTAATCGTCAGATAAAAACTTTAGAAAAACATCTCTTTTTACAGTGTGGAATTCACACAAAGTTTATCTATTAAAACTAGATGAATCATTAGTTCATTGAAAAATTTGTATCTATTAAAGCTCCCACATTGATTTTCATTCTTAAAAATTGAATAATATGACCGTAATACCGGAATAATACTAGGTCTATGTTCCTTGACAAACTGTTGAACACACCAGATTCAGCCATAATTCAATCAAAATTTTCCAATATACTTTAAATTTAAGTTAATTTTATCGCCGATATGGTTCAAAGCACTAGTAAAGCTATTTTTTATTTCCCAATCATATGAATAGTTATAGTTCGGGTATGATTGATTATGAAAAATTCAAAAGCTTTCACAATACTTGTTTTCAGTTCTCCTCTACCCCCCCCCCCCTCATCAGTAGCAAACCAGCCACCCCCAAAAATATTTTCTGTATCCGCCACTGAATTGCGCCTAAGTTAGACGTTTTTCAGCGTTCTTATGTATTGCGTGGCTGATAAAGTTGTTTTTGTGAAAAATTTTCCCTCTGGTTTCTTATATATCCATCCCCCCATGGGTCCAGGGGTAGACGGTTAAGGCGAGCGAAGCGAATATATTAATATTTTATATATTAATATTAATTATATATATTAATATATATTAACATTTTGTCTAATCCATTTAATATCAAATTAGTAAAAAGCTGAGTTGAACTTGTAGTAAGCTAAAGACAATTTAGCAAATACAAATTTAACCAGACGTTCATTAATCATTGTCAACAGGACATCAACATTTCTATGTAACTATTTAAGAGTACGGGAACTCATCAATATGAAATATGAACTTGAAAATCAATATCGTAAATCGCTTAATAAATTCTACCACCATATTGTTTTTTTTCTGGTATTCAAAACAAAATGGTAAGCCCACCAATGGGAAGGTTTCACCTGTAGCTTAAAATTAATCATCAACCAATGAAATTGGTATTTATCAGCTAATGAAAATTTATTAGCAATTTGAACTTGAAACCAATGAATATTGGCCGCTTAGCGTAGTTGATTGGGGCGTCGCAACTTCAGCTTGCTGTCGTTCAAGCGGTCGTGGGTTCGAATCCCGCTCCTCCGTCTGGCATCTATGTGTGTTATCATTCATCTCATTACCGACGCACAAGTCTCGGACTCATGTGGGCATCATCAGAAAAAAAATGTGGAAATTTCCATCAAATTGACTAAAAACAACAAATAAACTGATGATTGATTTAATAGAAAATGCTCTGTTCATTTATTAACGACACAACATATTTTTGTAAGGAAAGTAGATAAGGGCCTATAAATTAGCCGAATAGGCGTATGTCACACATTGCTTGATAAAACCGTACAATGAACGTTCTCTGAAAGTAATGCGTGCATTCTACCGGCGTCGGTTTACTGTTCACTGATAAGAGCTTCAACAGAAAGTGAGGTTGCATTTGTCAGAGCTTCAGTAAAAAAAGTGAAGTCATACAGCTAAGTTGAGTGTTAGTAGTGACTTTTAGTTGAGTTGAGCTCTATACTCCAGTGAAACGGAGTTTTACTGTTGAGAGAAGAGATTCAACCGAAAGTAAGTTGCGAGTGTCTCAAGAAAAGTTGGACAAAGTGAGAAAATTTGGGTTAGTTAAGTTGCCGATGTAGAATTTTAGTTGTGCTAAGTGACTTTGTTCATTAGTTGTGCTGGGCTCACTGCGTTTTACAGTCTCCTGACAGAGGGAAGACTCAACAGAGTCAGGTCGCTATTGTGCACGATAACTAAAAAAAGGTTGCAGAGTAACTTTTAGTTAGCCAAGTTACAGAAAGTTAAATTTTTGTATTTACTCTGTTCAATCAGAGGTAAGCTACGAGACTCCTGGGCCATCTTTGTAACGGTGACAGATTGAATTGGCCAGCAAAAAAGACTCTGTTCTCTGCTGTAAAATCATTTCTCGGTGGTTGGGAACGCACCTTAAACTGTAGGTCCAACTCATCAATCACCATCATTCAATTCATTACCCACGCACAGGTCTCAGTTCTATGTGGGCTTCATCCTCTGAAAAAAGGTGTCGGGCTGTAGTAGTAGTTGGGCTCGTAATCATGCCGCGTTTTAGTTCTTCTGATAAAAGAACAGATTCAACCGAGAGTCAGTTCGCGATTGTCGGATTGTTTTTGAGATGTAGCCTATAACTAAAACAAAATTTAAAGTTAAAAAATTTGTGGTAGCTAAGTTTTTGAGAGTTGTATTTTAGTTGTACTAAGTGATTTTTAGTTGAGCTCATAATCGGGTGTTTTTTTTTTTTTGAGGATGAAGCCCACATATGTCTGAGACCTGTGCGTGGGTAATGAGTTGGATGATGGTGATTGATGAGTTGGACCTACAGTTTTAGGTGGGTTCCGAACCACCGGGAAGTGATTTTACAGCAGAGAACAGTGTCTTTTTTTGCTGGCCAATCTAATCGGTCACCGTTACAAACAGGACCTACGAGAACGCAGCTTAGCTATCTGATTCCTGTATCCTGATTCAACAGCCGGTTCGCGAATGTTCAACTACTGAAACAGTAGCTGAAAGTTGAGTTTTAGCTGAACTAAGCAACTTAAAGTTGGGTTGAGCTCATAATCGCGTGCCTTTTAGTCGTCTGGGCTGGCTAATAGAGCTATAGCATCACCAAAAATAGACTTCGGGTGGCGTCATCTAGGATGCAAAGAGAAATCTCTTTAGGAGAAGACAAATGGCTGTTGTTTGTATGTAGTTTGAAGTCTGGTGAATTTCTTTGATGAAAAATTCTTCGCTGACAGTTGTGACTTAATCAGTGACGTAGCCAGGGTGGGGGGGGGGGGGGGGTCCTGGGGGTCCACATATTTCTTGCTGATTATGTCAACATGAGTCAGAGTCTTATGAGGTGAATGATTACACAAAATATGCCAGTCTGAATGGGTATCGTACACGTGAACGCAGAAGTAGCGGTCAGGGCAGTTTAGTCATCACAGAAAAGTGCTCTACCGATTAATATAAGTGCTATCGTACTTATTAGTTGTAAATCAATGATCAAAATCTAGTTAAAAATTTCCGATATCAGTTTCGATTCTCAATCTATGCCTAGCGCTTTTCAATCATCATTTACCTCATTACCTATTACCCACGCACAAGCCTAGGGCTCATATGAAAATCATCAGCATTGATAAAAGAATCATTTAGCCTAATGAGCTATGATTATAAAATATTTATCCTTAGCTCTTGATTTGTACCAATTGGAGCTATTACAGCTCTATAATATGCTAAAAATTGCAACTTGTTGCTTCCATGTAATTTTGTGTAATGAATAAATAAAATAAGTATCACGAGTAATTTTGAATATGTTACAATTTTATTAAATTGCTAACTAAAAGAGCCTCAAGATTCTTCTAATGCTATAAAATGTGTCCTCTGGTTTTCCATCCGATCGATTAAAATATTTATTTCATATTATAAACTCACCAAAGCATAGGCGTGACACCCTCTTCGTTGTTCTCCCATCATTAATAATTAATAACTGTGTTTATTCCCCTAATCCCCTTACCTACTGGCAAGGATTGGGTATCAGGTGCCCAACTTTTTAATGTTACAAAAGCTAATGTTTTCTTTGTTCTAATGTCCAGAATTTCTCGCCGCTTTACAGGGCTTTGAGACAGGCCTTAAGGAATATTTAGGCACTGCTTTGTATGAGGTTGTGAATTTGAATCATCTCAGTTATTTATATTATAATTTTCTTCGTACGATTTTGTTTCATCATTCCATCCTGGTTATGCCACTGATATGATGTTCTTTTTACATTTTGTTCATTCATCTTATTTTTTATTTTTTATCTTTCATCTTAGCTCCACTCATATGTGTTTCTCTGTTTTCTTCTCATATAACATCTATACAGTATTACTATTACGAGTTCTATCTCTAAAATAATTGTTTGAAACATGACATTTTTAACACTTGTAATTATTACACGAAACTTTATTAGCACAATTAAATTCACATTAGACACTAATAAGTTATTATCGCACTAGAAATCAATAAAGCAAATAAACAGTTCAATTACTCCTAACTAGCAAAGAATATTTTAATAACTGTTCAATAAGCACATTAATAATCACTGCTCTTACTGGAAGAAATAATAATCACAATATTAATAACTGCTCTTATCTGGAAGAAGTTATACTATCACTAAAAACCTTATCATAATCACTGTCACAGTTATTCTCAAATTTAAACGCCGAAACGCACTTGTACTATTTGTAGTCTGCACTTCCACTGTCTTTAGACGTTGTGTGAATACGAAGAACTGTCACAACAATGACTGATTTAACACTAATTCACTTCTTGAAAAACACATCATTGTATTGATCTGACATCTAGAGAGTTCTAGAACCGTTGATTCGAGGCTCTTTTGTTTACATAGTAGATAAATAAAATAATAATAATATCGTGTGACCTGGCTGGCTCAGGTCTGGTGTCAGAGTTATCAGGTCGCACCTGAATAAGTTCAGGGCCTCTGACGTGACTTAACGACTGTTTTTAGTAGGCAGCCGGGACCGACAGCTTAACGTGTCCTCCGAAACACGGGGGTGGCCCGAGGTAAAAACTTTCGGTCAGTTTCATAGTAGAATCCAGAATAGCCTAGAATCACTCAGAAACACTAACAGGCACAGCTGTTATGCCTGTTGCTTTTCTAGATTGTAGTAAATAAATAATCCTGAAGACCTCCACTACTGCCGACATTGACAACCACTGCATTAAATAGCTAATGGAAATTGATGATGCCACAGCACCAAACTTTGAAGCTATCAATAACAAATAATTTAATTTCTCGGACCTCTTAAAATCTACAATTAAAACTGGCTTAAATACTTTGAAATTATTAACTATCTAATAGCTTGCTGCTAGATCTAGACACTATATTTTCCCTACATTTGAGTTTTCTAGAACCTGACAAACAATTCTACTAAAACTAATTTAACAACTGCAACTAAAAACCTAAACATTTCAATCTTGTTTGTCTTTTTACGAATTTATGAACAGTTATTAGTGTTTTTACAGCTAAAATTTATACAGCTAAATTGACAATAAGTGAAAAAGCACGTCAGTTATAACGCAATACTCAACCGCTTGAATTATTCCTGCGTCATTTTGAAAGCATTTTAGAATAGAATTATTACTAAGTGAATCAGCATGATGGGATTACAGCTAATGCGATGTCAAGGGTTGTCTCAATAAATTGAAAGGCTTCGTGTTGATAGTCGTCATTTCAAAGTGGATTTATCGTGTTTTTATATAATCGAGATGCATTAAAAAAGCCTCTGAAATGAAGTTCAAAAATACTATACTATCGTCTAACGTGTAGTGTCACGACCTATAATAGATCTTTCACATATAGATTTTTTTTGTTGAAGTACAATCTTCTTCATCAATTTTAATTTTCCAACTACATATAAAAATAGCAAGTTATAAAAACCGTACTTTTTAATGAAGCCTATGAAATTACTTATAGCATAAATTACTTATAGAAACTTGTTAACCAAGAACCTATTGTTAAAATACTAAAATTTAGTTATTTCTCCTTCTTTTTATTACAATCGTTCTCATACACTAACGATCTGATTCTTTGGGAATTATGCTTGAGCTAAGAATTTGTAAATACAGCTTGAGTCATTTCGTGGTTTTCAGTTTTACACATTTGACAAAAAATTACACAGTTTGATCTGATTCCAGCCTGCTTAGATTCCGATTGTTCAGATTGAAATTTAGCAAAGATTTTGCTTGTAATTGCAATTTTTTAAATCGATTTGTGCCTCGAGGAAAAAACTACTTTGAAAGATGTTACTTATCATTAGCAGAGTAACAATATATTCATCTTGAATCATATTCATTAATAGATATGAATTATTATTATTAAAAAGTCATACGCTAATTATAATTTAATTCATTATAATTAGCATATGGGTTTTTTATGGTGGAGAGACTACCGTTTTGCAAAAATCCCACCTCACCGTTTTGCAAAATCTTATGGGAACATAGTGATCTGTTTCAACAGATTATAAACAAATATAAATATTTGTAGATAAATAGAAATCTATTAATAATATTTTTTTATCTCTTCCAGGTAAGAATTGAACCTATTCTTGGCTTATGAGGATGTGCCCCAAAACTGTAAGATTCTATTTAAAATTTCTGCTATTAGTCTAATTCCATTGACAATATTTATATTATGAATAATAAAACTATTTCTATTACTAATTCCACTAGACCTAATCAAATTATTCTGGGATGGAAATAAAGATATTTTGGATTCATAAGTGAAAATTCGTGGTATTACGAAACATTTCAGTTAATAGTGATACTTAAGTTATAAATATAAATATTTATATTAAATAAATATTTTCATGTAAAGAGTATTTTCACACCTCAAGGTAATCCTATTCCATATTGAACTACCATAAAACAAATTATTATACAGTTGAAGCAATGGGATAATGTCATGTCAAGCAATTATGTCTTGGAAAAAACAATGCCACCTTTCCTTTTTATTAGATCGTGCATTTCTCAAAGAAGACGCATTTAGATGAAAAATTCTTCATATTGAAATAAAGAGGCCTATGATTGATCTTCTCTGATACAGTATTTTCACGTGCAGTAATTCATAGTAGTTGAAGTAGTCTAGGGTATAGATCTATCATTTTGAGTTTCATAAGTGAAAATTCGTGGTATTGCGTAACATTTCAGTTAATGGTGATTATTTTCAAATATTTTCATGTAAAACATATTTTTACTCATGGTAATCCTACTCCATATTGTCACCATGGAACTACCATAAAACAAATTACTATAAATGGTTGAAGCAATGGGATAATGTCAAGAAATTATGTATTGGAAAAAGCAATGCCACCTTTCCTTTTTACTAGATCGTGCATTTCTCAAAGAAGACGCATTTAGATAACAAATTCTTCATACTGAAATTTTGTGGCCTAACGATTGATCTTGTCTGATATTTTCACGTGCAGTATTTTATCGTAGTTGAAATAGTCTAGGGTATAGATCTATAATTTTGAGTTACTCTAATGCAAACAACTATTGTGGATTTTTCAATAAGTAAACCTCTCAGAATTTGGCAATTAAAGTTATGGGTGGAGGCTAGTTAGTAAACCTTATTGCTACCCCGAAGGTCCCGGGTTAGATTCCCGGCTTTTCCCTCACACACATTCACCAAGCCCAGGCCCATCCGCAATAATTGAAGTATTTCGTCAAGGGGAAATTATAGTTCTCGCACAGTCGAATCGAAAGGGGGAATTGGGGATGTTTACCCCCCGAAATTCTCAACTGACACTGAAAAAAAGTAAGGTTTTATAGGAATGAGGACTTTTTTATGTGATTTCACATAAATGTGAAAATTTCTGCATTCACCTCTTAGTACAGTATAACAAAATAATTATCAAGTGTAATGTACAATAGCATAAGCATAAATATGTTCCTTTCTTTGTAACGATGTCCATAATTTTCTAAAACTCACAGTAAATATGCAACTTTGTCAGACGATGTATTTTGTCAATACCCGTTTTAGAAACCTTTCAAGTTTTAAATGGGTCGGGTTGCCTTTTATTCAAACCCCTACACTACACTTTCTATTGAAATTTTTCAATTGAAACTTTTTAGTAGAAACAAACCCAGTTTTAATACGACATGCTTTCCAAAATGTTCAATTAAACCGTGTGAAAATTGTTCTATTTGGCTTCTATTTTTGTTACCCAATATTGTTGACGGCTGTGTAGGTCCTATTCTTCACGCTGGTGCTGCTGAATTATGGACTATTTTTTCCTGCAGAACTACCATTAAAGGGGCCCTATCCGGAACAACAGCCTGTTCCGAGAATTGTGGAATGTTTTCGTTCTATTTTTCTCGGAAGGTTCGGCGTAGAAAAAATTGTTATGGTTGTCAACAAAGGTGGATAGAGAATGAAGTAGGCTACTGAGAAACAGCTGATGAATTGTTCCAGTATGCTTTCCTCATTATAGTTTACGCTTGATTCAAGTTTATTATTGGAACTTGTAATGATATATTCTGGATCACGTTGTTTACACGCGATTTTTCAAAGTACAGTAATTCTAAATAATGGGATTTATATTAGAATAAAGCCAGGGACACAGAATTCCATGTTTTCAAGAGTTTTCTTTCTTTGATAATGTGACTTTTTATTCTTGATCAATAACACTTCTTTTCTGCAATCACTTTTTATATAACTGTTTTTGAGATGTCCAAAAATTATCAGCGATGATTACCCGCGAAATTATTTTGGGGAGAACGGCAGTAGGGTAGCCTTATCATTCAGGCAGATTGAATAATGTCACAAAACTCATTGCCCCAAAATGTCAAAGAAAAAATGCATACTTTTCATGGTTTTGTTGTCAGTCAGTGAGAAAGTCAAACATTTTGTTTTACCATTATTGAAGGTGATTTTACCATATGACTTTTCGCATCTTAGGCTCTGCTGAATCCAATAAATTGTTCCAATATTCACTTTGGAACTTATTGGATTATACTTTTGGTGTGTTCAAATGATGGGTACTGTATTACCTATCATTTCCATCTGGATTCGGTTTGTTGTAATTTGTTCTAGGTCAAGGCCTAATTCTATTTCTCTATATGCTTTGTGGAAGCGATTATTTATCTTCATTGGTACCAAGTATAATCTCTGGGATAATAAAGAATTCAGTCGATAAGTATAAATTAGGCTACATTAGCTAGGCAGCTCTATCGTTTTGTAGGGCGTCTTTGGGTTGATTGGGCTAGGATAATGTAATTTGAAAATTTTAATTGAAATATTCAGTACTTGACCATTCTCATCTAATTTTCTTTGGAAAAAGTTGGTTGGGGGGAGGGTGCAAAGCACTGACACCCCCCCCCCCCATAATCATTATGGGGGGGGGGGGGGGTCAGAAAGTGCCTTGCCTCTCAAAGAGGGCGCCACTGGATCAAATTTAATTTTGTTAGGTCCTACCTGAATACTGTCTGTCATTCCCTTCATTCATAGAGTATTTTTGTAATTCTGTGATACAAGAACTTTGGAACTTAATTCTAACATCAGATTTTCACATTATAATTCAATTTTCAAGCATGTGGTGTCTGTCGTTGACTTTTTCAAAGATCTTTACTTTTTCTATCTTTAAACGTCCTCTTTTAACCACCATTCTTTTTCTCCCACACTCTTTCTCCTTTCAATCTTACATCTACTATCTCCATCTCATTCGTAATTCTTCAACTCCAACTACTCATCCAAGCATTTGTGTGCGTTGTAAACAAACATCTCGTTTCGAGTCGCACAGAGAATTTCTTTGAGAGAGAAAGAATGAGAAAGTATGGGTGAGTGTGCGAGAAAGAGTGAAGTGAGAAACGAATGGCCCAATGTGTTTTGGACGGAGTTGGTCGTGGGTTCAATGATGATGGTGATTATGACTATGATGATGATGATGATGCTACTGTCCAATCCCCCGCACAACGTGACAACACCCAATTCCGCTCACACACTGTGCTCTGCCCAATTTGGCAACGTGGCCGCGTCTCTCCCTAAGCAGTAAACCGCGTCCCTTCAGCAGGTAACGCGGTTTGCGCCTACGCTTTGCTACCAGGAAACTCGCCATGACACGCCACGTGCTCCCTGTATCATTTTTTACGTATCACAGATTGATGGAAACTTATTTTGGCGGGAACCGCTTTAACAAAGACGGAAATGCATCTTCCTAGCGACCGAAATGTTCCGTTCTGTTGATGTCGATATAAGCTCTATAAAAATCACTCACTATATTGCTTGCTTTATATTAGGTTGCTATTTTGCAATAACAAAGAAGCTATAGTTTTGTCCCTTGTAGTGCGTTTCCTTGAAACGAAAAATGTGACGCGGTCAAAAATGTGTATCTTAATCTTATCTTATCTTGAACGTTTTCCTGGCGACCGAAATTTTCCGTTCTGTCGATGTCGACGTAGTAACCTCCAAGTTGTTTGCACATGAACTGTGAATGAATTGATTACGTCACGTTTTCAGTCGACGTTAGAGAGTTTGAACAACGATGTGAGGCTAATTTCAACCTGACCGCTCTATGTCTCAGGCTGCTTTACAGTATTTTGCAATAAGAGCACGTGGAGGTACAGAATGGTCAGGTTAGAATTAGTAATGGGTTGCTTGTTACACAACATGAATTTATTGAATTTTCAATCGAAATTGGATAGTTTGAGCAAAACTACGCTAACAATGAACAATGACGCTAATTTCAAACTGCTAACCTTACCACTCTATGTCTCAGTCTCCTTCACAGTATCTTGAATTAGTCAGGTTTAAGGTGATCCCAGGTGTGTCATGTCGTATAACCTCTCCCAAAATCAGAAATTTTCTGGGTGATGGGTAGGGATGAGGGGTGATCTAGCAAAAGTTATCAGCAAAATTTCATTTGTGACCCCCTCCCCAAACTTTAGAGGTTGGACCACTCTTGGTCTGATTAGAATTATTAGCGTTATCTCTAGCTAATCGTCACGGAAAGGGGTGACGATGTAAACAACGATGCGCGTGCGAGAGTGTATCTTCGAACAACAAGACCTATTCACAATTAATTACAGAAATACAATTAACGCACAGTATATAAGTGAACCGGTAACTGTGACAGCGAATGTGATACTGAACTCAGTATGAACTGGTAGAAATTAATCGATCTTTCGCTGATATGAGTAATCAATTTTTCATTCACACAAATGCAAACGTTTGTTTTGGTTTGTCTCCCGCTTGCGTGAACAGAGTATAGTTTTGCTCAAACTCTCTATTTACAAAATAGAAAATTCGCGTTTAGTTGCTAGAAAAACGTAACTTTAAAAGGCGCTCCCACACTTGTACGACTTTAGACAAATATCTTTAAGAGAAGAATCGCTGAGAAGGGGGATCGATTGCAACTTCAGAGCCTTTAAAAGGACATATCAGCTGTGAAAGTATTGGGGGTATCACCAAAAGTGGTTTAGAATTAGCATCATCGTTAGCTTAGTTTTGCTTGAAAACTATGCAAAGTCAGAGCCTTTAGGGGGATATCAGCACAGAAAGTATTTTGGGAATATCAAAACATTCAAAACCCATGAATTTGCTGTAGAAGGCTTGTTCCGAGTCATTGTTTGAAGCTTATGCTCAGGGATTACCTTATAAGCAGATTTATTGATGTTTTGTTTTTTCCTTTTCTTTGATTTTTGTTGCAGTTCACACAATCACTCAGGTTTCCCATATGTTTACCTTCTTTATTGCTTGTTCCTTAAAATTACAATCTACCCCTTAATTTTTCAATACATAATTTAAAATTCAATCTATTATCATTTTCCTTTTTTATCATGCTTTTTTTGTATTTTGCGATAGCAACATTGTATTAGTATTGTAAAATAGTATTTCGACTTCCTCAAGTGTGCCTTGTGTGCTGGAATGTATGTTCTCAAAAATTCTTTCAGTAAATAATGTAATTATTTATTCTTCTTTAGTTTCTATATAGCTTATTTTTAATTTGTTTCTTCCGACTACTAAAACTGTAAGACATTGAAATGTTCTTTTGTTGTAATTTATTTATTTGAGAATAAATTATGTTTATCACCTTTTAAAAAAGATCCTCACCTCTAGACGCACACACAAATTCAGCTTTTTTTTCTGTGTTAGTTGAGAATTGAATTTCGGAGGTGGTGATACATTCCCCTTATCCCTTTTGGATCCGCGCCTGATAACTTGTAATCTTAACTTGGCAACTTGATAACTATTTAATACCTCAACTTATTAGGTCTTGAATAACGTTTGAATGAGTTAATTTTACTTAGTGACTTCTGAATAATTTGTAAAGGATACTTGCAAACTTTTAAGTATGACCGCAAACTGATGGTAAATCTTGTATGGCAAAACTGATGGTAGAGTTGGATGAAGTTGAGCTTGTAAAATATTAAAGGTCATTTGCAAATTGATTGTTCTTGCAGTGCTGTTCAAGTCTTTCCCGTACCACCCCACCCCTCCCGTCATCAACTTTATCTAACCACTCATCTCTAACTCTCATCAATCATTTTGCTCGCTGTTGAACATGCCTCGCGTATGTAATATTTCATACCGACGGACAAGGATTAATTGATAGGAATCAAATTAGAAGAATTTGCTTAGTAATATTGAGTACTGTATTCAAAGTCCCATATATTACGAACTTATTTCAAGCAGAGATGTCATTCAAGAAGGCAGGGAGGTTCTGCCCCCCCCCCCCCAAATATGTCAAAAATGCATGCATTGATATTAATAATAATATTTTTTTTTTGCTGATGATGCCATCATGAGTTCGAGACTTGTGCGTGGGTAATGAGGTGAATGATTACACATAGATGCCAAACGGAGGAGCGGGATTCGAACCCACGACTGCTTAAACGACAGCAAGCTGAAGTTGCGACGCGCCAACCAACTGCGCTAAGCGGCCCGCCGCTTATTGAACATTCCTTTATTGGAATAACATATAACATATCAACGAAAAACATAAGCCAAAACAAACAATTTAGCTACACTTTTTAAAAAATTGAACGATTTTCGCCGCTTCCCCCCCCCCCCCCCCTACTAAAATGGCGCTCCTGATTCCAAGTACGAACTTGTACCGGAGGGATATAGGTTTCATACAAAACATGTGTTAAAGTAATTAATATTGTTAACTTTTCATGTGAAATTTAACGCCTTGCAGTCAAAAATATTTGACTGCAAGTCGTTAAATTTCACATGAAAGTTAATATTAACAAAGCAGTTCGTCATGGAACAAGAAATCCAGGAAATTAATATTGCTATTTTATTGAACAATTTCACGTGAATCTCATTCCCATTCAACAGTTGATACTTTCTCTTTCGACTGACATACAGAAAAATTTTAAATTTCTATAAATCAGTTATCACTGCATAGATATGTCTCATAAAATTTTCAAATAATTATTTATATGTCTAATTCTTGTCGAAAATGGAAGTATCAAAAACAATATTCAACTTGCAGATCGTCATAGATCAACAAATCCTAAGTTTCCCATTTGACCATGGTCAAGATAAAAATGGTTGGTAGCTAGTGATTCTCAAGGAGCATAGAAATTTATAGTCAACTAGCGAGAAAATTAACTGAAATGCAGTTGCATGTAGAGTTTTACCCACTTCAAAATATGGTATAGATTCATTGGAAAGCTCTGTTATCTTTCAGTATTAAAGCATATCCCAGGTCAGGGATTCCACAAATCTGCCCTCAACCACAGAAAAGAGAATATTTCCCCTTCCGTATCATAATCACTGCGTAAGCGAATAACGTATCATGGGAGTTTACTGTTTGTAGAGAACTCCCTCCGGTGAAGCTCCACACTTCTCTACGGTGTATCCTTGAATACGAAATAAATAAATTCGTTTGACAGCCTGCCTACAAGAGCCATGGTAGGAGTGAGGAGTAGGGAGTTCCTCAATTTGAGGATCTCTCAAACGAAGATAGCCATTCAGATTTCTCCCTTACGATGTAAATTAACGAGGTGTAGGACTTGAAGTTATAAAATGCACATGTGGGGAGAACTTAATGGAACCTGGAGCAAGAATAATTAGAAATAAGTGATGTGGTCACACACGATACTTCTCTTTTAATTGCACATGAATATTTAATAACTCTTGAAATTTGATTATGAGGAAAATAGATGCGAAAATTCTAGCAACCAGTTAAAATATTTGACTCAAAAAACTTCTCTCATTTTGTTAGACGCAGATGCTTAGGATAGGAATCTTGAAAATTCACTAATCTACAAATTTCAGATTTATACACAAATTAGAGGGTGGAAACTTGGACTTTTCAATCTCAAAATTTTGTTTAGAAAAAGTTTTATCAGATTTACAATAATTTAGAATATACGTTCTTCAACAGGGAGCGGTTCTAATTTATCGATTCTCCATGAATAATAGATATACCAATCATGCTATCAGCAATATTAAAGAACAATAGCTGTTTTTTAATAATAATATACACTAATCTGGAAGAGATCAAGACTTACTTTAATTTGTACGGTAAACTAGAAGAGAGAAGTGGCCTTAGTTTTTTTTTCTGGTTTAGACTCAAATATATTAGACAAATTATAGATAAAATATATAGATATTTTTATTTTATATAGAAAGCAGGTTAAAACATAGGGTAGCGTGTACCCGGCTTAAAAATGAAGCGACAAAACGCATTATCAATCACCCCTATTGATTGATTAAAGCTTTAAGATTAATTTAAGCCAGAAGAGTGAATGAGAGCATGAATGTCACTTATAGTCGATATCTGGCATTAGCTAAATACACATTGCATAGAATAATCCATGAATTAAAATTATATTCAAGTATTAGAGTGGATGTATACTGTAAGAAACCACTATTTTCTTTGAAAAATTTTCTTATAAGCTCCTAATAAATAAAGCTACTTTTCAATAATATTCTCTTGTGGAAAACTCTCCAGACCTCCTTGTCATCTTTGTCACCTTGTCAGTAGGGGCGGGGGGGAGTGCTAGATGAGAGGTAACTTATTATATTATGGAGTACCATATCTTTAAACCTCCCTTCAATATTGTCCTCCCAAATTTTTTAACCAGCAATACGATTTCTGTTGCCTGCGAAATGAAAACATTCAGCGCATATTGTTACGAGGCATGCTAGAAAGACGGAGAGATGAAATTCATTTCAAACATGTAATTTTTAAAAACCCTGATAATCTACAACGTAGATGCTCTGTGGATGTTAAAGTACCTCGTACCTAAAGTCCCTTTACCGTCACCTGTCCTTTGATGGCGAGCGAGCTGGCGTTAATCCTTTTCGATCGTCCTGGGGATCAAGGACAGGCTCCCAAAGGACCGCGCACTCAGCCGTGAATCCTTTTCAAAAGTCCTTTCCAGCCGATTTCGAATGGTGAGCCACCGACTATCTAATTTGATCCTCTGATCCTGTCAGTAGGATCGCTCAGTCGAGATTTCTTCACAGTAAACCTGATATCCTCGAATTGAATGACTTTGGTTGGTATAAATAAATGAGGAATATCAACAAAATTGAAAAAAGGAAACGTTGGGTGACCAGAAAAGATAGAAAATTAATTGAGATTTAGCGGTGATGTAAATCTAACGCGAAGCAATAGAAAAATATTAAGCTGGAGTTATGTTGAATTCTACAATTTAATAAACTTCTCGTTATAAAATCTTTTGTCGTACAGCACAGTGCGACTCAACACGGCTTTCAGTGACCGGGCACTGATCCTTAGTAGATCCGGTAAAGATCCTTACTTAATATTAATTAATATTACCATTACTTAATATATATTATACTTATATAATATAAGTATAAGTTATAATAATATAATTATTATTAAGTAAGTAATATTACTTAATAATAATATTACTTACTTAATATTACCATTAATATTAATGATAGCAAATAGGCATCTATATTTATAAAAATATCACTTTGAATCATTACATAACTGAAAATACAGTAATAGGCTAACGCTCTCAAATAATAATGACTTTTGTTTTAGGGTGTCCGGCCACTGAAAGTTGTGTTGAGTTGCGCTGCGCTGTGCGATAACAGCTTTTAATTAAAACCCAACCAATGCTTTTTAATAAACTTCCAGCATCTTGAAGTTGTGCTGTGCTGCGCTGCGTTGTGTTGTGCTGTTCCCTGTGGTCCAACGTTCATTGAAAACCACTGATTTGGTTTTAAAAGCTGTCGTCGAGCAGCGCCGAGCACAGCGCGACTCAGCACAGCATTCAGTGGTCGGGATCCCTAAATCTAAGGTAACCAGTCGTCCCGTTTTTAAGAGTCATGTCCCGTCGTCCCCACCATCCTGGTCGGTACACCCATTTGCCCCGTTTTGGCAATATTAGTTACTAATATTCTACTTCATGAATAGGTTTTTTCATTTATTGATAATTGTTATTGCTCCAAATCATCTAAAAGCTAAACTTAAGTTCTAGTTGCAATTGAATCTTAGATCCAAAATTCCTCGTTATTATGAGCGGACTTTTATTATTATTCGGTCGTAGTCGGATGGTGAACATCGATGGTATTGAAAACGTCAGCAGTCTCGTTTATTTTAAGATGTGACAAAAATATCTTTGTATAGAGAAGAAATAAAGTTTTTTCCTATTTTCTGATCAATTTTCAAACAACCTCCCCCCCCCCCATGGTCTATACGTCCAGTTGTCCCGTTTTGGTTTTAAAAAAATCTGTTCTCCTTACCTAAATCACAACAATCCTTAGCTTTAATATTATGATGACAAATAGTCCTTCTTCAAGCATCTACAAGAAAAAAACTGATGAAAGTGAGAAAAATGATATAAAAACCTTTTTGTATAAAGAGGTTAACCTTTTTAATAAAAGAACAACCATAGAAATTCGATCGAATTATTCTCTGGGACCAAGCTCCATCTGACTTGATCATTGTAGAGGGGGGGGGGGGGGAGTCCGAGCCCCTTGAGCTTCATATGGTTTAATCCTCTGATGAATTAAAATAAGAAAATCCATTTTTAGGATTGGAAAAAAATAAACTAGACATTTAACTAACATTATCACAAGGGTGGGCTGCATGTGAGGACTTTCTTTGTATTGGCGAAGGTGATATTGTGGAAAATATCCAGAATGAATAATAAGTCGAAATTGTCACTACCACATTTATTAAAAAATATTGAGATACTAGTTTCGGTTATTATACCATTATCAATCTTAATCAACTGACAATTTCGTCTTATTATTCATTATTCATGGGAGGAGTTACAAAGTTTAAACCTTTCAACCTATGAGACACGGCCGTAAATCCCACAAAGCCAATAGTTGAATTGCATAAAATAAGTTAACCAACATGATTATCATTAAAATATAATGTATTTGAAATGATAAACTATATAACGTTAATCCTTGGATGTTGTTCAAATTAATTGTAGGGCCTGAATTATAAAAGGAAAAGGATGAAACAATTAAACTCTTATCCATACTGTTCAATATTATATTGATAAGTAAATTCGTATGGCTTTTCGTGGTGGGGAGACCCTTACGGGTAGTTCCACCTCGCCGCTTTTTTAACGACTGCTTTTTTTTATATGCAACCGGGACCGACGGCTTAACGTGTCCTCCGAAACACGGGAGTGGCTCGAGAAAAATATCTTGTACTCAACTGGGATCGAACCCAGGACCTTTGGCTTATCAGACCAGCGATAAGCCAACTCGGCTACGCCGATATTGATTAGGATAGTAACTCAAGTCTAGTGAAGTAATTAAGAGAAGATAGTCAGTAATTCAATATCGTGCTCATCAGATGAAGAACAAAGAAATCCAATCATTATTTTTTTAACTAAATCACTAAACAAATAGAGTACTATAGTTTAGAGTGCTATTGATTTGTGATTTTCCATCACTTCTGACTCCATTTCGTCTTCATGAATCTCAAAATTCAAAGTTATGCCACCTTTTTGGACTGTGATAGTGTTAGTTGAATGAATAAATAAATATATGAATACAAATTCCTTATAAAAATAAAAAATGATTTGGTATGGAAAAACATGGTTATAAAAAAATAGAAGAAAACATGATATCAAGATTCATCTATGAACAATTGTAGACTTTTAATAATTCAGAAAGTTGGAATTTTTAAAATATTTGATTGTATAAGTCATTGAGGAAACATCAGTAGCCTATACTGAAATAATAGGTTTTGGTTCAAAAGCAATAATTATTCCATCTTACCTTAGAATCTTGAGCTCTTGAATTCCTGCTTTAGAACATGTTTCCCAGGATTTAAATTTGTCAATGTCATTACGTTGAAAGCAATTCGCTATCTAGCAGCCGTCATCTTGTTTGTCAAAATAGGCCATTTTCGTGGAAATTATGTAGAGTAGTAGGTTTTAGGACCACATCTAGATTCTAGATCTTACTGAAAACAAGCTCATTAAGGAATATCCGTATTTCATTAGGACGTCTTGCCCAATGACGCATTTTCACTCCAATAAATAGGTAGGAATTAGATAAGGATGGAATAATGGTTTTCAGGAAAACGCTACTGGAATTTGACAAATAAAAGACCTTGAAAGTAAGCAGGAATCACAAAGGTAATATGATAGTTATACATGAATGTTATTTATAATAGTTGAATCATGTACTATCTCATCATTGACATATGTGTCCTACGTTGTGCAATACTCTCCCACTGAAAATTAAATACAGAGTATCTAGTTTAATTTATAGCATTACTAGATTAAATTAATTAACCCTGACACAAAAGGTACAATTTGGTTTTAGTCTGGGAGTTTCTCATAGGTTGAACTCCACGTTGGCGGCCTGCCATTTTTTTGAGGATGAAGCCCACATAGGTTTGAGATCTGTGCGTGCGTAATGAGTTGAATGATGGCGATTGATGAGTCTGAGTTTAAGTGTGTTCCAAACCACGGGGAAGTGATTTTACAGCAGAAAACAGTGTCTTTTGCTGGCCAATCTAATCGGTCACCCTTACAAAGAGAGCCCAGGAGAACGCAGCTTATCTATCTGATTGAACAGATACCAGCTTCGGCTCACGGCTATCACTTTCCCAAGAAATAGAAATAGAAAGCTGATACATTGCAACATTGGCTGATACATAGCAACATAGACAGCCAGAAATTTCTCATGGGGGGGGGGGGGTAGCATGAACACCCCCGCCCCAACTGATATACTACCCCAAATTACTATTCTTTATTTAATTATAAGGGAGGGGGTTCCGGGGGTTCTCCCCGGGAAAAATTCGAAAAATAAACCTCTTAATATTGCAAATTGAGTGTTTCTGGACTTAAATCCTTCCATTTTTACGTACATTATAGTTAGAAGTGAATTATATATTGTCCTTGAGAGCTTGAGCAAGGCCTCGCTATGACGCTACGTACATATTGAGTATCTAGTGGAGACTTGGCTTGAGTCATCGCCAGTAAGGGAAGATTTCGGACCCACTCAAATGTTACAAATGTCACTTGTTATACAAGCCTAATGAACATAGAATTTCAATTCAACTGAAACTTGTATCAACGATTAAATCGACTTGTAAAAATGGACCCTATTGGCGGGTACCTCAAACTATCAAGGAGTGTCCTATGTGACTTTTCATTACAAGAGGGTGGTCTGAGGATCCTCCCAATACGTCTTAAAAATCGCATACTGAGCGTTTTTTAGACATGAATCCGTCTATTTAACGCACATTTTTGGGTCAAAGTGAATTCTATCTAGAGCTTGAGTCATCGCCAATGGTGTGGGGGGACCCGGGGGCTGATATCTAATGAATGTGAAGAAATAAAATAAGAAAATTATAAAATTAGTGGATGAATCAGAAAAGAAGGAAATTAACGTCTTCAAGTTTTTTTGTAGGTTACGTCTTGGAGACTCCAGTATAAGACAAATCAAATTAACAATTATAAAATCTTGTACACTAGTTACCATAATTACTATGTCAATTACTTGAGGTGAGGCTTAATTTTGATGTGAAAGGAACTCTTGTACACTAAGAAATTTTATCAACTAAATATTTTTTTCATTTGTTTTTTTCTATATTTTAAAGACTAAAAACTGCGGTGGCTTATTTATTGTAGAGTTTCCTACCAATATAACAAGGTTTTTGTTTGAATAAGCTACTATTGTGACCAGCGAACACATAAGACCAATGGTCTTATGGGTTCGTTGATTGTGACTCACCAAGTAGTGGGCTAGGCTAACATTATATTTATGCGTGTTCGCAATGAATCATCATCATCATCATCATCATCATTATCATTGGAAACAATAGTAACAATTTTGCTGGAAAAAGAAGCACGCAATTGCATAGCTATGGTCAAGGCTGAAGAAAGAGAATGAAATGAAATGAGAGAGAGACTGCAAGAAAATTCTTTCCGCCCAGTTTATTTTCATCAGAAACTTCTTATCTCTCTCAGCTTCTCTCTGTGTCACTTCCTCGTTCTCTTCGTATATTAGTCTATGTCTTCTTCACACACACTGATTCGTTTTCCACACCACTCCCTTTCTCTCTCTTTCTCTCACTCCCACACTTACTCAAAAATTATTCTGCACACTGTCATCACAGGCTGAAACTATCCTTTTCTCCATTTGCTGAACACTTGAACATTTGTGTCGTTTTTACTAACTTATTATTTAAATTATAACATTTTTAATTTATTTCAACACAATAAATATATAATTATACATATAAATAAACAAAATAGGTTAAATAAATAACATTTTTAGACTTTATTTCTGCACAAAAAACAAACAATAGATTACAAAAATTAACCCCATGATATTGAATAAACTAATAAAACACATTTAAATAAATAAAATATCACGGCGACGTATCTGCATGGTCGAACATGTCAAATGTATCGTTGGTATGTACTGTTCACCGCTGATAACTTGGTTTCTGAAGTATGAGACGGGGAAGAGAAATGGATAAATAATGGTGAACAACTTGGTAGTGTGACTACAACTCTGTCTCACTTATAAGCCAGTAAAGTATTGATTGTAGCCAGTAGAACAGAAAGAGCGATTACACAGGAAACAGTAAACAGGAAAAATATATTGAATGCATTTCTCCCAGAGGCAAAGTTATCAGCGGTGGACAGTACAGTTGGATTCCTGGCTAAGTCTAATATCACAGATTAAACAATGCTAATATGTTTCAATTACCAACTCCCCGTATTTCTCTCATACTGTACCTACTACCATCTTCAAGCTTAAGACTCACCAATCTGGAACAGAAATATAATACATGAAATAATATTATTCATTATAATTCATTTATTACTCAATTTCAATTTTTTTTAATTCTCAATCAAGAAAATATTTGAGCTACATCTTACTTTTGGCACCTATGATCAGCTAATGCATGATACCAACATTGATATATTTGAGCTCATGAATTATAAATATAACATTATAAAAATAAAACACACCAATCCAAATGTATTTATTATAATTCCATTTCAAATTTATTCTTTATGCCACAAAACATATCCATATCATATAATAGCTTAATTTTGACGCCTTAGGCTACTGCCTTAATTTTGATACGTACTGCACAATACCTACATTATTTTTGTTCTCGCGAATGTAGTATGGAAAATTAAAATTGATAATATTCTAATTTTATTTCAAATTAATTTTTATTCATACCACAAAAAATATTCAAAGTTTTTGCGTTTAGTATTTGAGACCAGCGAGCAACTGAGTTTTAAACCAACATAACATGAGCTAACGAATGCATGTTGAAGTAATAATTAATAATAATTTTATTTTTTCTCTCCAGATCACAAAAAAATCCTTTGTAAACATAACTTATACAAAATACTAACAAACATACTTTTGGTACGTTTGCCAGCTACTGCATTAAGCCAACGTAATTAAATCTCCCTCATGCAGTTTGTACAGTGGTAATTAACATAGTTCATAATGAATGTACAGTGTTAGTCACTGTACAAGTATACATTAGTAACGGTATCCATTATATTTGTAGGTTGCCTTCTATATAGCCTGCTGCACTGCCTATTAATCATACAATAACCTACTACACTCAGCTGTCAAATGCGAAATAAAGGGCCTTGTAATAGCAGCATGACACCAATCAAGTGAACCAACAGAAATGGTGGGTCTAAAAGCCTCCTACTCGCTGGCAATGGCAATATCCACATTTAAATGCCATTTAATTTGAAATTTATTAGACTGTATATGAATGATTACTGTAATATATGGGGTTTAAAATAATTAAAATATCAATTAAAGATATATTTATATTTTGTTTTATTGTATTGTGTGTTATGTGAATGAAATTGAATTGAATTAAAAAAAAATTGAAAAATTAGAAATTATAATGTATTAGTATTAATTTTTTCACGAATAAGGGTGTGTACATATTTAATATATATTATATTATATATATTATTTAATATGTATTAAATATGTATACACCCTTATTCGTGAAAAAATTAATACTCATACATTATAATTTTTAATTTTTTTTTCAATTCAATTCAATTTTATTCACATAACACACAATACAATAAAACAAAATATAGATATATCTTTAATTGATATTTTAATTAATGTATTGTATATTATATGTCTTGTATTTCGGCTTACTAATAGCTTTCAGTTGAGAGAGTTGCATAGTTGAATATGAACTTACAGTAGTATATGAAAAGGTTTATTACTTTTATTTTCATAATCAGCCAGTTCCAGACTTTTTATACTCTCTGTATTTAACCTGGTCTAATATTTCCCTCTGTTGCAGCTATATCAATGTTTTCATGACGCTGGGCTTGCTCTAGGGTGGATGTTTTCTTTTAAGAAAACTTCCACCTGAATCTGTACTTACAAACTGTCCTGCTCTATGAAAACATTGATATAGGTGCAAAAGAGGGAAATATTGGTACAGATATGAAACATTAGTAAGAGATAGAAGAATAATTGGTAAAGTAAATTAGAAAAATCAGTACAGAAGCCATAGAGCACCGGTACGCAAACGAAGAAACATTGGTAAAAAACCTAAGAAATTTCAGCTTATTACTCAGTCAACATTAGTATTGGACTTAATCTACTTTGGTAAATCAGATTCGTCTGAGAAAAAAAACAGTTTGGGTCTGTCATTTCTTCATTTCATAATGCAGAATCATTGGTACTGGACCAAGTCTACTTCAGTCCGCAGACTAGCTCTAAGAAAAAAAGAATTATCTGACTGGATTATTTTCATTTCAAACCAGTACTTCAATCGATGTAGACCAATATTTCCTTAGTTCTTACTTGAAAATTATGACGTCATCGACGACGTCATCAACTTGCTCTCGTTTCTTTTTCCCAATATTATTTCAGTAAGCAAAATTCCCAATGTTTCTTTAGTATAGGTTGTGGCATGCGATTTTCGCGGCCAACCAATTTTTCTCAGGTAATATTTCTCTCCGTGCATTCTGTTTACAAATGCACAATTAGAAAGTATAGTGAGTTTATTTTTGTCTGGATACATTCATAAACACATTATCATAGAACTAATTACACATCTTTTTATCCCACTATTTTCTGTGCGGCTATTAGGAGCCCAAAAATGTTTTCTGGTGGGGGGGATTAGTTTCGGTGGATGATAAAGTATCAGCAACTAAGAAAATATTTTAGTGGTATCAGAATTCTATAGTAAAAGCTCCCCACTTCCCATAAGTGATACAGAGTTATTTTTAGTGATGTCTGAATATTTTTAGGGGATTACTTTTCAACTCTTTATCTCTCTTAAACCCCCGTTTCCACTCGAATAAATTTTGTTGAAAACGTGTCCCTACAGAATCTACAGAATATTTTGATTCCACCTCATTCCTTGAGATTTTTATTCATCAATTTAAGACATGATGACTTTTGACTACAATGAATAATATTATCCATTGATTGAGCTGTCCTTATCAGTTTGATTGAGATAGAGCAATGAGTCTCAACCGGTGTGCCGCGAGATTGGCCCTGGTGTGCCGCGAGATTTTTGAGACAATGTGACAACGAAAGTGAACGACAATTAAAAATAAAATAGTTAAATATAAATTTAAAAAATGGACAAAGAAATATTTATTTTCCAGTGATATACAAGGATGCACATTAGTACTTAATGAGAAATTTGAGCTTCTTTTTTTACGTAATAGTTCAATTCTTGCTGGAATTGATGACAAACACACACGCATTTCTTGATCAAATGATAGAAGTGTTGCCAACTTGCCTGTCAGTGTGCCTGTCAACAAAGTAGACTGTGCCGTGACCAAAAAAAGGTTGAGAGAAAAAGGAAGAAGGTAAATAAAAAGAAGGAGAAAAAGAAGAGGAAGGAGAAGAGAGAGAAGAAAGAGAAAAAGAAGAAAAGAGGAAGGAATGGAAATGATAGAAAACAGTGAAGAAGTGGACAAGAGATGACAATAGAAATTGGTAGGAGAGAGATGATAATGGAAAAAGACGAAAAAGGGTAAAAAATAAGGACAACATTTTTTGCAAGAATCAAAAAGATGTTGGTTTTGTAGGAGATTTATTTTAAAAGGTTTTCAAGGAGTACCCCTCAATTATTTTGAAAGAAATTTTCAAGTAGCCTACGGTACTGTACATTACCCCAATCAGGAGCAGTGAGGGATCAAATATAGAAAAGTGGAAGTTTCAAGTAAGGTCCCGGATCTCCCATTGACAGTAACACAAGAACTAGACAAAGTTTACTTTGACACATAACATGGGCTGAAGTATAAAGTTAGAAGAATTAATGCCTAGAATCACATGACATGTAGTTTTAGAGAGGTAATTTTTCGAAAATTTTCTCGGGGAGTTCCCCGAACCCCCGTTCTGAAATAAATAGCCATGTATATTGCTTCAATTTATCGTTAGAGGTCTACTACTTCAAATTACAAATTAATATTGTAATTATTGTACCAAGAGTCTAACCCTCCCGGCAACATGCCCCCCCCCCTAAACTGACCCTGTAGTTATGCCACTTTGTGTGATTTAACGATACACATTAAAAGGTTATTAAAATTTGTATTTAAAATTATCATATCATTATAGGCAATAGGCGAACAATTAAATTTTGAAAGTTGGTTTCATTTCAATTGAAAATACCCTTAAATTCACGATTTTATGCCTCGTTTTCAAACACCCCGGACCCCCCCCCCCCCCACTGGTAACCATATCCCACTCAGGTATTCCCCCCCCAAAATCTGCTGCTGGATCCGCCCCTGACAGAAAGTAAAGTATTGAGTTTTCTGCAATAAATGTTGTGACAACATGTCTTATTCATTTGGTGATGGTCTAAGCTTGAATGCAAAAATTCATTATTAGAAGAAGGGTTCTTATCATTATGAGAGGAGTTAACATTTAGAAGTATCAATTCAAATTTCTTCATGACGCAATAACTTGAAACTTGGAAGAATATTACATGTAATAGCTGAAAGCTAATACTAAAATTCCATTGCGGCACATTCATTTACTGTAGGCGTACTTACAGATTACTCTTCATGCCAGCATTATAAATATAACTCACATTCGGGTCATCACTTCTATGCATTTCATATTTTAGTGCCCACTTTCAGTTGTTTTACTGCTGCCATGAATTTTTGATTTATGAGATCCATTGTCACGATGAATATCAAAGTTCAGTTTCACAGAGTTTTTACGAATTTCACTAACGATTTACTAGGTTTTAGTTACCGTACGTTTTTATTTCGTAACGATGTGAATATTCCTTCTCATGCGAATTTTAAAACGTTAAAGGTAAAGCTAGTAACGTAAAATGTTCTTTGAAAACCGTTAGTTTTGGTCCAATTGTCTTTTAACTTACAATTTCAGGTAATGTCTAACCATCATTTTAAAATTTTATTTTCTGTTTTTTTTATCATCCTCCAGAAGTCTATTGTAGTAACAACAAACTAGATTTATTATTTGTTGGACGCTACTGGTATTATTTATTTAATTATTTTTTTTGGAGGATGAAGCCCACATAGGTCTAAAACCTGTGCGTGGGTAATGATGTTGGATGATGGTGATTGATGAGCTGGACCTACAGTCTTAAGTGGGTTCCGAACCACCGGTAAGTGATTTTACAGCAGAGAACAGTGTATTTTTTGCTGGCCAATCTAATCGGTCACCATTACAGAAAGTGCCTAGGAGAACGCAGCTTATCTCGATCTGATTGAACAGATACCTGCTACGGCTCATGGCTATCACTTCCATGCTGATCTATGTTTCTATCAACTTTTTTGGTGAATTTAACGACTTGCAGTCAATTTGTAATTAAGAATAAGTAATATTTTACTCACTCCCTAGGCCGAACATTTTCGGGTTATAAAAACTCATCTTCCATACTCATGAGTTTCCATTTCCATAACTTGAAAATGTTCGGCCTAGAGAATGAGTAAAATATTACTTAAATACAATTTGACTGCAAGTCGTTAAATTCGCCGAAAAAGTTAATATTAACAACGCAGTTCGTCATGGAACAAGAAATCCAGGAATATATGTTTTTAGTTGTAGTTTTGTAATTGAATTTGAAAATTTGTCAGTTTAATTCATCGTTATTAAAAATGATCTTTATCTACGACCATGTCATAATGTATACATTACAGTTTCACAATTGATGCCAAAACAGCTGTCTTTTCGAAATGCTTTTTGAAACCCGTTGCATAAAGAGCTCATTATAGTACAGGTTCTACATTATAACACGGGTTCTGGAACAATCAGAAGCATTTTTGATGGAATCAATATCGTAATTCAATATTGTGAAACTATCAGCTGATTTGATCAAACTGCTAACTAAGCTGCTAACCTAACAATCTACTATAACTTCTCGTTTTTGAGATGAGAGGTTAGGTATCTCTGACAGTCACAGGTAAAATGAAATTGTTTTAATTAAATGTATACCAGTGGTCGTAGATAAAATAGTGTATACAACGATTTTATTTGGCCATTAAAGCACTCGTGAGATATTTATAACACTCGCATTCGCTCGTGTTATAACTTACATCCAACTCGTGCTTTAATAAGGGTCAAAATAAAATCGTTGCATAAACTACTATTGTTGTAATCTGAGAAACCTTTAAATATTACTTTTTCTTCATATCATTTTCATTATATAATTCACCACCTTTATTATTTTCGTTCCATTGTAAATTCTCCGTTGATTATATTAGATATTTATATCATTATTTATGCAAAACTGTTCATCTATCGTTTCATGGTATGAAAACAGAATAGATATTTATTGGCCTATCTGTTGTTACCACTAGTTCTACAGTACGTTGATGTGTCTTTTTCTTGTACTAGGCTATACAGTCATGAATCAAAATGTATCTTTGTAGGCACATATGTTGTTTGTACAAATTATTCCACTATGATGCAGATGTGTATTTCGTCTGCGTTGTGTCTTTCTGAATGAATAAAAAGGCTCCAGTTCTTAGTTTGGTTTCAGCCTTGGTTCTTACCGTAAAAAGTGAAATAAAACAACTAGTTAGCATTTTAAGGCTGTAGATTCGAATTAGGCTACATTTAGCAAACCACGAGTTGGATGCTTGGATCTGATATCGTTGGCATTGTAAATAGGTATTTCAGTGAAGTTAACTTTTGCTTAATTGGTGTTTTCTTTGTGTGTTTCAGGAGGAGGGCAGGCAGGTGTGCCAACAGGAGGAATAACAGGCCTACTGGCCACTACGGCCATGTTGGACCCGGGAACGGGACTGAGGGCGCCCTCAGGCAGACAATTGTGGGCCCCCCACCCAGCTCCCACTGAGGGTATGTATAGACGAGAGATCTAGTCATAAACATTATATGTTTATATCTCTAAAGGGTATTTCTCATAGAGCAACCTACACTATCATCTTCGGCATTTATTGTGCTCAAAAATATTAAATATTTTATTACAAAATATTTGTTATTTTATTACAAAATATTTGTTATTTTATTACAAAATATTTGTTATTTTATTACAAAATATTAAATATTTTATTACATAGGTTTTTTTTTAATGTATAAGAATCCGAATATAGTATTCTTCGTTTAAATTGATTTTATATGAGTTAATTATACTAAAATACTTGAAAATTTATATAAAATAATTAAAAAGACCCCATAAACCCAAAAAGGACTCATATATTTATGAAGATCTGGAAATTCATCTCTACTACAAAAATAAAATAATGTAAATGATCCAGTTTACACACTTCTGGAAAATAAATTCTCTTGTTTCAAATTTTTCGTTTTTTTTTTAACTTCTAATCATCTCATTGTCCGTGTTAAACATAGCAATAAACTAAAAATAGAAATATAATAAAAAAATTAACGATGGCAGCAAACAAGCATTATACGAGACTAGTATACAGCCTGTTTCTAAGGGTGCTTCGACAGTGGAGCATCCAATACTTATCCTTTATTGGGCGCTATTAATTAAATTTTCTGATAGACGTCAGCCTCAAAAAGAGTAAATTTCAAGGAAAAACTTATGGTACAAATATTTAGATATAAATGTGGTTGAAATCCCCTTAATTTCAGAATTTTTTTGTTTGCGCGCGATTTTTTGAAAAGGTCAGCCTCAAAAACTATAGAAAAAATAAAAACTATGGATTTATAGAAATAGAAAAATAAAATTAGTTTTGAGTATAGAAAACTCGATTAACCCAAAAGGGATTTTGATGAACAAATCTACGATCGACCATTCACAAGACGTTATAAACGTCAAATCTTAATTTTTTGGTAGAATTTCCAATATTTTGAAAAGGAAAACCTCGTGACTCATATGAACTAGAAGAATGAAACTAACAAACTCTCTATTAAAGTTGTGTGAAAAATTCGATTAGTTACCAATTTTTCCCGCGTCAAATCTCTTGTAACTGGATTTTAGTGAATTTTTCAAATGTTTTTTTTATATTCAATTTGTAGCAGCGGCAGTGTACTCGTTGTTTCAACATGAGCACCAGCATCAGACGTTGGTAGCCACGCCCCACCGCTTCACGACGCCAAGCGCAGCCGCAACCTACCCATGTGGCACGGCCGCGCTACTAGCTTCTGTACATCCCCAAAAAGGTACGCAGCTGTCTTTATTTTGTTGTTATTCTATGAAAAGGTTACGTTTTTTATCAAAATCATAGAAAAACTAAATTCGCAGTGGAGCATCCAATACTTTATGATAATCACCATCCAGTTGTGCACCCAGGGGCTTTGGGGGCTTAAGAACCCGAGGACCTTATGAAATTGTTGTTAATTTTTAAGCAAATTGACTGTAATTTTTTTTTTTGTATATTACGTCTTGGAGACTCCAGTTAAGGAGTATAAGACAGGTCAGATATACATTGGATATAGACAGATATACACAGATTATACACTGGATATCATAATTACTATATCAATTAGTTTAGGTGAGGCTTAATTTTGATTTGAAAGGAACTCTTGAACACTATAAAAAACGTTATCAACTAAATATTTTTCCAATTGTTTTTTTAAATATTTCTATATTTTCAAGACTTTAAAAACTGCAGTAGCTTGTAGAATTTCCTACCAATATAACTAGGTTTTTGTTTGAATAAGCTGCTATTTTGACTCACCAAGTGATAATCTCCTCGACTTCTTGTATTATAATCAGGTACGTCAAGATTTTGGTTAATATCATTCGTTTTTACATATAAAGTAGCTTCATACACATATAAGCAGGGTACAGTTAGGAGACAAAGTCTCTTGAACAACGGCCTACATGAATCTAATCTATTTACTCTTTACTCCTAGCCGCTTTCTTTTAGATCTTAAACACCCTATCAAGGTTTTGTTTTGATGAATTACCCCATACTAAGATAGCATACCTAATATGTGACAGTGAGAGCCTATGGTAAGCTGTAAAAAGTTTTATATAGACTTCAGGCTGATTAATGCTAGTATATTTCACGATTTAATACCTGTTTTTAAACAGAACAGCGATTATAACAATATTTTTACACCGTTAAGAAGATGCTCATAACAAGGGGATGAATTATGCTTTTGTTTGCCAATAACGAACCCAGAGTTCATTAAAAAAGAAATAATTGGATCTAAACCCATAAGAATAGCATGTAGAAATCATTGTCTATTGACTGAATAAAACTAATTTTGGGACCTTTGGGAGCGTTTTTGACCATTGGGCGAATTCACTCATGTTTTTATTGAATTCCCTAAGAGTTTTGTTTTAATGAAAATTGACAATAAATTGATTGAGTTAAATCCTCTACAATGGAAAAACGTGTTCTCATGATCTCAATAGTTCAGAATTAGGAATAATCTGTGTCTGACTGACACTGCTGCAGTTACGCGTTTGATGATGGGGAAGCCCCCCCCCCCAAACCAATGTCTGGGTACACCCCTTTCACCATCGCAAAATCAAACACATGCTGTGGAATGGTGTATGACACATATTGGAGCATCGTGAATACAACCATTACCCAGTATGCGTTTCATTTTGCGATGGTGGTTATCATCGAGTATTGGGTGCTCAACTGTACACGCACCCTAGATAATAAGAGGAAGAGGAAGAGGAATAATAAGAGTTAGCAAGAATAATACTATTTTATCCGCTTTTTATTTCCTCAATCAGATCAGTTCTGCTCATGCCCAGGCCAGATATATATATATATGTGTGTGTGCGTCTGTATGTATATAGAGTGGACGATATTGATAAAAGAATAAGTATGAAAAATAGTAGAACGCTGTGAAGTTTACACTTTTTAACATTTGAAAAATTATAGTTATCAAAATTATGAGCTATCATGTCCTTGAAAATGTAGAAATGTCTAGAAAATGTAAAAATGAGTAATGTTTAACGTCTGACAGATGAGTTATAGTTATCAAAATTATGAACTATCAAATCACTGAAAATGTAAAAATTGCTTTGAAAATATAAAAGTTTTAACATAAAAGTAAAATATAATTCATGGATTATACGTAAACACTGACACCATTTTAGACATATTTAGATATTTATTTTGTTGCTATTCATTCAAAAATATCATTGATTTGTTATAAATAAATCTCAGTTGCCTCGAACAATTGAAAGTGATAAAATGTTTAATAAACAAATACTGATAAATGTATGATAATGTATGCAACTGCAATTTTATACAATAAGTTCACTCTCACATATAGCCTACTGCGAGTTTTACTTCACTCTTCCAAGTGAATGCCAATTCTATTATTTTATCTATTTTTTCAGATGTCATTACAAGTAACTATTTGCCAACTACACTGAAACCAAAACTAGCGAAAAAGCGAAGCTGGGATGAAGTGGTTAAAGTTGAACCAGCTCCAGCTAAAAGTCCATGCAGCTGTCCAAATGGTAAATTACTGCTTAATTTAAGTATAAATCACTTGAAATTTGTTTTCTGGACTAAAATTTGACTGTTTATTGTACCTGAAAATTAATTTGCCTCCATTTTGAAACTTGAAAAATGTTTCAAAATCGTTCTTGCTTCATAACAATGAAATGCTGTATCACAATTCAATGTTTCTACTAAAATTTGTCACGGAAGCTGTCTTGATATCAAATTTGATCAAGTAAAGAGTACATCCAATGTCTTTTTTAATGAATTTTATTGATGCGAAGTAATCGATGACTGGATTCTTACAAGCCACACATTATTAGGTATTTATGTCATTTAATGGGACAACACCTCTAAACAAATACATCTGTAAGAAAGTCTGAATCCACTATAGCTGATTGCCAGCCAGTTATAACATCTTAGATATCTGAGACATTAATGTATTGAGATATCAGAAATCAATAATAATTATTTTATGAATCTATCTAACCTAACATGTTGTGTAACAAACAACTCATCGAAATTATATCACAAGTAAAGCTGGAGTTGTTTTGAAAGATGTTTTGTTAGATCCGCACATATTTTCAAAATATATATTTGTTTATATTATACATAGGCTACTGTGAAATAATCCACAATTGTCTTTAGCATGATTTGTAGCATTGCTAGGAAGTTCTTATTTAATCACTTTCACCGTAGCCTATTAGGCTTATTTTTCCCTTCATCATGATACTGCATTTGTACATTTTTTACTTTTGCCAATATCTCTTATTACTTCGTCTCTTCTTATCCAATTTAAATATTTGAAAAATTGGGCTATTTTTTCGTCGTCTTTAAAAAAGTATTATA
Source organism: Conomelus anceps (assembly GCA_948455865.1). Taxonomy (NCBI): domain Eukaryota; kingdom Metazoa; phylum Arthropoda; class Insecta; order Hemiptera; family Delphacidae; genus Conomelus; species Conomelus anceps. The sequence goes on along the minus strand of OX418225.1, from coordinate 32,902,492 downwards.
ATTAGAGTATATGAAGTGTTCTGAGAGCGTGTAATATGTTTTATATGTAGATAAATAAATGAACGAATAAATACCGTTATTGAATTTTAAACAGCTTTGTTAGTTTGTAACTGCTTTAACAGATTTTCCTATACTCCTGTAACAGTGGATGTCCATAATTTTTGAAGGGCTCTTTAAAACACTATTCCTATCAATAGTCAACATTTAATGCAAGTATTTGTAACATATTGATCCGAGAAAAACACTACTGGATATGAGTAAAGATTATCATTTTTTTGCTGAAAAGAAAGCCAAATAGATTACTGTATTTAAAATAGGAGCGAAAAGGAATGGCAGGAGTAGATTTATCACTAATATTGTATGCAAAGTTCCAGAATATTGTAACTAAGTTCGTTTCTTTTTTTCTTCTAGCTTTGAAAAAAATGGAGACAGCATGTTCAAGAACTACCCCGGTGAGTGCTTCATTGGGAAAGAAGGAATCAACCAATGGTACCAGCACACCTTGTCAGGTTGCTGAAGTCACCACCAGTGTACGTGTGAAGCAAGAAATATCTGAATCTTCAATAACTACAGGTCGGTTAATAACGTTTTGCATTCTGTGCTATCTGTAGCTTACTTAATAGATTCAAAATTGTGTAAATTCCCATTTTGTGAGTAGCAATGGTTGTAAATAATGATTACCATCTTCTTGGATTTCTGTTCCATAACGATCTGCGTTGTTAATATTAACGTTTTGTTGTAAATTTAACGACTTGCATTCAGTTTTAAATTGTGAACATATTATAAATGTACTCACATTTGGCCAAATTATTTATTTATTATATATTTACAATTTAAAACTGACTGAAAGTCGTTAAATTTACAACAAAAAGTTAATATTACCATCTTATTGCAAATGTTGAAATTGTAGCCTAACTGAAAAGACGTTAGTTAAATTTCTATTTAAGGAACTCAATCCTTGGTGTGTATGCAGTGGAAAAAAATTTATGAATTAATTGAATATGAATAAATTTTTGAAAAATTATGTGATCAAATTATATTTCAATGCATTGTGACATAAAATAGTGGAAATACAGTAGTAGAAATTGTATAACATTTTTTCAGACAGTACCGTATCACAAATATTATGTTGACTGCGAGAGAAGTTATAATGGAGAGTATTTATTTATCTATTTATTTATTTATTGATAAAGTCAAAATACAACTTATTGTAAAGAAACAATAGGCTTTTAGCCCAAAACTGTTTCTATTACTAAATTTTTACAAGAGTCCAAATATTTGTAAGCATACTGTATGTTATGTTTACGTTTTGATTAAATTATAACTTGAATCTTCTGAAAAACAGAAAAACAAAGTTCAATTTAAACGATGAAGAACTTTGGTTGATTCTATTTAATACTATCCAAGATATTTCTGAATATTGTAGTAGCCACCATATAGAGATTTATATGGGTACTGCATTTGTTAATCTGGATAGGTATTGCTCAAAACCATTTGTTCTATTATGTGTGATTATTATATCCTTTTCCACTATCATTTGGTTTCCTTAACTCTCAACAAAGCCTAGACATGTGACTAATTGTGGGTTGAAGTAGGTCGGTGTATTAGTATTTATTAAATATTAAGCAATAAATTATGCAATAGCAATAATATTTAGCTATATAATTGAACATTTTCAGATAAACTGTTCAAGACTTCAGGCTGGATGAAAGGGTTCAGTGAATGAGATTATATTGTTGTTGAAAATATGAGTTTAACAAAAATAAATTCACTCTAAACCCATTGAAATTAACGTGCGACATTCAAATAAATAAATTATTATAAATGGATGATCAAGTTGGCACATTATTTACAAATTTTCATGCTTGATCTTTGCACCGTTGAATGTTTAAAACTTATAGAAAATATATTTTATTTGAAGTTTATTGCTTTTATTCGTGGGAAGCCATTATGGATAGTTAGTTCCTCCTTACCTGTGATGGGAAACGTTGTTGGCCTGTAATAATAGGAGGTATGCTTTGAACTACTGTATCGGTTAGTTTCCATCTATTTAAAGTTTATTTAATTAGTATCAAATAACTTTTAAATTAGGAAAATGTTTGCTAAAAAGAAAGCAAAATAGATCATTTAAAACAGCAGCTGAACGGAATTATTGAAGGAATGGATTTATCAGTAAGCTATTTTATTTATTTATAAACACACAAATACGTATTACTTTATAGATATTTAAAGAGAATATCCACTCAAGAAACTGTTATGAAAAGTCTTTTTTCCAATTATGATACCCCACTATAATACTAAAAATAGCTATTAAAGCCATTCTGTGGGTGATTTAGTTATGATTATTGTATGTATTATATTTAAAATTGTATATTCACTTTTTGTAGGCTCGAGCGGCATTCCAGTGGGCATTGCTGTTGCACGGCAGCGAAACCTGGACCATGGGAGGCATAGGGGGGAAACTCCCCCCGCCACGGCTCACCACGCCGTCGCACAGCCAACCATTCTCCAGCCTCCGCCTCTGCTATTGGCTGGCTGCGATGACAGAAGCATGTGGTCCATGCCTCATACTGCGCCGCATTGGCAATATCCACCTAGTAAGTTACACTGCTCATATGTCGATATGTCACTTATCAACTACTACTATCAACTCTGACAATAATCAAATCAAAAATAAATACAAACTACTGCCACCAAAGAAATACGAAGATGAAAAGAAATACGAAATAATTAATTCCTACATAGGCATTACTGCCTGTGCGCGGGAATGAGTCTACAGGAAGGTCATACATGATCAGTAATACCATAGATTAGGGAGTAAGTAAGAACTTTATGGATCGCCTATGGTAATACACAGTAATAAACCGATACAATAGAGAAACCAAGGACCCGACGAATTTACATAAAATAATAATTATTTTCAGTTAAACACCATTTAACTTTTTTGATTATTATAAACATCATACACTTTCCAATTCACAAAAAAAGCACAAATGCAGTTCTTAAAAAAACATGTTCCTTCTTACTGTGGCTTAACAGATTTCATAATATATCATACCTCATGTTTTTTTTTCAATTTGATGATTTGAAATACGTTAAGAGAAAATTACGACGCAATCAAAAATAATAACGAGAATGCTTGCAGTATAAAAATAATAAAGTGAATATTTGGTAAGCAGCAGCCTTTGAAATTTTCTTCAATTTATTTACTATTCGAAATGAACCAGCTGTGCAATGTTTTGATTCTCGCTATCCAAAACTAACCTAGATACTATTGTGGCGACATGTTTTACATCATAATTATTTTTATATTCGACCCCCAAACTTCAAAATCAATAACGATCTCACTTGGTTTATGAGGATACCTAGTTTCAAAAGTCTAGAATCTTCCTTTCACGCACTAGAGCACATAAGGACGAACGGACAATGGAACGATTTCAGTAAGGACCTGTCGTTTTCTTAATAAATTTCAAGAGTTTGACCATCCGTGGCCGCTTTTACAAACGCTAACAAAAAGGATATGATCCCCGATCACCTGAGCCGAGATCCATTTTTTTTCTGCTTATGATGCCCACATGAGTCAAAGACTTGTGCGTGGGTAATGAGGTGAATGATTACACATAAATGCCTGACGGTGGAGCGGGATTCGAACCCACGACCGCTTAAACGACAGCAAGCTGAAGTTGCGACGCCCCAACCAACTGCGCTAAGCGGCCCGCCGATTGATTCGAGATTTGTGTTGCAGAGAGGCCAATCAGTTTTCGATCGAAGATTTTGATTTGAACAGATATTTTGAAGGAAGTTCAATTTAACAACATTTTAATTTTGTGAATTATGTAATTGAGTTATAAGTTGACATTATTATAACAAATTATGCTATGTTCAGGGTTGCCCACCTTTCTAAGCCTCATGACGCACCCCCCCCCCTAAATTTAGCAAAAGCCCCCCATGAATTAGGCACCCCTAAAAATTCGAAAAATAAGCCCCCCGTATTCTTTTTAAAACTAAAAGAATATATATATAGGTATTAAAAAAATCAAACCCAGTCGATAATATACAAGATGTATTTATATTTCTCGAGATTCTTAAAATAGGTAACATTTTTTTGTAAAGGTGAAAAAGAAATATCATTGAAATCAAAATATGAACTTCTGCTCAATATACATAATTGCAAAATAGCTAAACAAGAATGTGAACCTAAATGGTTTTTAAACAATCAAATATTATTACAAATACATAATGGTTCAAGAATCAAATACCTATAAGTTTATGTTCGGTGTGCATATTGAGTAGGCCTACCAATTACACTAAGGTTAAATAATTCTACAAAGTTGTTCCTTAAAACGTTAAAGGAAGTGAAAACAATGAGTTGATAACTTAATTTGTAAAACACAAAAATTCAAAATACTAAATCAGTTATGCCATACTATTGTCATTAATTGATATTCTATCTGGTGACTTCGTAATATATTTTTGAATTTCGTCACGTTTAACTCGGTTTCAATCAACTTTGCCCCCCCCCCCCCCCCCCAAAAAAAAACTTTTTAGACCTCCCCCAAGAATTTCAATGGCGCAGTCTGCGTATATGGGCAGCCCTGATATATTAGTTAGAAATATAATTTTTTTCTAAATTTCGAACTCTTGTTTTACCAAAATGTTTCACATGAAGAGACATTTAGTTGCTATATGCAGCACTAGAGCACAACATTTCATCGTGAATCAGCACTCGGAAATTGCTTCACAAAAATTGGCCGGCCAAAAATTTATCGGAAATCAGTTTTTACCTGTTGATTGTAATTTGTACATAGAAACTCTCTTGCACAATGATTAGTTTGGCTTGAGACCGGGAATTAAATTTAATGTTGATTGGCGTTTGTGAAACCGGTTATCAGGGTGCTTGCACAGTGGAGCATCCTATACTTGAGGATAGTAAAAATTACAAAATCAAATACAAGCTGCTTCAATCTATCAATTATATATATATATACATACAGGGGTGCCCACAGGGGGGGGGGGCTATGACGCAGACTGCGTCATTGAAATTCTTGGGGGGGGGGGGGGGCGTAAAGTTGATTGAAACCATGTTTAACGTGACGACATTAAAAAATATACTACGAAGTCACCAGATAGAATGTCAATTAATGAAAATATATTTATAATTATTATTATGCAATTGAATATGAATTAGCTAAAATAGTTATGTTTAGGATTTGTGCAGGACGTTATTATTCAAACTTAGCAAGACGCTAAGCGAGTGCTCTGAAAGTGGTTTATACAACTTTATTCTCCTTAAAAGTTACTAGTTAATCAGCAGAAAGAGCAATAAGTTGATTTAAAATTAAGAAAACAGATTCAGATCAGCTATGGGAGACTCATGGTTGTTCAATCTAATGGTTCTAGCTGCAGAAAAAGATGTACTTTAGTCTATTTCTAACGAAGAAATAATTGAAAGGTTTTCTGTTTTCTCATCCCAAAGACAAAAACTGCTATGTAGGGTTTAAAGAGATAGATTTAACAAGCTTAGAAGGTGCCTAGCTAACTTGTAGATGGTCACAGCCTACAAATTTAAAATGTTTGACTTCAAACTGTTGATGTTTTTCATGTATTTTACGATAACTACTTACTAATAAGTAAGAACTGCTTTTGAAAAACTTACTAAATACTAAAAATTCAGTAATTTTTCATAACTATGTCTTTATTTTGTTTTTGAAAGATACTTCTTTCGTTTGTTTTGTAAATAACTATACATGAAATGTGTGCCTTTTATGTACTTCATCCATACATAAATTCTCCCAAGATACTACACTAAGTGAATAACCTGTTGTTTAACTACTGTCCAATAAATTACTTAGTATTTTGAATTTTTGTGTTTTACAAATGAAGTTATTAACTCATTGTTTTCACTTCCTTTAAAGGAACAACTTTGTAGAATTATTTAACCTTAATGTAATTGGTACACCGAACATAAATTTATAGGTATTCCATTTTTATTGAACATTGTGTATTTGTAATAATATTTTATTGCTTAAAAACCATTTAGGTTCAAATTCTTATTTAGCTATTTTGCAATTAAGTTTATTGAGCAGAAGAAGTTCATATATTCATTTCATTGATATTTATTTTTTACTTTTACAAAAAAATGTTTCCTATGTAAAGAATCTCAAGAAATATACATACATTTTGTATATTATCGACTGGGTTTGAATTTTTTCAATAGTTATAAAAATCTCCTTTTAGTTTTAGAAAGAAGGGGCTTTTTTCGCATTTTGGGGGGGGGTTGGTGCTATATCTGTGGGGGGTGCGTCATGAGGCTTAGGGGGGGGGCACCCCTGATATATATATATATATATATATATATATATATATATATATATATTTACACCTGACCATCATTTTGGCATCCATACATTGTTGATTTACATTCGTTTGGACGTCCGTGTGTAATCGTGCATCCGTATACGGACGCTCAATTACATTCCTTAATAAAATCGTTAGAAAAGGTTGAAATAGGTTAGTTTCGCCCCATGCCTTTTCAGGCATGCCAACTTGACCCACAACAGAAATCACGTGACAATTCGTCAGTTATCATCAGCTCTACACTAGTTTGTAAAAAAAATGTTGGACGTCTGAATGTTGTCAAAATGAATTATTTTAATATACATCGAAGCTTCTGAATTATACCACCACGTAGCGCTAGTCAGATTATTCCCCTCCCGTGTGTATATTATGAAGCGTATAAATGTTGTTCATTCCACCGCGAATCTGACGTCCATCAAGTAATAGAAGATTGGCAACAACGCCTGGATGTCAACTTCGTTAGAGAATGGCTTGAGCTGACCCGGCGAGCTTCACCAAGATTATTGTAAATTTCTGTTCCTGAAATACTCCCCTGCAAGATGGTTTTTCTACAAGTAGACTATCTCATGCATTTCAGTATCACTTTTTTCTCATAATATAATGGTTCTTATTCCTGCCTGAACTTTATTTTTAAAATTCTTGAAAATTCACTTGCTCTCAATACAATTGCTATAGTTAACATTCGCCACTTTCTGAATACAATATTCCACCATTTCAATTTTTTGTTTCATGTTCATCATGACCTTTATTTTAAACTTTCATACAATTAAAATATAAGACGATATAATATCATTTATGTATAATATAATTAAAAAATAGATGAAGAATAAGAGGGGGACAAGAGAAGGACAAGAGAAGGAAGAAAAAGAGGAGGAGGGAGAAGAAGACATGAAGAAGAAAGAGGGAAGGGAATAAAGAGGACCGAGCAACCGGTGCAAGTCGGAGAAGAAGAGGAAGGAGAAGAAGAAGAAGACAGGAGGCTAAGAAAAGAAGAAAAAGAAAAAAGAAGAAGAATAAGAGGAGGAAGAAAAAGAAAAAAGAGAAAAGAGGACCGAGCAACCGGAGCAAGTCGGAGAAGAAGAAGAAGAGAAAAAAGGAGGAGGAAGAAGAGGAGGAAAAAGAAGAAGAAGAGGAGGAGGAAAAAAAGAAGAAAGAGGGAAGGGAATAAAGAGGACCGAGCAACCGGTGCAAGTCGGAGGAGAAGAAGAAGAAGAAGAAGAGAAAAGGAGGAGGAAGGAGAAGAAGAGGAAGAGAGGAAGCAGAAAAAGAAGAGGAAGAAGAAGGCAGGAGGAGGCAAAGAAAAGAAGATGATGAAAAGAAGAAGAGGAGGAGGAAGAAGAAGAAGAAAGAGAGAATAGAGAGGACCGTGCAAACGGAGCAAGTCGGAGGAAGAAGAGAAAAAGAGGAGGAAGGAGAAGAAGAAGTGAGGAAGCGGAAGAAGATGACAGATAGAAGCAAAGAAAAGAAGAAGAAGCGGAGGAAGAAGAAGAGTGGAGAAGAAGAACAAAGGAATAAGAAGAAGAAGAAGATAGGAAGAAGACAGGATAATAAGAGGAGGAAGTAGAAGAAATTTATTGGAATGAAAACTTGAAAATTGATTCAATGTCTATGTAGACACTTCGGATACTAATTCATTTTGATTGCTAACTGATATGAAATTCGAAAAATGCTCATAACTCTGTTAATTTTGGACAGATTGATTTGAAAATTCAGGGGAATGTCAATAGTATGAAGAGAAACGTTCAATATTTTTTGTTGAGTTTTTCCATGTTTTTTTCTACCTCCCCAGCGAAAAATATACAGAGCTCCATTACTATGCGGGAAGTTTCAAACGTCCCGCTACACTGAGCTGCTCCGCGCCAAGGGACAGTATTGGATAAAATCGCCCGCTTAACAATACTATTGGGTGACACCAATTAAACCGGCTAGTTCAAACGATACTATTAAACTGAAGTACTGAAGACCAGGGGCGCACCCAGACTTTTGGTTTGGGGGGCTTACCCGTCCTACCAGGTAAAATTTGGGATGGAAGGGGGTGAAATTGGGATTTTTCAGAGCTCTTTTAACAAGATTGTTGCCCGATAAAGTTTAATGAGGGGGCAGGGATTCATTACTTGACTTTTTAAAAGAGTATTTTTTTCAGAGGATGAAGCCCACAAAGGTTTGAGACCTGTGCGTGGGTAATGAGTTGGATGATAGTGATTGATGAGTTGGACCTACAGTTTTAGATGGGTTCCAAACCACCGGAAATAGTTATTAGCTATTAGTTATTATTTAATAAGCTATGGGGAAACAAAATGTGTCCATCATGAGTATTTTTTGTGCAGTGTTTCAAGAGTTCAAAATGATTCTGCCAGACTGAATACGCAACTTCTCATAAGGATATAACAATTAGAATGAATGTAGGTCCGGACTGCTTTGCTACAGAAATAAAGAGGGCGAAAGATTACAGCTATTCCATCATCCATTTAGAAATGACTAAGGTCTTCATATAGATGGTGTGAATTGAATTGAATCAATGTAAAATTATCTGAAACGTGCTACAAGATTCACTATTTTACATTTTTTGATGCCCACATGGGACTTCTGCGTAGGTAATAAAGTGAACGAAAAAAAGCCAGTCTGAACACGAATCGGGATTACCAAATCTTTAAATTGGTGAGATTTTTTACAAAAAATGACAAAATTATCATATTATAATGTTTTTTTATTGCCGGCCTAGTGGTTAACCAATTCAATTGCCAATGAAGCAAACATTTTTTTCAATTTCTCCTTTAAAACTTGTCAAATCATTTTTTGAAATGAAATATGAATGTAGCCTACTCAAAAGTCCCAAATTTTATAAAGTCGATCTTTATTGAATCAAAGCATAACTTACTGATTTTGCACAGATGCTTTCCACTTGCTATTCTTCTGTGTTCTGACCCAATTTAAATTCTGGTTTTGTAAACTCTGGGTGCTTTATTCGCAATCAATAACCAAGCTCATACCCTACAATCTCAAAAACCCTTCAATCTCAATTTCCAAAATATAATAATTCAATAATCGCAGTAGTTGATGTTTAATGTGATTTTACAGTTCATTTCACTGCGAATGCATTCAATTCACCACCTAAATGAGGGATTTAGAAGCCTTAAGTTTTCTGAATGAGTGCTAATTCATTGATCTCTTATTGAAAGAGATAGCCTCACTCTTCTGCTATATTTATTTCTGCATTGAAGCGTTTTCAAAGGAATAAGCTTTTGCACTCTTATTGAAATTTTTTCGCAAAACCCTGTAAACCTTTTTTAGAAAATTGCTAGCTGCGGACCATAACAGGTACCTGTTCAGTCACATAAGATAAGCTGCAAATTCCTAGGGTAAGGGTGACCGAATCGAAAAAGAGGTCACTAAAAAAGAGGGTTATGAGCTATCACTTGCCGATGATTCGGAACTCACCTAAAAATGTGGGTCCAATTCATCAACACATTACCCACGCACAGGTCTCAGAACTATCTGGGCTTCACCTTCCAAAAAAATTACATTATTACTGTAACGTTAAATGTATTACAGGTTTAGAAAGTTCTAGAGGCTAGAGTTCCTGTACTTATTGGTTAAAAGATTGCCAGATTGATATAAGTGAAACAAATTATTTTATTATCTTTACCCAGCGGCCGCCTGGTCGAATTTAATTCTGCCAGGCTACAAACTCTATTCCCACCTATGGTAGTCACTCATAATATTCCTCTCAATAGTGTATCGATATTGTTAATTGTTATAAACACTCATATTTAAACAAGTCTGAAATGTACAGCCTAGAGTTCGTATTATACAGTCAATTCGCTTGAAAATTATCATCATTTTGATGAGGATCTCAGGACCTGAGGGAAAGACATGAGCCCCAAAGCCCCTCTCACGTTTTGAACTCATTGAGAATTTCGATTTCAAGCCATCAAATATTTCGTGCATACTGCTGACTCAAATATCATTTTTTAAATTTCTCATTTTTCATATGGCCATAAAAAATTATCTGTTTGTGTTATGGATTAAAAATTATCTGTTTATGTTATGGATTAAAACTCACCAGTTCTGTAATGAGTGGTTTCTTATACACCAAGAACTCAGATTTTCATCCCTCAAGTATTATTACAGTGTTTTGTGCACTGCTGACTGAAATATCAGATTTTTCGACTTCTCGTTTTTCAAATGATCATAAAAATTTCAGTTGGTTTTATGGATTCATTGAAACTCACATGTATTGTAATCAGTGGGTTCTTATACATCTAGTATTCTCTTTACTTCCGTCATGAGAGCGATAGGAACACTTGAGTGTTCCCAAGCGGAAGTGGCGATTTAAAAAAAATCAATCAAAAATTTCCCAAAAATCAACTGGCAACCTTGTAATTTATACAACCTTTCAATTTATATTTAATTTATATTAATATAATTAAATTACATTAATTTAATTATAACATACTATATTAATTTAGTTTATATTTAAGTGGGTAATATAGTGAATCGAGATAATGGATAAAGAATACAAATAGAATGCACATGAAAACTATAATATAGAATATAAAACAATATAAAAATACCATTGTTCTTATATGTATCCTTTGTTTATATTATTCAGTCATACCTCAATTCAGATAGAAGCAAAGTTTAATACTTGGATAAGAGCAATTAATAAACAAAAAGAAGTTGCGTTTAAATGTGAACAATGTAAACCCGTGTTGTATTGTCGATGCAACATGACAGAGTTGCAGACTCTTTTTTTCAGTAGAGTTGTGTCTTGGCTATGTCAAGCACTTTGAATTGTCTGACGCCGATCTCAGGCCAACCAGACGTATATAAAAACAAACAAACTCTGAAACCCAGTAGCTCAGCAATCTGGCAACATTGCAGGATGTCAAATAAGCCTCAAAGTGGTAATAGATATTCAAACCGGAGTTCATCTTGAAGTCAAAATGTATGAAAGTATACTCTGGAAGTACCATTGTCTGTATTTTGAAAGGAGTTTGAATGGTCGACGGAGTGGATAAAAAAAATTGATTTTAATTTTTATGTTTTTCAAAAAACCAAAGTGAAATATCGAGGTGGAACACATACAAAACCTGATATACTTTCATGAAAAACCAATATACTCCTTGATTTCAAGGGGATGCCAAAACGTAACCAATTTGAAAAGATGCCAAAATGATAGCCAGATGTATATATATATATATATATATATATATATCTATATTCGAGTATTGGATGCTCTACTGACAAGCACCTTTACTAAAACAAAATTATTATTAGTTTCTGCACTTCATTTCTATCTTGGCTGCAAATTTTTCAATTAAATTCAATAAGCTGCTGCTACTCACTTTTCAAATTTTTTGAAATTAGTTGCCATCTCATTTAGCCTATATCTTGTCTGTAGATTAGATTTCCAATGAAATTTAGTAAGCTGCTCTGCATTCTTCTCAACTTTTAAAATATTAGGTTCTGCATTTTATTTTTATCTTGTCTGTACATTTTTCAATGACATTTAGTTACTACTTTTAGTGACTAACTTTCCAAAGTTTAAATTTATATAGGCTATTATTATTATTAACCTTTGCGTTCTGTCTTTATCTTGTATGCAAACATTTTTAACTCTTGACCTTTTAATATATACAGTTATATTATTTCATAATTGATTAACCCTTCAATGATTTGAATGTTTCTAGGCTTAATAAAATCCGTTTTTTCCTCAGTGGAGCCAAGCATTCCGGTCGGATTCCAATTGGTCAGGGATCCTATGACTGGACAATTGCTCTTGATACCTCCTACTAATGTTGGTGAGTAGTTTTTCTTACTCTATTACATTTTTAAGACGCACAATTTCTACGATAACAGCACTTTCGTCTGAATCAAGAAGGTATTGAATAGAATAGAGATTTATGTTTAACGGAAGCACTAATGATGTCTGCTATTTTTTAATAACAGATATTCATATTTTTGCTATTCAATCCAAATTTTTAGATTTATGATAAGCTTAAATTCTAGTTTCAAATTCATCCGAACAAAATGAAAATATTTACGAATACATGACTCTTGCCACTGCATGAACCGGATACAAGCATAATTATATACTAATGAAGTTTTAAGTTAGATTATGTGCTCATGAATATTATATAGCATCAGATCTCCATAAACTATAGGCACCAGATTTTCTATGCATTTTTTATATTTTTATGTGACAATTTTTCTTCAGTTTACTTTATTGTCAATTACATTACATTTGTTTACATCTGCCTATTTTATTGGAGTAAAAATATTCGTGCATACTTGTCTTAACAGGAGTGATGCTGCCATGCGATATGACGTCAGCAGCTAAGGCCACGCATATGAGCAGTGCCACTCAACCTCTGCTCGCATCCAACTCTGGTCTCACACTGATCCAACAGTTGTCCACACTGGCCAATCCCACTCAGTTTTCTACCGGATCACTTCTCATTCAACACATTTCTGGATCGAATTCGGTAAGAGCCAATCACGCATCTTACAAGAAAAAAGGAAAAATTACTCTTTTCCTTGGGGAAAGTTACATTTTGGAAGACCTAGGCTCGATTACTATAAATGCTAACCTTTTATTGTAAATTTAATATTAACAACGCAGATCGTTATGGAAGAAGAAATCCAAGAATAGTTTAAATGATTTTAGCGATGCAATCACACATGATTTGGAATAGTTTCACCATAATATTTTGTGTTGTTGATACTCATGGCATGAGTGGATGAATCTGAAACTTTTGCATAATGACTTGTGGGTAATGAGTGCATATACATGGTGGACCTGCAGTTTTAGATGGATTCCGAACTGAAATATTAGATTTTTAATAGAAGAATGCATAAAGGGAACATAGACATCTAAACAGGAAAGCTTCTTCACAGCCGATAGTATAATGAGTTGGTGAAGCATCGATCAAAAAGTGATCTACTGATGGGCTTGTTATCACTAAGAATTTTTCTAAAATATTTCATACAATATTACAATACCTCCAATCAAAGTTTGCATTTTTTGTCTCGAAATATCATTAAGGATGTTATTTTGCGTTTATTTGACCTGAAATGAAAGAAACTACAGAATTTCGTAATTAAAAAAAAAAACCTATTTTTAACTGGCACTGTATCTTTTACTTGATAGTTATAACATAGGGTCTTGTTTTGTTACATATTTAGTTATCTTTAAGAATGACGAATACACAGTCTTGAAAAAATGGTTTTGCTACAATATTATTGTCAAAAAACTGAAAAAGGTGCCAACATTTTGTCGATTTTTCAAGATGGCGGAAAAAGTGCGGGGGTAAGGATGACGGAAACTCAGGGATGTTACCTTTTCATCATTCTCAAAAACATAATGCAAGAATAGATGTATCTGATTTCATGTTTACTGAACACCTCTGGCGACAGGACAAGTTCAGATATTCGTGTTTTTCCGCTATAAGAACGCCCGGTTGTGCTGTATTGTTTGCTAGGCTGTGTCGAAGGGTCGGTGACCAAAAGCGAAGCAGAGCTGAGCTGCTCAGCACTCAAGAGAGTGTAGAGAGTGGTGGGTAAAGCAGTATGAAGCTACAAAACCAGACTCTGGCCGTTTCATAGCTGTGCCAGGATGCACAGCACAGCTTTGTCCCGGTGGCCGGGTTTTCATTAAAAGAATCGGTTCGAAAAGCTGTCCCAGCACAGCATAGCTTTCGGTGGACGGGCGTTCTTAGGATTAGGTTATTTTAAATTTTATTCTAGCACAATTTAATATATTTTAATTAAACACATAAAAAATAATATTCAACTACATACTGCTTTTTGTGATATTACTACCTGATTTGATATCCACTGAACACCTCTGGCAACTGGTCTGGTTGACAATTTCGTGTTGCTTGCCATCTGGTAAAATATATTTTGTGTTATAGAACTATATATTATTATTATTATTGTCGATAGAACTCCCAAGAGGAAGACGATAAGTATTCAATGACTCGTGGTGTATGGTATTTATTTTTTCTTCTTTGCCCAGTATTCCTTCATCCTTTGCGAGAACCACTGCTTCCTTTCTTCACTCCATAGTGGTCTGTACCGTTTAGGGTGCAGCTCTGAGAGAGTTTCCCACTTATCCACTTTTCTCCTGAATAACTCCCTGTTCAATATCTCCTGTTCATTTGTGTTGAGCGTGGTTGGATCTTTTCTAATATTTTCTAACCAGGGTCCCGGACTATATATTATTATTAGATGTAAAACTCTCAAATTGGAAGACGCTGAGTGAAGGTGGTTCATTTTTTGGACTTGTTCTTGTTTGCCCACCAGCTTTTCATGTTTTGTGTGAATTCAAATTTTCTCTCTTCACTCCATTTTGTTCCAACTGTTGGAGGTTTTGTCTCTGGTATAACTTCCCATTTATAAAGTTTTATTCTGAATTTTTTTCTATTGTAAATTTCTTTGTTGGCTGTTTTGGCCAGTATTATGTCTTTTTTAACATTTCGTATCCATTCTCCTCCATTGACAAGTGATGCTATATAGTTTACAATTCTTTTTGTTAGTCTATTGTCTGGAAGCCTCATGATGTGACCATAAAATTCAAGGCGTCTCTATAATCAAGAAATAATTTTTTCTAAACTCACACATTGAAAAAAAAAAATAGTTTGTAATTTTTTTCTCTATTCTTTACAGGTACCGCACACCCTACTACCGCACCAGAGCACGGGCTCAGTGTTGATCAGCACACAGCAGCTAAACTCAGAGCCGCAGCTGATCAATACAGCAACAGCGCATGCGCAGCACTCGACGGTGATGCTGGGCAATCAGCTGTCATCAGCTGCAGCCAGCATTGCACCACAGCAGCAGCAGCAGCAGCAGTTGAGTCAGCTGACGACGACCACCGAACACCATGAGAGTGTCACCACTTCCACTTCAACCACACTCATGACTCAGAGCCACACTCCGCAGCTAGTGTTTGATCAGCAGCCGCAGCAGCAACAGCCGTCAACTCAGACGCAGATTGAACAGGCTCAGGTAATTATAATAACAAATATTTATTTTCTTATAAGAGAGAGTAGGGTGTGTGTGTGTATTTGTCACTCTTACGGATTCACAAAAATAGCAATAATTTGGAACACTAAATTTGGCTCAAAGCTTCCTCTAAACTCATGAACCTCAAAGCCCGATTCTTTATTTTACTTTCAGACTTCAAAGTTTGGATGCAGGAAGCTCATGATATTGAATAATTAGACGAAATTGTCAAAACCACATTTATTAAAAAATATTGAGAAACTAGTTTCGGTTGTTATACCATTATCAATCTCAATCAAACTAAAACTAAAGTACAGAGAAGCTTAATATATACTGAACATGGAATGATACTAATCCATATTAAGCGAGAAAGAGGCTAAGCGAGAAAGAGGCTGACCATCATCAAAGGTTGTGATTGGCTGACAAGTCACGCCCCCTGGTGGGAGGAGTAACAAGCAAAAATACGAGCAAATCCTCCCACCAGGGTGCGTGACTTGTCAGCCAATCACAACCTTCAATGAAGGTCAGCCTCTTTCTCGCTTAGCCAAGAGTATCATTCAATATTCAGTATAAATTAAGCTTCTCTGTACTTTAGTTTTAGTTTGATTGAGATTGATAATGGTATAAAATCCGAAACTAGTTTCTCAATATTTTTAAATAAATGTTGTGATAATTTCATCCAATTATTCATTATAGTTACCTTCCACAATATCACCTTCACCACTACAAAGAAAGCTAATGATACATGATACATCACTATGATGCAAAAAAACCAAGTCACTGCCAAAGTAACACATGTGTTCCATATCAATATTGCAGCTCTTAATTCCCTTTTTGGAATTGTATTGGCATTGGCAGTTGAAACCCATATATCACATGTTTAATTTAAACATTCCGTTGCAAAGCACGGGTAAACAACTAGTCAATAATATAATAGTCATCAACTAACTTCTGCAACTGGTTCAGACAAGTTCAAACTGATTGAAAAATCAAAAATACTTCAGTAATGTTGTTTATAACAGGGCGAGATTCAATTTCAATTTCTTAATTGACAAAATTAACGAAATAATTATAGTAATAACTTAAATTTCTACCATTCTTTTTCATACCATCAGCCAAGCACAGCTTGTTCATCATAATCCAGTTGATCAATTTCAAAATAGAATGAAAATATAAAATCCTATGCAAAATTTGAATTTTTCGGAAGCACATAATCCAGTTGATCAATTTCAAAATAGAATGAAAATATAAAATCCTATGCAAAATTTGAATTTTTCGGAAGCACATTAGAACCAGAATGTCAGGTGCGAGTACCTGGTCTTTATAGTGCCTTAATGTGATCCAGTCTTGCTTTAATGTGATCCAGTAACATTTTGGTTTTATAATATTTTTTATTGCATTTGTAAATTTCCTTATCATTCCAAATTTCAATAAATATAATGATTTTGTATTTTAAAACAATCCTATTTCTATTTAATTCAGCAGCAGCACCAGCAGCAGCACCAAGAACCAAGTCACCAACAGCAACCGCTGAGCCAACAACAACCGTCGGCAGCAATGAGTCAGCACCAATCTCAGCCGGCTGTCAACACTCTGTCCATTTCGACCACCACTACAACGACCACTGTTCAGCAGGAGAGTTTGGCCGTTTCAGCCGCAACTGCTGATCTCCCATCGCCGCAGCCTGAATCAGCTGCAGTGCCATCAGCATTATCTGACGCAGCTCCTGATCAGCAGCTGCAGCAGTCAATGGTGGCGACCGTTGCTCCTGTTCAGCTGCATGCTGAAACGCAGTGCGGAAGTGACGACAACGATTCACAGCCGGCCGTTGTCGTTGAGAAGAAGTCACAGGTATGTCTGCTTAATTGCCCCATTTTTCTTGTATTTTCCATGTTTGCATAAAGCTAAAGATGATAACATGTTATTATGTGAGAGTGAATTCCAAGAGTCTTGTTATATGAGAGATTACCAAGTTGTCCCATAGTGTCCGACAATGTCTTGTGTGAATGATGTGAAGTTTCATCTTCAGCGTGAGTGCACTGTTGTGGTTATTATTTATTTGGATATCTCACCTGTTCTTGGGATAGCTACGATAGTACCATTGCTTTATCCCAACCTATTATATGGGAAGCAGATTATATAATATGATAAATTATATTTTATTTTTATAACCATTATATCGAAGGCAATCATTCAGTTTGTGCAGGCTAATATAGTGCATTCTTGTGCTTTCCTTTGTCCCGTGTTGGAAAACATAGCTTGTTAAACCGGGGTTACCTAGCTCCGCACGTTTTGCATAGCGCACTGTGCACCAGTATTGCCAGACCCAAGCCAAAGAATTGTGGGGATTCGGCTCAAAATGACCGTTCACAACAATTAAACGTACAGTAGTAATTAAACATACGGTAACTTCAAGCCAAATTACCCAAAACGTTTTATATTTTTAGCTTGCGTAAGGTAATTCAATTCAATTCCTTATTTCCAAGTAAAATAACACTTTACGTGCAAAATATGATCAATGGAAAACCATTTCCCCGCATGGACTAATAAACATACTGGTAATACTGGTGTAAGGTAATACTGGTAATACTGGCGCTATGTCAGAAGTGCGGATCTGGAAAAACCTGGGAGCATAAGCAATCAAAGCCTAGAGCATGTTGCGCAATCAAATTTATGCTGTGGATTTCGCATAGACACAGAAGAGCAGCGAGTGATAAATACGTCAAGACTCATTGATCAAACTCTTGAACATTTTATAAAACTATTCATTCAATCTGTTGCAGTATTGATTTGTTGCAGCAGTAATAGCTTGTCTGAACACTGCCCTCTCAATTGCATTACATTTTTTTTCTGCCGATGATGCCCACATGAGTCTAGAGACTTGTGCGTGGGGAATGAGGTGGCTGGGTGAATGGCGAGAAACATCCGTGGCTGAATGAGGTTTGAGCCAAGGCTGCAGGAAGCGAAGCCAGTCAGAGTTTTATCTAATCACAGACAAGCGCTCCAACCAACTGCGCTACCAGAGCCGCCAAATACTGTAGTCTAAGTACAATAGGCTACTGTAATTTTCCCTAATGCTTGGCATTTTTCTCATTATTCCATTACTGGGGGCAATCCTTGAATGAATGAGCTTTGAAAATTATGTTTTTTATAAATATTTCATTTACACATTAAATTAACCTAACATTTACCATTTATACATGACATTTATATAAAAAAATATTATATATACGTTTTATATAATATAAAACATATATTATGGGAACCTCTTATATTATGGGAACCTCAATATAATTATTATTAGGGAACCTCTCCCGTGTCCTGTTTGAACGGATATTCCGGTGATGAACTGGATGCGGCAAGTGATTGCGAAACAATCGCCGACGAGTCGCAGGACGCAACATTCCAGGATGCAGGCAACCAGACAGAATCGCTGTCACCAGCAGCAGATACTCAGGAAACTGCACCTGCAACTCCTTTGGCAACCCACAGCGATGGAAGCGACTCAGTTGACGCAACTGATACAACCAGGTGGACAACTGAGGACACTAGTTGTGCAACTGAGGCAAACAGTTGCCCAAAAGTGGAAGCAACCAGTTGCACAACTGACGAAACCAGTTGCACAACAGTTGAAACGACCGTTGTCGAAGACACCATGCAACTTAATGGACTTGAGCTGTTGTCTTACAGCATTGAAAAGTTTGTTTCTGCTTCTGTTGATAACAATCAGACTGATTGTAATCCTATTACAACAGAAAATGAGAAAGTTGCATCGACTGCGAAAGACAGCGGTGGATCGGTGAAAGCTGTAAGTATAATCTGGCTTTTTTCATGTTTCTTTTAATAATAGTAATATTGATGAGTGATCAATTTATTAGGCGCACTATCAATGCAGGTTTCAACGTTATTTAGTACTTTTGCTGTGGAATACATTCAAGCGGGAGACAGTATATGCCGTAGACCAAAAGCTTAGAGTTGATCTATCAGTGAGAATATAACTAGAGAAAGCAAACAGCTGCTCTCACAGCTCATGTAGAGCGATATAGCTCTTCTCGCAGCTCGTCTAGCTAGAATCTACAGTCGTAGATCTAGTCTACGCTATTGCTCTATGGAAACTAGTGCCTATCGATTGGATGTACCTTTGAAAGAAAAAAATTGTTTGTATGAATAGCAGAAAAAATAGGTTGATGGGATTAGCTAAAGTTAATGTAGTAAACTCTAGCGATCACCGTAGGAGATTAAGTTTAAATAGAAATTAACAGACTGTCGCCTAATTTGTCTGCAAGTTGGCGTAAATTCTGCACTGTTTTTCAATTAGCAGCCATGAGAATCACCGTAATTCTATCCACCCGTTTTATTTGATGACCGGTGACCACCACTTGTTGATATTCTCTTTCATTCAAATTCTACTATGTAGCTTAGAAATATAATTTATTATAACAAATCTATTGATTCTTGTACTGAATGGAGTTTTATAAATATACGTTTAACACTGTCAAGTGGCTTTTCTTGTTGAGAAAATGTTACACGCAAAAATTGAAGTTTTCATTTATAGTGGGTCTACTAAAACGATATTATTCAATATTTCTGGTCGTTAAGTGCTTTTCATCGTACAAGTGGGCTATTCATTTCAAGAAATAGCATCTATCTACTTCAATCGTTTATTAATAATTGACTTTCAAACTTTAAATTTTCTCAATCATTCTAGGAAAATGACCATTAGTATTTAAATTTTCTTCAGTTTTCCTCTCTTATTTTTCTATCCCCCATTTTTTCTGTAACTGTTTGGTTACAAGAATAATCTTTCAAGACCTTGATGACAGCAAATCTTTTTCTTGTGACGTCTTTCCTTTCTGTTTTATTACTTATTGCTAGAGAGGTCGTGCTAGAACTAGTGTTTTCAGTGAATATCACTTTTGGATCATCTAGCCTATTGTGTGTTTATCAGTTTAAGCTATGTGTCCGATTGTACATTTCTTTATTCTATTGAGTGGCTCAAACTGCATGCAAGTATTTGGGATTTAGAACGGTATTATTATAATCATGTGAATTGAAAAGTGATCAATTTTTAATCACTTGTTGAGATTCATATGAAAAAATTTTTGAATGATTTGCATGGTGAAAAATGGGGATCAATGATTTTGAACGATGCTTTCCATGTTCCAAAATTTCCCCATTATCAAAAGATTGGATTTCTTGGATGCTTTTGAGGGAAAAGGAACAATAAATAAACTCAAATTCCAAAGATTTTCTGATTGAACAATGAAATGATTTAATGGAAATCTACTGAAATACAGGTAGATGATCTTTCCAGTAAAAAATGATTCAAAATTTCTACCACCAAAAAAATAAATTGGAATAAATTTTCAAAGAATTGTAAAAGTATTCGAATCAGTTGAATTTTATATACCATATTTGACATGCTTGATAAACTTGAATTGTGATGAAATGAGTTATTGAAGTATGGAAGTAAGAATTTTCCAATCTGTTTGGAGTGGCATAAAACTAGAAAAGTTTTGTCTCACAGAAAATGATTACTATCATATTTATTGTCATGGAAAACAATTTTTGCTTTCACTCAACCAACCCATCTCATAATAATTTATGGGTAAAGAGACGAGAATATGAAATGAGTTTGAAAAAATTTCATTGAGCAAGATAAATTAAAGGAGAAATCTTTCCGAAAGTACTGCATCGAACACACACAAAAGAAGTTTATAATGACTGGAGTAGGTTCCTTACTAATTTATGATACTTATTGCCAATATGGATGGTTTATATTATGAAAACCCCAATCTGTTGTTTGCTACTCACCTAATTTCTCAATGAAACAATGATGACCACTTTCAAATTGAATAATAAAGTGTGAAATAAGAAAATTTTGTAGTACAATCAAGATTTCAGAAACCATTTTTGACACACATGATTTTTGAACAGAAATGATTCTATGAAATTGAGGATATTTGCTAGATCTTTGCACAATCAATAAACACAAGTAAGAGAAAGTTGAGAAGACAATTAATTTTGGAAGCATGGATAATTTTTCTTACAATTTCCATCATATTTATTTAGAAGGTCATAGATTTTATAATGGAAAATAATTGACAATCTGAATAGGATTGTTATTGTAACTTATATCTTGTAACTGTAACTCAATCGAACGTTACATGAAACATGAACTAGAAAAAAAAACAAATAATAAACTGCTTGAGTAGAATTGAACTCAGCTATTCAATAAACAATTCAAAAGACGTTTTGAATATTGAGCTTGTTTGAAAGAATAAGCTGATAAATCAAGATTTCGAGAAATTGTTATGTTATATTAGGCCTAAAGCCATATATCTTCAATACATCAAAGCATTGGAGAAATTGTTATTATAGCTTCTTCAAGTCATGAAGATATTGAGGAAATGGTTATTAGTCTCTTCATTGTAATAATAAATAGCTACCAATACAACACATCAACAATATTTTCATGAACCTTGTGACTGCTATAATATTGAATTTGGCATTGCATTAATCAACTTCTTTCAAGCGATTTCGCGGGATTCGGCTCGTACGGTAATAAATTCGGCTGTATGGTGGTTGAGTGTAAGCGAAATAAAAATCCTCATTGGAGGATTGATTTGGTATAATTCGATTTATATCAAATTGTCGGCCGTTGAGACAAAATGCAATATTATTAATAACCGGTATGGGCAAAGGAGAAGTAAAGAATGAATAATAAAAACATCCAAAGTGTGGGTAAGTAGGGAAAATATTTATTTCCTAAGAAACTTGCATGATGTCATCCAGGCTTAAAATTATCATCAAAAAATGCATGCTCCTACAACTTTATCTGGATGAAAAGTTTTTATAGATGTTCAATTGATTGTTTTTATCAATTGGGTACCGTAACTGGTTTAACTTGGTTTGAGGGTTTATTTAATATAGACCTTACAACACAACTCTACAACAATGTATTAAATTAAAGTTTGTGCGATGTTCTTATTAACTTTTTCATTCTTTCTCTTCAAGCTACTATCTATTTTCCAATAGATTATGAAATAAGCTATCAATTTTTATGGTAGGAATAGCCTATAGACCTATCCTACCAATACTATTTTCACAATAGAAATAGTTGATGATCCTTATCAAAAATTGGATCATCAAGTATTTAAATTTAATTTATAGTTAGCTACACTCAATACCTCATTTAATGGGTTTTGCCTTCCAGAATGCCATTAGAGACGCCAGAAAAGACATACCGTATCTAGTTATTCAGTTGTTTAGGCTACAGGAGATTTCTGATTCTGAAAACATGGAACGTTTTTTTCTGCTAATAAAATACACTGGCATAGCGCAATTTTTCACACAAGAAAATTGTCTTGGCAATATTACAAAATTATTTTATATGTCTAGTATTACATTAGTAGTACATAGGTAGCCTACATTTTGGATATAGGCCTACCAGGGTTTTGTATTATCCGAATGGCCTTTGAACCTATCATGACAGTAACCTATGAGTAGGCTTCATAGGCTATATTGTTCTCATAGGATATATTGCTCTCATAGGCTACATCATTTAGGCTAAGTGGCTAATATTGCAAGTTTTTTACGAATTCAAACAATCTATTTGAACCATGTGGGGCGAAGGCAGAAAACCAAGAAATTTTCTCTGAAGGGGTCGAAGGGGTTGTTACCAACTAAAAATGCTCCTCTCACCACCTATAAGTGACCTAATTATGAACAATAATTATTAAAAATTTTACCAACTAAATTTCAGTAATAAAATTGAAAAGAATCACTATTGAAATAGACAGCTGGCATACATTAATTTTAATAACTTATTATAAAGTACCGTATCTCGGGAGATATAATAAAATAAAATATACACAAAACCGGATGTAAATCTAGAGTTTTCAACACACTTATCTAGAGAAAAGTGTGTTGCTGTGGTCTTTTCTTGCTTTTTTACCAAAAATGCTTCTAGGCCTTTCAACGCTGTAGTATATTACCTATACCTATATCTCGCCATTTCTTATTTAATTCAGAAGTTTATTAGAAATTTAGCTTTACTCTGTAGAATTTTCTTGTTATTGAAAAAGTAATGTAGTCTAGATACCCTAAAGTAAGATGTTTTTTAATAACCTATACCGTTTGCAAAAAAAATCCGAGTGAGGTTGGCAATACTGAAATAATGGCGCCAAGCCGCCATTGAACCTTTGAGCCAGGTAAAAAATTCTAGAGCCAGTCTCGTATCACAACCATTGTTGTCAGAGTCAGTTACATTATCAGTTTTGTTCTTGGATACCGTGACGTTCACTGGAGCAATTACGGTGAGGCCAAGAATACTATAATATCTTTAATGAGATCATTAAAAGGGGATAAGTTAATTATTTTATCAAGTTATAGGTCTAGCTATACGAAACAATAAGCTAGGGACAATAATGGTTTACAGAAGTAGACTAGGTTTAGTTGTTCATGAGCTCGTGAGTGTTTAGAAAGAACGAGTAAGCTTCACCCCCTTGTTCTTAAAAATTTCTGGATTCGCCCTCACATGAAAATAATCCATTGAAGTAGAAAACAGTATGAGAATAATTATTTAAATATGCAATAGGCCTACTTTGAATAAAATTATAGCCTTCCGTAAAAATAATACGTGACCTATAGGCTACGTTTGTCAGTGTTGTTATTGGTTGAGTTGTTTCGTTGGGTAGGGAATGAGATTGGATAACCGGTAGGCCTAGATCTTCTGTATTTTGATAGGCCTAAAATGTAATGTTAATAGAGAGTTGATATTAGCAAAATATTGCGATGCTAGAATCACGAAATTCATATCGATAGTGTAAAGGCGATGGATCGCGAATCGCTCATGACGACGTCATTCATAGACTTTGATGTAATTTGCAATCGGCGATCCATCAATCAATCGCTGTTACACAATCAATATGAATTTCGTGATGCAAATATCGCTATAAATATTGATAGTCGAAGGGTCTTCAAAAGCCTAATGTAGGTCTAATCTGAAGCCGTAGAATCGCCAGATAAGAATGAAATAAGTTTAATTCTTGTACGGTATAGGAATTTATTGTTGTTTATTTGCAAAAAATATCGAGTTTTCAATGTTGTCTGTGCTGCATTACAGGAAATTGCGATTAAAGAGGAGGACAGTGAAGAAGAAGGAGAAGAAAAAGAAGAAGAAGGAGGAGGAGAAGAAGCGAAAAAATGCGAATCTTCTGAAATGGCAACGAAAGAAGAGGAAAAAGATACGACGGAAGAATTGGGTGGAAAATTCAATGGTTTGAAGTTGTTGCTGAGCGCTCTTGCACATCAAAGGGACGTTGAAGGTGATGAACCTGACGCTTCGGAGTTCATGCAGGTAGGCTGTTTTATAATTTCGTGTTTGTTCAAAATGAATTGACCGAACGTCTCAGTTTTAACTCGCGACCGTTTGGTATTTCGTCTGCCCGTCTGTGTGTCTGTTTCTAACACGATTACGGCCAAACGCCTTGACCGATTGTCGTGAAATGTTGTCTAAATGAAGTGATGTAGGCTATATGTAACTTATAAGTGTTTTCCAAAAAATGCCCCCCCATCATTTTAGAAGGTCAAATTTACCCACCGATTATTAGTGTCTGATTTAGGTGCGGGTAGTTTTAAATCAATATTGAGACGATTCGACAGGGGGTTTGATCCCTGACTAAATAAAATTCGATGAACCAAACCAGGGGGTGTTAGAGAAGGGGTATCAAAATCTTAAAAAATCTTTAAAATTGAGATTTTTTGTGGATTTTTTTTTGGCTGAGTGAAATGATATATAATAAGTTCTTGGTGAATTAACCGATAGCAAGGTTGGCAAGGGGGGTGAGAAAATGTCAAAACTCAAAAATTGAGATAATTGGGAAATTCTTTTTCTCGTCAAAATCTGTATCCATTAAACATTTTTTTGAAAAAATAACCACTTTTCGCTAAGGCGAAAAACTAAATTCCATTGAAAGAGTGGTGGGGAGGGGGGGGGTAGACAAAGTTTAAACTTCTTTCTTAATGGCTAATTTTTATATGGTTTTGGAGTTAGGCCTAAATACCGTACTAAGAGCTGTTGAGAATATCCATAGTAATTTTTTGTTAGGTGTAAGGTGCAATTTCTAGGAGGCGACAAAAATGTTGACTCCTGGATTTCTTGTTCCATGACGAACTGCGTTGTTAATATTAACTTTTGAAATTTGACTGCAAGTCGTTGAATTCACTTCAAAAGTTAATGTTGACCTTTTCAATTATTGATTTTTGCGGGTTTTAAGCAGCGAAAATTGAGTCAAAAGTGCACTTGAACTTGTTTCAAAAATATCATCACTTTGAGGAGTGTTGGGTGATTGAGGTCTGCTATTCACAGAACTACAAGTAAGTTTCGAAAATAAATAGCCTGTAGTAAAACCTTTCACATGTCACATCGAGATCAATATAGTGACCGACCTCTCCGGATCTGGGAAGTCCATTTAAATGTAAGGCCGTAAAATGCCTTAAATAGCTAAAGTTTGTTAATTCACTTGGAATATTATATGAAATTTTTATAAAATAACATGCTTACATCGGTCTAGGCACATAAGGGCTGGAATGCATTAGGACGTTTCACACACATCTTCTTACATCAATACCGGCCGTACGATTTCAGCCGCTCGGTTGATCTCGTACGGAATGGACAAAAGTGAACAAATTTTATTATGAACTCTGAACGGTTTTATCGGGATAGATAAAGATAAAATTACTTTATTTATATAGACAGAGACAGAGAAGTCTCTGAAGAGGAAAAGCAATGCAAATAGATAATGCATTGAATAAACAATGCAAATTATTGTACGGGCAATTTCGATGTGTTTGAAAATGCCAACAGGTTTTCTATACCTCTACCAATTGCCTACCGAACGGCGGCCATCCTGGTCGAGACATTGGACGACTGCTTCACGGCAACGGACGGTTGTCATTACCGTTCGGCATAATATCGATGTGTGTGAAGACCCTAATTTATTTCTTCACACCACTTGGAATGTGGACCGTTCGAGATTTTACCGTACAGATGAAATCGATGTTTGTGAAACGGGCCTAAGAAAGGCAAACTAACCATTAAAGTTGTTAAAACCTTCAATTGTTACAAATAAATTTTTTCCGCGGTACGTCCGATAAGGGGAGGTATGGATGACAGGATTTACTGTAGGTAGTAAGGACATTAGTAGATAGCCTACAATGTAGTAGGCTGCATTCAAGATGAACTTAATTCTCAAGTTTTTGGGCAGAAAATCTACAAATTTTGAGTCTTCTACTTTCATTCTGTATTTAACCCTAGGTACCGATTTACAAGCATTTTTTAAACAATCTTACCGCTCTTTCAGTCACCGTTTTCAAATTTAAATTCAAATTTATTCAAAATACATAAACTTACAATTTAACTACATTTACAAAGAGCGCAAAATGAATCTCAAATTATAGGCTAACTACTATGGAACCTAGACTTACCACATAACTTGTGAGTAGGATTACTTGTTTCCTATGGGGGTAAATTCAATGTTAATCTGTTCGTTGATGTGATTAAAGTGTAGTTCAATGTGATTTGTGCTGTCGACTAGCTCAAGCTCAACAATCCTGCAATATTTCGTTTTATTTTCAGGAGTCTTCTGCTCTGAGTAATAAGCGCATGACGAAATTTACAAAAACTCCCCAGGAATCCACAAGTGGTTAGTATATTCGTTTGAGTGTTAACAAACCGATTTTTGCATACGGGTAATCATACAAAATATGATGAAAGACTGCTTTTCTTCTTACTACTATCAACGTTAAATTTTCACCTTGAGCTTATTTTTCCTCCATCTAATAACAATTTATATATTTTTTCATTATAGCTATATAAAGCTATTTAAATATTTTATCATTACGGTATAGCTATATAGCCTAAAGCTGTTTAAATATATTTTTTTATTTTTTCAATATCTTTCATTATTTTTTCGTCTCTTCTTATCTTATTGATATCTTCGAAAAATTTTATTATTTTCTCCTTCGTTTTGTGGATTTACAAAACAATATGGTATTTCATTAAAGCTCTTCATAGTGTTCTAAGAGCTTTTTATGTAAATAAATAACATTCCCATAACTTTTATATTGTGTCAGTACCGTACAGATTTTGAACTAATCCTATATTTGTAGTGAATTTATATCTTTAAAAAAATTGTATTATTTTATTTTTATGGATTTTGGAATGAATATTTTTTATTTCATTAAGTCTCATCATAGTGTTCAATGAGTTTTTTTTTAAATAAATGACGAACCTTAAACTTTGGTGTTTTGTCAGTATGGGTTTGAAATTATTCATATATTTGTAGTGGATTGATATCGTTGAAAAATTGTATTATTTTCTCTTTCTTTTTGTCGATTGTCAAAAGATGATTATAAGTCATTACGGCTCTCCATATGTGAGCTTTTATCAGAAGATAAATAATATCCTACCTAAAAATTTGGTATTTTGAAATTAATCCTACATCTGTGTTGAATTCACACCACAAAATAGTTTTAAAATTGTATCTTTTTTCTAACACTGTAGAAAACTTTATAGACCTTGAAACATTTTACTTTCTAGCACACCAAATTTATAATTATTGGTAATATTTCACTTTATAACACCTCATATTTATAAATTATGAAATATTTCAGTTTTCTACCACGACAAATTTATGAATCATGGAACATTCCACATTTTGATACTATTCATACAATTTGAAATATCTCACTTACTAACACAAGTTCTGTATCAACTTGCGCAGCAGTGTGCACAGTATCGCACACCTACAAGTCAAAAGAGTCTGAGGAAGAAGTTCGCCGTCTGATCGCCAGCAAACGGCAGCGTGACTACGATTACTTGTATCGATATCGTCCGCTGTCTCCGTGCGATGAGGCCGAGCAGAATATGCGCACGCAGCTGGCCGAACTTAGGAAACTGTATCGCGAGAAACAGCGCGAACTGTCCAAACTGTCGCCCGCGTCGCAGTCGTCAACCTCATCAGCTTCCTCTCGCCGGCTGCATCGTCGAAGTCGCGGACGTCCCCGAAAACACTCCTCGGGAAAGAACTCATCGGCCGAACGCTATATGTCACCACATGATAAGGTTAGTGGGTGGTCTCAGTTACATATTCAAAAAGAAGGAAACGATTTCTTTTATTCATTTCATTATTCCAGAACGTTATTCATAGAACATCCAAACATTATTTATAGAAGGAGTAATGTTGAAATTTTTTAAACGAACTCATAGAAGCTCCAAACATGGCCGCATTGGCGCTGCTTTTTATAGTAAATTAGCAACTACGCCACATGAACGATTATTGTGTGCTTCAGTTTATTAAATTAGCATTTTAATTTACAAAGTTGTCAATTATTACAATCACAAATAAAATTAGTATGGAAAGTTTGAAGTTTCAAAATTTGTAAGGCTTTATGTGCAGCACTTTCGATACAGTTGGTTGAGAAATTTTAAGTTCCTTTCTTGCTCATGAAGTGCATTTCTATGAGCTCAAAAAGACAAAATGTGGTGCCATCGTCACTACTGTTGAACAACAGCGTCAATAGGGCTGTAATTGAAACTTCTATTCTATTTTTAGCCTGAAAGTTTGTGATATTATATATTTCAATTTTATTGTATTCAAATTATAAATAATATGATAATGAAATGATACATGAAAGTTATGATTACATGATTAATTACTAGTGATGGGAGGAATGATGATTAAATGATAACAAAATTAATAAAATGATCACATTTTGTTAATTCAACCGATTTCCGCTCAACCAAAAGTAACACACAGCCAACTACAATAAAATTTCATCCCAACAATAATATTTCTCCAATTATAATACAGCTTAAGACTTATATTTGTATTAATTCAATGCGTTTTGTTTGTAAATCTCATATTGTTCTTCAAGATGGATCTTCAACATCATAATTTCCAACTACAATAAAATTTCATCCCAACAATAATATTTCTCCAATTATAATACAGCTTAAGACTTATATTTGTATTAATTCAATGCGTTTTGTTTGTAAATCTCATATTGTTCTTCAAGATGGATCTTCAACATCATAATTTCCAACTACAATAAAATTTCATCCCAACAATAATATTTCTCCAATTATAATACAGCTTAAGACTTATATTTGTATTAATTCAATGCGTTTTGTTTGTAAATCTCATATTGTTCTTCAAGATGGATCTTCAACATCATAATTTCCAACTACAATAAAATTTCATCCCAACAATAATATTTCTCCAATTATAATACAGCTTAAGACTTATATTTGTATTAATTCAATGCGTTTTGTTTGTAAATCTCATATTGTTCTTCAAGATGGATCTTCAACATCATAATTTCCAACTACAATAAAATTTCATCCCAACAATAATATTTCTCCAATTATAATACAGCTTAAGACTTATATTTGTATTAATTCAATGCGTTTTGTTTGTAAATCTCATATTGTTCTTCAAGATGGATCTTCAACATCATAATTTCCAACTACAATAAAATTTCATCCCAACAATAATATTTCTCCAATTATAATACAGCTTAAGACTTATATTTGTATTAATTCAATGCGTTTTGTTTGTAAATCTCATATTGTTCTTCAAGATGGATCTTCAACATCATAATTTCCAACTACAATAAAATTTCATCCCAACAATAATATTTCTCCAATTATAATACAGCTTAAGACTTATATTTGTATTAATTCAATGCGTTTTGTTTGTAAATCTCATATTGTTCTTCAAGATGGATCTTCAACATCATAATTTCCAACTACAATAAAATTTCATCCCAACAATAATATTTCTCCAATTATAATACAGCTTAAGACTTATATTTGTATTAATTCAATGCGTTTTGTTTGTAAATCTCATATTGTTCTTCAAGATGGATCTTCAACATCATAATTTCCAACTACAATAAAATTTCATCCCAACAATAATATTTCTCCAATTATAATACAGCTTAAGACTTATATTTGTATTAATTCAATGCGTTTTGTTTTGGCATTAGCTGTAAGCCTTTATTAATTGTAATTTTCATGTGTGTAATAGAAACTTAAAAAACACTTCAAGTGGAAATTAACTCACGTTATGGCGTGACGGCCGTTACACTCTGTTGTCAAGAGCATCGTCAGTACACTGATTTAAGGCATGAGTTTGAGGGTTATGGATGTTGGAATGGTGATTGGGTGGGGGATGAGTTGGTGGGAGGTTTGAAATTGGGATTGTTTTGTCAAAGAGGGTATGTGAGAAGAAGTTAAGTTGATCATTTAAAATGTTGTCAGGTTGCTGCTTTGCGTGTTTGTAAATCTCATATTGTTCTTCAAGATGGATCTTCAACATCATAATTTCATGTATGTATTTGAAATAAATAATTTGCAATCACTATTTCTAATTTTTCAGGAGAAATCTGTAGAACGACTTCGTTCAACATCGCCCAAACCGCAAGAGGGTGATCTCTCTCCTCCAGTGCTTGAGCCTTGGAGTGCGCTGCCCCACTGTTCTGACTCCCGCATTCCTCCCGTCTTAACTCCGAGCGGCAATCAGCTGACTACTTCTGAGACACCTCTCGACACTTCCCACTCACATCAGAATGTGAGTGTTGTCATTTCGCTTAATATTCTTGTCTGGCTTCTGATTCTAGATTCTGTTTCATCTGAATATTCTGTTTCATTCTAAATATTAATTGTTTATCATATATTTACTGTAGGTATGGACATTGATTGTAATTTTCGAATTAATTCATTTGAAGGACCATTAAAACCCCTAATTCAAAATTAAAAAACTAAAATCCCTTATTCAAAATTATTTTAAAAGTGTTTTATGACATCACGTGCACCAATTGATGTTTTATCTCCGTTTGGCCGTATTTGCTAGCTCATGATGCATCTCCTGGTACACCCAGGAAACGAACTAGCTTTACTAACAGCCAAATTTTTACCCGTAAGGGTCTCCCCACCACGAAAAGCCATACGAATTTACTTTACTTTACCCAAATCTTTCATCGTTATGTTCACTCTGGAAAAGACACTCATGATTTTTAGTTGAAAAAGAAACACTTATTGATTGAAATTTGAAGGAATTGCACATCTAGTCTGGTACGATTTATCACTGAACAAAGGGTTTGAAAAATGGTAAACATATCAACTTTTCTTGAAAACTTGAGACCCGAAAATTCATAGTTCACGTTACTACAGCTGAGCATGATTATTTACAAATTAAATGACACAAAACTCGTTTTAAAATGAATCAATTAACAGTTTCATCATACAAAATGCTATTGTTTTACATGAATTGAATAAAATTACATTAAATCTGAATAAATTACATAAAAATTACAATAAATTTATAGCAAATTTATAGGGCAAATTTATAGCATAATTTATATACTCGGTAAATGAGTTTTATGATTGGGCAACATGATCCATATTTTATGTTTCAGTGTTTATGTTTTTATTGAATTTTGGACTCATCCTCTGTCTGGTATCTTGACC
Source organism: Conomelus anceps (assembly GCA_948455865.1). Taxonomy (NCBI): domain Eukaryota; kingdom Metazoa; phylum Arthropoda; class Insecta; order Hemiptera; family Delphacidae; genus Conomelus; species Conomelus anceps. The sequence goes on along the minus strand of OX418225.1, from coordinate 32,870,589 downwards.
GGATGTTATTGGGATGTAATTATATACTAGACCTTAGCCACAGACCTGCTCCTCTCCTCAGCGCCTCCAAGCGGCAGACTAAAGAAGTAGCTTTTTTCCTGCGTCTGAGTTTTGACGTTAGCCGAAGCCATAGACCTGCTCCGCTACTCAGCGCCACCTAGTGGCAGACAAAATAAGTAACTTTTTTCCTGCCGCTGACGGATGCTCGATTGCAATTCTTATTTTTCTTTTCAATTATTCTTTTCTGGTAACTTTACAGGCCAATGTCATAATTCACTTTATCTATGTCGTTTAATGGTAAATTAGCTTGACGTATGTTTTTTATGCATCAAAATAAAGGTATGAGGTGGTTCAGTCACATCTAGCCAGGTTAGGTTAGGTTTGGTTATGCGCGCTTCGCGCGCACTTCATTTAGGGGCGGTAGTGTTTTTGAAATGTTATATTCACTTGGTTTACATTGTTTTAAAATTTGGAACTCCTCACATGTTTGCAAATTATGAATTTTTCAAATGAAAATATAAATTTTCATGAAAAATGTTTTTTTCGAAAATTTCAATTTTTCTGTGAAATAATCGCGACCCCCAAAAAATTTCAACGGATTATTGCCTCCTGGGGTGTGTAGATGTCACAAAAAATCACCACAAAATTAAACAAGTAACGTTTCTATTATAATTACCCCAATTTTATTTGATTTAATTCGATCTCATATTATCGAATTGTCGGAACTACCACTTCAAAAAGCATGATAAAACAATTAAAAGTTAAAATTTTGTTATTTGTTTAACGATAATTTTGTTAGAAATTTTATGATATCTCATAACCTCAACAACTTAGTGTTTACTATAAAAATATACCGTGATTGGCTCCATTTAGTTGTTTTATCTGCCGCTTGAATGTGCTGAGGAGAGGAGCAGGTCTTTGGCTAACGTCAAGTGTAATTTATATCTATCTATCTCTATCTAACAATAATTATTATTTTTTTGGCTTGTTCAAAATCCAACTTTGAACTCATTTTAGACTGTTTTAAATAGTTGATAGGGATAAAATTGGCTAAGTTTGGAATTACAATACTTTCTCTTTCAACAACACAAGATAAATTTATGTATGATTTATGGAAGTTATAGCCGTGAGCCGTAGCAGGTATCTGATCAATCAGATAGAGATAAGCTGCGTTCTCGTGGGCACTCTTTGTAAGGGTGACCGATTAGATTGGCCAGCAAAAAGACACTGTTCTCTGGTGTCAAATCACTTCCCGGTGGTTCGTAACCTACCTAAAAAACTGCAGGTCCAGCTCATCAATCTCCATCATCCAACTCATTACCCAAGCACAGGTATCAGACCTATGTAGACTTCATCCTTAAAAAAAAATTGTTTTTATAGTATTTTCAAAGTTGATGGATGAATATCCGTATTATTTTCATAGTACATATTATTATCGTGTGTTTCCGAATGCTGACATTGACATCTTGAAGGCTCGTTACTAAAAACTGAATTTCTTTTTCAGGAGTGGACAGATGATCGAGATGAAGCTTGCAAATCGCCTCCCACTCTGTTTCCTGTTGCCTCTTCTGCCGTCTGCCTTTCATCACTACCTTCGTCTTCCTCCAATCATCACCATTCTTCGTCTTCAAAGAAGCGCAAAGTTGGCCGACCCAAGAAGCGACGGCTGGATTATGATGGTGATGACGACGATCATCGTCATCATCATCACCATCATCATCATTCTCATCATCATCGTGAGAGCAGTCCGTCCACGGAGTCTTCGGTCGCCAAGAAGGCGCGATGCTCCAAAAACGCGCTTGTACTACTGCTTGGTCCAAACGCCAAAAATAGGATTGCGCAAGTATCTACTGCGCATGCGCATCATGACAACGATGACAATAAGCCGCACAAGATTAAACCGAAACTGAAGGCCGAAGTTAAGGTTGGTACAAGAAATTGAAAATCTAACAAATTAATTGAAAAAAAAAAATGAAAGTGGGGAATTAGCGAATAAAGAGTTGAAAAGAACTTTCAATTGGAATCTGACATCAGCTCCATCATTATAACAGATTGTTAAGTATAGGCCTAATAAAAACTTAAAAAACACTTTCAAGAGGAAATTATGACTCACGTTATGACGTGACCGCCGTTTCACTCTGATGTTAATAGTATCGTCAGACGACCCACAATACAACTAAAAGTTTCCACTTGAGTGTTTTTTTTTAGTTTTTATTATATATTAGTGGAAACAAGATGGATCTTCAACATCATAATTTCGCCGAGATTATTAAGATTACAAATTTACTCATAGGAGAGATAAATAACAATACATTGGAAGATCAAGCCGAAATTAAAGGTCGAATTTGGCCTTAAATCAAGGTTGATACAGAAAAAATAAAAAACTAAGAAAAAGATTGATTGAAGAAAACTGGAGGATAAACGAGTAAACAACGAATTAAAAAGAACGGAACCTATAATTATTGAAAATAACATTGGAATCTCTTAAATAAGCTCTATTATTATTATTATTATTATTATTATTGTTGTTGTTGTTGTTGTAAAAATTATCAAGATTAAAAATCTATTATCCATCTGTATTGTTCAGAAAATATTTAAAAAAAACTCAATTCCAATTAGGTTCAATCACTTCTAACTTTTTCAATTTGTATATAAATTTGATTCTATTATTACCAATTATATTGCAGTTATATTGCAATTATATTTCGCAGTTCGAAGTAATCAAGGTTAAGTTTGAATGGACGAATTTTTGTCCAGACTTCGCCCTTATTACGTAAATGCTTCACATAAAATCTCTTTATTAATATCCAAACTTTTTCTCAACAATCTCAACAATAATTTGCTTTCTATAAATCACAATTATATTTTGTAAATTTACGTAAATAAAGTAATTTTATCTTATCTTTTATAAATATAAATGCTGCCAAGCCTTGCATGTTTATGTTACCCACTGATTTTGAATGAATAAGATTTGATCCGCAAACAATTATAATTAATCAAACAATCTAAATGTTGAAATTTATTGTAATATCTTTAATGTATTGATTGACAAAATCCCATGCTATTTTTCAGATGAAACTTTGGTGCGAAGAAGACGACGGGATGGAATGGACGAACATAAGTGAAGAATCGAAGATGACTTCTCCGCTGCACATGAAATTCGCGCACAGAAGATCCAGTGTACCACCTGAAGGCACTGTTGTCAGTCAGGCGACTCCAGTTTCCTCAAAAGTAAGTTTGTTTCATTTTATTAATAAAGTTTTCATCCAATCTATTATTCCAAATGTTTTTATGTTAATACTTGTTACGGTAACCTTTTCTTTAAAAGTCAATCTCATCTGTAAATTCCTATATATGACAAACTTTACCTACTATAAAAAATCTAAAATGATTAAAAGTTGAAGAAATCCATCTATACCAATACTGAATAACAGAATATGCTAGTTTATATAGCTATAAAAATAAATAAATATATATCTATTATATATATATATATGTATATGTGTGTGTTATATTATATAGTATATTATATAATATACTATATATTATATAATATAATATATATAGATATATATTTATTTAGTATATAATATATAGTAAATAATATTATATACTATATTTGAAATTGAATTTTTTTTTTAATTTTTTAAATTGTTTACAACAATATTAAAATAATGTACAGTAGAGTAACAATGTAGAGTACATATACACAAAACTCCTACATACACTAAATTGTACTAAAAAAAGAAAAATTCTGACACTGCCAACAAAAGCTTAGCTAGTCTGTGCAATCTGCAAACCTTAGCTTGCAGTATTACGCTTATGGGTTGCAGTGCTGCCAAGTTGCACAGTAGCCGAGCGAGCCTATAATTGACAAAATATAAACGAAATATGGCAACAGCGCGCACGTATATGAATTAGTATTATCATAAGAATCTGTACTGCAATCTAAGGTTTACACGAAACTTATGGTAATATTTTTTACGGTAACCTCTTCTTTAAAAGTCAATCTCATCTGTAAATTCCTATATGAAGAACTTTACCTACTAGGAATCAAGCAGTGGCAAATTCAAATTATAAAAGTCATACTGGGTGTAAAACAATTTTATTCCAGGATTTTCAAGCATTGTCAATAGTTACATTCAGTTCTTGTATCTCTCCTGTCTCCTGCGATTCTTGTCAATGGGCATGTGGCAATTGTTAAAGTTTCAAAAATATTTTATAAATGATTATGAATGATTATAATTAGAAAAGATTGTTATAAAAACTATTATTAAATTATGTCCTGAAAATTGATTGATAAATTGTACCAAGATAGAAAACAGAATGCTATTTTGCTATTTCTATACAGTTTTGCAAATGCAACAAATAAATCAACAAAACATCGATAATGACTTATAGTTGAATTGATATAAACTTATTGATTATGATGAAGCCTAAGCAGATAACTCAATTCTATTTCAGATTAGAGTTCTTCAGATTATCTTCGTTCCTATAAATTGCCTAATATTCTTTTCAGTTTATCCAATGATCAGTTCTAGTTTACAAGAGTTTTGTTTTCAGTAAAAATTGAAAAAAACATTCTTCAATTTTTGTAATTATGTTTAGTTAATTGAAATATTGTGCATTTATAATAAGACAATTTCTAGAATAAAATTTTGAAAAGCATCAAGTTATGTGGTAAGCTATGCGAATATTTCAACCTGACTAATTTTAAATTATTAATGATATTAATAAGTAATAGCCGAGTGCCGTAGTAGGTATCTGTTAAATCAGAGATAAGCTGCGAAACTCCTGGGTCATCTTTGTAACGGTGACCGATTGGATTGGCCAGCAAAATAACTCTGTCCTCTGCTGTAAAATCACTTCCCGGTGTTTCGGAACCCACCTTAAACTGTAGGTCCAACTCATCAATCACCATCATCATCATCATCCAATTCATTACCCACGCACAGGTCTCAGACCTATATGGGCTTCATCCTCCGAAAAAGAAAATAATAATTTTGTCTACTTCATCTTTTCAGATACCTTCGAAACGAAAATTTCAGTTAGATTTTTAATCTTATTGCTTAGAAAGGAATTTTTTATATAAATCTTACAAAATTTAATTCATGTATTTTCTGTGACTGTTTTGTTTTCTGTTGTTTTCTCTAAACTTATGATAGCATTCAATCATTTTAAAAATTATTAGTAGTAAATTAATTGAATTAGAAGACATGAACGCTTTATTTTAGGCTGTAATTTATTAATCTGCTAAGTCATTTGCCGAACGTTTCAATTGCATTAGATGAAAAACTATTCATTTATGAATAAATGTTAATTTTAAATAAGCACAGCAATCTATTTTCAAGACGAGGAGTAATAATATTCTTGTCTAATATCACGTCTGTGCAAAATTAATGTTCTGGTGAAGCTATGGGGACAATTAACATCAGAGTATGTGTTGGTTGTTTGGTGCTTCACCTACATAAATCAATGATCATTTCTACTTTTTTTTTAAATTTTCAAACGAAATATTCTGAAAACTATTCAAACAAATTTATTGTCTATCTTTTTTACTCATTGTTGAAATTCCTTCTATTATTGCAGTTCTCAGGAAATGGCATGAGAAGGCCGATCAAAAGCAAGTCTCTACCCGGTAGCATAATTCAGGCAAAAGCTAATAAACTTAATAAAGAAAAGCAAGCAGCTCCTGTAATGCACAAGAGAAGAAGCTTGCCTGCTATGCCTTCTACTTCGAATCTTAAAACATCCGAAATTTCTCCAATCTGCATTTCGACCGTCGCTGAGCTCGATACAGGTGAGTCTTAGAATGAATATGCAAAACCTATTTTCTAATAACCTGATGAATTTTGATTGAATGTAATTTGTATTTATTGACGTAAAATACATTCAGCATAGACAAATCACTTTTCACTTACAATGCATCATGTATCAAAACGACTCAAACCGAAGAATTCATAGCAATAAAATATTTAATATCTTTATAACATCTGAGTTGAAGAATTATTGGAATACATCCATGATGGAAAAAAGCATTGAAGTGGAAGCTTTCAAAAGGAAACATGTTGGGCTTAACACACCTATGTTTCTAGTTTAGAGTAAACCTTTCTTCTTTACTTACATATATTTCAAACCCTCATTTCCTAATAATTTTAGCGGTGCTAAATTGACTCATTAATTGGTTCAATTTATAATTTTAATTGAAAAAACTTATATTACTGATAAATAAACTAATAATGGAAATAAATCCAGCAATATTTCTGAAACGTTATGATCGATCTCTTTATATTTCCCCTTTTATTCATTCATATGTCCTGTACAAATATATCAGATTAGTTGTTCCTTGCGCCATTGCTAGAAAATTGATAATTCGTGTTCAGCATGCTTCATGATCAACGTAGTCGGATCATAATAAAGATTTGATGTTGTCACAACTACATTTATTATGAGCTACCATGGCTCTGGTAGCAACATATAGTATAATTAATTTATCCACAAGGTGCTTCTAGGGGCTGTCGGTGTTGTTTGATGTCTCCATGATTTAATGTTGCTAAGCCTTGCTTATATTATGTGCAAGTAACTGAATAAATATGATTTGATTTGATTAGCACAGTTGGTTGGCGCGCTTTCTGTGATAAGATACGGATCTGGCTGGCTTCGTTCCTGCAGCCTTGGATTCGAATCTCATTCAGCCATTGATGTTTCTCATGATTCACATCATTGCCCACGCACAAGTCTCAGAATTATGTGGGCATCATCCGCAATAAAAATAGTCATCTTCAATCAAATCATTTCTTATTGATTGATTGGATAATTGTTTTCAGGCTTAAGTCTGTTGAAACAACATAATATAACAAAAAAAAGAAATAAAACATTTATAACGTTTAAAAAAGTAGGCAAAGCAAAAAAAAATTATAAAAAATCAATAAAAATATGGAAAGAGTAAAGTAAGTGAGAAGATGAAATAAAAACCTAACGATCAAAATCAAAGCAGTGAATGGGTCACACTGAATAATAAGATAGGATCGAATAAAGAGTGACAAGTGAAGAATGAAGTTTGATGCAAATAAACTTATCGGCCTTGAACCCTGTTTTCCAAGTATTCGTTCCCTCCATTTGAATGCCAATTGAATGCTCCCCATAAACCACCACACCTGACATGTTGCAGTTGAGTGTCGCCTGAGCCTTACTGCTCTGGAGTCACGGCTGCCGTGCCGTGTACTAGTGGCCAAGGGTGGTCTGCTCTATGCGGGCGAATTGGCCGAAATACAGGCGCCCGATCTCTATAGCATCACACTGGATGGCGAGCGCGCCCACAGGCCACACATCTACACACAGGAGGAAGTGCTCAACGACATTGTAAGCATCTCTCACTGTTATGTTCATAACATTTGCTTTATCTCCTCTCTATTTCTATCTTTTGTTACTGATTCTTCTCTTAACTTTCCTACTACTCCTATTCTTCCTCACCACCTCCTCTCTCTCTTCTTCCTCTCCACCTCCTCCTACCCCTCTTCTTCCTGCTCAACCCTTCTTCTTCTGTTTTCTACTATTCTACTCGTTTCTAGCTCACCCTGCACCTCTTCATTCAATTACCTCTCCTCATCCTCCCTGTTCTCTTCCTCTCCCTTCTTCCCCCTCCTCATCATCATCCGCCTCCTCCTCCTCCTTCTTCTTCTCCTCTTCCTTCTGTTTTCTATTCTATTCGTTTCTTGCTCATCCTAGAGCTCTTCCTTCAATTCTCTTTCCTGCTCCTTTCATCTTAACATAGATCGGAACTCTTTGCTTCTTTTATGTGTCTACATCCATTTTGACATGTATTTCTACATGCATTCTTTAACCTAACCTAACCTAACAAGCTAACCTAGTGACCTAACCTACCTTCAGGCTCGACTACTGTTTTGTGGATATGATTGAAAGCTCTAGTTTTGTAGACTTTTTGTTTGAATACAAATTTATTCATGTTCTTTTAACCTGGTCTGGTACAGTGAAGCATTACTCGTTGATAATCACCATCACAAATCAAACTCATGCTAGTGGAATGCTGTATGACAGGTTAAGATAGCGTGAATACCATCATTCCACAGCATGTTCGATTTTGCGATGGTGATTATCATCGAATATAGAATGCTCCACTGTGCAAGCACCCTTTTCAGCCTGTGCTTGCACCAATGCATCAATGCATCCAATGCTCGATGATAATCACCAACGCAAAAAGCAAACACATGCTAGTGGAATTGTGGTATTCACACTGCTTCGATCTGTCATACACCATTCCACAGCATTTGTTTGATTTTGCGATGGTAATTATCCTCGAGTATTGGATGCTTCTCTGATGCTTAGCAACCGAAGTCGGTTGACAGCGGTATATACTGTCACTACATCCTTTTGAAGGAGAAATTATTTATTTATTCATTGAACTAATCAATGAACTGAACATTGAACCAATCAATGTGAATGGGCTATTGCCCATAACTGCTTTTCACAAAATTTTAAAGTTGGATCAAAATCTTAGGTTAGGTCGCTGTTTCACTTGAAATTTCTCCTTGAAGCACAATAATTCACAAGTCTTTTGCAGATAAAGAATATTATTTTTTTTTTAATTTCAAACAAAGCACTATCACAGTCCGAAAAAAGATGATATAATTTGGAATTTTGACTTTTTTAGGCCAAACATCTTCACTAGTTACACTCATTCACCAAATTACAGGTCAGCTAAAAATACTGAAATTACTGAGTAAGAGGAGTTGTATACGTAGTATTCCATAGCCGCCTCCTCATGCCCTGGTCCATTGTATGACAGAGGTATTCCTAAAGCGACAAATTCAATACTATAAGAACTAGTGCTACCCTACATATCTAACTCATCTATTCTCCAGCTTTCATTCCATTTTTATTTTTTTTAACAAATGGCCATCTTGTCATGCCCCAGTTTAGTGTATGGCGGAGGCACTCAAAATCTGCAAATTCAATGCTTCAATATTGCATATCTGACTCTACTAGTTTCCATTAAATTGTTTGTTAATTTTCCAGTTGCAAGAAGTGAAGTTGAGCATGCCGCCAATGCAGGGCACACGGCTGTGTGCGTTCTGGTCGCAGCAGTACAGATGCCTGTACCCGGGCACGGTCTCCTCCAACCAGTATCCCGATCAGAAGTTCGTCTGCGTCGAGTTCGACGACGGTGATGACGGACGTATACCGCTCGATGACATCCGACTCTTGCCACAGGACTATCCTGTTGTTGGTGAGTATCTCATTACGCTTATTTATATTGTTATAAAGATCTTTGTTGACCATCATATGTTGAATGAGTTCATTAAATTAATAATAAACAAACTTCCAATCAATTGAATCAATACTCTACTGAGAATTATGCCATCAGGTTTTGATGAACAATTGAAATTTTGGAGTAAAATTGATTATATTTTACTGTTTTAATTTATTACATGCACAGAACAAATTCCTAACAAAATTGATTATATCTTATCTGGACACATTTTGCACCTAGTCTCCAAGCTCTGGTATCTTTCTATAGAAGAAATTTCGGAGTAGAATTGACTATATTTTCTTGATTTCATTTATTGCATGCACATAGGAAATTCCCATCAAATAAGATAATTCATTATTGTTGGAAAATACTTTACATTTGTATCAGTTGGAAAGATCTTGACACATTTCGCAGCTAGGCTCCCAGCTCTAGGATCGAAACTCCGCTATGCAAGCACAGTTCGTTTGCTGGCCCGTTTATAGTCCGATAAGCCAGTAGTGAACTGTTGTTTGCTATTTGTCCATACCATTAATTGAAATCTGATGATAATATTTAAGATAACGAGATAACTTTCAAATGTTGTATGATAACTGACAATTAACAAATATTGTATAAGTATTCTTTCAACCATCATTGTACTTCTATTCTTGTTTGAAGATAATGAGTTGATTTTATGATCAAGACAAGAAACGGAATATCTTCAGTGGTTATGTGATTTCTAATTTCAAACTTGTATTTCTCTTACAGATGATAAAAATTACTAATATACTAGTGTTAAGTTACTTGAAGTTTATTAATTTCTGTATTACCTTACAGAATACGACCCGAACCCTTTGCTTACTCTGGGTAAGAGAAAGAGGCGTATTTCAACTGCAAGCAGTGAACACAGTACAAAGACAAACATTGTAAGTCATAATTTTTTCACAATAAAAATATTATTTTACACTAAGGGCGGCCGGTCGCTAAACGCTGTGCTGTGCTGAGACAGCTGTTTAAACAGAATTAATGATTATTAATAAATGGCCGGAATGCGGTGCTGTGCTGTACTGTGCTACGCTGTGTTTGTGGCCGGGCGTTTATTGAAAACCATTTGTTTAGTCGAAACAGCTGTCACAGTACAGCTCAGCTTTAGGTGTCCGGGTGCCTTAATGGCAAGGTTAATAGAAACAAGGTTAATTTGAACCCACCTAAAATAGTAGGTCCACCATGTTCCCCGTAACATGGCTCAAACGGCGAGGTGGAACTACCCGTTTTCACACACACCGACATGGCGCCGGCACGACACCGGCAAGATGTCGTTCCGGTGTCGTGGGGGTTGAGATACAATGCTGCCAAATGGAACAGCTTTCACATTCACCGACACGGCACCGGCAGCCGGCTGCCGGCGCCGGCATGTCGTTGGCAGCATCGCTCCCGCCGGTGCCGGCGCCGACACTTGTGTGTCGTCCATAGTTTTGAACAGAATTTGGTCATTTTGTCAACAGTTTGAGGTTAGGTACTTAAAAAAAACGTCTGGTACAGTACGATGGCTGATAGGTATGATGTTGTCACCCTAATTGAATTAGTTGAATCCGAGCCCTGTTTATGGGACAAAACTATAGAAGAAAATAAGAACAAAATCTTTAGAGACAGGAGCCAATCTCATCCAAGTGTCTTGTTTTTTTATTTCATCACTTAAATTCACTAATATATAGTCGAAAGTTTCCTTACAGTACTCATACGAAAAAAATTAAAAAATTTGTTGGGTTTGTCACTAGCTTATCAAATAAGGTGTAATACAAGCCATCCAATTAGCGAACTTTTATTATTGGGTCAATCCAAAGTTGTCTATTACGACTGCGCCTTTTACGTCGTAGATATAATAAATATAACAAATACAACCTCCTGTTGTAATCAGCCATCGTACCGTTTTGAACTGTGCCGCCCACTGCAAAATAAGGTTAGTTCTTCACCGACAGCCAGATGCCGTGTCGGTAAGTGTGAAATGCTTCAACGATGTCGTGACGATATCGGCGCCCGGTGCCGGTGTCGTGCCGGCGCCGTGTCGGTGTGTGTGAAAACGCCCTAAGGTTAGGTAAGCCATACGCTTATTATTAATAGAAACAAGGTTGTTCCATAACTCGCTCAAATTAGCAAAATTGAAAAGTCGTTACGTCACTTGGTTCAGAATCGCATTTGACTTGGAAATTCCAGCTTTATTTGTACACTTTTTCAGTAGAAAAATGAAGTTTTTTCTCATCACAGATTTGACTTGATATTTTGATCAGCTGCCAATGATATGGGTTACTCATTGCCACTGAACTGAAATACCTCATACCTCCAACATTTTTCTAGTTCTCAAAAAACAGAACAACCTTGTTTTTAATAACCTTTTCTTAATGGTACATAATTACCGTACGTCAGTTTTTAAATTTAATGTATTTTACCGACTTGAAAAAACTTCAAAGTAAACAAAAAACTCAATATTGAACGGCGAATTTGGTTAACATAACGCATAAAGTAATTTTAATGGTTTTTTGGGAAATGCTTGTCTCGATGCTGGAATTATATCCTCTTTACTTGTTGATTTGGGCATTCAAGGAACAATTTTAGTTCTAATCAACTTACAATAATTCAATTATAATAATTACAGTCATTCGAAAATTATGAAGAAATCTTAATTAAATATTGTTCTGTCTGCAATTTACAAACAAAATGGTTTTCCAGTACTCTGTTCAATGATATTCTTCATAGATTTTAGATTCACTTTACTAAATTAGTAGTAACATTTTACTAAGACTTGCTTTTTAGGAAAACGACTCAGAATAACTAGCTATTTCTAATAAAAAGCAATTCCAAACATAAATTATCATTGATGTTATTTATTAAAAATAATTCGAAAAAGGGGAATTTGATGTTTGGGGAGTTGAAAATATTGATGGTTACATCTCTAATTCAATCTGACTTGTAATTAATGTAATCATTTTTAGTTATCATATTTATATTAGTTTGTGAATATTTTTCTTTTTCACCAGACAACAGAACATACATTGGATGGTTCTTTGGAAGAAATTGATGAAGATATACATGAGAGAGATGAAGCTATAGCAGAGGAAGATGGCCACAAGACAACCGAAGGTGAAGAAGAAGAAGAAGAAGACAATGAAGAAGATGCCGAAGATGTTGATGAAGATAATGATAATGATGCTAATAGAAATGAAGAGGAAGCAGAAATTGTCAATGCTGTCAATGAACAGGAGAAAATGGAGGTTGAATCAGATGGAGATAGTTGTGGGAAAGATCAGAAGGATGAAGAATCCAGTCATGGAGATGAGAATGAGGAGAAATTGATGGTTTTAACTGAAGAAGAAGAAGAAGAAGAAGAAGAAGAAGAAGAAGAAGAAATGAAGAACGAAGATTCGAATTGCGCCAGTGGAAGTGGCGATATTCTAGAAGCAGATCAACAAACTCTCAACGTTTCCACTGAGGTATGTAAAGCTTAATCCTAATCCTTAATTTATTAGAAGTAAGGTGAGGGGCTATAACCCTCATATGAACAAATTTCTTACTTACTTACTTACTTACTTATCCAGCGCTACAGCCCGAGGTGGGCCCTGGCCTCCGCCACAACTAGCCTCCATCCTTCTCTGTCGCTTGCCTTCTTCTTCCATCCTTGTACACCCATCCTTCTCAGGTCACCTGTCATCCTGGTCACCTGTCACCTGTCACCTGTCACCTGGTCAATCCATCTACTCCTAGGTCGACCTTTCTTCCTTCTACTATGGAGCCTGCTGTTGAAAACAATGCTTGGCATTCTAGCCTCGTTCATTCTTATTACATGCCCTAGCCACCTAATCCTTTGCGACTTTATGAACCGTACAATATTTTCTCCCTGGATAAAAGACTCAAGCTCATCGTTCTTTCTTATTCTCCACTGCCCATTCACTTGTACGGGGCCATAGATTTTCCTGAGTATGGACCTTTCAAAAATTTCTTACACTACAGAAAAATTATAAAATACAGCTCTAGTCAGACCAATACTTTATCCTAGAACACAAAAGCATAAGGCTTTTGCATTAAGACAGTTAGTTGTAGAAAATATAGTTTTATTGATCAACAAAAATCAGAATATATTTCAATGGAAACAAACGCTCTACCAAATGTGTCACAGATCCTTTATCACATACATACCAAATACCTGCTGGCTATTTCAGTATAAATCAGTCATATAATTGAGAAATTAATGCTTGTAACAGACGATTAGTTCCTGAGTAGTATATGCTTCAGCACTAATGATACATGAACTGCAAATAGATCAAATGGATGAAGAAGATAAGCTCGAATAATTATCTTGAATAATTTACGAAATTTTATACATCTCACTAGGAAATAAGTTACATCGAAAAACACAGAATAAATTGAAAAATTCACTCACCCTTTTAGCGTTCTACCGAAGCTCATACTAACTGATTTCAGGTTTTTGGATGAATCTGAGGCATAGGAATTTGAAATAGGATTGAGACAGGTATACTCAGCTATTAGTCTATGTGTCGTCCGAACTCCTGCTTGGCTGTCTTCTTATATCTGTGCTACTACGATGTAGAATTTCCCGTGAGATACTTGTATGTTTTCCGACAAATGCGGGATGATATTTCAAATAATAAGACTTTCTTACATTAATTATTACTGCTAGATTGCACTTGAATACAATTTTGAGTTCATGAGCTAACAATCGCTCATAAAATAACACGAAAAATAGCTGCAACTTACACTCACGACCACCGAGTGAATAGTTTAGCATAAGTGATTATACAAATAATGAAAACGATCTTGATCGAATTTCCCAAACTTGGGAAAATGCAAATGAATGATATGTGACCACGAATGTAAATCACATAAAGTAATTTAAACTGAACAAACAATGCACAATCGAAGCAAAACCAACTTGCTTCTGCCTTCATTCATTACCGAGCTCAACTCGCGAACTGGTTACTATTACTAATTGTAAAATTCATAATCTCTACCACCTCCACTCTAGCCTGCTTACTTCCACCTTCGACCGGAAGAGTGCAGCAGCGGACGGCGCAACAATTAAACCATGAAATTCAAAACAAGTAGGCTAATGTATGTATATTCAATAATAATTGTTAAATAATCTCAATTTGGTGAGCATAAATCCATAACATTTGATCAGCTCCATCTTCTCTTTACAAGTTTAAAATGTTTGCTTTTTGTGATTTTATCTTGTGAGGGATGGTTTATATGTATTTTAATGTCAATGTTTTTATTTTGTGTTTAGGAGGAAAAGGAACGAAGAAGATTGAAGAAGAAAAGACGCGAAAAGCACAGATTGGAAATGGAAGCAGGAGATGGAGAAGGAGCACATAAGAAAAAGAAGAAACACCGAGAATGCTGTAATAAGCCTCATCATCACCATAAACATAAACACCACAAGCATCATAAACATCATAAGCATCGCCACTCCTGTTAGTATCCACAGTCCTCTGTCTTATATCTAAAAATAGAGAATGTAATTTAAATTTGAAAAAAATATTAGCCTAAAAATTATGTTGCATAGTAAAACAATGATTGAAATATGAAGACCTTACTTTTGAAAATTGGCAATATTGATATTATTCTGTTGGGGAGTTACCTGATTGATGATAAAATTTACAGTTTTCAAACCCAATACAGTACATTCAAGGATGAATCAACAAATGATACTGTTTTGAAAATGATATTGTCAAGTCACAGGCATGGCACAAATGAGGCACAAAATGACAGGCATGGCAGGGACAAATGCTATAATGACTTGGCTTTACATGGAGTGAGTTTTTGTGAAACAGTGAAATGAATTGGACTGCTTCAAAAGAATTGTGAGTTTCTCATTCGCGCTGTCTTATTAATTTCTGTGTTTCACAACCATCACGTCACCAAGCCTACGTGTCTTTTAACTACAAACTGTTGAAGAAGTTTAATGATTTTAGGAAATAATCTATTGTTAATTTTCTTTGTAATCTATAATTTTCATCAAAGTGTGAAAATATCAAAACGCAAAAGTTGAAAAAATTTAGTTTTTCAAAATGTATGAATGTTCTACAATGGATAACCATTGTATCTAGAAGAATAAGACCACATCTCCTATACATTTCACTAAACTTTTCTCACCTGTTTTATTTTCAGCAGCAGATGGAAGCGAAATAAGCAAGGAGGAAGGAGATGAAAATCTTATGGCCCAAACCAAAGTGTCAGATGGAAGGCCAATTGATAGGCCACATTCCAAACCCCTTCAGGTGCGTTGCTTATAACCACGAAATGGGTGTTTTCTGATGGGAAATTTAAGAAATAAAAAACTATTGTATATTTGAGTTTCTTTAAAGGTACGATACTTAAAAATAAAAGGCTCCTGGAACATTTTCCTGTACTTGAATCATAATTGAAAATGTGTTTTCAGTTATATTTCAATGTAACAATATAATGTTGTATCAGTGATTACTTGATGTGTTTATCAATAATGTGAAGGAATGCACCAAAAACTCACAATTATTACAAGTATTACAAGTTCTTATTGAATACCAACTTCAAAAGTATTAAGCTGTCAATCAGATGAGGGTTCTCTTCAACGTCAAGTTGATTTGTGAAAAAGAGCTAGCTAATGAACAAATAATCTTCTTATTCTCATGAGACATTTGATATATTTATTCATTAATGTACAATCTGTAGGCTACTGTACGTGCTGTATTATTATTATTACCATCATCATTATTATTATATTCAGGCAATTGTATGTAAAATAAGCAAGAGGCTTTTCAGCTGTAAATAATATGTCTCAAATAATATAAATTGATGTTACGTTATCCCAGCCATATTTGTTGTAAAACTAGTTACTAGTTACACCATTATCAATCGTAATCAAACTAAAACTGAAATTTCTTGACAGCTACATTAATACATTACAAAGATTGGCTAGCAGAATAAAAAATTCTGATAGGCTAAATATTAGCTGTGATTAGTTATGTGGAGCGACAAATTGAGGCCTGTAATACCGAATAGGAATAATGAGAGGAACTAAAAAACTAAAGTTAAAATTAAACAAAAATAGCAAACAATCTACCAATAATGTTTCTTTGTAATCTTAATCATAATTAGATTTTATGTGTTCAATATAACTTAAATGTCTTGTCTGTTCTCTGAAAATTTTCAAAATTCTTCATTCCTTTTGAAGTAAATTTATTAAAAGTTTATTTTAATTGTTTTTAGGCTGACACGACTAATACAAAAGAGTATAAGAAGCTGCACAGAGATCGGCAAAATAGTGTGGAGGGTGCCAAAAGCAAGATGGCCGCCTTTTTGCCAGCTAAGCAACTTTGGCAGTGGCTTGGCAAAGGCTATAAGCGGCCTGGCGCCAAAGGGCGCAGTCGCAAAGAATTCTACAAATCAATTCATCGGGAAAATGAAACTATTTCAGTAAGTAGCTGTTTATATTTTGTTTCAATTCCATTTTTAATTGAACTTTAATATATACATAATTTTTTTTAAACTTTTGAGAATCCTTACCGTTTAGACCTTATCTTCTTCTTTGGGTGCATCCGTTCCGGACGTTGGCTATCAGTAAGGCCACCCTGATCGTGTTTGTGGTGATCCGGAAGAGTTCAGCTGGTGATTTGCCAACCCACATCCTTAGATTTTTCAACCATGACATTCTTCTTCGACCCAGTTTCCTTTTGCTGTTGGTCTCGCCCTGGAGGATTTCCTGTGTGGCCGAGGTACCGGTATTGGTGTTTTCGGCATTTTATTGTGTGTATCAATTCTTGCTCCTTTCTCATTCTTTGCAAAACTTCTGCATCAGTGACTTTGCGTTCAAGATATTTTTAAAATTCTTCCATAAAACCACACTTCAAATTCTTTAAATTATATTTCCATTGGTAAGAGTCCACGTTTCCATGACATACAACAGAACTGAAAAGATGCAACAGCTCCGCAAGACGCAAGAGCTTCATGTCCAAGGACAAGTTATGAGTTTTGAAATGCGAGCTGATTCTCTCAAACACTGAACGGGCTTTTTTAATGTGACACCGTATATACAAGACTTTCTTTGTAGTGGCGAAGGTGATGTGAATAATGAATAATAAGACTTGAAGTTGTCGCAACCACATTTATTGAAAACCGTGACATACTAGTTTCGGTTGTTACACCATTATCAATCTCAAAACTCACGGTTTTCAATAAATGTGGCTGTGACAACTTCAAGTCTTATTATTCAGTATATACAAGACCTTATACACAAGTTTTATTAAAGTATTGAAGTATCGAATGGTAGTGAACTGTTGAGATTGTGAGGCTGAATCATGTAGGTAAACGACACAATTGTGTACTTGTCTTGTATTGGATGCTATGAGTTAGATTAATCTACAAAATAAGGCTTTACTTTCTCTGACACTACTTAAGAAAATTATAATATTATCGAAGTTCCCTTTCTTCTGAATTAATTGAAATTGAGAATTTCAACTTATTAACGTCCTCAAATGAAATATTACTTCATATATTAAAAAAACTTGACCTAAATTTTTTTTGCTCTATGAAAATATTCTGTTGAATATGTTTTGATGATGATTCAATTGTTATTCGAATTAACAGATATTTAAATTCCATATCTTATATATATTTTGTTTTTTATTAGTATCTCTTCGCCAGCTAAAACTCATAGAAAGTACATTCAAGAAATTCTCTTGTCTGAAAAAGGAAACTATTTCTATATTGGTTGCCTTTTTGTTGTCGTTGATAAATCAAAATTCAAACTATGGTGATTGGTCAACTTTTTTGAGACATCATGAAAAGTAACTATTTTTGAAGATCAACTAGCCTGTGTGCTAATAGATCAATGCTAATGAACTATTTTGATCAATTTTTGATTTTGTGTAATGTTTAGGTAGGCGATTGTGCAGTTTTCCTGTCGACCGGTCGTCCGGATCGTCCGTTCATTGGTCGAATTGAGTCCATGTGGTCATCATGGACTCACAACATGGTTGTCAAGGTCAAATGGTTCTACCACCCTGAGGAAACAGCCGGATGTCCAGACAAGCTGACTTATCCAGTAAGTATTCTTTTTCAATTTTAATTTTTTCCCCCCATTCAATTAAGCTACTTACCCAATAAGGCGTTTTCACCTGAAATTTGGTCTCCACCTGAAATTTAATTTTATGTACATCATGTTTCTCGAACGACGTACTGAAACTAACTACCCATAAGGGTCTCCTCCCCAATAAATACTCATATTTATTGTTTTATCATGTCATAAGTTCTACTTGCTACGATTTACTCAATTGTAAAATAAAAAAATAATTTACTGAAAAATTCTTCTTTTTCTTCTTCTTTTTCTGTTGCTGCCTTTTCTTCTTCTTCTTTTTTAGGGATCATATTTTATTAGCTGAACAGCAGCTCCATAATGCACTGAATGTGTTTAGTTTCTGCACCTAAATTCATAAATTATGTGATTAATTTCCAATTTTTTGAGACCTTAAGAAAAAGAACGAATTCATTATATCAGGAACAAATCTCTTTTTCCCCTTCTTAAGAAATAAACTAATTAATTGGCATTTTTCCTACCAGGGCGCGTTGTTTGAGAGTCCCCATAACGACGAAAACGACGTACAAACAATTTCACACAAATGCGAAGTTCTGTCTCTCGGCGCTTACAAAACTTGGCTAAGCCGTGATCCAGAACGTGTTGAGACAATCTACGACTACAACGACATCTATTATTTGGCAGGCTATTACGATCCCACCACTTTAAGCCTGACATTTGAGACAGGTGTCGTCTAACTTCCAGCATCTGGGCTACTCAACGATGTGATTTAAAAGTGAACACTGTGAGAAGTGAGTTGGGTGATTGCAAATCTGTTAGCTGAAGTGTTATTAATTTTTTCAGTAACAGGATTGCGAACTATGGTGGTGGAATGAATAAAATTCCACTATATCAATTAGCAAGACTGTTTTTTTTTTTAATTTTGTAATCAAAGTGAAATATGCTACAATAGAGTCTCGCTCAATTTAGAATTGCAATTGAATGAGATCGGTCATTCAATGCTAATGCGTTAAATAGAAAGCTGGACATTTTGTGCTTTCTTGTTCCAAATCTTGTCAAGTTTGTGATGTGACATGACTGAGAAAATTAGATTGAAAAACTGTAGATACCATAGACGTTGATGATATCTAATATT
The DNA here is from genome assembly GCA_948455865.1 of Conomelus anceps. Taxonomy (NCBI): domain Eukaryota; kingdom Metazoa; phylum Arthropoda; class Insecta; order Hemiptera; family Delphacidae; genus Conomelus; species Conomelus anceps. Next base: position 32,851,119 of record OX418225.1, on the reverse strand, counting down.
TACAGGCTATCATCTTTTTGAGATGGTGGTATGAAGATTCAAATCTTATCTCGATTTATCACTAGATTTGAATAGAAATGGAAGAAGGTCGTGTCTAGTATTGACTGAATTTGAAGCATTCACTAAAATAATGGCCTAATTCTAATTGAAAAATGATTCAAAATTATGAATAATTAGTATTAACGTATTGGATATGTTTGAATTCTGTTCAATGTTAAGGATGGAGCTAAACATGAAATTTTTTTAAACACTATATGCTTTATTATTAGGCGGAGTTGGGACTTGAGAGTCCCCTCTACCACTCAACCTTGACACTATACATGAAATTTATTTAAACATAAAGTATTAATACTTACTTGGTAATACGAATCTCTTTGAGCTTCAAATCTTTGTAAACTTCATTTCATGCAGATGATCTTTTTTAACTTTTTTTTTAATATAAAAATCCATCAGGATTAATGCTTGGATTGCCAATTAATAAAATTTTAAATTTTGATTAATTGTTAATTTATATCAAAGTGATTATTTAAGATATCTATATAGATAATCATCTATCTATGCATAATTTGACTGTTTTCTTTTGACATGAGCTTATCAAACACAAAAGATTCAAGTGCCATTATTTTATATCTACTGCTACTATATTCATTGCAGCCAGACTCTATTGGAAATAAATGTATTTCTTAGATACAGTGGGTTAGGTAAAGTCTTACCTAGAAATAAGGTGCATCTTTTTCTTAAAATTATGTCGAAAAGTTTTTAATTTTTCACTGTACATATTGTAATGTTCTGTTTTGCTGCAACTATTACGCTTTTTAATGCTTGTCCTATTCTATAAAATAATTTATGTTAGATAAGACCCAGTGGTCATTAATTATTGTAGTTTGAACATTTCGATATAGTAGTAGATGTTAAGACTTAATTTGTAGCATAATATCTTTCCAAGGTGCCAAGTTTTTATTTAATATTTTCTGATGCATTTCTGAATGACTGGTAGAGTGAATGAAATATATACTATTAGCTTTCATTTCAAGTAGAGAAATGTTAATATTTAGAAAAATAGATTATATTTGATTAAAATCGATGAAGAGTGTGCTTAGAGTGTGTACATTCAAATTTGAACATTATGTTTTTAAATTGCTACATTCTAATCTAAACTTGTATATTTTCTCACTGAATACTGCAAAAAGATGGGAGGGAATTACGAGTTGATATGAAATAATAATGGAATCAAAAAGGCTGAGTTGTGAGACTTTCCAATAATTATGATAATAAAATCAATTAATTTCAATTGAACTAATCGTAGTATGTAATAATATTAATCAGTAATGATAGATTTCTATACAATTGGGTGTTATTGTTGTTTGATAAAAATACAGTAGGAAAAGGATAACACAATATTTATTTATTATAATTTTTTTTATTGTATCATTTACAAATAATTATTTATACCAACTTCAAAAATAAAAAATCCTCAATTTTATTTAATATTATAAACCGCTTGACTTCCAGAGAATGTGTCTTAATTATTGTTTCTTTTTTAAATTCTCAAATGCTGTGAAATAATAAAATACTCATTTTATTGTACTAAACTTAATCTTATCACTCTTTACATTACAAAAATACATTTTTAATTAATAATAGCTGATGACTAAAGTATTGATAATAATTATTAATAAAATACAGAAATATGATTTCAAATCAAACTATGTATTGCCCCATTATACTAATTTAAAATAAATTACTAGGCCCACTACTGACTCAGTAATTTTTACAAATATTAAAATGCAATTTATTTATTTATTTTATTAATAATCTAACAAAGTTATGGTTTTTAAAACAAACTTCTTTCAGATTGAAGTATACCCGAGAAGAATAAATTAGATAATTCCATAATTGATTTTTAATTGTATAATTTCTGACACTGAATCAAATAATTTGAATTTATGGGGAAAACATATTTAGTGACTTGAATTAGATCCCTACTTAGTAACTTAATGAGTATCTTATCACTCAGCTATTGAAAATAACATTTATTGTTAATAATAATACATTTAGAGATGTAAACATATCTCCTCTATGCTTGTTGTTGCCATAAAAATATAAACTCTAGGAATATATTTTGGCATTCGATTTAAGAGGATATCCCACCTTTTTTATTTTTTCCTATATGAGTAAACATTATGTGAAATCAGTTATTGGTGACATTCGATGGAATTAAATCTACACTTTAAATAAAATGTGTCATTTGAAAATGCTTTAATTAAAATATGAACAACAACAAAATAATATTGAAAACTAAATATTTTTTATGTATATACATTTTTCTAGTCTCTGTTATTGAGACTAAAGTTTTTATGTGTATGTGTGAGAGAGTATGTATGTGCGTATGTAAATAAATATTTTAAGAAGATGAATAACCATTTTTCTTCAGAAATGGTGTTGTTCTGATCTTAAACGGTCTGATCTTAAACAGTTTTTGTAATAATGTGCAAAGAACGAAGAAGCTACAAATAACTTTTCTATATCTTTCAAAAACCACCCAAAGCTTTAAATGAAAAATAAACTTGCAAAGAAATGATGCATTGACAAAAATATCATTCAAGTGATGAAAGGTGAACCAACTAGAAAGTTTGATGTAGAATTGATGTGCAGTAATTTAACCATAAATAAATTATTTCCAGTAACATTATTTTATTGTCTTCCAAAAATGTCATTTTATTTAAATAATTTTAATTTTTTATACAAAGTAGAAGTTTACAGGAAGAATACCACATCTTAGAATTTTAAAAATTTAGTTGTGCAAGTCTTGAGTATGCTTTAGCTCAAGTATCAACTAACCTACTTTATATTCAGGTTACTAAGTGTTACTTCATAACACTATCGTAACTGGTTTTTAATAAATATTTTAATTTTAATACAGTAAACAATAACAGTTGAGTAAACATTCCAGAGAATAATTTTGGAAAATATGCAGTTCCCGTAAATTAATGTTGTTTCTCCAATTTCAGTTTTTCTAATTGGTAGTCAAAAGCTTGATGAAAAGCATGTTTAAATATCTATGTGATCAGCATACAAAGTTCTAATCACTAGCAAATAAAAATATGATTGTTTTACAATAATTCAGACCAGTTTAATGTACTCGTATATATCATCAATTTTTCAGTGTCAAAGATTATGAAACATCTATGAGACGGATTTCAATTTGTGATAGAACAATATTACTAATCAGTGTTATGAGCTGATCATCTTCAGGGATCAAAAGTTAATCAAACTTAAATCATGTAAATAAATATACATTTTCTATCGAACAACACCATTTTCATGATCAGAAACCAGAAAAATGTATTTGATGATGTGAGTTGATGAATTTGAAGAAAGAAAAATGGTCACAAATAGTATTTTAGCTACTTGACGAATTGTGATATAGTAATTATTTTATTAATGATAAAGGTAGAAAATAATTTTTAATAATTTGTTGTTAACAATTAAAACTAATGTAATAATGTTTAAAGTTGAGATAATATATGTATTATCAAAATTGAGAATCAAATAATAATAATCTGTTGGGAAGATTGTGATACTGTATTTCACTTTCATAATAATTACTGTATACTGTTTACATTCTGTTTATTGGGGGTTTTGAATGTACATACAATTTGTCAGTTGTTCGTGGATATGTATGATATTTTATGCTTTTGAGATTTGTTTTAACGCTGGTAATATTATTACGCTTCATGTACAGGGTAATTCTCAAGGACAGACTTTGTTCTTCTTAGTTGTTATGATTATAATAAAGAAACCAACTCACAGGTTTGAATCATTTTTTTAAATCGGTTATTGGAAATAGAAAGATTGTAATCTGTTGGAGAGTAATCATATTTCTAATAATTATTATTGATTACTGTAAATTTCCAACTGAAATCTTAATTAATTGCAAGCATTTATCAAGTTTTAAATTTATAATTATATAAAACAGTTGATTTACAACTTCTGTGATTTATTCAGAAATTCATTTACTGTATTCTATTTTCATAATTTTTATTACTTTTACTCGTATTACTTTTTAATTATCAAAATTTGATATTGTTCATCATTTTTTTAATTTAATCTTTACCTCCCCACTCAAACCATGATTATATTTGAGATAGAACATCTCAAGAACTAAGTTTCCTATGTATGTTGATTCAAATCTTGTGAGTTGTCAATACTTTTACTTAATCATTTACTTAATACGGTAATTGCTTTTAAAAATTTAATTTTATTGATTTTCTCATTAATCAACTCTTTTCAGCAGATCATTACATTCTACTTTTTATATCCGAATTATGTCAAATTTGAAGCAATAACTTGGAATAGGATTTTATTGAAATTCAGCTTCTTCAAGTCTATGTATAGAAAGGACATTTTTAATATATTTATGTTTGAACTTTTTGAGAATAATTTTATCTTACGAGAGCAACATTTTTGTGCCATATTAATTTTTTAACATATTTGAATGACAATCTGTTAGTCAGTTTCACAACAAAAGGTAATATCATCTTGTACAACAGATTAATATGAAAATGTTGTTGAACATAACTGTGCTATTACATTTGTAACTGATACAAAATGTTACATTTGTAATTATTTCAGAATATTACTTTTTGCAATCAATTGCAAACCTTATAGCAACTGTACCTGGGAAGTTTGTAAAATGCACAATAATTGAAAGCACCTTGCCTAATATTATAGAAGTAGATGTGTCTTTTGATAGTAGTCAGCTTTGTTGTAGTAAAACTTGTTCTTGAGAAAAATTAATTTCAATGGAATTTGTGATATAATTATAATAATATCAATATTGTTATTGAATTATCAATAGTAAAGTAAACATTGTCAATACCGAGTACAAGAATATACAGCTATCAAACAGTAGGAATCAGTTGCATTTATATAGTAAATTTAAAAAAATAAGTTTTTTAATAAGTTTGCTGTCTTTTATCCTGGAGCTTTATCAAATTACTCCATTTCTGAATTACTGAGTTCTGATAAATTGACATTCTCTTTCCGCTTAAAATCAAGTTATTATATTTTATAACAAAAAATAATTTGTTGGTTCTGTTTTAATAGATTCCATCAACCTGATTGGATCCTGTGAAGAAAGTGTAAAGTACTACTCGATAATATCTTGATATATTACTACTTACTGAATAAAACGAAAAGTTTTCATTGTTCATGTTCCCAAAATATATACTAGTCAAATTATCAAAAACACCGTTTACATATCTCAAAAATCACTCCATCTCAATTGATTTGCATTGATACTGTTAATTCTTGTACATGAGCGACCCACAAAATCTCATAAATAGAAATATTCCACCATAGTCAAGTACAATACAAGTTTCTGTCCCAGTACTTCAAAATGATACTTCTGAAAGAAACGTATAATTATATACCTTGACAAATAAAGAAATAAATAAAAAAAAACAGAAAACATTATTTTAATATTTGATGTGGTAATAGTAGATGGATAGTAGTTTTTGATTATATGAAATGCATTATATTTATAAGACAGTAATACTGTATTTTGTGTACTTTTTCAATGAATGTTGTAGGTTTGATGGGATTTCATTGGAATTTATAATGTTTAAAAGTAGTATACATGAATAAGATTGTGTCACACAATTGTTTTAATCTGGAGTTATTTTGAAAATTGTCAAAGTAATATTCCATGTGGAAACTGTTAAAATTTCATATACTTTTCTGTTTCATTCTTTAATTTCCTCCTAAACTACTTCTATTCACGACTACATCCCGTTAAGTTTTGTCTCAAATCTATTTATTACTTTTACTATCAAGGCCACTTTTTGAATTATCAGGCTTTTAGCAAATGCTTTCATCGAAACATGTTCATACAATAATTGAAAAACCCTTGAATTTTTTCATCTTCTCTTTTAATAACGCTACTTTTTTAAATGATTAACAATGTGCGACACTATCTTGTTTTATCGATTTGTAGTTATTGCAGTATTTCATTTAACTTGTAAATAATTTGTCATTAGCTTTGATGACAAAAATATCTATTTACTTAAATCTTATTATTACCTTGTCATGTAATTATTGGATTAAAAGGTACGCTTATTACAATTTAATATCAATTCAATGTTTGAGAGGCAGGCTAAATGTTTGATGGATGATGTAAATAAGATTTTCCCATTACCAATCCATTTTTTGTATTTAAAGAAATATCGTCGAATTTGTATTTCGTATTTGCAGGTTATCTCTTCAGTTTAAAACTGGTTCAAAAAAATTATCAACACCAATTATTAATCAATTCCTTACGTTTCGTTCTCCAACCAGCTTAAACATTATGAAGATTTTTTGTACAAATTGACTTTCTAGAAAATAATTTTATTTTAATCAGAAAATTAACCCTGTAAATTAATTCTCAAAATATTATTGCTGTAAATTTATTTGCACAATGTTATTGCTGCATTAATCAATGGGCACTGAAGATGAGGCAAATTTGTTTTAACAAATCATAAAGTAAATAATCAATATTTTATTTTGTAAAAATTTTCAACTGGTAAATTATATAAAATCCTTAGTTTCTCTTAAGCATATCTGTTCATGAACTTATTCCTAATCAAGTTATTATTAGTCAACAATGGTCTAAATATTAAGAGCAATATAATCAAGTGCAAAATAACAGTTTGATATTAGAAGAACACCAATTTTTCCTATGGATTGGTAATGCTAAATATTGTTTAAAATTTATTTTTTATTAAAGTAGGGACGTGCTAGAAGGTCTGGTGAAGTATGTTGTATATTTGATTTGTTCCATTCTATTATTAATAAACATGTAATATTGTAAGCACGAATTTTATTATTTAGTATAATTCGTTTGAAATCTAAAATTTCGTGAAAGATCTGTTTATCGCATTTCATTCTGTTATAAAATACTGTTGCATCTAATATGAAATGTGATGAATTTATTTTGAAATAAAGGTGCTATATTCTATATTATTAAAAACTGGAAGTTATTTGTTATAACCTTCTCATTCTAAAAAATCGACATATATCACTGTTATTAATATAATTTTAATAGGCTTCGCTTACACACTTTACATTATTTAATCATTTTTAAGGAACATATCTTTCTTCCATAAAAAGTATAGATTTCTCAGCTACATTATTTGACATAAATAATTTAATTTTATGTTATTATGTGTTGGTAATTTACTATGTCATCTTCATCATGTAATGCTAACATTTTTCTGTAATAATAATCAGTGAATATCTCTTTGTAAAAATCAGTGTCAGGCAAATTTTTCACGTCTTCTTCATTTAAATTTTCATCCAGAACAGGAATAAAATAATCGGATTTCTGACTTTGAATAGATTTCTCTGTATCTTGTTCGATTTCATACTCAAAATTATCCATTTGCTTCATTAATTCCTCAAGTTTCTCGTTGAAAATTTCTTCTTTCTTATCATGAACACTTCCAGTTTCTTCTCTGGCATTTCCAGATTTACTTTCTTTATTTTCCTCCACCAATTGATCCAATCCTTTTCCCAACGCAGTTCTATACCAGCCTGTTGGTTGTTGCATTTCTCTGTCCTTCAACTCTTGACGTAGCTTCCTCAATTCGTCTTTAATTAGTATCTTTTTCAAATTCCTCTCTTCCAATTCACTTTCATTTAGCTGTTTGTTGTTTGATAATTTCTTGTCCTTTTGACCCAAGGCTTTCATCAGCATTTCCTTCTGTTCAGCCAATGTCATTTTTTTCGCTTTGGGTTTTTCTTTTTCTGGATAAACTGGAATTGAATAAGTACGAGTTGACTACAAAATGCCACAGAATATTCTCCATGATGTCACTGTATGTGTTTTTCACATTTTACACAATGACAAATCACAGATGGGTAAATCACAGATAACTTATTTTTCGATTCTGTCTGATTCATTTTAGGGTTATCATTAAAGTTTTAGCATAACGTTTTGCTTTTTATCATAATCGTTTTTCTTGATCAATGTTGACCAATATACCTCGGCTTGCTCAGTAGGTATCACCTGTGGAATTGCTGGACTAATCTGATTAAAAAAAAGGCATACTTAGAGACAAGGATTTCTTATCTAAGTATTCGTTTAATCACAAATAATAATTCAATTTTTATAAACCTTCTCCATGCCCCTATCAGTAATGTACTAGTCTTTCGTATCAAAGTTCCAATGAACAAGCAAATACGGAGTTCTAAATTCATAACAGTTAACAGGAGCGATTGAGACTCTGTGACATTTCCTGATAATTTCTAACACAGAAAAGATATACTAGTAGTACAGTAGTACAGTAGTACAAAAATACTAGAAGCACTAAATTCATAGTACAGTAGTACTAAATTCATAACAGTTAAAAGGAGCAATTGAGACTGTGACATTTGCTGATAATTCTACCAAAGAAAATATATACTAGTAGTACAGTAGTACAAAAATACTAGAAGCACTAAATTCATAGTACATAGTACAGTTGTACAAAAATACTAGTAGTACTAAATTCATCACAGTTGAAAGGAGCGATTGAGACAGTGACATTTGCTGATAATTCTTCCACAGAAAATATATACTAGTAGTACAAAAATACTAGAATCACAGATTACAGACAATTGATACTAGATCATTATTTTATGCATCTATTCTTCAGCTGTGGTTATACTGATAGAAACCTTTTAATAATTTCCATTTCATGACAAACGTTAAGGGAATTCTCATCATATAAAATAGCTGTAAGTAGGCTTATAAAATACTATTATAACTTACACAAATTGGTGGGTGTACTCACATGATGGCTCAATGAAACGATCCAGTTCGGGACAAAGTTTGAATTTACTGCTTATTATCAATGGTAAATTAGTAAGGTATCTGAGATTTATCTGAAAATGAGGCACTTCAAGATCCTCATATGGTTTCCATAGTCCTTCCTCCAGGTGAACTGGTTGTGAAAATACTATACTTTTTGGAATACCATATGACCCTGGAATATGAATATGTTTATTGAATTGTATTGGATATAAAATAGAACAGCACGTTGCTACAATTCACAAAGTTGCATGATAATCGAATAACGAGAAAATGGTTGCAGAAAAAGATGGTTCCAATCAACTGTAGCCTGTTGGAGAAAACTGACATTTTGCATTAAAAAATCACAAATAACACCAAATTGTTAAACAAATAATAATTACAAATACGCTACTATATTAAAGGAAATTGACATTTTGTTTTACGTGCACCTTTCATCAACTCTGCTCTACAGAACGATAGAATGATCAATTAGCATGTAATATAAATAAAATTACTTAAGAAAAGATGACCAACCAGTAGATAAGATTCCAGCTGATATAACTTCGGTTTTTGGTCTCTTGTCTCCGTCAAACCACAGTTTAATGACCTCAATAGCTGAGTTGACTTGTGACATATAAGGATCACAACCATAAATATCCTTCACCGCCCTCTGAAAAAACTAGTATCTTGAAACATAACATTCAGTGTTTAGCCCTAAGCCTTTATTGGTTGTAAATATGTCTACATGAATTTATTTTGAAATAACACAGTTTTATCAATTAATATAGTAGAACCTCGGTTATCTGGACCCCGTCCATCCGGATCAAATGCTGGACGAAAAAAGTAATAATATTGCCTTAAGTTAGGGTATAAATGTAAATACTGTACATTAAAGATAATGTAAATAGTTTGTGTGTTTTAAAATGTTATATTTTGTTTACTATTTAGTGTTTGTGAAGTGTTTGTCAATACAACAATGGGTAAGTTTAATTTTGCTTTTTATTACAATTTTGTTAATTTCTTTATTATTCTCCGAATTATCCGGATTTTCGATCATCCGGATTGCTTCAGCTCCCAGTTACTCCGGAACTTCCGAGTTTGTTGTTTTTTCTTACTGATGAAACCCACATGAGTCTGAGACTTGTGCGTGGGTAATGAGGTGAATGATGATACACTAATATTATGAATGGCGGACCTTCAGTTTTAGATGGGGTTCGAACCACCGCAAGCCTCTGCTGAGCTCTTAGTAAAGTGGTTGAAAATAAACCTTATCACATTACAATTGATTGTAATTTACTTGGAAGAAAATTATGTTTGTAACTTACTATGAAGTATGCTATAAGAGAAAATAATTTTTTATATCATATCCGCAGTATTTAATTGAAAATTGATCATTTTCTTTTCCTGTTCATGAAATATTTGATCATTATGTTCAATAAAGTAGAAATAAACACATAATATGTCAATCGTTATTGTTCCACATATCTGAGAACTAAGATTGAAAATTAATCAAAATTTCAAGGGCAGATGGAATAATTTCAACACTGAGCTCGGTGTTGGCGTGATTTTGATGTTGTAATCACTTGGGACTGCGCTTGGATGGGTGACCGGCAAAAATAACATGACGTTATCGGCTTTATTATCACTTAACTGAAGGTTCGGTATCCACCTAAAACTGTAGGTCCATCCATAACATCATTACCTTCCACAAATTTCAAACTCATGTAGATATCAACAGCACGAAAAAAAATTGTCGCTTATTAACGTCAATTTTAAGAATTATTCTTACATAAAACAACTTCAAGTAAGAATAAATACGGCACCTACTTTATGTTCACCAACCCATCTCCAAATATACTCCAATGAGTGAGAGCGAAAACACAGATCTCTCTCTTCAGTAATGACGGGGGGCGGTGGTGACCTAACTTCAGCATTCTTCTGTTTTCCACCATCTTTACCTGCCCCTTTAATTTCTTCACTAAGGGTCGTTGTAATTTCCCAGAGACTGTAGTTGCATTTCGTATGACATGTGTCGACCAGTTGATTCAGTCCTATATAGCCCCATACAGGTGGTGCAAATATTTCCTTTATTGGTATTTTAGTTGCCTGAAATAATAGAGGAATATTGAAAAATATATGAAATCAATAATAGCCTAATAAATTATGATGATTGATAGGCCTATAGAATGCAGTTTGAAAATAGAAGCGGAAAGTATCATCAATTATTTTTAGGAGTGTAATAATACAATAGACTAATTTATTAATTTATAACAGAAACTATGAATTTCGTTGCCGCACCCAAAACATATTCATCATGACAGGTGTTATTGCTGTAGATTCAAAATTTCCATTATTCCCCTTCAATTCACATGAAATCCATGTTTTTTTGAAATCCATGTTGTTTTAAATCCATGTTGTTTCATTATGTTTGAAATCCATGTTGTTTTTTACATCGAATATTCTGATAAATAATTTTAAGATAATTCTTAAAAAATGATAGTTTATTCGATTTTCAAATAAACAACTTATTCCAATACAAATTCGTATTATTTCCCTCCTCAAGACATTCGTGAAAAATTCTCTTCAACAGAAATAACTAATAACAATAAATTGATGAAATTCCAGGGCTACCAAATCGATTTGACCAAAGATATATTTTTTCTCCTTTCTATAATCTAATCTATAAACCCAATCTGCTGGTGATTGGAGATGTAGAGTAAAGAGTGCAAAATAGTTTTTTCTTTTTTTTCGGAGGCTGACGCCCACATAGGCCTGAGACCTGTGCCTGGGTAATGAATTGGATGATGGTGATTGATGAGTTGGACCTACAGTTTTAGGTGGGTTCCGAACCACCGGGAAGTGATTTTACAGCAGAGAACAGAGTCTCTGTTAAACCTGTAATGTATTCCTGTTCTCAGTATAGAAAATCTATTCCGATATTTAATGTACGATACCAATTCCCAAATTTGAGGCTTTATATCTCAACTAGAATTATGCTCGCTCTATTTTTTTCTTAATTTTCCAGAAATTTTTAGATGGTGAAACTATGAATAATAGTAAATAAAATAAATAAAGAAATAAAATAATGTATGGTAGACACATCTACAGATATCATATGAATAAACTTAAACAGTGGTTCGATTCATGAAGTGTTGTAAAAGCAAAAATACAATCAGTCAAGTTTCAACAATTTCAAAATATAGTCTCCAGAAGATTTAAAATTAAACAATAATACCATGAAAAAATAGCAAGATAATTGAGTGAAATTGCGAAACTCTAAGCTCACCGTAGACAGATAAGGCAGGATTTCAAGACCAAGGTAATTGGTAGAAGCAATTACTTGCTCTGATTCCAAGACTCTTGAATGTTTAATCAGGACATGTGCATTAAAGCAAAGAGCTTTGATGCAAGCCACCATAACTTTTGGACTTTCGACGCAGTATTTGTCTACATTAGCAGCAGCTTCTGCCATTAAATGATAATTTCGCATCAACCACGAATATATTTGCTCGTTTTTCTTCCTAAAAAAGGAAATAATTTAAAAAGATAGGCAGATCAAAAAATAAATGGATAAATATTTTCTCAGCAACAGTAGGCCTTTAGTTTTCTTTGAAGATCACAAATCATGAATAACTATAACATCAATTATCAGAATAGGTATACTATCATTATTACACTTTGTTAGTATAAAGTTGAGAGTCAGCACTCAACATGAATCGAATTTGTTCGAATGGATAAACAGTTAGCACTAGTTAACTTCCATCTTTTTATATTTGAGTTTTTACGAGGTTTACGTGCTATATAGATTTTCTTCAACTACTACGAGAAAATGAATATTTTACAAAATAAAAGCAATACTACTACCACATCAATTGAAAATATATACTCTATTTCCAGGAAAACGGTTATTGTATTTTGCAGATTAATAAGAATTCCTAAATATGACCTCACCTACGTTTGTAGGCCTATGCTCTGCTTAAAAAGAAATTGTAATGAGTGATGATAATAAAGCAAGAAGAGGAACAATAGGAACAATACGGTAGTCTCAGTACTCTCAGAGGAGAGGAGAAAGGTAACATCAGAGAGAATGTGGAAAAAGCGCAAAGAAAAATAAAGGAAAAATTTGTTTGTAACATCTTATTTCTTGTACATGATATTTTAGTTGAAATAAGTATTTTTTCTTTGTGACTTCTTGGTATCTCTCCTGAGAGTTGTTAGTTTTTAATTATTATTTTTTTATCATTTATAATTTTTTTCTGAGTATTTTTCTCTTGTTTGTATTTGCGGAAATAAAGATTATTATTATTAAATAGATTATTAATAGATAGAATAAAGATTATTATTATTAAATAGATTCAACATACCGTACCTGAAAGTGGGTGATTTCAAAAAATGTGTTTTAACTAAATGGATAATACATTAAAATTGTGAAAAAATAAACTAAAATAAATAATAACGTACCTTCCTGACTCCAACATCATAACAATCAACTCTGTATTTTTCAAGGCAATTTCAGGGGTTTCCGCAAGTACAATTCTCCTCTTGTGTATATTGAAGCAGTCTATAACCTCCATGTCATATAAAAGTGACTTCAGGTAATTAAGAGTTCCTCGTCTTGGGTCAAATACCCTAATTTCCATACCATCTCTTTCATATAAGGGATCACATATCAATAACTCCATGATAAATAGTGAAGAAGCAGGATTTCTTGCTCCATACACAGTAATTATTCTTATTTTATCAGGTGTTGTTGTTTTGTATTTTGGGCCGTCCTGAAAAATTCAAAATGTGAAAAGTTGTTACACAAATAATATTGCTCAATTACATGCATAATATAATATCAAATCATCTAAACCCTAAGCTGATGCAAGTCAACAATAATAATTATCAACTTGTATTTCTCAGAAAATGATTGGTATTATGAATCAAATACGTAATGAAAAATTAGAATAATATTGAAGTTTTGCTCACAAAAGTCTATTATATTTTTCAAGAAATATTATGTTCCAATGAATTTTGCCAGAATCTTATGGATTTTTTAAACAATGTGTAAATTATTTGGTATATGGTTCCATCGTTTTCCCAAGAATAATATTTAGCTGAGCTAGTAATAATATAAAATAATATTTCTTCTCAATAAAGATAAAATATTATAAACTTGTAAACTAAAGCAATATGTAGCAATTTAGAGCCACATTATCTCGACCAAGTCTTTTTCTGAAAATAAATAAAAAAAAAACTCATGATAAATGCACAAGGAAGCACACAATTCAGTCTTTGCCAGTTTGGTAACATGAAGTAGGTCTAATATCAGGCCAGGCGCAAATAAGAACGCAGCTTGCGTTACTTTTTGTGAAACACACAAATAAATAATAGGTACTCGGCATATAGAAACGAGGGTGGAATCTAATTCATTGAATGGATTAAGATATAAATATTACTCTGCAAATACTGTATAGAAGCGAGGGTGAGGTCCAATATTAATTTATGATAATTCATTCGGTGAATTGGATCTCACTCTCACTTCTATGTTTTAATGAATAATAAGATGAAGAACGGAACTTCGTCTTATTATTCATTATGGATATCTTCCACAAAGAAAGTCTATTTTCTAAGTATAATTATTCATTTTTATGTTTCACAAAAAGTAACACCAGTGATATGTCTCTATTTTCGCCCGGGCCAAATGTAACAGTTCAAGACGTAGCGGTATCTAACTTACTTTCTTTGTATTAATCCACTTATTTGAAGATTGGTACATTGAATTTCCATTTACACCATTGAAATAGGCTTCGATACATTTTAATTTATCACATAATTTATTTCATGATTGATATTGGCTCTATTAATAATTGAATTTATCACCTTATATGATGCCAGCACTTGATCAGGTGACAAGATACAGGCAGAGCCAAAATTTTCTTTACAATAATTCAGAAATTCTTTTTGACCTCCTATATAAATTGGACAGGTGCCTATTTCATGACAGTCTTTCCATACGAGAGGGCTTTCTGAATGATTGCAGTGCAAGACTGGGCGCATTTTTGCTACAATATCCTGTGGACCATGGAAAAATTAATTACTGATTTAAGAACGATTCCTGAAACTTCATACATCTAAAGTAGGGTATTGAAATGAAATTGTATATGCTACGGATTTGTGGCTTACAGATAGCCTATTTCATTAGTTTGGCACTTTAGGCGTCAAAAAGCATAAAAAAGAATTTAAAAAATGTATATTTTCATTCTTTGATTGAGAATTATCATCATTTCCCAATATAAATAGCCTATAATGTGAGCCTACTGGTAGTACTTTACATACACAAAAGTTTGTTAGAAAATAATAACTTTTTCAAACTTTAATAAAGAAAAACAATAGTTTCAAAAATTTGTTTACCATTGAGAGAAAGAATGCATGAAAAATAACAAAATATTCAATCTTTAAGATGCAAGACATTTTTATATCGCACCAATCAAACATATCATGGAAGAAGAATGATTGGGACTTTTCATTGGAGTTATTGCATTTAAATACTAATCTTAAGTACAGTAGTGTTGCATTAAACTCAGAAACAGAGCACCTATTGACTTTTTGGATTTCCATAAACATTGGTATTCCAATCTCATTAACATAGGCTATCCAGAGGCTATTAAGCAAGATTTTAAAATTCAGAAACAGAAAGCACCTTCTGGAAATTTAGATTCATGTTTTGTAAAATAATTATCTATATAGAAATTCTATAGGAAGAGGTTTTGATTGAAGTGTGAAGCTTTGAAAAAGGAAAGATATTGAGGCTTCACATAAAATATTAGGCTACACTTTTTTAAAAAAAAACAACAATTTTTTAAATAAAAACAACAAATTGATGGAGAACTTATACAATGCCAGTTTTG
The DNA here is from genome assembly GCA_948455865.1 of Conomelus anceps. Taxonomy (NCBI): domain Eukaryota; kingdom Metazoa; phylum Arthropoda; class Insecta; order Hemiptera; family Delphacidae; genus Conomelus; species Conomelus anceps. The sequence goes on along the minus strand of OX418225.1, from coordinate 32,835,411 downwards.
TAAGAGATTAATATAACTAACCTGGAACTCGCTTTCTGAAAAAGCTTGGCATTTTATTTTGATGTCTGAGAATTTCTCTGCCAAATGCCTTGCGAAGTATTCTGCTGTTGCATAATTTCTACATCCAAACGTTCCAACTACAATGAAAATTGACATGGTTTCTTTTAAAAAACGTTACTTATCTGAATTCTTTTTGATCTACAGTAGTAGGTAGCCTACTGCAAAACTCCTTCAATCACTAAAGTGTTGAAACTAAACATAATGTCACTACGGTATCACATCGATCATCAACATGTGATTAATTCGTCATTTGAGCAAAATATTCAAAATATGAATGCACTTTTATTATGTAATGATCACGTGGTCTATTTTTCTTTAATATCAGGACATCAGTACTTATATTAGTGTAATGATCACGTAGTCTATTTTTCTTTAATATCAGGACATCACTACACATATTATTCGCATTTTTAACAGTTATCTACAATAAATTATTCAAGCATAAACCGCCTTGATAATAATAAATCTAATAAAATTAATAAGAAACTTGGATAACTTCTAAGTTGAAGAATATTCTAATGTAGAGACAGATATGAGGAAAAGACGCCTTAAATTTTATGGTCACATCAAAAAGACAATAGACTAACAAAAAGAATTGTAAACTATGTAGCATCACTTTTCAATGGAGAAGAATGGATACGAAATGTTAAAAAAGACCTAGTACTGGCCAAAATAACCAACAAAGAAATTTTCAATAGAAAAAACTTCAGAATAAAACTTTATAAATGGGAAGTTATACCAGAGACAAACCTCCAAGAGTTGGAACAAAATGGAGTGAAGCTGAATTCGCAAAAAAAATGAAAAAGAAGAGCAAGTCCAAAAAATGAACCATCTTTACTCAGCGTCTTCCACTTTGGGAGTTTTACGTCTAATAATAATAAGCTTGGATATAGAGAGGGATTTAAAAACTACTTATATACTAACATTGGATATATTTTTTCCCCAACTTCTTTGTACTTTACATCTTTTGATCATCATTGAATAAATGCTGGCTATCGAACTATAACTCTACCGGTAGAACCGCTATTACATTATGCAGCAAAATATAACTTACTACGATACTACTATAACATTTCTACGATTTGACATGTAAAATTATTTTGTTAAATATAAATTATGTTTTGCAGCAGGTTTTGCTGCACATAGTGTGAGTGCAGCTTGAGAAAATTTCTAGCAGTTCTTTTTGTTTTAAGTAGGTTCACTGCAATAATTGTTAATTTTTATGAATCCTGCCTGTGTATTTTGGATACTTTTTCTTCGTCTTTTCATTGACGTTCTTTATTTTGTTGTCGTAGACTCTCTAAAATGAAGAAAAGAGAGGGAAGGAAGAGAAAACAGACAGAAGAGGTTTGGACAGGTTGTTTGCAATAGCAAAAAGCCAATTTCAGAAAACTACTACTAGAAGCAGTAAATTTTGTATTTGTTTTTTCTGTGGAAATAAATGCACGTCTGCATAAAAAAAAGAAAGGTAGATTACTAAAATTGGCTCAAAGCAACTGGGCGATGATTTTGTAGACCGATTTTGTACCAATCTAGTAGACTAAATCATGAATAAAATGAAAAATAAAAATCCAAAACCTGCAAACCAAAACAGATTTGTCACACTCACATATCTCAACAAAAAATCACACAAAATAGCTTAATCTTCCAAAAATCCGGATTTAACACAGCATTCAGAACAACAAACAACCTGAAACACCAGATCCAACAAAAACCAGCTCACCTAACAAACAGCACAATTCACAAATTCAACAAACCAGGCATATATAAGCTCAAATGCAACACATGCCCCAAGTACTACATAGGACAAACAGGCAGATCATTCAACATAAGATATAAAGAGCACATCAAAGCACTACATTCCAACTCTGACTCAACATTTGCAGATCACTTAATCAACACTGGGCACTCACACAATAACATCCAAACTGACTTAGAAATTCTACACACATTCCAAAAAAGCCACAAACTAAATACACTGGAACAATATGAAATATTCAAACACCATAAACAAGATAGAACAAACTTACTCAACGACCAAACACAATTCAAATCAAACGCAATTTTCAAATACATAATGGCCGCTCATCCTAACCTCAACAAAGCATGACCCCTGGCGGCAGGCTGACGAAGCTTCTTTTCAGAAGTGAAATGCATTCCTCAAGCATCTCCAATATATGTGAGTAAAACATTATTTGAAAGTGAAATACAGTGTCAGTTTTAATATTAGATTGTTCATTAAGTATTTCGTCATGGAAAACATCACAGATATATTCAACTATAATTATTGAATACGAATAGTCAAATAAAGATTCAGGGGATGATAAGTGTGAATCAATTTTATTATATTTATACAACAAATATAAAAAGTTTACAAAATTCACTCGAAATAGATACATGAAATTCATTTCACTCTACCAATATTATTTTATGACTAAGTCATTCATACATTAAAATATCAATATATTTACTATTGCTATCAAAATTTATAAACTAAATTGTAATACTATGTCAGACAATGGCAGTAAGACGAATTAATCTCTTAAATTTTCCTTCAAAAAATGTTTTTAAGTTAAGATAGGCTACCGTACCTAAAACGTCTTATCTCTGTCAAGAATAGATACTGTAATTTTGAAACAAAAATTTAAGTAGGAACCGATAATTTAACAGCTAACAGAAAAATACTGTTTACAACTGTAATTAAATGGAAATGAAAATGTATACATTATAACAACAAGTTAAAGCGTACATTGAGTTGATTATAAAAAATGTGATCAGATTGTCCAAAGGAATCTGTATTTCATTTGACTATTGTAAAGAACATACAAAAAAATGCCTATAGTGTTTCAATACTCAAAAAATTTGAAAAGTAGAGAAATTTTGAAGAGAACCTAGAATGGGCTGCCAATTTCAAATAGCATTATAAAGTTGGAAATTTCAAATTAGAAATTATTATGAAACATGAGTTGTAACTACAACAAAACCATAAACTAATGTATAAACTATAAAATCAACATTCGCATTGTAGTGTTAATTTTCTAAAGCATATCTCGCATCCAGTAGTAGAAGTATAAAAATGTGTAAAGACGGTTAGGAGAATTTAATATAAAATATGATAGGCTAGTTGATTTACATTCTTGTCCGTTTATCAGGATCTATGAAACTGAAATAGAAAAAGTAGAAAGTCGGGTTCAGTGGATAAGCTTTTCTGTAATTTTGAAAATGGTAATCATCTGATATTGGCAACCCAAAGAGAAATTTATACTGTTTTAAATAAAAATACACAGCTACCTATAACTAGGTATAATAACTAAATCTATAGGTAAAACTAGAACTTCATACTAAGAAAAATACATGAAGAATTATAGTCTGATTCTTCTCCGTACGGGGTGCGATCAGGTCTTGAAATTTCCTATTTTTATCAGCAATGAAAATCAAAACAACTTTTTCAAAAGAAGCACACACTAGTGAATGATAGACAGAGATGGAGCACATAGAACTCTAGCGGCATTGGCGGAAGTTGGGGAAGTTTTTAATAATTAAAATGGCAACAGTTTTTAACAAAAATATTATTATTCTGCTAGAATACAAACCTAGCCATTTCAAGTAGCGCAGCTACCACTGAAAACCTGTACACCGAACAATACCATCTCTGTCACGTATTAACAACAATAATTTGTTTTATTGTAGCGAATAATTTACAAATTTCCGTTAATTTTTTCTCAAGCGGACAATTTAATATAAATAAATAAGTTTATTTTTTCTATCAGTTTCCATTACAGATAAAATATATTATATGTTAGAACGTTATTGCACACCGTACAGGGTATTAAATGTGACAAACTGAACATCATTAGTAAGAAGTATGTTACTAGAATACAGCAGTGTAATTCAATATTAATAATTTGGAGAGAGAAATTCTAATACATTTTGGAAATTATATCACAGTCAACAAGTTACTTACAAAACTAGAGTGTTCTAGACTCTATACAATGTTTATTGCTAGGAATATTTTCTAAATTTCATCAAGTTTTTGAGAATAAATATTCGTGATTTTACAAACAGCTAGGCAATATAGGTTGTTGGAGCTGTTTGGAAAATTTTTGTTTTTCTCGAAGAACTTACAATGGCAACAAAGATGGCGATTGCTCTTCCCTCCACGGTTCCAAATCCATTTGCTTTATCAATGAAACTTCTCCGCAAGGCACCAAATCGTTACTGAGATAGGAAAGCAGAAGAAAAATAAAATTAGAAAAAAAGATCGTTGATACTGTTTTTTAAACATCTTTACAAGTAAAGCAGGATGAATATTTGAAGGCAATTCCAAACTAAAGCTGATTTCATGCCGTAGTGATAGACTATTATTTCATACAAGTCTTGAGAAAAATTAGTATTCAAAGAGACACTGAAAGCCTACTACAACTCTCTGTAGAGTTTCATTGAAATTTGACAAGTGGTCTTGTCAAATTGTCATATTGCCATGTGCGAATGTCTTGTCATATTGGGGGATTTACAATATACGAACAATACTAAAATTCTAAAAATTAGTATTTAAAGAGACACTGAAAGCCTACTACAACTCTCTGTAGAGTTTCATTGAAATTTCGAACGACTAGATGGATTATGTACAGTCTAATTTCAATATAACCTAGGGAAGTGATAGCCGCGAGCCGTAGCAGGTATCTGTTCAATCAGATAGATAAGCTGCGTTCTCGTAGGTCCTGTTTGTAACGGTGACCGATTAGATTGGCCAGCAAAAAAGACACTGTTCTCTGCTGAAAATCACTTCCCGGTGGTTCGAAAACTGTAGGTCCAACTCATCAATCACCATCATCCAACTCATTACTCACGCACAGGTCTCAGACCTATGTGGGCTTCATCCTCGAAAAAAAAAAATATTATGGACAATTTTATAATTATATAATTAAAAGAGAGATGAAAACATGGAAAAGGAATGGTAAATTGCGTCTAGGCTATACACTATAAATCGCATATAAAAATTGAAAATAGTGTATAAAAGATAGACACCGGTAATTAAAAATTATAAATAAAATTTTCAGATAATTTCTTATATCAAAACTGACACTGTATTTTAATTAAATACATGATTCTCACTCACTTTTACTGGAGATACTGGAGGATTGCATTTCATTTCTGAAAAGAAGGCTAACGAATGCATTCCTCCAGTTTCTCCAGTAAAAGTGAGTGAGAATCATATATTTAATTGAAATACAGTGTCAGTTTTGATATTAGATTGTTCATAAAGTATTTCGTCATGGAAAAAAATCACAGTTAAGTTTTTAGTCTACAATTTTTTCCCAGTCTGCAGAGAGGAACCAGACCTTTTAATTGAAGCTGGAATTTGCAGTTCATGGAACGGGCAATATTTATTGACAGGAATTGTTTCAAACTTAAATCACCTATTACACACAATCAAGAACTATTAGTAATGAAATGGACTCGGTACAGAGTATGAGCGAACTTACTTTGGAGTTGATGGCTTATGGAAAACAAAGACCTGCATATTCTTGATATTGTCACTGTTGTCGCAGAAAATCCTAGCTAGATTAGCTTTTTTTATTTCTTTCAATTGAGCTGAAACAAAAAAATAAAGTAATTAAATACAAGAACAATCATTATTTGTTAATTTTTTGCTATGCTCATCATGCTAGAGATGGGATAGTTGGATTCTCCAACTATTGGGGAATGAGCCTCCAATTTATTGGAGATCAGCCACGCCAGGTTCTATCTTTTCAATAATAATTGACAGTTCAATTATTGATATTTGATATTAATTGAATAATTTATTGATAGTTCACTAATAGAACATCAAATATTTGAATTAGAAGAAACAAGCAAATCGATAATAAAATGGCCAGGTTCTATCTTTTCAATAATAATTGACAGTTCAATTATTGATATTAATTGAATAATTTATTGATAGTTCACTAATAGAGCATCAAATATTTGAATAACAATAAAAGAAGCAAGCAAATCGATAATAAAATGGAACCTTTCAAATACTAAAGTAGCAATTATTTTCATCAAAGCTGAATATTACAATTTGCAAGTATAGATTGCATAGAAAATATTATTGTGATACAATATTACTGACTAGCTTTCTGAATGCTAACTAAAGCGTTGGTTCTGGGTTCAATTAGGGGTTCAAAAGTAGAAATTATACCAGTAAAATTACAAATATTCAAAATGAAGATTTTCATTGTCAACGAATGTAAAAACTTTTGGACTCCTCTTTATAATTGAAATCTCAAACTATTAGTGTTTTTAATCTCCAATCTTTCTATAACCAAGGTTGGGAAACCTTACGTACCTTCATTGAACGATCCCGGCTGTCCCCCAATATCGTAAAAGAACCGATCACCAATCCTAGTCCTGGCAAACTGCTCAGAGAGGATGCACTTGAAGGTGTGGCCCACAATACCCTCCTCACCAAGAGATTCGGCTAGTCCACCAACAAGAAGATCCACTTCGCCAACGTTCTTGTACAATTTCTTCAGTTTGCTGACCACCTAAAGAATTTAAAGCAAACATCAGTATAAAATTACAAAAAAATAATTGTAAGAAAAAATAATAACATACTGTTTTGGAGTAAAATACTGCATAGAATAATTGTAGAAAAAAAATTAGAATTGAAAGATTAATGAAGTTGAAATTGTAGACATGGTCTATAAATCACATACCTATGAATTTCATGGAGAAATACTAAATTGAAAAATCTCATAAAAATGCCTGTGTTAAAGATTGTGTATTTCTGAGTATATTGTCAGTTTTAATCGTAGATTAAGACGATTGTGAACAATCAAGGGCTTCTACTAGTGATTGGATATCACTTTTCATGTTTCATGTCAACTTTTTCATGTTTCTTATGTAAAGTGATGATGAATTCATCATGAAATTCATCAGAAACATGGAAAAGAAACGCAGAAAACTATTTTGTGCACCCAAATATTCGAATTGACTTTATTTTGAATTTCACAATGATAATTCTATTGAAAAAATTCAATCAATTCTATTATCAACTGAATTTATACAAAGAACCACAAGCACATCTTCTTCACTCTGAATACAGGCCTAGTGTATCGTGATTTTAAATGACTCATTCGTTATTGATATAGGTTATCGATATAAAGGCCCATTCGTTATCGACATACACCATAATATCACCATCACCAATACTATCTATATTGATAACTTGTTATATCCAGCTCAGTGATAACAGGAGACACTGCCTGCTCAATAGGTACCAAAGTTACTGAATAAATTGTATAATATATTCAATTTATGCTTTGTTTTAGTTTAACAATGGAATGCAAGAATTGAAAAAAAATATTCTAAAATGAATTCTTCAAGCGATTATGTGTGTTATAGTCCCTTTGAAATTGATTAAATTAGAGCCAAATACAGTCTCAATCTTATAAATACATAGAAATAATATAAGAGCTACATAGTATGTGCTTGAAGACTCACACTCTTCGATATCACCTACTTCTGAAATGCTAACCCAAATGGGGACACTTATTGCCATAGAGTCCTCTCTTAGAGCTAACCAGAATCCAGTTACACTTGTTCAGAAAGAGCCTCTAAGAAAGCGCTTCAATAGCCAATAAATGAATCCTTTTAGACCGTAACTTCAAATGATAATTAAGTCCCTCCAATGAACAAAATTAAAATGTCCAATGCAAAATCATATAATAAAATCTTTAAAAAACACTTTTAAGTGGATATTGTGACTCACGTTATGGCGTGACGGCCGTTTCACTCTGTTAAGAGCATCTTCAGACGATCCACAGTAAACTCCATAACGTGACTCACAATTTCCACTTGAGTGTTTTTTTTTAAGTTGTTATTATATCCTAGTGGAAACAAGATGGATCTTCAGCATCGCAAAATGATAATTGAAATGGTACTTTTAATAAGTAACGGTGATCAGAAATGTAGAATACTCACTTCAATTGGAATCTTGTCAGTCAGTTCTGAGAAATCTTTGGCTTTTGGCAGTCCACAGAATTCTCTGTATACGTTATAGCCTGGTAAGCCATGGTCTCTGCCTCTTTGGATGTCAATACTCAATCTGTCCAGACCATATGACTCGTTTTCTTTGTAGAGGTAATTGGTTATCTGAAATTAGAGAATATTAGAAATAATCATCAAGAAATAAAAAAATGTGATTGGTGAAAGAATAATATTGCTAGAGAAATGTTTGATTGCAAATGCATTGATAACTCATTTCATAAATTAATAGAAATAATAATAATTGATAAAAAGTAGTATACCTATCATTTAATAGTAACTCACAGATTAGTAAGAACTCAGTGGCGTTGCACCTAATATAATATATTGATACTAAAAGTGATTTATTTTGAATGAATAGGGTTCATCTTGTATTACAAATTAAAACTGGAAGAGATACATTACTAGAATCAGCTTCCTGATTCAATGAAGGACTCTGACTCAGTTGGTATTGTGAGATTGCTGAAGGAGCAACTGGTTGAAGGATGTCCATATACATTGAATGAATGTATTGGTATTTTTTAAATAGCTAACTATTTTTAAGTATAATTTATACTAAACAAAAGACGTGTTGCATGCTGCAAGAGCTTTGCTCATTTAAGCAGCTTTATGCAACGAATGAACCAAATAAATAAATAAATATGTCATAAATTCCACAATACCACTTGAAATCAATAGACTTTGTCTATCATGTAATGTAAAGTATTTTTAATAATATTTATGACGAAGCATGTATCCTATATCTTCTAATACTGATCTTCTAGTGCCGATAAAGGGTTTAGCATGTACAACACTGAAATTTAATAGATTAAAAATAATTTATTTATTTATCATCCATGCAGATCATCACATTGCAGTAGAATGAAGAGGAATCAACAAGCTTTCACTATTAATCATACATCAAAGTGAAATTTCCAGTTAAACTTGGTTATAACCTAAAATTTAGATTTTTTAATTGGAAATTTGTAAAGAAAGCAGTAGTGGGCTGTGCCTGTTGTATCTTTACTTGATTGTGTTTTGTAATGAATAGATGAATGAATGAATAAATAAATAAATAACTTTATTATAATGAAAAATACTTCCGTACGTATAATACAGTACCACAATATATCATTCTACATTATACTGGTGGATATATTTTATTTCTATTGAATTTAAGAATGATTTAGATGTAGACAGTAGACTCACAGCTTCTGAAAATTGGAGATCCATACTCTGACTGCTTTGTGTGGCGAGACCACGAATCAACGCATCCAAATTTGAGCTCTTCTGCAACAATTCGGGCTTGTTGAAGACGTCCTTCAATTGTACAGTGAATTGTGCGTTGCGATCTTCCTCGTACAATCTAAAAAGTCAATTCAGTACAAGATTAGTTAAATCACTTGATTATTTTAAAAACGAATGACATTTTTCAAAATAAATTATTTATTAATCAAAATATATCGCTATAATAAGCTAAATAGCTTATATCGCTAATATATAAGCTATCTAACATCAATCATTCTACCTTGCGCACACACCATGTACATTATTTTTGTGTAGTACAGTATGTATTTATCAAAATTTTATTCATTTTTCACATGTGAGCTTGTACAAGTATATTTTATATTTATATCCTCATATAATATATATTTTATATCCTCATGTAATTCTATGACACGATGACATGTATGTTCCAATTCACTACACGATCGAATGCCAAACAGGCATTGATCGAATTTTCGAAAAATCTATTTGTTAGTATTGTATCTGTAACTCAAAAGTTTCCCGTGCAATAGAAAGTATAATTAAAATGAGAGATTAAATATTTAGAATAGAATTGATCATGGTTTTTTGGCATCAGAATTTATGGTATACTTGAAATCAATAGACTTTGTTCATCGTATAATGTGATTTTCAATAATACCTCAACACTATAATACGTTCTACTATTGAAAGTAATGGTGTTATAAAACAAATAAAATCCAGTTAGAAGATAATAGAGAAGAATTAATCCATTTTATACTACGAGTAGGCTATCAAATGCGATAGGGATCCATCACAATAATTAGATAGCTGCTGATCAATACTGACAATTTGGCAGTTGCAGTGGTGTAATCGGTTAGACCGCTTATCTGTGATTGATAGCTAATACGGCAGTCACGGGTTTGATTCACGTTCAGCCTGGCATATTTTATGCAATCATTCATCTCATTATGCAATGCACAAATCTAAAAAAAATCAGAAAAAATTAATTTTGCAATATTCTTTACTTACCCAATTCGTCCTTCAACCATTGAGTTAATGAATGCCATGGCAGCCGTGGCGAAACTGTTACTAGTCGATGCATCAATCTGTTCATTGAACTTGGCACTGTAGCCTTTGCTTTGAATTGTCAAACCGATGCGTTTCATGTATTTAACACCTGTTAGGAGTGAGATTCAAGTTGATATTATTCTAGATTTAGAATAGAACTTCACTAGAAATTAATGAAACAATTGCAATAAGATACGTTCCTGTGTTCAACACCTGTTAGGGTACGATTCAAATTGATATTAAAATGAACCATACAAAGATTTTGTATAATATAATTTGAAGAAAAGCAACTTGAATACTTTAATTTACCCACTGTATAAAATCAGTGAGAGATCATAATATTATTCGTGAAAAGAATAAGTTGATAGAAATAGTTTGTAAAATGAAACTTAGAATGGAGATTCCAGAAAGAATTTGAAAAAGCAACTTAACCTTTTTTTGTATCACAAATCATTGAAATAAATTGACAATATATATTCATTCGTAAAATGAATAATTTGAGGAGAATTTAATAATGATTTTAATGAAATATTTAATGGATTTTCAATAAATTAATTCTCAGAATGATTTATGTAATTGACCTTGAGAAAGGAAACTAATATTAAAACTGAATTGAGACACTATTCAAACAAAAATTTTATGTAGATCGAACCGAAATTTTCAAACTAGTTTGACTTAATTAATTATCGAGAATTTTAAAAAGAACTTCGTGTCAGATTGAGAACTACCTGCTTGACACAACAGGCTACCACTTGTAATAATTGGCGGCTCTGGTAGCGCAGTTGGTTTGAGCGCTTGTCTGTGATAAGATAAGGCTCTGGCTGGCTTAGTTTCTTGCAGCCTTGAGTTCGAATCTCATTCAGCCATGGATGTTTCTCATCATTCATCCATTCACCTTATACACACACACACACACACACACACACACACACACAAGTCTTCAGACTCATGTGAGCATCATCCGCAATAAAAAATAAGTGATTTACTTTATTTGTGTAGAATTGTTGTTCGAACACGAATGCCATTCATATTAGAACCTATTTATTAGACCATGACCTTATTAGACCTAAAAAAGGTCATTCTAGTGAGAAATTTGTGACAGATTGAGAGCTTGCCTACTTGCCTAATACAACAGGCAGCCACTCGTTGTAAGTGATATGCTGTATTTCGGCAATAACAATGCGCCTGGCCTCCTGATAGAGTCGTTCGTCGTCCCAGCTGGGATTCATGATGGAGAGGCGGCTGGCCATGCGATTGTGCTCCCGCAAGAACAGTGTATGCAAGGCGGCAAGACCTGGCTGGCTGTTCACCCTCTCATCACCTGTAAAACAATCAAGTCGAAAGAATTGTAAAAATGGGATGAAAAGAAAATTTACAAGGATTAGACGAAGATAGAAATTTATATAAATTAAATTGATTTCAGTAATAGATGGAACAAACACTTCTAGTTATGTTAACAATAACATTCCTTCCACGACGATACATATCGTGGCGTATTAAGTTTAAAAAGATTGAAAAATTCTCCAGTGGAAATACGAGAAGGGGTTAGCGTTTTCTTGATTATAATAATCACATACTTCTGAGTCTTGCGTGGATAATAAGGTGAATTATGAAGAAAAATATGCTACTCTGATCTGGAATCGAACCCATGACTACAGGAATTGCAGTCAGAGATAATTAGATGATTACACCACTGCGGTTGCCAAGGAAGTTTGAGGAAGGAGTTAAAATATTCCTGGTGTGATTAAAGGAGTGAAGGTAATATTTTTATAAGAATGACAAGTAATCATTTGATGCCTTTCAGAGGGGTTGGTATAAAGCATAATGTTCCATAAATACGAAACTTAAATATTATATTACAACGTTTTGAGTGAATTTATGACATACTTAATTATACGAATACTTAGATAATTCAATGTTTGATGGTCATTTTGCGGCCTACTTGTGTCTGATGAAGCACTACATCAATGCGAAATGGCCATCACACATAATTGAGTGTTTATATTCACTCATAAAGTTTTCAATATCTATTTTAATTTGTTATCAAACAGCGAAAAACTGAAATGAAACAACAATACTATATTTTTATTTTAATATTTCTACTGGACCCACTCAAAAACATATATAATACATTGAAACCTTTTTTTTTAGGATGAAGCCTATATAGGTTAAATTAATAAATTCTGTTTATGTATATTTGTCAGTTTATTCAATTGTCAGTCACTTCAAACTAACTTGTGAAATAAATATGAGCTAAATAAAAATGGAGCGAATAATTAATAAAAAACTAACCAGATTGAAAGCAAGTGTCATTATGGATGCACATATATTCGGGAAGCCTGGGAACGGGAAGAAATTCTCGTTCGTTGTGAATTTTGGTGCGAAGACGTCCATTTTGAAACTGGCGCAGAGAAGCGGCCACCTCAGCTGTTGAGCCGTAGATAACTGATCCATCCAGGTAGTGAGTCACTTGGTTCATCTACGAACAAAAGTTGGGAAATGAATTGAAATAGAATTTGATATTTGAATTTAAAAGAATTACAATATGTGATAAAGTGAATACAATAGTTTGGAATTTCTCACGTTCATTTGAAGTTCAAATGGAATATAATGTGTATATAATGCAATTATACATCCTTCATTCAAGCTCTTCCTTCTATCTACAACTTGGATTCTTGCCCTTTTCATGTTGAAATTATTACAAATCTAAAATCCGTTCAATACGGAAACATCTGTTTCTTATCGAAATATGGCGCCTCTCTTATCGAAATATTTTTAATAATTTTCAAGAGAAATGTCTAACTATGTTCAATAATCAACTTATCATGCAGTAATATTCAATAATAATTTTAATTTAATTTAATTCATTCCATTATAATTAAAATATTTGGATCAAGTTAAATGGCCCTAAGTTTTGACATTAAACTGCTTACTCCTCCTTCCACACACCTATTGGCTAAGGGTTAGCGACAGGAAGGGCATATGGCTATAAAACAAATACCAATTCCGCAAAGAATTCACTCCACACCGATCCCACTTGACGTGGGGTAAGGTGAAAGAATAAAAATTATTTTTACATTCCTTCACAATTCTTCTTTACTTTATATGATTTAATTAATAAAACGACTTCTTATGTAAAAAGATACATATAACTTTTCTCATAATGTAATTTCTATTTTAGAGAAATATTGAAGATAAATAGATAGGTGTGGATGGACAGAGAATGGACTTTATAGAAAAATTAATGAAATTTTTTTACGCCAAGTTTTTTAGATTTATGCATATATGTACATACAATTTTCTGAATTTGTACTCTCTTGCATTGTAGATTTTATGCATTGATTATGTTGTCATGTAAAGAAGGCAGTTCTGGGTGAAACGGCAGTGCCTTCAAAGAACTCCTGTATAAATAGATGGATGATTTAATACATTTATGAATTTCCTTGTTACCTGTTGGACGGGTCCGAATGTACAATCAGATCTGATGGCCATTAGTGAGCGCACATAGGGCATACAGGTATGACCCAGCTTGGAGTAGAATGGATCAGTTGAAGGAATTTCGATTGCAGCACAAGATGAATGCTGGTGTCTTGGAGACAGGTTTTTGCCATTCGCACTGCAGCATGAAATTGTTTGGCTTGATGTTACTGCAACATTTAAAAATTGTTTTTACTAAGAATAGAATAGACACTTAAAAGAAACAATCTAACATAAAATATGTTTAGAACGTTTAAAAATATTCTAAATTTGTAAATTAATTTAATAAAAATACTTATAATTTTTAATAACATGTGAATTTTGGAGAATTTTAAAAACAAATAAATAGTTCTGGAAATTGTAATGCGTTGTTCTAATTCTATCAGTCATAGAGTAATGAAATTGGCGAGCAGACAACAAGGATAAGAGTAAGTGACAGCCTAAGTGATTGACACTGAAGTCATAAGTAAAACATGATAAAAAATCAAGTAGAGTGTCATATCTTTAATGGTGCATCTCTTTTGACTAAACTGACTGAATTTTATATTATTTATGCAATTCAAGTACTGTACTGTAATGTATTTCAATTATTGATTCAATATTGGAGAGGGATTTAAAAATAATGAATTAATAAAAATTAGAGTAGTTGAGAAGTTCTAGAATATTTTTTTGTTAGATTTAGTTTGTGTTTGTGGTTTAGAAGAATTGATACAATTTTTCTACTTGCATTACACGTTGAACACAATGCTTGTTTGCCCACACCAAGAAATATAGTTAGAGGAATACGCAATTTCGTAAGTTAGGTTAACGAATATTAGAGTAATATAGTTTCCAAGATTATACAGTGAAAATTCTTATCTTCTTCTATCAGATGGTCATAGGCATCATAATTTATTCAAGTAATATTGTAAGTTATCAAAAGAAGATTCACAATGTAAAAGTACCATAGCTGAGGTATCTGGATATGGAGAACTAATTTGTGACTTACACATTCTAGATGACGCAGTATGAGCCAAGTCATGAGCCACAAACTGTCCCCACTGCATAACGGCCAGAGTCTTCGATGTATCGGGAAAATCCACGTTGTTTATCAAGGTGACACTCACCTGGCGTGGACTCACCAGTGGCTTTCCTTTGCGGGAGCCTTTCATCATGTGCAGGCCTGCAAAATCCATAATATTTCAATGTGGAAACTTGAATTTGTACTCAAAATAATACCAATTTACATACTAATCGATAATATCGAATATAACGCAATTAAGATAGAACTTAATGGTCACAAAATTCTGTGTTATGAAATATTGCGCTTTCAGTTTGGTATAGATCCTCTGCTCAATAACACAATCTACTATACAATATTAACTAGGCCGAACACAGAATGAATCGAGACAGTTCAGCACTAAATTCAAAAGAAGTGATTTTGGAAATGGTCATTTTTCTATTTCCAATTTACATTGAAATTATTCTGCTTTATGAATTCTATAATTTAGCTTTAAAATCCTGTTTAAATTGAGAGCTCAACAATCGAGATTACAACATTGAATTGAAAAGTGGTGATTCCATGATTAATCTAGCTGATGGTGAATGAATATCCGTCCAAACAAAGACAAATACTGCGACAGAGCGCTGTCATAGCACAATCTACAGCGAGGAGTGTCTGCGTTTGCAGGATACGAAACAAAAGAGGCAATATAAATAGCGGTTTAAATACCTGCGTTTTGGTATACAATAATTATTGTATTCATTACCGGTTTCAACCCTCCTATGGGGAGGTATCATCAGGTGGTTATAACGTCTACAACCACCTGATGATGACCCCAAAGGAGGGTTGAAACTGGTAGTGAATACAATAATTATTGGATATCAAAACGCAGATTTTTTTTTTGAGGATGAAGCCCACATAGGTCTGAGACCTGTGCGTGGGTAATGAGTTGGATGATGATGATGATTGATGAGTTGGACCTACAGTTTTAGGTGGGTTACGAACCACCGGGAAGTGATTTTACAGCATTTAATCCTTTATTTATATTAACTGGTATCCGGAGGCCGAAGAATTCAATATGAAAAAATAGGCAAATTTGTAGAAAAAACATAATAAATAGATAATAATAATTGATATAATTTCACAATATTTTTAAAACTGTTAATCAAATAAGCCTATTGAATTAACATAAAAGTTATAAAACTCATTACATATGACACACACAATTCTTGGAACCTCAACAAGTTTTAGGAAAGTCCATGAAAAAGCATGTCAACTAGGTTATCACGAGAGCTGAAACTCTTATATTTGCTTATCAACGGTTGACTTGATGATTTTAACTCTAACTCGTTCCACTTCGAATTTATAATGCAAGCTTTTAATTCTAATTTTTTTGGTGAATTTATAACGACTGGCAGTTAAGTAATATTTTACTCACTCTCTAGGCCAAACGTGATAGTGAGTAAAATATAACTTATTCTTAATTAAAAATTGACTGCAAATAAGTCGTTAAATTCACCAAAAAAGTTCATATTAACAACGCAGTTCGTTATGGACCAAGAAATACAGGCTTTTAATTCTCTCATGAAAGTTGATGAAGGAATTTTAAATGCTGATATGTTTAAAGATATTTCCATGTTTGAAACACAACATAGATAATTCAGAATAGCTCTGCGGTATTATTGAAATTAACTTACTTACTTACTTACTTACTTACTGCTGGGGCGTCACAAATCTCAGTCGATTTTTTGCCTCGTAGATTAGCCTCCTCCATTCTTCTCTGTCCTCTGCCATTTCAATTGTTCCTCCACACCTGACAACATCTTTCCCAACTTGGTCAAGCCACCTTAATTTAGGCCTTCCCAATGGTCGCCTTCCTGCAGGTACGGCCTTGCACACCTCCTTCAGCCTTGTTCCCTCCTCTCTACGAAGTACATGACCTAACCAGCTAATTCTTTTGGCTTTTATGAGGGCTATTATATCTGGTTCTTGGTATAGGGCACGTAATTCCCTGTTTTTTCTTATGCGCCAAACTCCATCTTCACATACTGGGCCAAAGATTTTCCGCAGAACCTTGTTCTCAAAAACTATTAATCGTCCTTCATTTCTTTTGGAAAGGACCCATGTCTCACTGCCATACAATAATACCGGCTGTATGATGGTCTTGTATAATCTTAACTTTGTACATCTTGATAGCAGTTTGGATGATAGAAGTTTTGTACAGGCTCCTAAGCTCTTATTGGCATTTGCTAGCTTACATTGTATCTCTAAGTCTTCAGAATTTGAACTATTTACCGTAACTCCTAAATATTTGAAGCTGTCTACACAATTTATTGAATAATCGGCAATGTTGAAATTTACGTTTCTATTTTGAGTGTTTCGGCCAAAGTGAATAATTTTAGTTTTATCTTCATTTAATTCTAATCCTATACTTTCTTACATTCTTTTATTAGGTTTTCAGCTAACAGGCAGAGGTTTTCAGAATTTTCTGCTAGGATCACTACGTCATCGGCAAAAGCCATTATGTTTAGGTCTACTCCCAGTTTAATACCTCTTTGGAGGTTCTTTGTTTTTATTAAATTTCTTTGAAATTAACTTACACTCTAATAAACTCAAAAAAAGCATTCCAACTCACCATCCTCGTATTCAGCAGGAAGCAGTCTTCTGTATGGTGTAAGCGATCTTCCCCAAGCGGAATGAGATCGATGGTTGCAGGATCCATCGTAGGAGCGGAACATGTTCAGATCGGAGCAGTAGAGATTGTTCTTATAGTGAACGGAACACTTTTTGCCCAAGGAAGTGGAACCCAGAGATAGGAATGAGATCTGATTAGCACACGATTTGTCATCCATTCCCGCCCTAAGAAATAAAATAATAGATGTCCTATATCACTATAAAATCATAAGGAATCAATTGAGAGCCATTATTTTAGAAGCAATGGGATTCGGAAAGAAGTATAATGAAGTTTTTGAAATATCTGTTACATGCTTATAAGTGGTCACTGATTTTGTAATGGTTGATATGTTATACTTTAAAAAAAAAAATCATTTTAGTAGCAATGGCCACCTGTTCAAAGGAACTTTCAGTAATTATAATGACAATTTGTTCATACTTATGCATGACTTCTATCATTAACACATTCTTATTACAATTTTTTACTGCGATAGTGAATTATTAAGGGCTTGAAAAGGGCCTTATTTAAATGGTATTACTACCCGTCTGTCCATCCAGGCGATATTTAAAAAAAATAATATTCTAGTTTCTTGAATTTTGGTATAGGTGTTAAAACCCTTTCAAAATGAATAAAATCTATTAAGAATATAAAAATATTGAGGTAGTTAGGGTAAATTACATCAGTTGAATAATGATTCAAATAATTCACAATGAAATGATTAATATTAATCTTTTCTCTCAACTTCAAAATCAGCTGTTGATCAAATTACAGTGTTGCCAGCTTGTGCCCGTTCTGTAAACGAAAAATAGCTAATGGATCTTTGTGCATCAGAAGTATACCTGTTACATTTACGATAGTTAGTTAACTGACATTAAACTCCTTATTTAATTGGCTTTCATGCAACTGGTCATATGACTATTATAAGAAAATGTTTCCAAAAACAGATTTAAATAGTTATTATGTGTTTCAATATTGTAGTATTTATGCAAGTGAATAGAGACTCACCTGAGACAGTATTTGCTGGCCAAGTACTGCGACGCTTTGAGAGCCACATGAGCATCCTTGGCGTGCAGCAGTGCCTCGGGTGTGGGAAGCGACTCGGCGAGGATTCCCTGCGACGGAGTTCCCTTCTTGACGGTGACTCCTGAGCCAGCAATGTTCGCCTCGTGGCGCGCCATCTTGTCAATCAACGAATGCCCGAACTGTACACTCGCCTCCAATTCTTTGCTGTCGATAGCCGGCAGCCTTCTAACCGCTCGTTTCGATCGTTCGCTCAGCACGGGACCTTCTAAAAATCATAAAATTATTTTACCTCTAATTATTAATTTTTCAACCTCATTCAGTGGACCTCCTGACGTGTCTTTGGTCCTCATTATACAGAGCCACTTCAGTCGCGCTCGCGAGCCACAATTTAGGCTAAATTACATCAGTTGAGTTTTTTTTGTAGATTACGTCTTTGAGACTCTTGTTAAGGACTATACAATTATACTATCTTATACACTAGTTACCATAATTACTATATTTATTGATTCAGGTGAGACTTAAATTTGATTTGAAAGGAAGTCTTGTACACTATAAAAAGCTTTATCAGCTTGCTCTTTTGGGGTAGTAATTCCTACATTTCCAGTTGTTTTTTTTTAAATGACAGTGTTTATGTTTATTTTCTTGAATTGTATTTTATAATGTTTTTCTATGATGAATAAATGATTTAAAAAAATATTATTTCAGATTTTTTAAAAATATTGCTTTATTTTGAAGACTCTTTAAAAACTGCGGTAGCTTGTAGAGTTTCCTACCAATATAACTAGGTTTTTGTTTGAATAAGCTACTATTGTGACTCACCAAGTGATAATCAGATCAGAGTGTCTGACCGAGCTCAACAATGTCAAAGTACATGATGGCATTAACATGTTTAGAACCCTTAGCTGATTTTTTAAATCAAATTTACCCGGCTGGTGTAATTTATACTTAATTATGGCTCGCAACCGCGACTGAAGAGGCTTTGTATAATGAGGACCTAAGAGTTGCTTTTCAAGAGCGTATACATCAATCTTAACGTGTACATTAAAGTATACTTCACAATAGTATGCATTAGTCTGATAAATGAAGAAAGTATTACTTATCAAATTCATAGTTTAAATCTATCAGTGAAAAAGAATAATGAAATCACAACAAATCAAAGTTATTGTATTAAAAGTACTACGGAATAAGATAAAAGTACAATAAAAAAAGAAGTGGAAAGATAGAGGGAAAATGTGAAAACTTTGAAAAAAGGAGAACGAGAAGGAGAAAAATAGCAGGAATGAAATAAGACATAAAAGAAAGATAGCAATAGATAGACATAAAATATAGTAAAGCAATAGGAAGAAGAAGGATTGGTGGAAGAAAAAAGGAAAAAACAGATAAAGACGAAGAATATCAAAAAGGAGGAAGAGGAGGAGGAGGAGGAGGAGGAGGAGGAGGAGGAGGAGGAGGAGGAGGAGGAGTAGGAGGAGGAGGAGGAGAAGGAGGAGGAGGAGGAGGAGGAGGAGGATGAGAAGAATAATAGAGAATAAATAAGACAATGAAGGACATTAAGAAGAAAGAGGAGGTAAAGGAAGACGCAAGAAGGAGGAGGTGAAGGAATACGAGAGGAGGAGGAGGAGGAGGAGGAGGAGGAGGAGGAAGAGGAGAAAAAGGAGGATTTGGAGGATGAGAAGAAGGAGAAAAAGGAGGATGTGGAGGATGAGAAGAAGGAGAAATAGATGAATGGAGTGTGATAGTTGATGTTGGATCAAAAAAATGTAGTTAAGGGATGGTGAATCCCACACAATATTTCTTCGGGGGTACTTAATATCGCATTTTATATTTTATTACTTTTGCTGCATTTTTGTTCATTTTTATTATAGTAGTATTGATTGTAAATGTATGGAATGAAGAATTATTGCTACAAAACATAGTAGGTATAGCAATGTTTGAAGATATGTACTTCGTTTCTCCAGAGAGAGAAAGAAGAAGACGAGAGGAGTTACACATCTTCAAATGGTAGTTCGGGACCCACCTAGAACTGTAGGTCCAACTCACCATCATCTAATTCATTGCCCATGCATAGGTCTCACACCTATGAAGGCTTCATCTTCGAAAAAAAAATAAAATGATAATGGTAATGAAGAAGAGTTCAAAGTAACAGCAGAGAACTCTTCGGAAGTTTTGAACTATATTAAAAACAATATTATTAATTTTTATCAGCTTAAAGAGAAGATAAATATTATGATGATAATCTATTATAAAATAAGTCTTACCAGAATGCAAGTAAGATTGAATAGTGAGAGCAGGCGCTCTGAGCATAAAGCCAGCGTCCATGGCCGCCATCATTACTGATTGACTGCCAAACTGCACGACAGACCACATTATCATGGCCACTGCCACAGAACTGCACACCATTTTCACACCGCCTAAAACAAAAATTATAAATTTGATTTACAACAAAACTAGGAATCAGAACCTGAAATGGCTAAATGTACAAAATATTGAAAATACCACTAATATAAATAGTAAATGATACAAAACAGAGAAAATATCATGAATAATACCTGTAGGTCAGCTATTCATAACATCATAATTCACCTCATTGAATACAAGATATTGAAAAATACAACTGTATAAAAAGATAACACGAGTGAAATCTGTAGTTTACTATTATTTAAATCACTGAATAAAAAAATATTGAAGAATGCCATTAATAGAATTAGGAAATGATATAACACATACTTTATATGTAAATGCGAATGATATTAACCAAAGTCTTGACGTACACGATTATAATACAAGAAGCCGCAGAGATTATCACTTGGTGAGTCACAATAGTAGCTTATTCAAACAAAAACCTAGTTATATTGGTAGGAAACTCTACAACAAGCTACCGCAGTTTTTAAAGAGTCTTGAAAAAATAGAAATATTTAAAAAACAATTGAAAAAATATTTAGTTGATAAAGCTTTTTATAGTGTACAAGAGTTCCTTTCACATCAAAATTATTAAGCCTCACCCCAACTAATTGATATAGTAATTATGGTAACTAGTGTAATATTTAGTTGATAAAGCTTTTTATAGTGTACAAGAGTTCCTTTCACATCAAAATTATTAAGCCTCACCCCAACTAATTGATATAGTAATTATGGTAACTAGTGTAATATTTAGTTGATAAAGCTTTTTACAGTGTACAAGAGTTCCTTTCACATCAAAATTATTAAGCCTCACCCCAACTAATTGATATAGTAATTATGGTAACTAGTGTATAAGAATATAATTATTGTTGATCTGACTTGTCTTATACTCCTTAACTGGAGTTTCCAAGACGTAATCTACAAAAAAATCTCATGAATAATAAATATCATTTAACCACAAATCATCTCGCTGAATACGAGATCTTAAAAAATACCACTAATAGAAATAGTAAATGATATAACACAGTCAATCTCATGAATGTCCACCATTTATAACACCACTGTATCATAATTAACATCACTCTCGCACAAGTCTCAAGACTTATGTGGGCATCATCAGCTATAAAATAAAATGGATGATACTATGGAACAAATAGTAGCTTAGGCTTAGAATAATCTATGACAGAATGGAAATATTAGTGCATAGGTTGTAATGAAAGAATTCAAGGTTATTAGATTAATAAATGAAATGAAATAATTAATAATCAGGTGGAAATGGTTAGGTTAGGTTAAAGAATTTAATAAATTAAAATGTAGAGGAATATTCTGCTAATCATCCTATTTCTAATGGCTTGGAGTTAAGTTTAGAAATCTTAAATATTTTATAATTATGTACTATAATTACTTTATCATACACTGACTCTATTATTTTTATTCGAACACCATATTTTTTTCATTCGTTTGAGCGACCCGACAAAGAGAAATAGTGATGGAAAATTTCACATATTCGTTTATACTGCGAAAGGCCAAGTACATTAAAAAGTATCCAGCGCCTACAACATACTTAAACTCCTGTTTATCTTTTCATTATTCGTGGTAATTATGTAAATCTATTATGCAATGTCTAAATAATTCCACTTCAACGATGATTAAATTCTTGGAATCCTATAAAAACAACTGTGCGTGTCCGAACTATGACTAAGCCTATGACAAGTTCTACTTCATGGCTATTTGATGGTTGAATACATCCTTATTACATTTGTAGTGGAAATTAAAAATCTTGTCCAGTGATGAAAAAACCATTCCAAACTATATTGAAGACTGAAAGTAACTTGTCAGAAGGCTTGAATAAAACAGTAATAAGATTCTACAACCAGGTAATCAACCTGTCATTCAAGAATTATACGGTACAGGAAAATTGAAGGTGTCAGGTATTGAAAATTACACCTTTACTTGTTCAATTGCACCATTCCTTGTTACATATCACTACCAACCGAAATAATTCAATCAAAAAATATCTCCTATTCTCTTAATATATAAAAATTCACATGTCGCAGGTAATTATTATTCATTTTTTTAGTTTTTGAAGGCCAAATCATCACATTTTTCTTTCAATTCTCAGTCAAGTGATAAATTTTCCATCATCAGAGAAAAATGAGGATAAGATGAAGAAAAGTGCACAAAGGATGCTGTTAATGAATTACATATCTATGCAATAAGAATGCTAGAAGAAATATTGTGGAACTAGTGAATTTGAATATTTCTTACATAATGCTTACCAGAGGATGTTTTACTCATTTTTAATAATATTCAAGCCTTTTAAGGCTTGCAGACAACAACTAGGAGACAAGTCAATGG
Source organism: Conomelus anceps (assembly GCA_948455865.1). Classification (NCBI taxonomy): domain Eukaryota; kingdom Metazoa; phylum Arthropoda; class Insecta; order Hemiptera; family Delphacidae; genus Conomelus; species Conomelus anceps. The sequence continues at coordinate 32,812,111 of OX418225.1, read as the reverse complement.
CAAAGTAAACAAAATATTGTATGGAAAATTGACAGTTAGGGTCAGCCCGGCTTCTTTAGAGTCAAAGGTCCGACATTTGAATCCCGCTAGAAGAGAACGTCTTTTTATTTCGCTATTTTTGGCACTGATTGCTGTTGGCCTTCTCTAGATAATATTATGCATATGATCGAAAGAATAATAATAAGGAAAGAAGAGAAAAAATAAGAAGAATATAGAAAGAAAGAAATGGGAAGAAGTAGAAGAAGAAGAGAAAAAAGATGAAGAAAAAGAAGAAGAATAGAGAAGAGAGAAAAAGGGAAATTGCGAGACGGAAAAGGAAGATGCAGGAATGAGAAAGAAGATGCAAAAAAACTAATGTGAGAAAAGGGGGAAAACAAGAAGAACGAGAAAAATAATATAAAAATAATAATATAAAAATAATAATAATATGATGTTGAAGATCCATCTTGTTTCCACTAATATGTAATATAATCTTAATAAAACAACTTTTGAATGGAAATTAACTCACGTTATGGCGTGAAGCCGTTTCGCTCTGTTGTCTAGAGCATCGTCAGACGACCCACAGTACACTGACTCAAGGTATGAGTTTGAGGGAACCCATACCTCATACCTTGAGTCAGTGTACTGTGGGTCGTCTGACGATGCTCTAGACAACAGAGCGAAACGGCCGTCATGCCATAACGTGAGTTAATTTCCATTCAAAAGTTGTTTTATTAAGATTATATTAATAATAATAATAATTTTTTTAATTATTATTATTATTATTATTATGATTAATAGAGAAAATAAGAAGGAAAAGCAAAACCAGGGAACGAAGAAGCAGATGAATGATGGAAGAGAGAAAACTGTGAAAAGGCGGAAAAAAGGAGGAGAACGAGGCGAATAATGATAAAGAAGGAAGAGGCAAAACAATAAAAGTGAGGAGAAGGAGAAGAAAAAAAAATTAAGAAAAAGAAGATGAGGAACAAGAAAAGTGGAAAGATAATAGAATTCTAGACGAAGAATGTGAAGGTGGAAGGGAAAGAGGAAAAGGATAAAAGATTAATAAAGAAGAAATAAGATAATGAAGGATGCCATTAATAGAATTAGGAAATGATATAACACATACTTTATATGTAAAAGCGAATGATATTAACCAAAGTCTTGACGTACACGATTATAATACAAGAAGCCGCAGAGATTATCACTTGGTGAGTCACAATAGTAGCTTATTCAAACAAAAACCTAGTTATATTGGTAGGAAACTCTACAACAAGCTACCGCAGTTTTTAAAGTCTTCAAAATATAGAAATATTTAAAAAACAATTGAAAAAATATTTAGTTGATAAAGCTTTTTATAGTGTACAAGAGTTCCTTTCACATCACATCAAAATTATTAAGAAGAAAGAGGAGGATAAGGAGAAGGAGGAGGAGGAGGAGGAGGAGTAGGAGAAGGAGAAGGAGAAGGTGAAGAAGAAGAAGAAGAAGAAGAAGAAGAAGAAGAAGAAGAAGAAGAAGAAGAAAAAGAAGAAGAAGAAGAAGAAGAAGTAGGAGAAGGAGAATAAAAAGAGGAGGAGGAGGTGTAGGGGGTAGGAGGAGGAGGAGGAAGGGTGGACAAGGAGGAGGAAAGGTAAAAGTAAAAGAAATTAAAAAAGGAGTGGATAATTACACGATTCTATAACTGTGATAGTTTTAGAACAGTCTCTTCCAACAGGCTTCCATGCTTTTCTCTAAATTTAATATGTTTTATACATATATATAATGCAGATTAGAACATATAAAAATAAAAGAATTATAAAAGGGTATAGTGGAACATATAAATTATATTGTCTATTAGAGAGGATAATGAAAAAAAATAAAAAAAGAGAAGGCAACACCACACCTTAAGCAACAAACCTAATACCGGTACTTGTTTACATGAATGAGAAAATTTCGATATCGCGTTCCGAGTCATACTATTACGTTTATAGTGGCATATCATCATTCATATTCGGACAGATTGTGAGAGAAAACCTTCTTCAAGACAACACAACACAAGATAATCTTAAAATAAACACTGAGAACGTGGAACCAGTTTCTTCTTGTTGTAAAAACAACAAGCTATGGCTATTTATGTTAGTGTTGTTCATTCCCTATCTATTCGACCAGCTCCTAGTACTACAAGCCTATTGGAGCGAAAAAATAACAACTTTGGAAATAAACTTCAAACACGGCTCAGATAACCACTCAATAGTGTTTCCAAAGCCAGGCGAGCATGAGATGAATTTTAAAACATTAGTATCTATAAATATGGCTGTGCTTATTTATGCTTGAAAAAGATTTTTCTAGAGATACATATACTTGGAGTCCATAAAGTTTATGAAGGTAAAAAACAGCGTTGAACACATTGTGAATCATCAATGTTTATCAGGAGGCGGCACGTCTTTCCTGATATGATCAGTTATAATTAGTTATGTGAAAATCATTCATGTCACTACGAATTCGGACACTTTTTCATCACACTTGTCATAAAAATACACATCATTATAGATAGTCAATTTTTTTACAAGATTAAAACAATGTCCTATATTCATTACAATAAGGATTCAATTATTATCTTTATAAATACCCATTTAAAAATGAGAATGTTGGGGAAACTTGAAATGTTATCAACATTTGAAAAATGGAAATGGAAAACTGGAAATTATTAAAATGATCAGGAGTAAAGGCTTTCAAAATATTTTCTCCCTAAAATGTTGAAAATACAGTATTAAAAATATAAAAAAATAAAGAAAATAATTATAAAAGGGTATAGTGGAACATATAAATGATATTGTCTATGAGAGAGGATGGTGAAAAATAATAAAAAAGAGAAGATAAAATGAAAAAAATAGAAGAACAGATCAGATAGTAAGCAGAGTGATAGGAAGACTAAACATAAAATAATTTAATATCAAAACTTACACTGACACTGTATTTCTATTAAAATATTATTTTCACTCACTTATACTGGAGATGCTGGAGGGATGCATTTCACTTCTGAAAAGAAGCATCATCAGCCTCTTCTTTTCAGAAGTGAAATGCATCCCTCCAGCATCTCCAGTAAAAGTGAGTGAAAATAATAATTTTAATAGAAATACAGTGTCAGTTTTGATATTAGATTGTTCATCAAGTATTTCGTCATGGAAAACATCACAGGTAAAATAATTCTTGAAGTTGTGCAGTTCACAAAAACATTGTTATGAAAACGAGATAATTTTTGTTGCCAATAAATCAGTGGGAAAATTGAACAGATTAATAATTAGTAAAAAGAGTTATAGGAAGACCTGGAAGACTGGCACAAGAAAATAGTTAAAGTTCAACAGCTTACAAAATATGTTTTATGAAATGAGACAATTTTGTTACAAATACACGTTGGTGGAATGGGAACTCATTATTTTGAAGAAAAAAGAAGAATTTTACAAACTGTAAATGTAAGACATTTGTGACTTGTGATTGTTTTATGCCTATTATTTATAATAGGTTTACAATCACAAATCACAAGGTTTTCAAATTCACAGTATCACAGTTTTTAAAATCCTTTTTCTTTTTTTTTTAAATAATGAGTTCCCTTTCCACCAATGTATTTGTAACAAAATATATTATATTTTTATAATAAACATATTATAAATAATAAGCATAAAACATGAATGTGCAATGTGTTAGACACCGCGAATTTAAAAGGAAGGACAAGAAAATAAAATAAATAGATAGCAATTTATTTATTTTTTTTGAGGATGAAGCCCACATAGGTCTGAGACCTGTGCGTGGGTAATGAGTTGGATGATGGTGATTGATGAGTTGGACCTACAGTTTTAGGTGGGTTCCGAACCACCTAATTGTTCTATATGATTCATTATTGGTCTAAAGATATGATAATACTGTAACAAAAAAGAATGTAAAATCGTAAGTTATATGTTATCAGCTATCCGATCACTACATTAACATTTGGAAGCAAATGCGCTGCTGTAAACTAGTGAATAATTGTCAACACGTATGAAATTTAAAGCTCGGTCATTACCTAGGGCTAATTTGCTAAACTGTAAGTAATGATAATAAATTTGAACGCACGGTAGGCGTTATTGCAAAATAAAACTAATGTTGTATTGACCACACGTTGAAATGTGTAGTTCGACAGCTTTTAAACTAAGAAACAACTGTTGTTAGGTATTTCCTTTATATAATTAATAATAGACTTCCTTCGATTAAATGGGAATGAATATTGACGGCATTATCAAATAATGAGTTAATAGAAAAGGCTACGGTTAAATTCCTGGATTTCTTGTTCCATGACGAACTGCGTTGTTAATATTAACTTTTCATGTGAAATTTAACGACGGTTAATTCGTCATACTTATAAATTACAGTATTCTTAGTCATATCCAAACATGACTCAATTCATTTAATCAACTAATTCTTCTACTGCTAATCAATTTGTATCAAATTGGAAACATCTCAAATGTTGTTATAGAAGAACAGCGTTGGCCATGCTTCATTTTAAAACTGGAAATATGACAAATTTCTGAATCGCCATTGATTGAAATATAAATATGAAAAATACACTGCTCTTGTTGTTCAACCAAAGTGATTGATAGCTGTTCTTAATGAGAAGTCTCATTCAGATAAGGACATCATTTTATGAAGCAGTATCATAAATAGATAAAAAAATTCCAAAAGTTGAAAATATTCTTATACATGATGAACAATTAGAATAATTTAAGATTGATTACTCTGGTTTATCTTCTTTAGTTTATGGCCCAAGAATATTTGTTAAGGTCGAATTATCCGTTAGAAATTATCTATGATTAGCTCATTAAATCCTCTGTTGAGACAAAATGCTCTGTTTCATGAAAAAACGTTACTGTACCATACTTCAAAAAAGTATTTACTGTAATAAATGTCGATAAGATTTTATTATGCTAGTAATATAACACTTGAAATCAAGAGTCGATACTTGACATATTTTGAGATTGTATTGTTCAAGTTGAAGTACATTATAAATAATAAATTAATTTTTATGAACTACACATTTTAATTAATGAAATGTTCATCATTATTTGATACGAAAAGTAGATTTCAACCATTTAAGATGGAAAGTACATTTCAAGCGTATAAGATGAAAAAAAAATTAGAATTTTATTTGAGGACCAATCTATTTTAAATTATTATTATTAAGTTTTCGCCTTTTACTAAAGAGTAAATATCCATAGAGAAGAGATAGATGTAGAAAAAGAGAGAATAGATAAAAAATCTTGTTTCATAAATCAAAAAAGAAACATCTGAAATTTCAATTGGTGTTTGATGACAAAACTAAACAAAAAATTGGAAGTTTGATTGATTGTTTTATTCAAGTGCACAGTCTTGAAAAACGTATTGTACATCAACTACAAAATATACAGTTCACAAAACATTTTTACTAATAATTGTTATTAAAAGAAAAACTAACCAAACTTACCAAGCTAACTAAATGAATATAAAATAGATAAACGTAAAGAGAAATGTAAGGAGAAAAGTAGTTAAAAGAGCGAGCAAAGCCACAATTATTAATGCTTCAACACTAGAAACTCTTCAAATTTCTGATGAGGAGAAAAATAAGAGAAAACAATTGATAAGTAGTGCACTGATTAAAGGAATTTCTAAATTTGAAAATATTCCAAGTAATAAACACAATTCTATGGGGAGAAACTATTCGTAAATGTTGGAATGTGATTTGAATTTTAAAATAGAAGAATTTATGGTAAGACACAAAATAAAATTGTACATTGGTCATAATAAGTATTCGCCCATGATATTTACACAAAAACACACAATAGTAAATTTATAATTAAATGAAGAGGAGCTGTTGGGGGAAGTTAATCTCTATGAAGTTAATCAGGGTTTTAGTTGCATAAGATTTGGAAATAAACCAGACTTCAATTTGAGCCAAAACTTAAATATAACTGTAAGTAAACAGTCAATGGAGCAAACTTTAAAACTGTCAAACAATTTCAATGTGAAACTTAAAAGAATGTATATTACCTTTTTCTCCAAAACTGGAAAATTCAGGCTGAATATACTCTACACTATTCTCAGCTTCACAGATATTGGTCTCAGCTTTATTGAAGATGCTCAAAAATAGTTTTTGACGTTCAGAGGAATAAAACAAAAATATATGTTTGCTGCATTAGACAAAAAACTGTGCACTTCCTAGGAGCGACGCGATACGACTGAAGAGAGTTTGATTGTTTGATAACAAGTAACAAGTTCACTGCACGCTGTCACTGCATGAGTACCGATAACGAGTAACTGGAACAGTTCCTTTGTCACTGGTACGTTACTCATTTTTGGAACAGGCTGCTCGAATGCTATGGGCCTGCGCTCTTATGACAAGTGAAGGCTGATGAACAAAAACTGCTCTATAACTATGATCTCCAAAAAAATAAAATACTGTTTAGTGGCAAAAAATTAACTGCCTATAAAAAGTAAACTCTACATCTAGGAGAAAAATAGTTAGTATTAAAGAGGAATAACCATTTAGAAATAAAACAGAATTTGAAATAAACTCAGCTAAAGTATGGAGCCCAGTTTTCAAAATAAAATTTTGATAGGAATCTAAGGAATTCATGATATAACATACAGCACATGAATTTATGAATCATACTTATGAAACGGTGATCGGTAGACTCACATGCATTTATTCATCCATTTTTACATAACACTATTCAGGAAACCAAAATGTGCTACTAAATACAGTTCCATCTTCGAAGAATTGGAAGTTTCTCATATTCTGAGCATTCTAGTGACTTATTAAATAAATTCATTCATTTATTTTTATAAGTATACCATTAAAATGGACTCGCTTACCATTTTTCTTTTTTCTTCCTTTTTCGCTTATCTTCTCTTTCTCCTCCTTGCTTTCCCCGTTTTTCACTCCCTTTCACTCCTTTCTTATTGCCCTCTACCTGCCTATTACATGGGAAACCATAGTTGGCTAGGTATTTCTCCTCCTTTCATTTTTTTCAGCACACCCCACCATATAGCCATTTGTTTTTCTGTTTTGTATATTATACTATTGTAGGCTACTGTTGTATTGTAAATTTGTTTTCTGTTGTATTTTGTGTGTGTTTGAATAAAATTTGAATTGAATTGAAAAAAAATAATAAGTTACCATTCAAGTAGAGAGTTAGACAAAAAAGGCTACTAAAATATCTAAGAAGAGTTGAATATTGATCATATTTTAGACATTCTAACGCCATTTTTTTTCAACGCGGATGATGCCCACATGATTCTGGAGACTTGTGCGTGAGTAATGAAGTGAATGATGAGAAACATCCATGGCTGAATGAGATTCAAACACAAGGCTGCAGGAAACGAAGCTAGCCAGAGCCTTATCTAATCACAGACAAGAACTCCAACCAACTGCGCCACCAGAGCCGCCATTGTCCACCATTCATCAGGGAACTATTTGGATTTCTTAGGGAGCATTTTTGATTGGATATAATTCAGTTGGGACAAAGTGCAGAGTACCGGCGTAGCATAGGAATTATTTATTTCAAATTAACAAATCTGTAACAAATATTGATTTTTGAGGAGTTCATGTGAACGTTACTGTAATTACTATACATATGCATTCCAAGTACATGTTTTTATTACAATATTTTCTTACAGTTTCTTTTATTTATTGTGGCTAGTATACAATCAATATAAATATGATATTGCTGATAACAGCTTTCTTCAAAAAAATTCGAATAAAGAATACAGTTCGCTACAATTATTGTAAATTTTTTAATCATTTTGAATTTCTTCCATTTTTATCAAATCCAGATTATATTTTCTATGAGACAATATAGTTCTTAGAGGAGTTGGTTCGACTTATTGTTTTATGAAGGGCACATGAGGAGCAAGAAGGTACGAAAAATTTTTTCAAAGTAGGCCTGTATGAAATACCTATGTGGTTCCCACTAGAAAAGCTACATGCAAAAATAGAGAAAACCGATTTACAGATTAGTCATAACATCTATTGAAACATGAAAAAGCAATAAAGAGACCAAGGCTCTTAAATAAAGGTTGAAATAATTCTATTCACCACGCTTCTATCAACCTCATTGTCCTCATCGTTTTCTTTTGAAATTCAAAATCTTAACAAAATTCAAAAACAAAATTACTTTCTGTTGAACTATTACGCGCTTATACAATGTGTTTTAGAAATGTGAGTTATTTTCCTTGCTTCATTAGCGGTACTGTTGTGTTCTGTCCTTCATTATTTTACCTACGACATTCAAACATTTGACACTGTTGTTCAAAAATTAAAATGTAGCTATTGAAAATGTAGTTGTTTATGAAGGGATACTACACTGTGATGGCGGGTGATGCAAAGTTACTCAATATGAAATTGAAGTTTAAATGCGTATTATTATATGATTATTTATTATCCTTGATACTAGGATTGCACGGTGCTTAATATATTAAAAAAAAAGTATTTAGAATATATCTTCTATTTCCTTGATTCAATGGGCCAGCTATTTAAGATTGTTCTAGCTCTCAGCCGACTTCTCAACACTTGGCAAATGAAAATCAACCAATTGATAACTGCATGAAAGTCCTTTTTTAAATCAGACAAATTGACAAATGTATTGACAAATTGAATTATGCTCAACAAATTGGTTTGGAGTAGTAGCAAATGATCGTAGACAATAAATTAGTAGAGAAAGAAGAATGAATGTCAGTGTATCATTGATGATGACTGTTGTAAGGAAGTAGGATTTATGACGTCGATGATGATTCACATTTTAAATTTCCATGACATCAACATCCTTAGTTCTGCTGACTTGAAATCAACATTCATATTTCAGATGAAATCAATTCACATTCTTTTTTTTTTTTTGTTTTTTTTTTTTTGTAGATTACGTCTTGGAGACTCCAGTTAAGGAGTATAAGACAAGTCAGATCAACAATATTATACACTAGATACCATAATTACTTCAATTAGATGAGGTGAGGCTTAATTTTGATGTGAAAGGAACTCTTGTACACTATAAAAAGCTTTATCAACTAAATATTTCTTCAATTGATTTTTAAATATTTCTATATTTTCAAGACTCTTCAAAAACTGCGGTAGCTTGTTGTAGAATTTCCTACCAATATAACTAGGTTTTTGTTTGAATAGGCTACTATTGTGACTCACCAAGTGATAATCTCCTCGGCTTCTTGTATTATAATCATGTACATCAAGATTTTGGTTAATATCATTCGTTTTTACATATAAAGTAGCTTCATACACATATAAGCAGGGTACAGTTAGGAGACCAAGTCTCTTGAACAACGGCCTACATGAATCTAATCTATTTACTCTTTCTATACACCTAACCGCTTTCTTTTGGATCTTAAACACCCTATCAAGATTTTGTTTTGATGAATTACCCCATACTAAGATAGCATACCTAATATGTGACAGTAAGATTCTGATGTTATGAACTAATTATGAACTGTTGTAAGCCGGTTTCAGTTAGAACAGTTTATGAAAGTTTAGGTAAATTCAATTTTAAAGTTACAGTGGTTTGATCCCATTGCGCTTGAACATTTCATAAAATGTTAAATGGCTCAAAGTTAATTTTAATGATGACTTTTTTCTGGAAAGATAGAGGGGATCGCCTCGAAGGCATTAATGAATTATTGTTTAGGTTGAAATTGACTCTTCATAAGTGCCGGTAGCTTTGTGAAAGTAGCGAAAAAACTACTTCAAAAAGTGTTAGTAGGATACTGTCCTAACATTTCCAAGTATTCCAAGTCTGACTACTCTGATACTGAAAAGCCATTAGAAATGGAAAATTAAGCTCCAACTTCAGATAAATAAAATATCTAATTACATTATAAAGCTTACCCTACATATAATTTCATGGAACAATGTTAATTTAGGCGGTAGGCTATTTTCAATTTTTACATAAAGTTTTGTTATGTTGAAGATCCATCTTGTTTCCACAACTACATAATAAAACTATAAACAGCACTTTTAAGTGAAAATTGTGACTCACGTTATGGCGTGACGGCCGTTTCACTCTGTAGTCAAGAGCATCGTCAGATGACCCACAGTACACTCTTCGAGATCCACAGTACACGTTAAAAGAGTGTACTGTGGGTCGTCTGACGAAGCTCTTGACAACAGAGTGAAACGGCCGTCACGCCATAACGTGAGTCACAATTTCCACTTGAAAGTGCTTTTTATAGTTTTATTATATAGTTGTGGAAACAAGATGGATCTTCAACTCAACATCACAAAACTTGAAAAATATTCTACCGCCTAAATTAACATTGTTCCATGAAATTATATGTAGGGTAAGCTTTATAATGTAGATATTTTATTTATCTGTAGTTCGAGCTTAATTTTCCATTTCAAATGGCTTTTCAATATCAGAGTAGTCAGACTTGGAATAGGTAAGGGCTACTTGGAAATGTTAGGACAGTACGGTAGCCAACTAACACTTGTTGAAGTCGTTTTTTCGCTACTTATTGTAACGTGAGTCACAATTTACACTTAGTGTTTTTTATAGTTTTATTATAAAGTTTTGATTAGCGCCAGTAGCCTATATATTGGGTTGACTCCCACGTTATCGGAAAATTACTTTTCAGGGGATGAAGGTCTAATTGTTGAAAAAGTGACGAAAAAGATTATTGAACTATCTTTGCATTTTTCGATAATACGCTCCCATAGAAAATAACATTACTATAGGCCAACTTCATATAGCCTTAGTCCAAAATATAAACAAAGATTCAACACAATTATTTTTCAACAAGGAAACGTGTGCTGTTGAAGATTTCTCTTCCTTGTGAGATGATCCCTGCTGTGATCGGATAAGTGAGCTACCTGTGACCTATTGAATATAACAGCAATGCCACCGTAAGTTGTAGACAAAGGCTGAATAGTGAGTGATTAATTTATTAAATAAGACTCGGTATGAATCCCTAATGATTATTGTTCATTCAAAGCACTGTTTCCAATCATGCCATAGCAAAACAATTACCAACCTACCGGTATTGTAGATACAATATATTCGATGTTTCGATCCCTGACATACATTCTATTCATTGAATTTGTCTAATATTTTTAGAATACATACTTTTTTGTAATCAATAAATCATTTTTATTAACAGAATAATGCCGTATATCGAAGGTCCTACTAAGCACGTAGGTTCATCAGTACCGTAGATGTTCATACAAACAAAACTATTACAATAATGGTTGGTTGTACAAATAACTTTGATCATCAGCTTTTGATTGCCGACCACTCATAAGAACTTTTATGAATGGTCGGCTAAAGCTTCATTAGCGTTTGTGAACCGGCAATAAGAAACTAAACTTAAAAAAAATAAAATAAAAATGCTACAAACAATTAATTTTAATTGATTTTAGCTATTTATTTCTGATATCAAAGCTGACACTGTATTTCAAATAAATATATGATTTTCACTCACTTTTACTGGAGGGATGCATTTCAATTCTAGAGGCTGACGAAGCTTCTCTTTAGAAGTGAAATGCATCCCTCCAGTAAAAGTGAGTGAAAATCATATATTTAATTGAAATACAGTGTCAGTTTTGATATCAGATTGTTCATCAAGTATTTCGTCATGGAAAACATCACAAATATTTATTTTTAGAAATTCCTAACAGCGAAAGTACTAGGATGAATGAGTCCAAAAGAATATTATTGCCTTCATAACACAAAAACAAAAACCTGCATACTATATTGAAAAAGACATTTGAAAAAATTAAAAAATTTTAAGCATTGTTATACCATTGTAGAAGGCCAAAGCCCATAAGCTTAAAATGGCTGCAGAAGTAGCTCCGGGCTCCAGGAAAGTACAGTATAAGTACTGTTCCTATTCTATTACATTATAAAATCAATGTAAAATGTATCTGTATAAAACGTACACTTGTCAACGAAACTCACGGTTTCAAGAGTAGGCCTATATGTGGACGCATTCTAGGACCCGTGTCCCATCATCAGCGTACAAACATTATAAAATTGCTCGATTAACAGATATCGAAATTACAAAAAAAATCACAATTTGATTGAATATTAGCCTCTTAATATTGTTCACATCTATCAATAATTTAGCAAATAATTTACAGTAGTATTGTTACAACTATTGTTATTTTTCTATGATGCACACAAGAGTGTGAGACATTTGCTCTGGAAATGAGGTTCATGGTTACGTGAAATATACCAGGCTAAATGGGAATCGAACCTGTGACCGCAGGAGTGGCAGTCAGATATATTTACTTTCCCTAACCGATATTTACTCTCTATAGTTAGCTATTTACTTGATTCCACTTCTTTTGAGCCTCCGTGTAACAAAAAATACACACTATTTTCATTTTTTTTTTGAGGATGAAGCCCACATAGGCCTGAGACCTGTGCGTGGGTAATGAGTTCGATGATGGTGATTGATGAGTTGGACATACAGTTTTAGGTGTGTTCCGAACCACCGGGAAGTGATTTTACAGCTGAGAACAGTCTTTTTTCCTGGCCAATCTAATCGGCCACCCTTACAAAGAGCGCCCAGGAGAACGCAGCTTATCTCTATCTGATTGAACAGATTCCTTCTACGGCTCACGGTTATCACTTCCCTAAATTAGTTCTAGTAGTTACAACAGACAGTTATGGAAGTTTGTGCTGGTACTTTGTAGATTATGAAAAATACTCCTGGAGTAGAGATCTTCCATTTAGAAGGACTACTTGCTAAGGAAACCACCCAGATCTGCTTCCGTTGACGAAATATGAAATAGCCCAGTCAAAAAGCCCAATTAGTGATAATTATGTGAATAGGCCAAGTGGTCCTTTTCCATTATGATTATGACAATTGCTACCATCTTCAATTCACTAATAATGGTTGATAAGAGATGAAGGGAAGTAGATAGAAGTTGACAAAAGTCACATAGGCCTAAAAACTATCTGCCAGGTCAATGTTTCTGTTGTCAGTTTGCATCACTGTCAAAGTGTCTCATGTTAAACTGAATTCTGTAGAACGTTCTCAATTTTCATCATTGTTCTTTGTTCGCAAGACAGTTCTGAATACTGTAAATGGAAATAGATATTGTAGATAGGCTACTGTAATTTTAAGATGGAGAAAGTTTCCAGCATTGATAACTTTCAATACGGTAATGAAAGACAAAGTGACATCCAATAAAGAGTATTTCTATAAAACTGAATCATTTATCATAAGATGAATTAGATAAGTTTTATTAAAAAAATAGAAAAAAGTTTTATTAGATAAATATTATTAAAGACCCATCTGTGTAAAAGCTCTTGAAAGGAAGATTCGGAACTCTTGAAACTTGGTATATTTCTTCCAAGTAAGTCCCTATTAGTTTTGGACTTTGAGGGTCAAATATTAATATAATTGATAAAAAATTGGTCCATATTATAGCATCTAGGTTAGCTTAACATTAAAACAGTACCAGTTGGTTTAACTTACATACAAATAAAAATTGAAACAAAATAATATTATGAGTTTTGCTCACCCCAATTAACTATTAACCTTATCATTCCACAGTGACAACGTGACCGTTGTTATAATTCATTTTGTTGATTTAAAAAAAATTGTAAATCGTCAAATTGGAGAAACATATTGAGGAATTCTATATAAGGTTCTGTAAGATCTTGTAATTGGAAAGGAGAAGAAGAATAATGAGAGAATGAGAATAAGAAACAAAAAAAAAATGTAAGACCTGCCGATGTGCATGCTTCATACATAAAAAATCATAAGTTGTAGAAATAACATCAGCTCAATTTTTATTCTCTATCAGCGTCGGGCCCCTCGAAACTCGTTGTAAGTTATCGGTTTATTTAATAAATGATACCTCATGCATAATAGAATGAGTAGGTAGTTAAGAAAAGTTTCATACTCTAATTTAAAAATAATTCTGATAATTTTCTTTGGCGAATAGTTGATCAGAAAGCATACGGTACGGTACTCAAGATATTAATAAACTAGAAATTTATTTGCAAATTCACATGGATTGTGAAGAAACTGTTATTTGTTATTTTCTGAATTCTTTCATGTCTTAGGAATTAGATAGCTTTGCTATCATCTTCCAAATCTCTCAGCTTACGCATCTCAATGTGGATGTACCTAAACCATAGGTCCAACTCATTAATCACCATCATCCAACTCATTACCCACGCACAGAAACTCAGACCTATGTGGGCTTCATCCTCAGAAAAAAAACTGAATTCAAATTCTCAATGCCACTTCAACAATTCTATCGTATTCAGGTAATAATAATAATAATAATATCGTGTGACCTGGCTGGCTCAGGTCTGGTGTCAGAGTTATCAGATCGCACCTGAATAAGTTCAGGGCCTCTGACGTGACTTAACGACTGTTTTTAGGCAGCCGGGACCGACAGCTTAACGTGTCCTCCGAAACACGGATTCAGGTAATTAGTAACTGTAGCAGGCTAATAAAGTAGATCGGGGTACGTTACTCAACTCGAGTAAAGTATATCCAAAAACTACCACAGCATAGGCCTACAAGATAAACTGTAGTTGTAAATAAAGTAGTAAAAAACAGACCAAGTAAAGGAAGAAATGACATTTTGTTGTAAATTTAACGACTTGCAGTCAGTTTTATATTGTGAATATATAATAAATGCACTCACATTCTGCCGAAAGTTTTCGAGGTACGGTATTGAATCTCATCTTCGAGGCCTTGAAGATGAGATTCAATTCCTCGGAAACGTTCGGTCGAATGTGAGTGCATTTATTATATATTCACAATATAAAACTGACTGAAGCCTTAAATTTAGAACAAAAAGTTAATATTAACAACGCAGATCGGTATGGAACAAGAAATCCAAGAAGAAATGACCTTGGACAAGTAAAATAAAACATGGAAAAATAAAAACAACTTGGAAAATAATAAATAAAATGCAAAAAAGTAAAGTTAAAGGAAGAGAAGAAGGAGAAAGACTAAAAATTAGGAAAAAATCAGGAGTAAACGAGGAACAAAATAATATATACAGAAAGGAGAAAGGCTTGAGCCAGGAGAGTAGAGTTCAAAAAAAGAAAAATTACGCAGGAAGACAAAAAAGAAACAATTTAATAAGAACAAGAAGAAGAGGAAAACGAAGAAGGGAGAAGGAGAACCTGAGAATTAAGATAAACTGAAAGGAGATTAACTCACCTGGATTCTTGTACATGAAAGCCTCAACACATGCAATGGCAGTTTTCATTTCACACAATTTTTCCCAACAACGCGAATTATCAAGGCTGCTCAGAAAGTAATTCAAAATCGACAATGGAACTAAATCACTATGAACATGAATTAATCACTTTTTGGAATGTGAAAAAGTAAATACTGGTACCGGAAATATTTCACAAATACTGTTCTTTGAGCACGGCTAAAAACGCGGTGAACACTTGATTGTGACAGCTGAAATTGTGAGATCGCTGATTAAGCCCAGCCAATTTTCCACCAGGTCTCATTATTCGCACAACGGAACTGGTGAATTTAGCGACAAACTCTATTGTTCTTATATAGTAAATTGAAGAAAAATACAAAAAACTTGATCAGCGAACGTCATATTTGTAAGTCTTAACGGGTCGTTTCATTATCAGCATTAAAAAGTTCATCAAATAGAATGCGTTCATCTTCATACTGAGCACGAAGCATTCACTCAACCTTATTGTTAAAAATTCAATTCTTATCAACATTTTTCCCTATCAACTATAACTCTATAAGTTCGCTCGTGTTAGTGCATGTGTGTGTGAGAGGCTGATTGATAATGATTTCTATTTAAATACAAATACACAAGGTTATTTAGATGTTATTTTAATTTTTAAACACAATAATTATCGTTATTAAACAATTCGAGTTATTGTGATGTTTTTTTAGCACCGGTAAATAAATGGGATATAGGTTAGATTAATGGGATTGGGACCTACAATATACTGTATGAGTTTTGAGAGATTCATTCAAATACCGTAGTATAGTTGTTACCCAATTTAGAATTTTCTTATTGCTGATGATGCCCACATGAGTCCGAGACTTGTGCGTGGGTAATGAGGTGATTGATTACACATAAATGTCTGACGGTGGAGTGGGACACGACAGCAAGCTCAAGTTGCGACGCCCCAACAAACTGCGCTAAGCGGTCCGGGCCCGCCAAATACATTTAGATAAATAATATTTTACCAACCGTTTATCCACCATTAATTATGAATACCTATACAACAGTATTTAATCAAAGTGATTAGTTTATTTTAATTTTAGTTTAAGAACACAGAAAAAAGTTAATGGACAGTCTTTAATGACATTTATTAGAAAAAAGGTGGTCAGTTTGAAGATAAGAGCTACAATAAAAGATTAGACAACAGTGCTTGAAAAGTGAAGCTTCCAGTACTCGAGGTTGATCACAATCTCAAAATTAAGCATCATTTGTGGCATACAATTCATTCACGCACATAGAGTTCATAAATTCATCAATTAAAACTATAATAAATAAATATATGGGAACTAGAAATGAGAATTATTACCATCAGCTAATGCGTCACACAATTGCTAATTTTTGTTTGTGAACAATAATCTTCAAATTCTAAAATCACTGGAAAGGATATTGACACAGCGCTTCCTGGTAAATGTGTCAATTAACAAATGATTTGCTTGATAATTTTCACAGTGACAGTGACATTGAACTCATCACGTCCTCGACTTAACGACACAATCAGAAATTGTTACATAATTTTGCTGCGGATTTTACAAGATCTTAACGTTGAATTTAATTTTTAATCGTAAATCAAGGCGTTCAATGGAAGCCAGGAAACGTTTGAGTTCCTATGACCTACACACTCTGAAGCGGAAATTACCTAAAAGTTTAAAGATCATGAGATTTTCCGAGGCTGTGGTTTTGTTAAATTTAGCAAACTGACAAGAATTATTAATTTTTCATCAAACTGTCTTTCTTTTTCAATGGCCTCAAATAATTTAAAAATATTTATTCATTTATTTATATAGACAAATTCACTTCCCGGTGGTTCGGAAATCACCTAAAACTGTAGGTCCAACTCATCAATTACCATCATCCAACTCATTACCCACGCACAGGTCTCTCAGACCTATGTGGGCTTCAACCTCAAAAAAAAAAAAAAAAATTAATAATAAATGCAAAGATGCAACAGACCAGAGTCCAAAACTGCTCTCTTCACAGATTTTGATTTATCTATTTCATCCAAAACTTTTAGGTTAGTGCACATTAAAAATTTTATTCACTAAAAAAAAATTCGAAAAAATGACCACTTAAAAACTACTAATTTAGAACTCTAATTTTATCTGCCTGGGTTTTTATTTTATATTTTTCTAAAATGATTATAACTCATCAAATGATTAGATCATTTCAAAAGAAAATGTATTAATAGGGAAGAATATGCTTTATGTAGTTGTAGAATGATGCTTGCATTAATTTTCAATTATTATAAATTTGCAAAATACATTATATAAGTATTATCATTGAAATAACATAGTTTTTGATTACTTCGACTAGTAGGTGGCACAATACAATTATTATAATGGTTCCAGTGGTCCGGAGCCCATGTAAAACTAGGCCCAACTCATCAATCATCTTCACCCAACTCATGACCTACATAAAACTCATGACCATAGATCTACAGTCTATGTAGGCTTCATCCTCCGAAATAATTGTTTTCAATGGTTCTAGGATGAAAAAACTATCATTATTAGTGGAGAATTATATTGAAATCAACGGCAAACCTAAGAAAAGAAAATGTAATAATAAGACGAAAAACACACTAATTCAACTAAAAAATTATTATAATGTGAACAAAGAACATAACATAATGGGACGAAAATCGTCTGGAAATAACAAAAAACAACACTACCAGAGCTTTCCACCCTACTAGTGGTACTTGCTTCTTTCTAAACAATAATTCATCATAATGATCGTCAGTCACATGATTCAAACAATTCAGTTCTTAAACAAGCCGAAACAAATCAACTTTTAATCACGTGATTATCATGTGTGTGATGATTCAAGTTAATAATATGGTGAATACAGAACTTAATAGCTGAGACATGCTTTTTCTCATTTTCAGACTATTACTGATGTCATTACTCAATGGGTTGATAGCCCAGGCCGCCTCTGGTTACTCACAGACAATGAAGTTGCAAATTTTATTGACCAAACATGTAATTATGAGTCGTGCTCTTTATCTAAACAGTTTAGGGTGCTTCTAAGGAATCTTGTATTAATGAGAAGTACCGTAGTCCGCTAGTCAAGCGGCACTATTTGTTTACATGAAGACGATAATGAATTAAATGATCCGAATAAAATACTTGGACTGCAATAGTCAGAATAAGAAGTAATGATGACCCCAAATTGCTTCGAAGAAACGTTTTGCTTTGTCAGATAATTTTTTCATTAAAAAAAAGAAACGAATAGCAAGTTTAAAAAAAACAACAGTGTTAGTGATATCATCACCTAGCTATTTATTTGCATTAAAACGTGTTTTATATGACATTATTATTATTATTATTTTTATTATTGCACCAAGAAAGGTGACATACTGTAGTTTTCATATAACTTGGCAGCAGTATGCTGGGTTCAGATATATGCTGTCCCATCTGCTCAACGCTGCCAAGTTATATGAATACTACAGTACTATTGTTGAGCTATCTGTAAAAGTCCTAAATATACAACTATAAACATGAAGTATCATTATGGAAGATATATTTTAAACATTAAAAAAAAACACAATGAAAGTCGGACCAAGAAACCAAAGTGACTTCAAACAATACGTGTAAAACCAAGTTAATGAGTAATGTTAAAACACTTGGATGATTCAATTTCTTCACACCAAGAATGAATGATGAGATAACAGAATTTACAAAAACTGACTCATAATCTTTAATAAATTTAAAATTAATTCAATCAATTACTACAGACCGATATCCACAGTTATCAAATTTAATACGCAACACAATACAAAGATGAACAAGTTTTGAAAAAATAATGGCAAAGAGACCTCTTAAACTGACTACATTAGGAAATTCGATAAAAATATTCTCTACAGAGATGGAAACTAATGAAAGAGCATAGACAAATCAAGACACCCCTCAAACTCACTACAATCACATACACAATGCCTGCATTCGCTCCAATGGAGACAAAGAATGCAGTAATTTAACATAAATACAAAAAACGAGATAAATATTCATATGAATGAGAAACGATAGACAAATCAAGACTGCTTTCAAAATCATCTATATTCGCTTCAATTAAGACAGGGAACACTATCACTAACACTATTACACCAAGTAACAGATCACTATTACGTCAAAAATAATCAATATTTACATAATAATAGAATCGTTTACTACAATGAAGATATAGTAAATTTTTTCATGTGCTGAGAATCAAGAAGTATCCTCTCTTATATCCGATTTTTTTCAGAGGATGAAGCCCACATAGGTCTGAGACCTGTGCATGAGTAATGAATTGGATGATGGTGATTGATGAGTTTGATTGTTGGCGAGTTGGTTTGATTGATTTGATATATTGAGATTCAAGGCAAAAACAACTCACTACATATAGTAAATTTCTTCATATACCGTACTACAATGAAGGCTTAGAAAGTATTTTCTGATTTCCGATTGTTTTGATGTATTAAGGTTCGATAAAAATTATTTACAAATATTATTATAAAATTATAATATTACTTACAGAATAAGTATAGTCCTTTTGCGTGAAATCCAATAAGAAATAAAGCCTAGAAGGCGTGTCCGTCACGTAAAAACTCAGTGAAGTGAATAATGATTAAATCACAGTGATAGTGCTAATAAATCCGGGGCAGGCGGAGAACTTTGGTCCCATCGATTACAGTAATCAAACACCATAAGTGGAATGCCTTCCCACTATGAATGAGTGAGCCTACTAAAAAAATCGCTCAACGATTGTGACGTTTTAACACAGCCACGAGCTGTATCCTATATAAAAATACACCCAGATTAAATAATTTATTGATGCATGTTATGAGCATTCAAGTGAAAATGAAAGAATTGGATTATTGTTATGCACCAGGCCACTGGAATAATTCTACAGAAATAAAAATATTTCCTATAGAAGAACTACAACAGGCTTTGACCTATAATCTACGGTTGGCTATTGAAGTTTTTGTTGAGGTATTTCTCAATAACTTCCATTTTCAATGCCAATGGTACTACAGGCTACTCAGAAATACAAATAAACAAGTCTGTAAATAGTAGGTTTTTATATTAGTTCCAGTGGCTACCGCAACGTAGCACCACTGGTAATATAAACAACAGATGTAAAGCCTATTATTGTGTGTACAGATTACAACAGGTCTGCAGTATTATTGTTTAGATTACGATAAGGTAGACATGTCATTTTGCCAAGAGCAACGAGTGTTCCTTCTTGAACAGTATTTTACCAGTATTTAACGCCTCCAGATTTTTTCCTGTAGGGGTTATCTTGAAGGAAGGGTTTAAAAAAATAGGCCTCATACACTGAATGAACTTAAAATGAACATTACAAGGAGAATAACAATATTAGTGTAGGCGTACTCCACAAAGTGTCAACAAACGTGGTAAAACGAATGCATACATGTATTAATGAACAAGGCAGCCATTTTGAACATATCTCATAAGACATAAAATGTTGGAAATAAGTATATATGTTTATACAATTTATAACAATAATAAATAAATAATACCAAACAAAATACATTAATTCACAACCTTTTTGATGTGCGCGACTTAATGAACGCACTGTAATTGAGTAGGGTTACTCAAGAGATCCATGTTTTCTATTTACTGCAAGATCAATTGAACGGTTTCAGATGTTCAATGGAGATATTAATAAATTTTCGTTTGATAGAATGTAAACAAATATTAAATTCAATAATATTAATTGATCTTGAGAAGTAATACCATCCCCCACCATGCTTGCTATCTTCAATTCAATTTGATGCTAAATTGAAAAACATATTTATTTTTATTTATTAATTTCTATATTTCTCTACAATAAAAATTATAATATAAGAAAAAATACATAATTTGTTACATAAGTCGTTTTATGAACTAAAACAGAACAAATGAAGAAAACATGTGAATTCATGTAAAAAAATTACATTCAAGTGAGATAATATTGAAATACATATTAACTAGCTGGCTAGCTCGCTTCGCTCTGTTTACCTAACCGTCTTGCCAGGACGCTCCGCCCCCCAGAAGGACAGATTCACACAGAACCAGCAGGGGAAAATGTTCAATTAAATATCATTTTTTTCGGATGAGAACTCTATAAAAAAGGCTTTATAAGTAAACTCAAGCGTATATTGTGGAGAATTTTAAGAACATTCATTTGTATGCGTCTAGGTCCATAAATGAACGTGTTTACACAATTTCAACTTTTTTGGCTATGTAGTTCTTGAAAACTAAAGCTTAAAACTTCTTGAAAACTCTAATAAAGCTTGAAAACGTCAATTTTGGTAGTATTTGGGAATTTGGCATGTTCTTGGGTAGTTTTTAAAACCTGCTCTTAGCATGCGACTTGGATCTCAAACTGTACTTGTATACAACATTTTAACTTTTTCGCCCACAAAATTCTTGAGAACCCAAAAAAATCGCTGGAAAAACTATAAAGTTATATAATAATTATATACTGCATCCAGACAAAGCCAAGTTTGCAATTGAAAAATGATAGAATTTGAAAAATTGGGTGATGATCATCCGTTAGATATAAAAAATTCCCTGCGCAATTTTGCCTAAATGATGAGAGCATCACAGTAGCAAAAACATTTCGACGAGTTGAAGCATTTAAGTATAATAGAATATCATTTATTGTGAATATATAATATACATTATGATAATTATAATCTCCTACGTTATTTCAAATATTACCTGAAAAATTACATAACGGAATCACGTTGTTCTAATGCCAAAAAATGTTTCAGGAATTAAAAATAGAAAATTAAATCAGCCAGGAATTGTAGGTTCATCAATTTTCTACACAATAAACCGTTATCACAAAAGTATTGACGTCAATAGTGTGAACCAGAACAGGGTTGAAAATTAAGTTTTTTTTCAAACGGTCGGATCAAAGACAATAATTTATTATATTTGATTGACTTTTGACTCCTTTAATAGACCAAGCACTACTGAAGGTTGACACTTGAGATCAACGGTACAAAGTTTAACACTAAATAATTATTATATCATCGAAGTTTAATAGCGATACAATCATATGACTGCTGATAGCCTTCTTTTGACTACAAAATTTCTAGTTGGAAAATGTCCAGATGAAATTTGTACCATAGAGTAGTGGGAGATTCAGTTTTAGAATAAAGCTTACAAAAGAAAGTTTCATTTTAATGTAGTTCAGAAATACTTATTGGATTGATTAAATCTTTACTTCAATTTAAGTAAACATGTTTTGTTCCATTTATGTTAAATAAAAAAGTATAATGTTCTGATAAGAAGACGCTTTGATAATGCTTGTTTTGAAAGTTAATCTCGAATCTATATTTAGTTAAAGCTTAATGGAGCATGAAGATTATTGAGTTTCAAGGTGTCCGCAAAATGGACAGACTATATCATTTTTGCGTACGGTACATTCTGAAGAAATTACGACTGTGGTAAGCTCATGATGCAAGAATGTCTGTAGTACAACTTTGGACGCGAGAATAACGTTATTAAATACACGAAATGTAGAATGGAATGAAAAAAGAAAGTTCCCCAATGGACATTAGGGTCATGGAAATTGATAACTACAAGAATACTTAGAATGTTACCGTTGCTGCTTACAGAGAGTGGAGAAATTTCTAAATATTCTATTTTAAATTTCTAGATTATTTTTCCATGTTGACTGTTTCTTCATATTTAGAGCTGTTTGTTTTACATTTGTACTGTAGTTTTCATATAACTTGGCAGCAGTTGGGTTCAGATGTAGCATGTCCCACCCATCTTCTACACGCTGTCAAGTTATATGGATACTACAGTAAGAAACTTTATTGCTGCAGCATTGCAATGTTTCTAAACAGTAGATGAATCATTTGTTAAATGAGGCCATTAATAGGAAATAGCCAGGTTGGCAGTAAATATCAAAATGTATAAAAAAGAAATAATTTTTCTACTTCATGGTCGAAATTCTCCAAAGAGATGGAAATAATTATAATAACAACAACAATAATAATAATTAATAATAATAGCGTACGACCAAGCTGGCTCGGGTCTGGTGTAAGAGTTATCAGGTCACACCTGAAGTCCACCTGTCCAAAAAGATTTATCATGGATAGGAGAATAATTGGAGCTTCAACTATCAGAGTATCCTTTCAGAGCACATCCCTCTTTATTGAATCATAGAGCTTCCCGAAATACACTGATTTCCACCAATTTTAATTTATTAGAGAGAAATCTTCAAGTCTTCATACAAATTTAACTAAGGTTTTCCCTATGATGTTTTACGTCGCATAGAATGGATGAATGATGCAATAACCTACATAAATTACACTCGACCAAAGAGCAGAAAACGTGTCGCAAACATAGAATTTAATTTACAGAGATTATTACATTATTTTCCGTACTACATAATTTATGTAGTACGGAAATTAATAAATTTCCGTACTATATATATATATATATATATACAAAATAAATATATACACAAATATATACTACGAAAACGTAGTATAAATTATTGACTACATAAATTATGTAGTCACATAATTTATAAATTATACATAATTTATGTATAATACTCAAAACGCCGCCAGACGAGTCTAGCTTCAGAGTTGGTTGTAATTTCTAACTATTCATATGTAGAAATTACGGTGCAGAACTGACCGTTTTGAATCGCAGCGGACGCGTTTTGAACTATATGGTTCTTCTTCGGCGCTTAGTGGCCGACAGACTGGTTTTCTAGTATGTAAGGTCTGGTGGTGGTGGGGGAAGTGGATGTGGTTCTGCACAAGTTCTGGAATAAGGTCAGTTCTGCACACCAAGTTTCTACATATGAATAGTTACACTGCAGTTCACGAAAATGGATAACAACAACAATAATTCTGATATAATTTTTATAAGTATGTAAATTACTAAAAATGGAATAAGACTCTTGAAACATTTTTCATTCAGTAATTTGCCTAGAAGAGCAATTGGAAAGACTAAATTTTCTATTGAATAACTAACTGTTCAATCAGAGATAAGCTACGAAACTCCTGGGCGCTCTTTGTAAGGGTGCCCGATTGGATTGGCCAGCAAAAAAGACTCTGTACTCTGCTGTAAAATCACTTCCCGGTGGTTCGGAACCCACCTAAAACTGTAGGTTCAACTCATCAATCACCATCATCCAATTCATTTCCCACGCACAGGTCTCAGACCTATGTGAGCTTCATCCTCCGAAAAAAACTGATAAAGAAAAGAGGACAACTGATGTGATAATTTGAACAAAACAATCAGCAATAAAAGGTTCAATGCAGACGTTTCTCAAAACTTTGTTCATCCAGCATTTTTTCATAGAGAACGATGAAAGAGTGTTAATTAATGAAAAAAAGGACAATTAATGAAAACAGAACGGTAAGCAATATAATAGTCTAAACTTAATGCTGACGTGAAGTTCGTCTAGCCAAATACAAAACTGTTTTGGATATCGCAGTTGTAAGGTGCGTACACAGTGGACCATCCAATACTCGAGGATAATCACCATCGCAATATTACATAATGTTAAATGGTGTTAATTATGCTGCATAGAGTCAGGGTGAACAAAACAGTTAGTGCGAGAGATCCAATGGTGAATGGAGTAATATTTTATAATAAACTCCTTAGAACCATTAAAGCACTTCATGGAAGGGAGTTCCAAGTAAAGCTCAGAGAATTCATGGTTCAGAAATGCCTATATAGCTTGAAAGAGTTCTGATAATTGTTATGTGAGTGAAGCGAAAATGACCTACTATTTTGACAATTATTTGTTACAACTATTATTGTTGTTGTAGCTTTCGGGCAATGAGTTCTAGTGATAGTACCGTACTGAATTTATCTGTTTTTATTATTGATAACTGATTATTAAAATTTGACTGTTACTTTTAAGATATTGTTGTAGCTAGTTTTGCAGTACTGTAGGCTATGCATTTTGAAAACATAGTTTGATACTTTTTGTATTTTCTGGCGTTTCTAAATTTGTATTGTTACAAAATATGGAAATAAAACATAAGGTATAATATTATTATTATTATAATTATTAACACACACCATTTCATATCATGAGTTGGATTTTGCGATTGTAATTATCATCGAGTATTGGATGGTCCTCTGCGTACCCACCTTTCAACTATCCAAAATAGTTTTATTCTTTTTCATTAATTCTATCATTATTATTAATTTATGTCACTCACCTCATACTTACTCACTTTCACCTTTACTCACCTCATTTACCTCTCTCTTACACACTTACCTCTTACAGGATTGAAAATACTGTATATGCTTTGTTGATCACTAGATTAATAAATACTGTATTGCAAAATAAATAGTGCAAAGACAAGTAATAACATTAAAACTAGGCACCCACTTGCAATTTTGAGTTGTGGAACTGTTTAGTTGCAGAAGAACAAGTCACTGTCATACATTTGTATAATGGCAGTTGCAGAACTAAAAAATGCATGTCGTTACACTCCATGCAAACCTTTAGCAATGTCTTTGCAACTAAACATTGTATAACTGAAAATGCGGACGCCTGGCCTAACACCATAGAGCCATGTTTAAAACGATTGCTATTCTTAGAGGATAGCGATAAAGAGTTTTGTTTATTAAATATTGACTGTAGCTTGTATGAAAAATAAGTTCTTGATATAGTTAGGAGCCTAGCTAGACAATGTCAAACAGCAGTTGAAGTTGAAAATACAATGTTAAACAATAATTCAGTAGAGAATAGACAGTAAAATTTGAAAGTAAATAATACACAAACATGCATAAGAGAAAAAAGGACAGAGCATGGATAAAAAATAATAAAAAAAACATATATACTAGAAATGAGAAAGAATTGTGCAGAAAAAACAATGAAAATAACGGTAATTAATATACTGTAGGGAAAAGGATGAAGTTAAAAAAGAAAGTAATCAGATCAATAAAGGGCGACAGGAAAAAAATCAAATGATAGAGTGCAAAAACAAAACATACCGAAACAATAAACACTAGAAGCGTTCCCCCAACAGAGCAGTGTACAAAGCAGTTGTTGAGGTTTTAAGCTTGGTTAAAAACTTGGACATCTCTTGTGAGGACACTGGAAATTAGACAGAGAAAATTATTGAAGATAAGTAAAAATTATTGAAGATAAGTAAAAATTATTGAAGATAAGTAAAAAGAAAATTGAAAGCAACATTATTTTGAAACAAATTATGATGTTCATGAAGGAGCAAGCATCCCAAATAATATACAGATTTTTATAGTGTACATTTCATTATCATTGTTTTATGCATTTTTACATGTATCTAGAAGGTAGAATAAAAGGTTACGTGCATAGTAAAAAACGAAAATATACAGTAAATTAAAATATTTATAGCAAAAAAATTATACAATACTTAATAGGAATAAAAAGTAAAACTAAATAAATGCTCAGAGTGCTTGCACAGTGGAGTATCAAATACTCGCCGATAATCACCGTCGCAGAAAATCAAACTCATGCTGTGGAATGGTGGTATTTATGCTGCTCTAATCGCAACCTGTTATAAGTCATTCCATTGCATGTGTTTGATTTTACGATTATCATCGAGTATAGTAGTATTGGTACTGTGCAAGCACGGTACCCTTGTTGTATCATGAGGCTCTTATTTTATCAATTAAACTTTGCTAAAGATCATGATGATCTTAGAACACGTCCTAACAGTAAGCAGTAAGGCTCAATCTGTTTTTGTAACAGAATTTTCAAATTTGAATACTGATACTTAGGGAATACGAAATTAGGGGTTCAATTATTTTGCAATATATCAAACCCAAGGACCATAAGATACTTGAACAAAACTACATGAAATTCAATCATCATACACAATATTTGTACTAACAAAGATGGTTAAGATTAATTTTGTTTGTTAACTTAATATTTTGTTCGGTTTGTATTGTTTTGCTCTCGACGTGGTTAAGTGGACATTACTGTCCAAACTTCGCCACGTCAACAAATAAAAAGTCATTCTATTTTAATCTATTCCACTTAATGTAGTGAATCAATTTTAAACTTGAGCTTCCGCATTTTCTAAAATTTACACTTGATAAAAAAGAAAATACTACTCATTAATAGTAAGTAAACAAACCGTTTCAATTCATTGTTTTTATTTTAATCAAACACTTCCAATTTACGTCACACAAGTTAACCATTTCTAAATTGCATAATAATTTAATGAGGGCCCCTGATACGAGTTAACTGTTTCATAATGAGAAACAAACTAATTGAAAAAATATTAAGTTTCTTTATTGGAATGTAATTAATTATTAAGTTATGATAAGAAAATGTAATTAGCGGGTTCACTGAATGCACTCACAGATAAAAGTACTAGATGTTTATTTTGCCAATAAATAATTAAATAGTTTATGGAATTTTTAAATCTTAATTATGTTAATCAACTCATAGGAGTTAACTGATTTATTTGCAGTGGGAGTTGTATTTTTGCGACCAACTTTTTTATAACGAACTTTTGAATTTCGAAAGAGCCTTTCAACTAAACGCCATAGCTCATTTTTCAATGTCACAGATAGCTAAGAACAACAATTTGATGTTCCCTAAATGACGGAACTAAAATTAGTATTCCAAGTTAGTTAAAACAGTTTTTTTTTTTTTTTTTTTAGGATGAAGCCCACATAGGTCTGAGAACTGTGCGTGGGTAATGAGTTGGATGATGGTGATTGATGAGTTGGACCTACAGTTTTAGGTGGGTTCCGAACCACCGGGAAGTGATTTTACAGCAGAGAACAGTGTCTTTTTTGCTGGCCGATCTAATCGGTCACCGTTACAAACAGGACCTACGAGAACGCAGCTTATCTCTCTGATTGAACAGATACCTGCTACGGCTCGCGGCTATCACTTCCCTACAGTTAGTAACAATTAACTAAAATTACTAAAAATATTGTGTATATTTGCAATAGTGTAATTAAAATTTAACAAAAGCATTGTCAATGTTTCAACATTTACATTATCAATGACTTTAAGGATTCTATAATGCAAATAATTCACATAATGAAAGTAAAACGAATGGTGTTACAAGAAGACTAGAAACAAGTTTACTCTATAAATAAAGTTTGTTTTCTGCAAGAATTGTTTCTAGTTGTTCATGTGAAAAATATTGTTTCTAGTCTCCTTGCTCGGTGTGGCACCAGCCTAAAAGTTGGTGGTAAATTTATTTTCGTATTAAAAGTGGATAGGAAATTTTTGCCCCTCTATCCTGGCTGATAAACTGTAACAGCAACCGATATTTTAAAAGATGTGAATAAATATATATAATAAAAGAGAGCAGGTGTGTGTGTGTGTGATTTGGTACACTAAATTTGGCACAGATTCCTCTAAATAAACAATTCAGTGCATCTCAAAGCCCGATTTTTTATTTTTCTTAAACATTTTTAAAAATGAATGTTGAAATTTAACTTATGGGTCCTGTTACTGTTTTAAAATGTGTTTAGATGCAGGAAGCTCATAGAACAGCTGATAGCTGATACATGATACGTCACTACGATGCAAAAACCTTAGTCATAAGCCAAAGCAACACATTATTTGTTCCGGATCAATATTGCAGTTCCTAATTCCCTTTTAGGAATTGTATTGGCATTGACAGTTCAAATCCATATATCACATGTTTAATTTAAACATCCTGCTGCAAAGCACGGGTGAACCACTAGTACATAATGAAACAATGAATAAATACAAAAAATTTCAATAAATGCAACACTTTACTCAACAAATAAGCTCTATACATTATTAGTAATTCATAAAACAAAACTACACACTAAGTACTCAAAATAAAATATAGTAGGCTATAAACACATGGGTAGACTTACATTCAACTACTGATGGTATTAAATATTACAGGTATGACTAGACTTATGATTCGGGATTCAAGGTTTTAACATCGACTGAATAACATTAAATAAATCCAAAAGACTGAATTTTGATTGGGAATAAACATTTTGACACGAAGAAAAGAAACATTATTTTAGTTCAATCTTATTATTAAGAGTTGAAACAAAGGACAAGTAGCTAAGTCTCAAGTACATGATTTTACTTTAACAGAATAACATTTTTCAACTATTACTAGTGGTCAATGAGTTAATTCAACAAAAATACTTTTCTGCATTGCTTTATAAAAATAATGAATATCACTATATATTTTAGATACTATCAACATATTTATGCCTTCTACATACATTTATTTATTACCGTGTTTCTTCCAATTTAAACGCACCCATCATTTCAAAAAATATATAGGCTACTATTTGAAAAAAAATTTCAACTCTAAAACTCACCAAATATTTTCTTAATTA
The DNA here is from genome assembly GCA_948455865.1 of Conomelus anceps. Lineage (NCBI taxonomy): Eukaryota > Metazoa > Arthropoda > Insecta > Hemiptera > Delphacidae > Conomelus > Conomelus anceps. The sequence goes on along the minus strand of OX418225.1, from coordinate 32,782,594 downwards.
ATTAAATCCACTGGAAAATAAACGGTTTAAATTTGAAGAAATACGGTATTTTACAAGAGTATTGTCATGGAAATACTGAAAATAATAATTGATATTGCATAGCACTGTCATGATACACCCAATGGTAGATAATAAACTAATGATTAGAAAAGGAATTAAGGAGAGAAAAATATATTAATAGTTATATGCTAAGCTGACGTGGAATGATGATTCGGTGTTGAATTGAATTATTTATTTATTGTGACAAATTTACAACGAATGTGAAGGCGCAACAGACTCAAGTCCAAAACTGCTCCCTTCACAAATTTAAAATATGTTACATTGTCCAAAACATTGAGGTTAGCACAGACTAAAAATTTAAGATTGCTAAATATGGTGGATGAATTTTAGTGGGATATAAAGGAACTGGGATTCGGCTTTGCCATTCGGGTTAATATAACCTTTGATGAGATGTTACTGTTGTTTGTAAGATTTAACTCTTTGTAAGTCTTTAAGACGATTTTGGCTGTCGGTGACTTTTTAGATCTCAACAATTCATGTCTAAAGAGTGGACTACGCAAACAAGGAGTGAGATAGTTGTGATAAATGTTGCAAAATTGAGTAAGTTATCAGGAAAGAAACCTGAAATGATAAGAACTCAATAAAGTGAATAGACATTTTATCGTCAACTTTTCACAAACTTTTCCTAATTACAGCCGAAGTCAAAGTGTTAATAAAAGTAATGATAAATAATATTAGCAATAATATCTGTTATTGATGAGAAAAATGTTCAGATTCTAAATGTGAAGTAAAGGGAATGATGCTTAGGAGAAAGTGGGATAAGATGGTGAAGAAAGAGAAGAAAAATTGGAGGGAAAAGAGAAAAGAAAGGAGAGGACATGAACAAGAAGAAGAGTCTGTAGTATAAGAAGTGGATAAGAAAAGAATGAATCTGAATATTTTTCTTGGGGTACTTACAACACTTAATTTATTTTTTCTAACCTTTATCCTATTTTACAAGCCATCTTTTAATGACCAATTCATTAAAACAATGTACTTGTCTTCAACAAAAAATACATAGCTGGAAACCTAAAAATTTCCAAAAGAAACAAATTCTAACCATTTTGACAAGTTTCAAAGTATAAATAATAGAGGGGCTTCTATAGATGGAAAATTTTCACTTTGTTTCTCCAGATGAAAAATTCTTACATCTCTGAAATTAAAATCACGATGCAAGATCCGAAAAAAATACTACAGGAATTAATGTAGAATATTTCCAAAAGCCAACAATTCACTAGTTTATTGACTTTTATTCCCAGTTTTTCTTTTAATTGTGAAGCTAAGTTCCAACTTTGATTCATTGTTTGAGAGTAAGATAAGTTCCAACTTTAATTCATTGTTTGAGAGTAAGGTACCTACGTGAAAGAAGTCAACGAACCAACGTCAAATTCTAAGACTAGATTTCTAAGGTGGGAAAAATAAAAATATATCCTATAAATCACAATTCGATTTTTTTTAAATGGACATCGATACCATGATACTTATATGCTTCAGATAGTAAAGTTAGATTTCAAAAATATACGACGAAATTTCATCATCTTACTTCAGTGATCTATTTCATATTCTTGAAACCAAATTCTCAGCTAGCTTTACGCAAAAATAAACTGATACGATTATAAAATGGTTGCTAAAAGTAAGGAGTTTGGAATATATGTAGTATTTGATTGTAGCCTTCTGTATTTATCTGTAGTTTGGTGACTGGTGATCTTCAGTTGCAGAGGAAGTAAGTAATCTTCTAGTTTAGTTACCTAGAATTGTTGAAAATATTTGTTGAATTGCTACAATATTTCCAATAGGATATGTCAAAATGAAATAAGTAATAAGTAATGAAATAAGTGTTTATTAAAAACTGCAAGATGAAATGGGTATTTGATTACTTGTGTATTTTAAAGCATACTAGACATGAAAAATATCTGTAAAAAAGTGGAAAATGGAAATAGAGGAACTCTAGTGTGAGAGACGTCGTATTTATACAAGCACTAAACATGGAACTCAATGTAAAACAATTAAAAAGGAAACTCGATACCGAAAACCGAAAAGAAGGAGAAAAAGAAGCTAAATAATGTTTGAAAACAAAGAGACGGTGAAACTAAAAGAAACTATAAGCAAAAATGACAAAATAACCAAACACTATAGAATTATATGTATCCAAATAATGTTTCAAAACGAAGAGACAAAGAAACTGAAAGAAACTATAAGCAAAAATGACAAAATAACCAAACACCATGAAATTATATGTATCCATCATTCGGAATAAAAATAAATAACTAGTCGTGGAACTTGATGCAAAAATATTAGAAAAGAAACTGAATAAAAATGTGATAAATTATGATTGGAAAAAAGCAGAAAAAAAGTAATAAGCTACAAGTAAAAAACGACAAGACAACCAACGGCCATGAAATCATATTAATCATTTGTAATTTATGGAAAGGCAGTGGAAGAAAAAGCAAATCGTAATAAAAAAATGAGACAAACGAGACTCAAATACAGATAACCCAAAACATCACAAAATTGAAGCAAAAAATCAGGAATTGTAAAAATAGAAAAAAGGAGAATAGCAACAAGTTTTAAATGAAAACATCAATGCTGATTTAAACATGAAAACACAATATATCGACTGTACATAAGATATTTTCAGTAAAGATTTTGTTAATTTAGATGAATAGATGAAAATATACTACTTTAACAATTTTATACCAAGTGAAATTCCACGGAAAAAATTTCTGCTCAAATAAACAAGGTTCTTCTTTCTAATTTGAAATTTGTAAACCATACAACACGTTATACTCAAAATAGCCAGAGTTTCAAGTGATTTTAATCACTTTGCAAGTTAGTATTTTGTTTCACTTGTTATTGTATATGTATTTTTTTCTTATATTTACATAATGAATTTGATAGCTCAAGTAATGTTTACTTTTAATTTTATGATATTAATAGGAGAAGCTATTCAATGTACTTAATAGAACTCATTCAGGTCAGGTTATTTCCACTCATTGTAAGTAGGCTAAATTACATTATTGATTTTTTCTTCATGTCCTTGTTATTAATAATGAGTTCAACTAACTATATTTATTCATGTTTGTAAAGAATAAATATAGGCTATGTCTGTAAATTTCAAGTGAAATAAAAGCATATTCTATTCTATTCTTTGAAGAATTCAACCACCAATGATTATTTGGCCAAATTATGTCTCAATAGTGCTATATCTTTTTAAATTTTATCAAAAGAACTATTTAAAAAGTGATATTACATAACATCACCATACAAGTTTATCATTTTAATTCATTTAAGAAATGCCCAGAATCGTATGGTAACATTTTTTTTTGTAGTAGAACAATTCCGCAAGTCATCAACAGACTATGAGTAGAATTTCAAATGTTGAAACAGGTGCCACCAGCGCATGCTGCCTGTGTTAACCGTGTAAACTCTCCTTTAGAAATAGAAAACAAGTCATCAATGTATTGTCATTTGCAAATTTTAAAAAACTCACCTCTTCCGTGATTTAAAAGTTAGAGAAAAGCACTCGGATTTGCACGTGGGTCTTTTTGATTACGATATCTCACAGTTAACCAAACTCCAACAAACTGCAAAATAAAGAAAAGGTATTAATAATGAATATTGGACTGGTCATGACAGAGCTATTAGACTATGAAATAAAATAAAGAATTAAGATTCATCAAGATTTTAAGAAAAGCAATTTAGATTAAAAATTTCGTAGATAAAAATAAAAACAATGAAATTTAAAATTAAAAGGATTCAAGGAATCTTTCTTGTTCAAATGTATTTTAATTGTTTTCGGTTTTATTGATATTGATTCTAAAACAATAATGTCTTATTGTTTTGACTGACAAAATCTAGTTTTGCTATGCACATTTGGAAATACTCCAAAATCATTTCCAAATTAAGACTATTATTACTATTGTCACTCAAGAAAACTTTTTGACAAGCGATTCAATTGAAATCAGGTAGATAAGTAATAAAAAATGTGAACCAAATTCTTAGACACGATGAATGACGTGATATACGGAAAACTGCTCAACAGTTTCAGCTAATCAACACTAGTAATAATCCAGAGCATTGCCCTAACAAAGCTGATCCAGTTTTAATTGCAACTAGGACAGGAAACTATTGAATTATCAATGCGATAAACTGAATCTGGTCGACCCAATAATTTTTGTTTGAAATAAAATTTGAGATAATGTTTTCGCTTCGAGGTTTCCGTTCAATATTTTCACAAACGTTTCTATACATCCTAATTTCAATTTAAAGTTAAGTTATATGTTTATGCATATCCCCAGCATTTCTGGTGATAACGTTTCTGGCCAATCCAATTGGTGGCCAATCCAATTGCTGGCCAATCCAATTGGTCACCCTTACAAAGAGCGCCCAAGAGTTTCGTAGCTTATCTCTGATTGGACAGATACCTGCTACGGCACTCGGCTGTCTTATTCTTCATCTTCCTTCTCTTTCTTCCCGTCTTCCTCATTCTTTTCTTTGACTTCTTTTACTTGAAGACATTTACCCTTCTTTGTACAAGTTGGCTTCATTTTTGTGAATTGTTTAATGAATCTTTATTCAATTTTTGCTGATGATGCCCACTTGTATGGGTATTGAGGTAATATATTCCAGCCCGAACGGGAACCGAATCCGTGACCGCAGGAGTAGCAGTCAATCAGAGGGTAAGCGACCTAATCGATCACTGTGACTGCCACTTTTACCACTCATTTCATAAATAATTCATTTTTAGACTAGAAGTTGCAAACATATAAAAATAGATATTAAAAATGTAAGGTTTCGAATCTTTTTTTAGTTATATTGTACAATTAAAAAGGATCTAAGAATATTTCAAGATCTCTTCCTATAATGTGAACAGTGTGAGAATTTCTGATGTATCTGAAAGTTCCGCGTTAAATACTGACAGAGAATGATTTTAGTGATGTAAAACATTATTAACATATACCAACATAATTATTTTAGTAAAATTAAATATATATATATATTTTTACAACAATAGTCGTAACTATAGTAATGAGTAACTAGAGAAGATTTTTGGCTAAAAAATGTCAACATTCCAAATCATATCATCTTTTTTCGGATTGTGATAGTGCTTTGTTAGAAATGGAAAAATTAATATTCTTTATCTGCAAAAGATTTGTGATTGTGAATAATTATTGTGCTTCAAGTGAAACAGTGACCTAACCTAAGGTTTTGATCCTACTTTAAAATTTTGTGAAAAGCTGTTTTGGGCAATAGCCTGTTGCATTCACATTGACTGTATTTTAGTTACATGAATGAATAAATAAATAAATAGTCGATTCATTACAATTTCCATATAAAAGAAGGCTGAATGAAAAAATTCATTAAGCTACAGCGCCCTCATATAGCAATAACGACTCGCTACAATTAAATCAGAATCGTGTAGCAAGAGAGGCGATTGCTCCAAGACAGCAATCTAGAGCAAAAGTGTCTCCATTTATAAATCTATGGCCATTATATATCATGTATTTCTACATGAAACTGATACTAAACTATTAGAACTATGACATTTATTCAATTGAACAACTACCTCAGTGAAGCTGTAGAAAAGTCCTATTCCACCACACAATTTGAAGGCATAATCAATGGTGCTTTGCAGTTTACTCATGCAAGGTGGGCAAACACAAATGCCCCCAGTCTTAGACTCACAGCATAAAGGCTGAAAATAAAAATTTAAATTATTGTAAATCAGAAATCATCAAACAATCAGATTCCATGAAAAAAAATTTTAACATTTTTTTTATGACAGATGCCCACATGAGTTTGAGGCCAACATTAATGAACCAATCTTGAGGCTCCCTTAACTCAAGGATAGACTTGAAAAGACCTTTTAAATATTAACTTTTTATGTGAATTCAACGACTTGCAGTCAAATATTTATATTTAAGTGCAATATTCAAGTGAAATATTAAGTGTAATACATAAGTGTAATATTTGACTGCAAGTCGTTAAATTCACATAAAAAGTTAATATTAACAACGCAGTTCGTCATGGAACAAGAAATCCAGGAACCTTTTATAAACTTTTCAAGTCTCTATGAGGTCAAGGAAGCCCAGGGGTTAAGGAAGGTAGGTTTATAAATGAGGCTTTTACCTGAGTAAACAGGTGAGGGATGACACAAAGTATGCCAGGCTGAACAGGAATAGAACATGGGACCGCAGAGTGGAATCAGAAATCAATAAAAAATAAGCGCCCAAACCGATTACACCTCTGCGGCTAACAAATATATACATATATCATGATCACATAATCACTTCAATAGATAGAATAAATTTTTCACAGTGGTGTATCACTTCTTTTCATGATGTTGAAGATCCATCTTGTTTCCACTAATATGTAATAAAAAACACTTCTAAGTGGAAACTTTAACAAACACTTTTACTGTGGGTCGTCTGACGATGCTCTTGACAACAGAGTGAAACGGCCGCCAAGCCATAACGTGAGTTAATTTCCACTTAAAAGCGTTTTTTAAAGATTTTATTACTTCTTTTCAATTTGCATCTCTTGCAACTGTTCCTTCCCCCATGTGACTTTTACGTCTTTAGGCATGCCTTAAGTAGGATTTGATAGAAACAACCAACGCTTGCCTAATGCGAATCTCATCTCTTTTATGCAGCATGAAGCATGTATCTAATGCTCAACTAATAAGGAAAAAGCAATCCACATTTTAATCGCTAATTTAGAAAAGTAGGTAATTATTATTCGAATTTCATTGTAGTCAGAATTCTCAACAAATCAGAATAAAATTAAGCCTGATAACCATAGATATATGGATATATAAATAGACAGTTGGCTTTATTGAAGCACTTAATAAAAACTCAAGTGCTGTAGGCGAAGTTGGGGCATATGAGTCCCCTCTTCCATTAAACCGAGATAATATGTAAAAAGTATTAAAAATCAGTGTATATTGATATTTTTTGCCCACATTGAGTTACAATTAAAATGAGTGACAAGGAGAAAGGTCAGGAGAACCATGGGTTCCGCCGTGTTCCAGCTCATTCAGCGTAAACTAGATTGCACCACAGGAGACAAACTAGCAACACTCAAATATTTGCAGGTTTTAATCATAAACAAACTTAAATTTCCAAAATGGTCTGCAGTGTATATGCATGACAAGGGATTGCTTCTATTGAATATGAATAACATAACTCACATCTGTAATACACTCTGGATGTCCCATGGGATCGGTAGCATTGTGCTCATAATTGTCAAATCCGCAACAGCTGAATGCCTTCTGTACTTTAGATTTCACACTCGTGCTCACTGTTTTCCAGCCCTGAAATTTAGTAATTTACAGAATAGAATCCGAAAAATGAACGAATGTTTTACATATTCAAATAATTAATTAAATGAAATTGTCATCAACAATAATGCAAAAGATCTTTCAAAGATCTAATCAGGAAGATAAATTGATACGAGCTATTAAATTTTAAGAAGTACAATGATAAACTAACCTCTTCAGCAAGTTTCTCCTGCTCTTGCATATCGACACCTAGACAAGCGCAAGCAATTCCAAACTGAACAACAAATAACATGAACAGAATAATCATATACTGTGAAAAACAAAGTTAAGGAAATCATACCAATAAAGAAGTAAAATCAAAGCTCTGTATATTTCTTGATATATTATAATAAACTTCTAAATAGCGAAATTCCCTACATAATGAATATAGATGATGTCCCTTGACATTGCAATCTTGGAAAGATGGATTAAGGAATAACTCTTATTTATAAATTTCTTCACATGACCTCTCTTCACCTCTTTAGAACGAACATGGATAACCGATTTAGTTATACAGAGGGTCAACTGTTTTAACCACATGAAATGTAATATTAAATTTGAAAGAAATAACATTACTTAAGAATAGAGATTTCAAAACTATAAGAAATTCAAGGAAAGGAGTTGGTATCTTCAAATATATACTAATCTAAAATATTTGTTATTTCAAGATCGTGTTCAACTCTGATGAGTGGAAATATAGATTTGATTTAAATGAAGTAAAAGTAGTTGATTCTATGGTTATTTAAAATATACAATTTCTTGATTCAATGCTTATATTTTCTTCCTCTGTCGAGTATTAATAAGTAGGTAATGTCGCAGTATCTCTTGATACCATTTTTAAAAAATCTTATTCAATATCACTTGAAAATTAATTTCTACTCGCCGTAAAATTTTAGAATTTGAAAGGATACAAAGAAAAGCATGACTTGATTGTGTTTAATGGCTCCAAACAATCCAAGAATGGCGACTAGAATCAGGAAAACTCCGCATGTCATTATGCCACTTATAATGGGAAGATTTGTTCCCAATGCCGATTCTCTTCCGTACACAGCAACTGATATCAGAATGAATCCGACAAGCTGCAAAAAAATTAGAAATCCCATTAATTTCTAAAAAATTATTAAAAATGTGTCAGTAAGAGATAGTATCAACATGAGATAACAATCCCTTCTAAAAATCCACAATCAAAATTAAAACTAGTAGGTAAATTTTGGACTATACCAGCATAATGACAATGAATGATTATTATTGACGATATTTGTAAGAATTGAAAGTTATAAAACTATCAGAGGATTCTCTTGTTCATCGTGGATAATTGACGCCTGTACAAACGGCGAGAGCTAGTGACACTAATATTGCATAAATCGAGAGCTTGGGGAATTGTAGATTCTAAATATACGAACTGCAAGAGCGGTTTATATTGTTAAAATCTACAGTTCTTGACAGCACTAATATAAGGTATCGACTCAAGCAATGAGTGGCACTATTAAATCTCACTATTTGGACGGGACTCAAAGCTGTTCAGAAACTTACTACGTATCAATGGTTGTGTACGGTACGGTACACAATATCGAACAATGAAAACATGGAAAAGTAGACATCTGAGCTGTGTGAAATCAAAATTCTCATTTCGAATCAATATTCAACGGAAGAATATAATTGAAGAAATATGAACTTACCGGCTGGTTGTTGAAAACTCTATTCAGCCATAAGAGAGCTTAGTTAATCACGATGAACATTATAATAAAAACAAGTATAAGTTACATGAGTTAACTTTTCATGTGAAATTTAAGTCATTTATGTTAAATTTGAGTGTACTGTGGGTCGTCTGACGATGCTCTAGACAACAGAGCGAAACGGCCGTCACGCCATAACGTGAGTTAATTTCCATCTAAAAGTGTTTTTTTCAAGTTTATATTAAATTTAAGTCGTTAAATTTCACATGAAAAGTTAATATTAACAACGCAGTTCGTCATGGAACAAGAAATCCAGGAATTACATGAGTTGATTCATAATATTATAAGGTTTCAGTACCGTATTTTACCCGCGAAACAATCTAAGGATAATGTCGGTAATTGGTATCTGTAACAAATCTACAGCTAAGCCAAACGGTTCTTTCATATCGATTATCAATACTTAAAGTAGATTGTTTCGTGAGGAAGATATGGGGCTGCAGCCACATAAAATTTAAAAAATATTCAAACATGAGAATATGGTACCGTTCAGTGGATGCATTACTATCATCTACATCTACTGTGATGTTACAGCAGAGTTTTTAATATTGTTGTTAACTCTAGTTGTGATTTACATTAGAAAATGAAAAGTAAAAATTCCATGATACCGTAACTTCATCAACTTACAATGTATAAAACATTCAGCGCCGTTAGAGTGTTTTTTGTACATGTGAATCCACCACACATCCTTAAAATCCTTTGAAATAATTTGTCTACCGAAATGAAAATTACACAGTTTTTAATAACTTAACCAGAACGGCTTATTGAGCATACTTTTAACAAAAAAAAGCTTAAATTAATGAATTCAAATAGCTTATGTAATGTTTTTGCAGAGCAAAGTGGCGACAGACGAAGATCGAATTCGAAAATGCAATGATGGTATTTTTAGGCTATTACGTATGGTAAGAAAAACAGCTGATTGCAGCTGAATCAAAATGTCAATATTTTCAGGCTTATATTTTTACAATTTTCAAATATTGCATCATTTGTTAACATACATGAAATAATTCTATTTCCTATAATTTTACGTATTTATGTGAAAACTACAACATTCTAGTAACATAATTTATGAAGGATTATATTATAACAAGGTTTCTCGATGTCTTGATCTCGATCAGCTGTTTGCATTTTGCAGCCTGTTGTTGCTCCGGCGAAAATAATGTTGGATTTCAAGTTTCATCAATTTATTTTGTTCCTTTCGCTGGTTTTATTTCAAACAGGTTGTGTGGTTGATATTTACAATTTGTGAAAGGGGTTTTTTCTTTGAATTATGAATTCAACTGCTGTCCTTATCAGGGAACAAACATTTTATGTTTGCATAACACTTGATTCAATCTACTTATAGGTTAGGTCATGACCATTTGTACAGTGTATTATTGATGAACCATTGATTTCATATTTTTCGGTTTCTATACTTAATTAAGGGATAAATTATGTCAAATAGACCACCCGATAGACACGAAATGAAGTCGGACGATCCTCAATTCAGGATAACTCCGACACAGCAGACTGCTGCTGCTTGCACTGGTGCTCTCTTCACTTCTCTAATAGGTAATTTTTATTTGAAATTCATTACAATTCTACTGAAATATGTATTTATAAGAATAATTGAACTACTAATTTCAGTATCTAACCAGCGATTCTAGTATGATTGAAATTTATATCACCAGATTCTAATGTCTTGTAACATTAGCAAAGTTGAGAGGCATGAAATCAAATCCACTGTCATTGATGTCTTATTAATTGACTATATCGACTTTTACACGATATAGAGACTTTTAAATTGCAGTTCAGTGTTTCACATTATTTGAGAACATAGAAATTATTAATAGCTTTGTTAGAGTACCTACAGAGGTAACTTAGTTTCATATTTTAATACTCAAAACACCATCTCATTACTCAATCCATAATAGAACTAATGTATGTGATAATTTTTGTTTCCAGTTACACCATTGGATGTTGTTAAGATAAGACTTCAAACACAACAGAAAAACTTGGCGACAAATAAATGTTTTTTGTTTTGTAATGGACTTATGGATCACATATGTCCATGCTTTCCTACCAAGAGCTCGAGTCACTTCAATGGAACAATGGTGAGATAATTCAAATTTTCACATTTCCGGCGCCGAAATAGGGGTTTAGAATTGATATTCCAAATATTGCATCACCAATCAATGCTGTATCCACTTTGCTTACATTACATTAAAATACTTTTCGTGGGTCCCAGTTAAAATCTGAATGCGTCACTTCCGACAGGAATTATCCTTCTATTCTTGCTTATCTCAGATTTATATGACTGACATTGCTCTATTATCTCTATCTATAAAAGGATGATACCCTGACTCACTCATCAACGCAGAGCCAAAACTACTAGGCCTATGAACTTGAAATTTCGTATGAACAATCCTTATAGGATTTCACCGTGTAACAAGAAAGGATTTTTTTAAATTCGCAATTTTAGGGGTGTTTTTAGGGGGTTGAAGTTTTGCCTATGCAAAGCATGGGTACATGACTAGCTAGCTTACTGGAATCTTTTAATCATATGGAAAATAATTTGAAATTTTTCGATCTGCTGTACACGCTGTTTCGATGGACAAGCTGTTTTTGTGTTTTGCAAATCATCATTCACCTAACCTACTGAACTTGCCAGCCAAACAGCTTAAAGGAACAGCTGATAGAAGTCAACAGTTTTTAATCATATGGCAAGTCCCTTAGCGGCGTTATTAATGGGTTGATTACATTGGGATAGTTACTCGTTAAGCGAGTAGCGAGTAGGACGTTACTGACCGACCGTGCTACAGCAACTCGGCATACCAAGCCGAATTATATTAAAAATTTATCTTCCAGAATCATCCCCATACTATGGAATTTCTAAGACAATAAATAATATTTCAACACAAAATTAAAATATGAAGTTTACCAAATTATTCAATGAAATTTCATCAAAACATTATACAATATATCTCATCTGAAGTGTTATGCTGGCAGCCTGCGTGATTAAGTGTAGGCTTTGGCCATAATAATATTGTGTTTTGGTGTTGGCTACTCTGCCAGCGAGTATAAATGTGACCAAATTCAAAGTTGAGAGCCTGTCTACTTTGAATTTGGTCACATTTTTTTTAACAGAATAATAAACGTTTAAAAATCAAGTATTGTGCGATTTTGGATACATTTCTTCTAAGTTTTATTACCACATAAGAACAAATCACGTAATTTATCAATCAGCTGTTCTCAAATATAATCTGAATGGTAGGCCCTTCGCGGCGATATTTACGCTGTCTGCAGACTTGTGTAGTCGGAGCATTGCAGTCTTTTAGGAAACATAAATGACTGGTGAATCAAAGCTCATCTTATGTTTCATCAATTATTTCTTTGTTGAAAAAAAAAACAAAATTTTCTAATTTAAATTTATCAAAACAAAAATTAACATTTTAGGAAGGTGCGGTTTGTGCTAGGCTCTTGGGAATTCGCCAGGTAGCACTATTATTACCACATAAGAACAAATCACGTAATTTATCATGATATATCAATCAGCTGTTCTCAAATATTCTCTCTGATAACTGTCACTGAATTGTTTACGTTCAAAGTTGTTTACTAAGCTGCTAACAACTTCATGGTCGTTGCTATCAAAAAGGCCGAAACATATTTAGTCGTATTTCTAAACATAATCCGTACGAAGGACGGGTAGCTGCTAGTGATATATAAGTTAAGACTTCCGTATCATCTCTATAACCTGCAGCTATGATCCGACTTTGAGGCTTACTTATCTCAAGGGAGACTTGAAATGCACTCTCTCTAAAGACTTTTAATGCCTCCTTTGAGTTGAGTTAGCTTCAAGGTAGTTTTATAAGTACGGACATAAGAAATTCATATTTCAAAAAACTCAAGGTGAATTATTATTTTGTTCCGATGATGTCAAAAATTGCGAGGGCTAAAGCGACTCTAATTGCGTAATCTAGAACTTGCTAGAGCTGCTCCCGCAGCTCGTCTAGCTAGTATCTACAGTGGTAGATCTGCTATAGAATTTTGGATGGGCTTCAATAGCTCATAATAATTATTGAAATTATTGAGCATAATGTCGTTTTAAACTAAGAAGTAGTTGAACTAAGAACTTGTAACTATCGTAGCTTCTGAAGTGGGAATGAACAATCACATTTCTTTGTGGGACGATTGTTTCTTGCCAAACACTGTCGGTTACCAGTAGTGTCTGATAAAGAAAAGTGTCTGAAGAAAATCTGAAAAGTTCGTTAACGGTCTATTACATTCTGCGAGTTAGTAGCTAAGCGAGTCGCGAGTAGAAACGTTACAGGCCAACCGTGTTTCAGCAGCTCGGCATGCCAAGCCGAATTATAGAAAAAATGAAACTTTCAGAATTCCTCCATACTAAGACATTTCAAAGACAATAAATAATGTTGAAACAATTTATGCAATGAAATTTTATAAAAACAGTTGATTATTGTTATCACAGAAAATTCAGTATGTCTCATGTGAAGTGTTATTTTGGCAGCCTGGTTAAATGTAGGTTTTGGCCACAATAACTTTGTATTTTGGTGTTGGCTACCCTGCCAGATGGCAGCGAACAAAAATTGTGTTAGAAATAAGAGGTTAGAAATTGAAAGCTGCATAACAGCTGACTTTATTTACGCTTGATCGAAACAGTTACAATTTACAATAGAGTTATTATGCAATCGGAGTAAATAAGTTTTTTTCGGAGGATGAAGCCCACATAGGTCAAAGACTTGTGCGTGGGTAATGAATTGGATGATGGTGATTGATGAGTTGGACCTACAGTTTTAGGTGGGTTCCGAACCACCGGGTAACTCATATAAAGTAACTTTAAATCATGCGCTCTAGATTAGACCAATGAGAAGCATTTGTTCCAATCAGTGTTGTAATGAATATTGCAAAATAGTCACATCAACTGATCGAAACATTTTGTAATCAATGCAATTTTCAATTTAATTTCAATCCCTCAATCGTCGTCAATAAGCAAGCATTCTAGGTTATGTTAGTTTGGGTAATCCATGGAGGTATAAGAAAATGGAGGGAGCCTAACGTCTACCGCCAATGTTAAAAAGTGTTACTGGAAATGGGAGCAAGCAGGGCTCTACTGCTTAGGATTTGACGCTATTCGCGGCTATATCGCCGTGAATTTCAAACTTTGCAAGATTCCACTTAATGTCAGTTCAAATGTATGAACTACTCTTATCATCTGTGCAGAACGATTTGCTTCTCAAAATGATTTTTTAAAACATCAAGGTTTAGCAGTAGTATTGATCACTTTAACGCTAATTTATGGCTTCAATCTACAACGAAGTATATAGTGGCGACCTTCTTCAAAGATAACCATGAACGAGTTCATAGATATAGATTTTTTTTATTGTAGACTAACAACCAACTGCAACATTGGTTTATATTTATAGTGGAAAAGACACCAGACAGCCACTCAAGACTGTCGGCTACTATTTTCTGACTATCCTCTCTTCACTTTATTTTACCTCCATGCTATTGAAGTGATTGATAAGTAAAATCAAAGTTAGGGCCTAGTTATTGGTAGTCGTAGATAAAATATTGTATGCAAAAACTTTATTCTGCTTGTAAGCCACTCATGAGATGTTGCTTCGCATGTGTCCTAACTTACATCTCCCGAAGTCAAAGTACGATCTTTGCATAAACTACTATTTTTTTTTATAGGATGCTTTTGTGAAAATATCAAGGAACGAAGGCATTCTATCGCTATGGAGTGGTCTCAGTCCGACATTGGTGCTAGCTGTGCCGGCCACAGTACTCTACTTTGTCTCCTACGAACAGCTGAGGACTCGAATCATGGACAGATACAGGGCCTACAGAAATGCCACGACGTTATCTGCTCGCATAAACCAGCCTCTGTGGATTCCGTTGATTTCAGGCTGTGCTGCTAGGATAATTGCGGCCACAACTGTCAGTCCTATTGAACTAGTCAGGACAAAAATGCAGTCCAAACAGTTGAGCTACACAGGTAATTTATTCAAAACTTGACCTTCGTCTTTGACTATATAGGATATATAGGATGTTAAAATTCAAGTGAAATTCATTAAAGTTCAGTTATATATTCAAGCCAGGCTTGGCAAGGCAGCATGTATAAATGGAATGTATATACAGGATATTTCAGGAGTAAAGGTTCAAACTTCGGCAATTGATTCTAGATCTAAAAATAAGAAGAAAAAAACCTAATAAACAGCAAGTTATGTCCGAAAACGCTTTGTTAGCGAGTTATACAGAGTGAAAGATTTCTCCCAGAACTCAGTACCCCTAGTAAAAGAAAGTCACTCTGAAATTCTTGGAAGTGTAAATTGAAGACCAAATACAGTTATTTCTTATGGTTTTTGATCTGAAAAAACGAATAAAATAGGTCCAAGAACTCTATCTTCAGTAGTTTTTATGATATTATGATGTAAAACAGAAAAATCTGTTCCTAAATACACGTTTTCAGCTTTGAAGTACAATAACTTTGTTAAATTACTAATAAAAATATTGTGCATCAAAGCTGAAAAACGTGTATTCAGGCACAGATTTTTCTGTTTTACATCATAAAAACTACTGAAGATAGAGTTCTGGGACCTATTTTATTCGTTTTTTTCATATCAAACACTAAGAAATAACTGTATTTGGTCTTTTATTTACCTTCCCAGAATTTCAGAGTGACTTTCTTTTCCTGAGGGTACTGAATTCTGGTCAAAATCTTTCACTCTGTATAACTCGCTAACAAAGCGTTTCCGGACATATGTTTATAATGATTTTTTTTATAATTTTTAGATCTAAAATCAGTTGCCGAAGTTTGAACCTTTCCTCCTGAAACACCCTGTATAGCTAAATTTGGAATGTGTACGTTGTTTAACCATCTTAATCAATCAATCAAAATTTATTTATTCACAATAAAACACAAGTACAGTACATCACATATTATAGAATAAATGAACCCGCAAAGACTGTCAGTCTGTGAGCGGGAGCGGTCCTCATCTGTCTAAATACCATGCAAGTGCAATTCCAAGAGATAAATTCAGTATGCAATAAAAAGAAGAAGAAAATTAACTTACTAGAGATAAAATTCAGAAACTATAGTAATATACACACTAAAAGAAAAAATACACACCAGACCATCCGACTCTCACCATCGGATGCAAGAAAAAAAGAAGACAGAAAAAAGATGTTAGTCTGAGGTAATTTCATTCTGCCGATTATATATTGACACTACACGTAAGGTGACCTTATCAAGGCTTCTGCTTCCTGCCAGCCGATCCGTAGTAGCCACTCATTCACCCCACGCGCAAATACACTGACACTGCTAACCTCAGCCTGGACTATTTCAGGGGAGATATTTCTATATAACCAGTGTGCTATGAAATATGAATTATGTCCCTGCAAACTTCTATAAATAGCTGGATTATGGAAACTGATCATGTTTTGGTTTCTGGTTTGATAATTGGGTTGAAGCTGTCTAAATATAGTATAAAAATCCAATACTCGTATTGAGAAATGGCAGCAGATATCGATTATTCAGGTAAAATACAAGTAAAACCGAGTGTTGGTAGCACACGAATTTTGTGGTTGCAGAATTGAGAGCCTGGTTTGGTATGAGTACAATAGAGTTGTTCCTAGTGGCAGCACACCAAGTGAAAAAAAGCATGCATGGTAGCCAACACCCGAAACGGATAGGATCTAATAGAAGAAGACGACTCACCTTTATTGGCCAGATATTTAATTCCGATGACTATACAGTTTGATTAGAAATATTGTTTCCATTAGTTCTGTTATGAAATAAACACACGCAATTTTTTTTGGAGGATGAAGCCCACATACGTCTGAGACCTGTGAGTGGGTAATGAGTTGGATGATGGTGATTGATGAGTTTGATTGTTGGTGAGTTGGTTTGATTGAGGTGATTGGTTAGATTGAGATTCAAGGCAAAAATAACTCATTACATGTAGTAAATTTCTTCTTATACTACAATGAAGGCTTAGAAATAAAACAGCATTTAATAAATCATCTAGAATATTTTAATGTTTTCAAAATTCAATACATTAGTTCAATCTTACCATTGAAGTATTTTGTTATTTCTGTTTTCTCAGAAATGAGTATCGCCTTACAAAGTTTGATGAAAAGTGAAGGCTTGAAAGGTCTATGGAAAGGTGTTGGACCCACTTTACTTCGAGATGTGCCATTTTCTGGTAAGTTGGGAAAATCTTATGTTTCTTAAAACTGATATACGGCTGTATACTCAATTTGATTCAACATTATTTTACATTTTCTAATTTTGATCTTTCTATACTGAATAAATAATAATAATTGTACTTATTATTCAGTATAATATATTCTCACTTTGTCGACGTGAAAGACTAATTGAAATGAATACGGTAAGAAATTCGAAATTTTCTACATTTTTTGAAGCAGAACATGCTTTCGGGCAGGATGTCCATCTTCAGAGCGTGATTGATTTTACATGTCTCCTTTCAGCTTTATCATTCTGTAAGAGAGGGACCTTCCCTAACTTCGCCATTTTATGCAAATGTATCTATCACCAAATTTTTTATATACCATATTAATATCATTTTCAATCATAATTGTATGTTTGTATATAGATAAACCGTTTATGTACAGTAGAAACAATTAGTCTGGGCGCGTGGTTCTGGTTTCACTACTAGCCGTCCTGTAAAAGTTGACTAGTTGACCTTGAAGACATCTGCAGCGTCGTACGGGCCACATGTTTCTAGAAATGAGCGATAAACACTCCCCTCTCCGCCGCGCGCCGTGGCTGACTACCAAACGGCCACGCGCCCAGACTAATTGTTTCTACTATAATAAATGACTGATAAATTTTTTATGTTATAATACTTGAAGTTGCCTATATATTTTATTTTATACTTGTAACGGTCGAGTTATTATTTGTACGAATAAAGTAATCAATCTATCACCAGAGCTGATTGATCTTACAGGAGACCTGTCAGCTCCATTATTTTCCATTACCAGAGCTGACAGAAGACCTGTAAGATCAATCAGGTATTGAAGATGGGCATCCTGTCCGAAAGCATGTTCTGCCTCAAGTAAGAAAGAAACTTTCGAATTTCTTATTCATTTCAATTAGTTCTGCATTTCGTCTAGGAGAAAATATCTACTATTCTACTCGTAGTTCGTCATGGATCAACAAATAGAAAAAAAGAAAAAAAAAATACTAAGCCTTATTAGTGAAAAAGTATTATTGAGAAACTATATTGTCGCCTATTGTTGAAATTTTTGATGCTCAATCTATTTTTAGTGGAATAAAAAAGGATTGGGGGAAATCAAGGGAGACTGACAAATCGGGGTTTTTAGTCCCCTCTGTAGTGAAATATTAAAATTTTATTGTATTCTTATTATTGAAAAATTAACACTCCTCATGCATTGAGATTCACTTTAAATGCAAACCAATGGGCTTTTCATTCTCTATCAGAAGAACCGCTGGTGTTTTCTAAATAGGCTATCCTGAATGTAAAGTTCTTTCTAATCCATTTTTTTTTAGCACAATTTCACTTATGAATTTTCACTGACCTCATGTTGAAAAATTACACAAAAGGTAAATTCCTGATTTGCTCCACAGAAAATCTAGGAATTGATAACTCAATTGATTATTTTCTTAATTCTTGACAAGTTTAATAGAAATATCATAGAGCTGAAAATTCAATTGGAATCTGATAGTAAAAACTTGACTAACAATCTGAAATATTGGTAGGTGAATATTTAAAAAAATGTATTTTTATTTTGGATACGTAAGGAGCTATGATAGTCTCATATAAATTTTATTGTTATACAATATTGTTTTTCAGGTATCTATTGGGTTTGCTATGAGAGCTTCAAGTCTGCTCAAAGCGGAGGATCAGGTCGAGTCACATTCTCTAATAGTTTCATTTCGGGAAGTCTTGCTGGAGCTGTAAGTAGTATACACTGCTTATTAATTTTATAAAATTTAATTGATGATGCCCTCTTAGCTTTGAGCCCTCATTTTGGAATATTCCATCCCTGTGTTCATCTCAAAGGTAGTAAAAATCTTGTATCAATTAAATTTCCATTAATTGAATAGTTTAATCACTTAAGTACAGAAAATCCAACATGAAGAGTTTTTGGGTAACTTCAAACACTGCTCTTTTGTAAGGGTGAAGCAAGGTCATGAGATTCTTGTTTTATGCTGAAAGGAATGATGTGGCGAAGTGTAATTTAATTTACTAAAAATCAACTTTTCTTATTACTTGATTTGAAAGAAGCATTTAAAATATATTTTTTATGTAAGTTATCTTACATAATATTTTTTTCATTTGTTGGAAATACATTCAAAAAGTGCACCAGGAAAATCCTATTACATAAATTATAATAGAACTTAATGATAAAATCGTGTTTCAATTGTTGTATTTGTTCTACATGGGATTGCCTATTTGCTTCATCATCGCTTCGATCGTTGGTTCATTGGTAAATTGCATAGTTATGTTAAAATTAATTAGATTTTTTTTCTATCAATAAACTTGTTAGTCATTGTTCACATTCAATTCATGCCAATTTTGATATTCATTATATAATTTGTAATTGTATGTTATATTATAATATTGCATAGTTGCATGTTCTATCTTGTATTAGAATACAAATAAAAATTGTTATGAAATGAATGTTTTTTTTTTTTTGGAAGGTGAAGCCCACATAGGTCTGAGACCTGTGCGTGGGTAATGAGTTGGATGATTGTGATTGATGAGCTGGACCTACAGTTTTAGGTGGATTCCGAAACACCGGGAAGTCATTACACAGCAGAGAACTGTGTCTTTTTTGCTGGCCAACCTAATCGGCCACCTTTACAAAGAGTGCCTAGGAGAACGCAGCTTATCTCTATCTGATTGAACAGATACCTACTATGGCTCACGGCTATCACTTCCCAAGTAATAACTTACAAGGGTAGTAAAGAAGAAAAAATCTAATTAATGAAAACAGAATTATGCAATTACATATTTATGCTGTCAGTAAATTATAGAAAATTGATTCATGTGTAAAAAAATGTAGTGATCAAACATAACTATGAAATAACTTACCGTAAGGTATCTGTAAAACTATAGAGAATAGAGCAACAAGTAAACAATGTAATGATTGAGACAATGAGTGAATAATGATGAAATGGAACTTTTTAATTTCGGTACTTAATTTTTGCTTTCATTTTCAAAAACTACATCTTATATGTTTTTTCGAGGTTTGTGATTGGATATAATTTTATTTTCTTGTTACAGATTGCAGCAACTGTGACAACGCCGTTTGATGTTGTGAAAACTTTTCAACAGATTGAAATAGGTGATGAAATTATTTCTGGTAAATCATTTCCAATTGTCTTCAAAGTCTATCTACAGTAGATGATGGTTGATGATTGTTCATTTGGAATAATAATCAAATCACTTGCATTAATAATAAATAACAGAATTTTGTAGTTTACAATGAATAATAAGACGAAATTGTCACAACCACATTTATTAAAAATATTGAGAAACTAGTTTCGGTTTTTTTTGCATTATCAATCAAACTAAAACACAGAGAAGCTTAATATATACTAAACATGGAATGATACTATTGGCTAAGCGAGAAAGAGGCTGGCCTTCATTAAAGGTTGTGATTGGCTGACAAGTCACGCCCCCTGGTGGGAGGAGTAACAAGCAAAAATATGAGTCAAATCAATAGCTAAAACCTGTGAACATCTAGAAAATATGTTTACTATATATTAAGCTACTCTGTACTTTAGTTTTAGTTTGATTGAGATTTATAATGGTATAACAACCGAAACTAGTTTTTTAATATTTTAATAAATGTGGTTGTGACAATTTCGTCTTATTATTCATTATGGATACCTTCCACAATATCACCTTCGCAACTAGTAAGAAAGTTTCTAGTTTATTTTAGTTATCCATTTTTTTCAACAAACCATTGTACATTTTAAATGTGAGTGAGAAGTGTTTTATTAATTCTGATCAAAAAATCTTAGAAATCTTCTAAGACATCTTCTAAGTTCTAAAATATCAAGAAACATATTGTTTGTTGAATTAGAGCATGAACCTTTTGTTTTAATAGTATTCATGATAATATCCAGTGTATTTTAGTGGGTAGAAATGTTCATCTTTACAGAAAGGTTTCTACATTTTTCTCAGTATTATTTGGTCTTTTTTCGTTTGTTCAATAAGTACTAAACAATAACTGGATATTGAAACAAGAGCCAGTTAATTTGTTGTATAACTAGACTGCTTAGGATGTATTTTTTCTGAGGATGAAGCTCATTCATATAGGAGCTGTACGTGGGTAATAAGTTGGACGATATTGATTGATGATTTGGACTACATTTGAGGTGGGTTCGAACCACCGGGAAGTGAGTTTACAGCGAAGAACAGAGTCTTTGTAAAAGATTACAATTAATCTTGCTTTCTTACAAGTATTTCCCTTTGAATAATCAGGTGACAATCTAATCCATGTTTGCTCACTCTGATTTCCCCCAAAAATATCATAATTCGAACCAAAATAAAATTGTCAGCCGCAGTGGTGTAATCGGTTGGCTCCGTGGACTTTCACATCATGGCGATTCAAACCACAGTCATTATCGTGGCTTTTCACACCACCCAAATTTCAAGTGTGGCGATTCACACCAACTGTATACTATTGCTCCAATCTGATACTTGTGTCTATTAACCTAACCTAATCTTACCAGATTAAATTAAATAATTTTCAGTGTACAGTAAAAGAATACATGATTTGTACTGTTCAACGGTACTAGAATATAGAAACTATTCTCTGTCAACTAAATTGAAATTCTAAACTATGCTCTTTCAACACATAATCGCTACTAAGTAACAGTTCACAGTAACAAATACAAGTAACAGAATAGAACAATAATAGGCTACCCAGTGTATTGTTGGTGTGAATCGCCACGCTTGAAATTTGGGTGGTGTTAAAAGCCACAATAATGACTGGTTTGAATCGCCACGCCACCAATCGGTTAAGGCACTCATTTCTGACTGACTGCTGCTGTGATAAAGCTTTCAATTCCTGTCCAGCCTGGCATATTTTGCGCCATTCACCTCTTTAATACACACAAGTCTTAGACTCTTCAAAATAGAAACTCTCTTTGATTGATGCAAGTTGTATAGTCCCACTAATTTAATTTTATCACTTTCAATCCTTTTCTGTGTAATGATTTCTAGTAATGAACTGATCACCTTGTGTGCTTGAATTTTCCACGAATTGGAACTCAACTGCCATTTTAGTCCATCTAGATTGTACAAATTCGATAATACAATCTTTATCAAATTACGCATGCTAAAATTTAAAATTGTTTGACCATTTTGATAAAATTGTGTTTTAATTAACGGCGGTGTCAAGGCAATCGTTATGTTTAGTCACGTGAGCTCGGGACTGCGCTTGGAAGGGTGACCGGCTGCAATGACATGACTTTATCAGTTTTATTATCAGCCTATAGGTCCACCATTCATAACATTGATGTGTTGTGGGAGCCTGCACCGTTAGGCTACACAGGATAGATGGATATTCAGGCTGGCTACTTAAGAGAGATAGATAAATGGTCCGACAGATAAATTGCTGGCGGCCATTTCTTTCCATCGGGACTTCTAAATCTTCTGAGTATCCTGCCGAAATTTATGGGTACAAGCTTCCAGAATTCACCCATTGTATCATTACTCATCTCATTACCCACGCACAAGTCTCAAGACTCTTGTGGGCTTCATTAGCAAGAAAAAATATTGTAGTAGATCGAACAGCTGTAAATTATGCAAATTAAAATTTGAAGTGGAATAAGCGTTAATAAATTATGCCAACTTTCTATTCTAATGTTTTTATTCTTTTTTCAGGAATCCCCAAAAAGCAAAAGACAACAATGGACATATTGCGCACAATATATGCGCAGAGTGGTAGTCGGGGTTTGTTCACAGGCCTCATTCCAAGATTAGTAAAAGTAGCGCCCGCTTGTGCAATAATGGTATCGACGTTTGAGTACAGCAAGAGTTTCTTCGAAAGCCGTAACTATATGAAATTCCAAATCACACAAGTTAATTCGACAAAATAAAGATGAGTACACAAAGTTACCAAAATATTCTAGACTTGGAGTTGTAAAATATTTAAAAAATGTTGTACTTATAATAATTAATTACTTGTGGAAGTTGATTTTTTTATATTTTTGCGACTATTTTCATCATAAGAAAAATTATTTATTCATAATTCTCCACAAGTAATATTTTCTTTTGAAACAGAGTAGTTTGATTAAAGATCACTTGTGATGCAGGTATCTCTTGAGAATTCGAATCAAGTAGTTTGCATCATTTCTAATACATTTATAATGTAGGATGATAAAATTATTGTGAATTGAGTTTTTTCCTTTCACTACACTATTATCAGCTAAAATTGAAACCACATGACTTAAGAAATGATCTCTTATGATTTAAAAGTACTGTCATGATTCAAGTACAAAATATTTTTCCTCAATATAAGGATAATCATCTGATTTGAACTGAGCTAAAAATGATCATACTAACTCAAGATGCAAGAAAAATTATTGAATTGGAAGTATTATATAGATTTA
Organism: Conomelus anceps; assembly: GCA_948455865.1. Classification (NCBI taxonomy): domain Eukaryota; kingdom Metazoa; phylum Arthropoda; class Insecta; order Hemiptera; family Delphacidae; genus Conomelus; species Conomelus anceps. The sequence continues at coordinate 32,758,887 of OX418225.1, read as the reverse complement.
TGACTAGAACATTTAAGAAATCTTTTAAAGTAAAATGAAATTCTGCTCATCCTGAAGAATTATTTCCTAATAATTCAGTTCTGAAATAATACCCGCTCAAAGAGTGTTTATAAATATAATATAATTTCAACTTTGATATCATTTTCGGTTGATTTTTTTAGTTTTGAATCATGATGCTAAACAGTTTTTTTTTTATTTCTACGAAGTAAATGATTTTTGTTCATTCAATTCATTTTAGAAAGTGCAGAAAATAGTACTCTTACTTTTCTGTCTAGAAAGTCTATAGAGTTTTTTGTGAGAAAATTTTGTAATTACTGAAAATAGTTTCGAGGTTGTAGCCTCTTTCCTATTCATAATCATCTCATTCGAAGCAAATCATCATAGAAGGTGTAAGAGCTTAATATAGTTCGGATATAATCTGTGTGATGATTTGAAGTATTTTTTATGATGGACTGTACAAATTTCTTCTAAACACCACTTATTTTTAAAAAGTATTGTGGAAAAATTAAGTGTAAACTGTTTAATCGGTTTTCTTTTAATCAACATACATCTCTCAATTATTTGTACAAATTTTTCAATTGCGTATGTAATTTGTTCCTCACGTTTTGTACCTATCTTCAAATATGAACCACTCAAAATTTATTAATTGTTAGTACACACTTAATTAGCCTTTTGTAAATAAACGTTTCGGTCATGGAATATCTCGTAAATTTGCTAGAACTTCCCAATATAATTGGGAGCTGAAGCTTTTGTTAGACTAGAATAAACTTCTTGGTAAAGGTATGTCTGTAATTATTGAACATAGTGTACAATTAAATTGTACAGTCATTGTTGTTGAAAGATAGTACAATTCACAAAATAAAAAATATTACGAAAATTTGGAGGTTTTATATTTTGTACTCCTGATTACATTAAATATTTAAAGATTGGTCTAGTATTTTGAAGGAGTATGTAGAAGTATATAAGAAGGAGTGTTTTGGTTTTATTAAAAATTCAAAAATTTGGTTTCAAATGTTAAGCTTGGTCGTAGTGATATTCAGTCACAAATGCTTTAAGTTGGGGACCAGCAGGTATGACTCCGTTATGTGATTCAACAGTTAGTTTTGGTAGAGGACACAGCCTTTATGACTAAGAATTCAATTCTATGAAAAAATATCGATCAATTTTTGTCATTGTGTAAGTTTATTTCATTAGTTACTCTTTTTCAAATGTCATGTCACTAGAAATCACGTACATAATAATTGTTTTCTTTCATTGAAAAATCATTTATGCCATTTGGCGAACTGTAACTGTAATGTGGACGAGCTCCACATTTTCTGATCCACCTGAGGTGCGCTCTTACTTTGGTGAACACCTTAGGATAGCCTGGGAGACCGCAGCCGCGACCCCATGATACAACACCCACCATTTTGTTTTTGCATGTTAATGGTCCACCCGAGTCCCCCTGTAACATTTCAAAATTTCGTGGGATAATTTCAGTTGAAAAACCCCATCACATTGTTAAAATGAGCTCGGTAGTTCTCAAAATTTTCAGTTTGTAAAAATTCCGAAATTTTATTTCAAAGATGAAGAGTTAAATTCATGTATGCTTCTCATGATTTCAATACATATTTATTAATTTACTTACAAATTTCTAATTATACAACTAAAAAAATGATTAATCTAAATAATTATTGGGTATCAAACTTCTCGTAAACTAAGCCATTTTTTAATAACTGACTCCTCTTGCTAAATATTTTTCTTAATTTTTCTTTCCAAACATCATGAGTGACTTAATATCCATATATTACCAGAATGTTAGAGGGTTGCGTAGCAAGACTAATCTTTTCTATGTTTCTGTGTGTAGAAGTGATTATTATGTTATTGTTCTCATGGAAACATGGCTTTGTGAGTCGATTAACAATTCTGAATTATTTGATGATCGCTACCAAGTGTTTCGATGCGATCGCCCTGGGAGCCGTGTTCGAGGTGTATTGGTTGCTGTTAAGAAGTGTTTCTCAGCAGATTTATGTACTGATCTTAATTCTGATTTTGAGAGTATTTGGGTAAAACTTGAAATTCCTGGCTCACTCTAATATCTCAATGCTCTATATATTCCACCTTCTTCTACCGTTCAAACTTATCTGGAGTATTTTGAATTCATAGAGTCTAAATGTTGTGTCATTGGTGTGAACAATTGCATTTTGATGGGGGATTTTAATATCCCTGAAATAAATAATAAAGACTATTCGCTTTTGACGGGAACGCCAATGGCTAGGAACTCTTTCATGAGTTGTTTTGATCTGGTGTCATACAACTCTGTCCAGAATAATAATGGCCGAACTCTTGATTTGATATTATCAAATACTCCTCATCTTATTGAAGTTGTAAAGGACGATCTACCATTAATAAATAAGGATTCCCATCACCCTGCACTGTCTATGTCATTGTCGTTTTTCCAGCAGCAGAGATTGAATGGTGAGAGTCAAGAAATGTCACGGCTTATTAATTCAGGGTCAACAGGTGGCAGCTACTGTTTCAGACGTGCTGATTTTTTTCAATTGTATAGATCATTTCAATTTGTCTCATGGAGGTCTGTTTATGATTGCAAAGACATAAATTTGGCTGTCGAGGAGTTCTATAGAATTATATATGCCTGTTTTGATGCTGGTGTGCCTGTTGTGAGTGTTAATAACAGGTCTAAGTATCCTCCCTGGTTTACCCAGGACATAATCAATGATTTGAAATTGAAAAATAAGTATAGTAGAAGGAGAAAGTTTTCAGTGTATTACAATGAACAATTCAAAGTGGTAAGAACTAGAGTGAAAAGAAAAATCCAGGCTGCTTATGAGTCTTACATTCTACGTACAGAGGGCATGATTGATGGAGATATTAAGGAATTTTGGAAATTCATCAATAACAAACGTTGTAATCGTGGAAATGAGGATTTTATAAGGCATAAAGATCAGTTATTTAGAGGAAGTAAGGTCCCTGATGCCTTTGCAGATGTGTTCTCTTCGATATCAAGTGAAATCTTAGGGAATTCTAACAGTCAGTGCAGTGTTGATGTGGAAGATGAGAGCGATCCTTTGCAGGATTCATTTTTCTTAAAGGAAGTGTCAGTGAGAGATGTTGAAATCGCTATTAAAAAATTGAGACCAAGCACATCAGGGGGTCCTGATGGTGTACCAGCTTTATTTATTGTCAAGGGATGCTGGGAATTACTCATTCTGCCCTTGCAATATTTATTCAACCTGTCAATCAAAACCTCCAAATTTCCTGAGCTGTGGAAGGTTGCAAGGATTATGCCTGTTTTCAAATCAGGTAGCAGGAAAATTGCCAGTAATTACAGACCAATTTCCATCTTGAATACTTTTGCTAACATTTTTGAGCGCATATTGTATGAGCAAATTCTACATTATGCAAAACCTAAAATTGCATTGTCACAGCATGGGTTTCTGCATGGTAGGTCTACTGTGACCAATCTATTGGTCTTGGTGGACAGGGTGTCTGAGGTCTTGGATAATGGGGGACGAGTGGATGTAATCTACACAGACTTCTCCAAGGCCTTTGATACTCTGAATCATAGGATTCTTGCAATGAGATTGAAGAGTCTTGGGTTTAGTAGTGGTGTCATAGCCTTTTTTATGAGCTACCTTGTTCAGAGAAAGCAGTATGTGTTATACAATAACTTCAAATCGAGCTCCTTCTGCTGTTCCTCTGGTGTACCACAGGGGTCTATCCTGGGACCATTGCTTTTCCTCCTCTATGTTAATTACCTTCCCAATCTGCTTTGTAATTCTGAGTGTCTCATGTTTGCAGATGATGTAAAGATATTCAGAGAAATAAATTCCATTGATGACTGTATACGGCTACAGCAAGACATTGACACATTGAATGGATGGTGTGCGGATTCTGGGCTGAGGCTTAATGTAAAGAAGTGTAAAACTATGACTTACACTCGTCAAAGATGTCCATTTCCTTTTGATTATGCAATCAATAAGGCTAAATTGGATCATGTGTTCAAATTTAAGGATCTTGGAGTGGTTATGGACACCCATCTCACTTTTGAAAATCATATTGATTATCTTATCAGTAGAAGTAATCAAATGATGGGGTTCATATGCAGAACATGTGCATGTTTTCGGAGCTGGGAAGCTATACTGTACTTGTATAAGTCTCTGGTCAGAAGTATAATAGAATATGCAGCACCCATTTGGAATCCTCACCAAATTACATCAATTATGCAGTTAGAGAGGATTCAAAATAAATTCTTACGATACATTTATTATAAAAGATTTAATCAGACCTGCATAATTGATTTTCCTACATCTGAACTCCGCAATCTCTTCCAAATACCATCTTTGAGGGTCAGGCGTGATGTAGCATCCATTCTGATTTTCCATAGAATTCTCAATAATAGAATAGACTCACCTTACCTTATTTCTAAAATATTTTTCTCAATTCCAGTTTTAAGCCGCAGATACCACCCGCTATTTTTTATCCCCAGGTCTAGGACTGTTAACAGATACTTCTCTCCTCTCAATAGAATTCCCAGATTGATAAATAGCCTTGGCAGTGATATTGATATATTTGTAGAAAAACGGAACTCTCTCAAAGTGAAAGCATTCAACCTCCTCAGTTAAAAATTAACTGATATTTTCTCATGTTTATCTGTCGGTTTCTCAAACTACTCTTCTCCTTTTCTTCTTCTTTTCATCCTCTTCAAAAAAAATCTTTTTCTACTATTTTATTGATCTACTTTTTTATATTACTTTTCAGTATGTTCTATTTGCAACCTTAACATTTATCTGTAATAATTTATACCATAATAAGGTACTTATATCTCATGATAAGTTTTCCTCTCTTTTTATTATTCTACATTCTTTGCATGACTTTTACATTTTTTTCCATTTTCTGTCTTAAAAATGTATAAATGTACGGTATCTTTAACTTTAATGATTATACAGTTGAATGATTTTATGTAAACTGTGTTAAGGAAGCTTTTTTTGGGCGTAGGCCTGTAAGCTTCCATCTATGCTTTGTACTAAATAAATTAGGTATCTCAAAGTATATCAATAAAGAATTCACAAGAGATAATACAACATAATTAAAAAAGAACTGGTCAATATATATATATATATATATATATATATAGATTCGCATGATCTACAAAAATGATTTATGTAAATAAAGAAATTAAATATGTTTTTCTCGGAGGATGAAGCCCGCATAGGTCTGAGACCTGTGCGTGGGTAAATTTCTTTTTTATTCCCCATATTAATTGAAAACAACTATAATTTTTATGATTAAAATCAGCCATGTCATATATTATTTATTACAGGGGTGAACCCAGAATCTTTCGGAGGGTGATACCAACTAAGAAAATATTTCGGGGGTTGGGGAGGAGGGAATACCACATGAAAAAGGTCCTCACCTCCAATAGAAAAGACAAATATAACTTTCAATTGTATGCAATTTCGGGGGGCTACGGGATCTAAATCCCCCTTGGTTCGGCCTGCTAAATTATTCTGTTTTGTTGTTGATAGAGCCTTGTCTTCACAGAATTCAAATGTAAATGCATTCTTTGTGATAATCAATCTGGTGATTATTAGTACCAAAACTGGTTCGAAAGCAAACACACAAATATATGATTCAATATATTGACTTTATATTCAAATTTATGATAGTTAATTATTGGCTATCTGAATTACCCTGCATGTATTGTTGCCTCCATTTCTGTTGCCGGCACATACTATTGTTTTGGGATCCATCTTCCATTTGGTGTCCGAGTAGTTCTTTTTGCATTCCATCACATCCACAATATGCACCTTGGCCGCCTTCAGTTCTGGATGTTGGGTGAAATTTTTCTGAAAATAAACCGGCTGTTTCAACAGGATTCTGCCAAAGATCACAATCTAATTCCTCTCATAATAATGGAAAGCATAATGTAAAAATAGGTCGGGGAATGCTTCGTTAAAGAAATAAAGATGGCTGAAGTTGGCAGCCATTGTTGTCAATAATTTACTTAGTAACAATTTATTTAGCTAAACAAAAAAAAAAAAACACCAAGGCCTCCATTTCCCACAAGGGAAATTTTACCCTTCAATGGTATTTTTAGGCATTTCATTTTGTAATGATGTATATGAAGAATAAACTTTATTTCAATTTCAATTTAGGTGGTAAATTGAATAGGTTCTATGTAAAAAGGTGAAAATCGAATAAAACGAGATAAACTACCGTGTATTCTATTAGTTTTACAGAATTCGCAAACATTTCAATAAAAACAGGAGTTTTCAATTTTGAAATAGATTGCTTTAGTTGATTTTTTCATATTCCATTTAATTTATCTGTAGATGAGCCACTATTTTTCTCCAAAGGACAACTTATAGAAAAATCAATTTTGAAAACTTAATGTTGAATCACCTAATAACCAAAAAATACCCCAAGTTCGTAAATCAGTGTACCAACAAAACAAGGTTTTATTCTAGTGTGCTATCAATACACAAGAATAAAAAACTAAAAGCAACTGTGCAAAGTCAGTTTCGTTTAATAACACCCGATTTCATGAATTTTGGGAGTGTTTTTGCCTATTAAGTGACAACATCTCATTTTCATGATTATTCATTTCGTTACATATTTATCAACAAACTTGAATAAAAATCTAATAATTTCACATGAAAGATTGGGCAAATTAGTTTTTCAAACAAAAGCAAAAAAATTGTGATTATTATTAGGATAATATAAATGTGGAGGGTCATCTTATCTAATTGTTATACTGGCTAATATTAGATGGATAGGAAAGTTCAATATCAATAAAAAAATTATATTTATCTTATGAATCAACCAATTATAACTAAATAATAAGCTATTGTAGTTTTACATACACTAAAAATGATGCAGAGTATACATTGTTTTCATTTCGTCTGTAAGAAATATCAACTTCAGGATACAAATTAATGACTATTTGAACAATTATTAACTTACGATATCCCATCTCCCCCATCCACTGACGATACATGTTTGTTCATTCTTTATATCTTTGTTGTTGAGACTAATTGGTTTTGTGAATTTGTTGAAGTTGATCCGACCCTTCAGCTGAAATAGGAAAATTTCAGTTCATAGCCGACTTGAATTGCTTTTCAAATGAAATTGAAAATTTAATTATTTTATCCAGACTAAAAATAAATTCAATGATAAAATAAAATACCATTTCTGCTAAAATATAGGGAAACATCACAAATAAACTACACTTCCATCTTTAAGATCACAACCTTTATGGAGATTACCGTACGTGTTTTGAAATACCTTTGAAAACCTTTTTTATTTTTAATTGTTTAATAAAATTAAACTTTTTTTAATTAGTAGAGTCTATGCTTAATTACCATGCGGGGGACCAAGTTCCAATCTTCGATGTTCTGTAATTAAACTCTACTAAATCGAAAAATTAAGAGTAATTCAGGTAAAAGTTGATTTTGAAATGATATTCAGCTTACCATTGGCCTTGATGATGAACTAATATGTTTTTTACTCACCTTGACTATGGCAATATCACGGTGTAGAGTTTTTATTGAGAATCCGGGGTGAATGTAAACTTTCCGTGGTGAATTGAAAACTGTATTAAGTGTGTCATTCAGATTTATTGAACCATACGATACAGTGAAATTGAACGGAGGCACTGGATCGCTGAAATTGAAAATAGTCATAAATTCAACCGAATTTGTGTAATATTTATTCACTGTTGATTTTCCAAGTTAGATCAAAATCATTAGCAGGTGTATTAGTTACTAATTTGATAAAAATAATAGTATTACGGCAAATGAGTTTGCTGTTAAAATTAAATGAAAGATAGAAATATTATTTTCCCCAAATGTTGCTAGAAATTGAAAACAAAAAAGCAGTACAAATAAAAATTTGAAATGAATACAAATTCTTATAATTTCAAACTTGAAATAAAAAATCTGGACAATTCAACAGTACTAATTAAATTTCAAAATACAGAATATTTTAGGAGAAATTGGGTAAATTAGCAGTTGTAATTAGGGAGTTTTATGCGCAGAACTCGTGTAATCAAGAATAGCGAGCGGGAAAATAGCAGATGGTACTAAAACTCTCCAATGCATGTTGTTCTTGCTCTATATTTCATTATTCGCATGTGTTTTTTTTTAAATTTAGGTAAGAGTGTAACTTGCTATTGTATTAATTTAATTATTTCTACAGAGAGCTTAAGAATGAATTAATATGTCGAATTCGTCGTTTCACTTACTCTTCCACACAATGAGCCGCAGTAACTATATGATATCGATCAATAATCGATCCTCCGCAAAAGTGTTCATTTGTACCTTTTTCTCGCAATGATACCTGCCAACAACAATGCAATAAAATTAATTTATAAATAATTAAAAATTCAACTGGACATCCTATTGGAATAATTTTCAATTTAGAATATCATGACTAGTCGGACTAAAACATTTCTTCTTTGGTCTCTGAATATTTCAGAAAGAAATGATCATCTATTAATAGGGTTTTTTTTCAAAGTAGCATCTTGCAGTAACAGAACTTAAAGTCTAGAACTTATGTTTTCTCATATAGAATTTATAATAATAAAATTAAAAATATTATTATTATTATTATTGAAAACTATCAAGAACTAGTGGCTTCATTACTGTAACTTGTAACCTGTAATTGTATTTCTTATGATCTGATTTAAATTTTTGAATGGAAATTTATTTATGTGATTATAACATACCTGATGAGGGAACTCTCCTGGCTTAGCTAGGTATCCATCAACAATCCTTTCATCAATAAACGATGCTGCATTACCTGAAATAAAATGAAAAAGATATAATTAAGAAAATATTTATTTGTCTTCAAAGTGAAGTATGTTTTTTAGTATAAATTAATTTTCGAATACTCTCCAGTTTTAATAAAAGAAATGAAATATTCAAGAAGTAAGTATTTTTGAATTAAAATGACTGCTTCGTTAAATTTACCACAAAAAGGTAATATTAACTACGCAGATCGTTATAGATAAAGAAATTCAAGAAGTAAAATATTCTATGGTATATAATAATGTACCTTCAGTGAACACAAACAACCGATAAGTATCTACTCAAAATTGGAAACAAAATTAACATACAGTATAAAAGTACAGTATAAAGTACGTATCTAGTGAAAAAATGATCTTTGAATACGTTACCTTCCATTTTTTTAATTCAAAAACTATTTTAAAAATATTTGCTCATATATTAATAAAATTACTATAAACATTACAGTGGCGTACCGAGGTTTCAAGCGCCCTGGAGCGGAAGTGTCTTATGATGCCCCCCCTCCCCAAAATAAAAATTAAGTCACTCAACCACCCGATTGGGCTGATATTATTATAGTGGTCATTTAATGAATCAGCCGCTTTTTTCCCGCCTCTAACTACGCCGTATTTGTCAGAGATGAGAATTTTCGCCAGACCAGATTCTACTTTTATCAAATTCCAAACAGCTTGTTGCGGATTTTTTTCACTTTTCTATAAATTTATTTACAGTTATTTTTTTAGAATGCAAGTTATTCCTGTAGAAATTTTCTTTGCAAATAGGATTCAAAAGTGAAGTATTTCAGTCCTGTTCTTGTTAATATAAAAACCATTCAACTTCTAGTGATTTATTTTTCCAGAATAAATTCATAGTCTTTATTCAATTACTTGAAATTGTTATTCCTTCTGTTATACCCAAATTGTTATACCCAATATAAATTGTTTTGGCTTTGCTACTTTCGACTATTTGCTACTTTTGACTCGACCGTTTCGCATTCTGTCTGTTTGTAACGCATTTACGGCTGAACGCGTGAACCGATTTCTTTTAAATTTGACATGAATGTTCCTTTTAGTAATGCGCAGCGATGTATACATACGGTTTTTAAAATTGTGCTGCATTTTACCCTTTTGGCCATCATTATAGTGATACATTTTTTGTAAGTAAAAGGCAATTTTCACATTTTTTGTAAGTAAAAGGCATTTTTCTCTCAAGAACGGTGCGCCCCTCAGAGCCTTGCGCCCTGGAGCGACTGCTCCACTCGCTCCATTGTCGGTACGCCACTGAAACATTAATACTCACTTTACAAATGAAATTTCAATCGTATTGCCTGGAAATGTGCCCACAAAAAGAAAAACCTGATCTTAGAAATGAGTTTCTGCTGTATCAGCAAAATGTGCACAATTTCGTGAAATTATCTAGTGGGTATTATTATTAAATACATAATTAACTTATTAAACGCTATAATTATTAAGATAATATGAAATACAGTAGTAATTAACATTGTAATTTATAATTATATATCTCACCAGCATTATTATTGACAGAGACATGAAAATTACACTAAATAAACGAAATAGAAGCATATTTGAACAGTAGCATAAGTTAAAATATATTTGAAAAACACACTGGAGAAATTTATGTTAATTAGGTACCGAATGTTTTTAATAACATTACTTATTATCTCACCTTCAATTATTATTAGTGTAGTGATTAAAATTCCAAGAAATGAGTTGAATAAATGCATTATTGAACAATAGTACACAAAAAATATTACAACAAAAATCTCTTATTCACCAAGTAAGTTATTCTGGTGGGACAAATTCAAAACTGAATAATAATAATTGTTCATTCAAGTTGATCATCCACATTGCTCACTAAATTTATCAATCAATAATAAATAACAAGTGGCAATAAAACGAAATCCCTCTACTTAACGTAATTGCTTCCATAACTCACTGCAGACTGTCTTCAATTAGTAAGAGATAAGTGGCTATCCCACGATCATACTCAGAATTTTTCAAGTGATTTTCGTACAAAGCCTTTGGCAGACATAAGTTATTGTGTGTAGGATATTTACGTGATTTTATCACGTACGGTATTTTAAAATTGAGAGAGCATTTAAAAAATGCTCCAACTGAATGATAATTAACAGAGTGGATCTATATAATTTTTAATCTAACATTAGATTAACACGCGTGAAAGACTACTATTGTATTACACATTGTGTAATTTCTGTAATAATTGCCGAGGAATCCTCAAACCAACTGTGATAGAGGCGTAAGGGTTTTCATAAGAGAAGGATACAATGAAGAAGGAAAGACCAAGAGGAAAAAGAAGAAGCAGGTAGATGAAAAGAGATAGATGAAATAAAGTAATATGGGTTAATTAAAGACAAATCTGTTTGAAGTTTGAAGATGATACAGTTCAAATAGAGAAATATAATGAAGATAATAAAGAAAAGACGTACACAAAATTAAAGCAAATTAACTTTATTTTTCAATCTACTCAGTTACTACAAAAATAGCTGTACATAAATTTTGCAATTTCGAGTTTTCAAATATATCCAATAACAATTTCATATTAGTTTTATAAAAATATATGCGTCATTCTAATCACAATTCGTATCAATTTGTGGATAACGGTGCAGTTTTTCTTTGTATTCTCAACAACATTCCAATAACAATGTGCTTCTAGAATCAATTTTGCAAGATTCAAATAATCACTGAAACAAATCATCTGAACAGAATTGAGTGAAAAATCATTCAAGTACAACATTTATTAGGTTAAAAATAACATTTCTAACAAAGATTATACTTATTATTTTATGTACGTATATAGCTTATAAGTAGCACCTACTATGTATCCTGAGTATGTCACTTAAATCGATTAAATTGAACAGTTATGTTGGAAAGTTTGATTTTAAAATTGGAAAATTCAATGTCATAGAAAAGTGCGTTTCAGTAGCTAGTCAGACGTGGCAGGTTATTCCGTTCCATAACTAGAGAAAATCAAATTGAGTCATAAAAAAGAGCATTTATATTATTCAATATTGGTTTATAAATTGCCAGATTATTATTTTTCAAATGCCTTCTGGACATCGGTGTCAGGCATCAAGTTCTTCAATGTCCTGCCTGGCTGTATAAAAGAATTGCACATACTGAAATTCAAATCAGTAATAAGAGCGTGGCTTCTGCTTAATCCGTTTTGTTCTCTTGCAGAATTCCTAACTGTGGACATCATCTCTATTCTTGACCTTGTCTAGTTAATGTGATATTTTTTCATATTGACTTTGAATTAATGTTATCTAGTTATAATATTTTATAAGTATTTGTATTTAATGTGCATTATATATATCGGTCTCACGAGTTGATCCCTGGCCGATTCTTCCCCTTCTGCAACTCACCGCTACTGTGCGTTACAATAACATTAGCCCTAGACACAACTAGGCTAGGCTGAAGCACAGAAAACCTGTTTGTTTGTGGCCGTAGTTTTCAGATTAGGAATAAATCAATAGAGCATGCGCAGTTGACTTCCTACTAACGCCGCCCGCTCCCGCATCGAAAAACCAGGGATCAACTCATGAGATCGATACAGTAGCTGGATATATTTTAATGATAGGCCTATATGAATATTTTAGTGACATTTTATTGACCTTGTGCTTTGTTGTATGTGTCCTATCTATTATGACTTGGCCTCCATTGCTATTATACATACATACATACGAAGCGCTACAGTCCTGGGTGAACCTTGGCTTCCTCAATGATATGCCTCCAGTCATCTCTCTGCTCTGCTCTCCGTTTCCAGTTTCTCACTCCCATGCACATCAGATCTCCTTCCACATCTTGCAGCCAGCGAGTTCTAGGACGACCTCTTCTTCTTCTTCCTTCCATTCTTCCAACAAGCATCTGCTTCTGCATCCTACTCTGCTCCATTCTGTGGACATGCCCTAGCCAGCTGATTCTTCTGGACTTGATGAATCGCACTATATCTCTGCCTAGCAAGATGACATTAATTTCAGCATTGTTTCTGATTCTCCACTCTCCATTTTCGCATACCATTGCTATTATACTCGGTTGTAATAAGTCATTGAGTTTCCATAATTTTATTGAATGTGAAGGAATCGAACGAACCCGTAAATACCTACCTCAAATTATTATAAAAACAAATTGTATATAGTAGAGTAAACAAATTCGCAGTTCGTATAATAAAATAAAAAATATTTATTGCTATTTTATTGGACACTAGATAAAGAAATCAATATTTCCAGATTTCCCTATAAGAATGAATTATAACACTACAGTGCTATTTTGAGAACAGATGATGAATTATTGTCAATAATCTTATTGAGAAATAGAATGAGGGCATTCCAATGGATTAGCAAACAAAAGAATACAACATAAATCCAGTCTACAAATTTAAACCTATCTTATTCTATGCAATCGAAAATGCAACACAAAATAATTCTAAACAACGGGCAAATAAATTTAAAACTTAGATTAAGTCACTTCATGACGGACTAGTTGATAAATGAAAGACTAGTAGTAGTGATTTTAAAACGCATAGAAATAATTCCTAAACTAGAACATAAATTCCATCAAAATTTACTCAACTCGTGAACTATCCTTAAAAAATTAGAATTCAAAATATTGATGAATTAGTTTCATATGCTGAATTAAACAGCAATTTCTCTCCAAAACCACAATATATCTTGAAACTATAAATAAGTCGTCTATAAAGTAAAAAACCTTTGGTTTATCATTTTGTAAATATTATAGACTAGATAAAACTTTGACAAAGTTCTGGCACTTTATTGATAACTCTTTTATCTTGAAGCTTACTTCTATTTCTATCACATTCTCAAAAGTGAAACTTGGAAAAATATCAATTCATCATAAGGTTTTTGATTATCAAGCGTTTAATTTTCACAAAATTTTAAGTAGTGACTTTTATATGAAATAAGTAGTGAAAAAAAAGTATTGTACTATATAAGCGCAGAGAAACCTGTAGAATTAGATGAATGAAAAATAATACAAAATTATTTTTTGAGACAATATTGAATAAAAAGATGAACTTGAATATTAAAATGGAAACTATAATCATAAACTGGATATTTATAAATTGAAAATCATGTTTTTTCAATTTGGTGTTCCTGATTAAAAATTTCTAGATCCCAAGAAATCTGATATAAATAAAAAAATGCAAAGACTAAATATTCTAAGAAACTTTACAGTCCTGTTTATAAACTGTCCACGACTTTCAAGCACGCATGTCCTACTGTAAATCTTCATAAAAATATGAAATTGTAAATTACAATATGAAATCACAGTAAATTAACAAATAAACAAAGATTCTAACGAAAATTCTGTATACTATCAATACCGAGTAACGACAAAATAAAAAAATGATTAAAACTTGAAATATGTATAAGATTCTAACAAAAATAATAATATACTTTCAATACCATGTGATGATAAAGAGAGAACAAATAAATGAAACCCCTTACTAGGTACTTTCAGACTGTGTGTGAGCTACAAGTACACATTGAGCTTAATAAAAATATGACATGTGCCAAAACTCCCACAAAGTATTATGAGGAACAATGAAGGCATAAAAATTTGAATAAAAAGTAATAAATTACTCTAATAGAGAGCAATGAATCATACTTAAAGCAAAAATCAACTGTAAATTTCACAGTAGTACCTGTCAGCTCAAAATTAATTTGTAATTTATGACACAACATTTCAATAATAAATATTAATACAGTATTAATTTTATAACAAAAAAATATCATTACAAATTTATCTAACTATTTAAAAATAGAATAAATTCCGCTCTAGTATATATTGACTAAAAAACTTTGGTACAGAATAATGAAAAATGTTGTATATTTAAAAAAAATCAGTCACTTTAAGGCGATGGGTTTTCAAGAAAAAAATCTTTCCTGCTTTTAATCCTCTTGATTACATAAAACACTCGAAAAATGAACAAAGAAAGTTTCCAGCTGCATTGCCATCAACTTCATTGTTTATAAAGTTGAACAATAATTTTAAAAGCTTCAAAACCTAACAAATCAACTAACTTAAGTATTCTACACTAAAGTTGATTGCTCAGTGAGGCGTAAAGAGCAAAGATGAAAGAGTGATAGATGATAGCATATTTAATCAGCGCTTATTTCTCGCTACTCCACTCTGTCTCAGGTTGCTTGCACAGTAAATTATCCAATACTTGATGGCAATCACCATCGCTAAATCAAACACATGCTGTGGAATGGTGGTATTCATGCTGCTCAAATCTGTCATGCATCATTCTATGCTGTGAAATGGTATATGACAGATTGAAGCAGTGTTTGATTTTCCAATGATGATTATTAACGAGTATTGGATCCTTTAATGTGCAAGCACACTTACAGCAATCACCAGATTGGGTTGTTATTGCAACTAAATTAATGCAACTGTCACTTCTTGCCCATTATCTTTGCCCTTTTACGACTCATGTAATCATGCACCCTAATACTTTGGCTCCAAAAATTCATCACAATTTTGTTCAAGCCTGCAATCGAGCGTTGTAGGGTGATTCAGTCAAGTCATAATCGTTAATTATAAAACGTGAAGTTTAATTGAAATATCGATTGAGTTTAATGGAAATAATATTTCAGTATTTCATTACCATCATAAGAAAAGTCTACACAAAGTATTTAAGAATAATCTGAAAATGGTGGAAAAATTTCAGAAAAATATTCTACCATGAGAAAACAATAGTAAAGTCGCGTAATCGCTTGTAACACAAGTGTCCGACAGAAGTCAGACAAACCGATTCAAAACGAAGTTACCAAGTTGACAAAACTGTCTATACTACTGTCGGACAAGTTTCTTAGGAGTGCACACTTTCATGCAGAGAATTATATTATGTTTGCAACAAATGAAGGACAATACTATATATTTTTGTAAATATTTGAGTATTTTTGTTGATCTAATAAAGAAAAATAATCTCATTTACTCGATAGTAATAAAGTATTGTATTATTTACTTCTACTGTTAATCTGACTCAAATATTTGAAGTTGATGAGTAAATCGAAAATAATAAAGAATAAAAAATAATCTCATTTGATCAACAGTAATAACATTTTTAGTCGCTTCTTGACACTGATGTTTCAAGTTGAATGAAATATTTCAGTTTCTCTAGGGTATAGGTAATAAAGAATAAAAAATAATCTCATTTGATCAACAGTAATAACATTTTTAGTCGCTTCTTGACACTGATGTTTCAAGTTGAATGAAATATTTCAGTTTCTCTAGGGTATAGGTAATAAAGAATAAAAAATAATCTTATTTGATCAACAGTAATAACATTTTTAGTCGCTTCTTGACACTGATGTTTCAAATTGAATGAAATATTTCAGTTTCTCTAGGGTATAAGTAATAAAGAATAAAAAATAATCTTATTTATTAAATAGCAATAAAGTAAAGTAATTCACTTTTCAAACTTTGATGTTCATGAAAATACTTTAATATACCTAGAAATAGATGATAAAGAATGAAAAAAAAATCATTCACTAAATAAATCAATATTTACTTGACAGTAATGAAACATTATTCAAAATGTTGGGTTGTTTATTCATTAAACAAAAAGGATTCTATTATACTGATTATCCAACTCAAATATTTTTGAAGTTGATTGGAATATTTAAGTTTTGATTGCGACAATAAACAAAAAATAATCTTATAAACTCCAAATAGGTTTTCGTCTGTCATTTCAACTTACTTTTCATCTGACACGAATATTTCAGTTAATTTAACTTGACGTCAGCTTGACTATTTCTGATTCAAATATGTGAAGATGATTTGACTGATGAGTTTACTTCAAGCTAAACTGTTTGACTCAACTGAATCATCTCCTGTAGCTCTTCTATGAGGTGGACTATAGCTTCTTCATAGTTCTACGAAGAAGAAAAAGAAGACGAAGTCGAAGATGACGATAATGATGAAGGAGAAAGCAGTGGCGGAGAAGAAAACGACGAAGGAGGAGAAGAAGAAAGCGTCGATGAGAACGATTTTGTGTGTGAGTCTTGTCTGATGATTAGCGTCTTCAGTGGAAGTCCCAGGGATGCTATGCTTTTCAAAGTCAACGCTTTCACAGGAACTTGCAGCATGTCGCCGTTCTGCGTTGTTAGCTGTGTCATAGTTGCTCTGCCGTGTGCTGCAGCTGAATGACTTTTCAGGCCCGAAAATGTCTTGTAGCTTTTGCCGCAGTGGCACTTGTAGGCTTTTTTGATCCTAGAAAGCGAATGGAAATAGTACTTAATCTGAGACTAAGCTATAAAATAGATATTAAAGGTTAGAAAGTAATGCCATAACAACTGACTATCCATGCCAGATTAAACCCGTTGCATAATAAGATATTATAACACAGAATCACTTTTCGATACAGGCTCTAGACTCTAGCCCAATCAAAACTCATCATTTCACTAACTCAGTGTCGAAATAAACATTATTTTATTTTATTTATTTAAAATGGAGACAACAGGTTTCCCCAAATCTGTCTCCTTTATAGACATAATATTACAAAAAATCAAATTCAGTGGTGAAAAAAATTATGAAAAATAACTAATTACTATACAAAAAGTTAAAGTATCATGTAAAAGAAAAATGAATCCAATTTAAGGTTAATTTTAAAAACTAAAAAAGAAAAATCATACAATCAAATTATCAAATATAAGAAAAGGAAGTTACTGTATCTTTACTCACATAATCACAAAACATTTTCTATGGAAAACAATATTACAATTATTAACCATTTCAAGATTTATAGAGTT
Organism: Conomelus anceps; assembly: GCA_948455865.1. Taxonomy (NCBI): domain Eukaryota; kingdom Metazoa; phylum Arthropoda; class Insecta; order Hemiptera; family Delphacidae; genus Conomelus; species Conomelus anceps. The sequence goes on along the minus strand of OX418225.1, from coordinate 32,741,289 downwards.
AAAAAAAAACAAACTAAATTAAACATTTCTAAATCAAATTGCGTTTGAATTTGATAACAAACACACAACCAATCTCTGTCAGGAGTCAAGTCTGCCAGCCAAATGAAGATAGGGTTATAAACGTGTTTGTAAACGATAATCAACTAGACCAGGAAGAAAACATTGCATTTCTAGGAGTTTTGTTGGATAGACGATTGCCTGGGCTCCATACATTGAGAAAATATGTTGTAAAATTTCATCTGGGGTATTTGTCCTGCAACAGCTCGCTAGATTGAATGACAAAAACAGTGGCGGTCCCAGGATTTCATTTCGGTGGGGGGGGGGGGATGACCAGCGGGGGGTCTGGGTAAAAATGTGAAATTTAAAGCCTAAAAACATATTTTTGTACGTATTTAAGCTCTAAAATATGCTCAAGCTAACAGTATTTATGTTAGCTAATAAAATAGTTTTTCATTTAAAGTTTATTGTAACTGGGTGAAATAGGACTCAACCATAATATGTGCTTTTCCTTTGATTTCCTTTAGCTACACAAAGAAAATTGATTAAAAGTCAATGTGATTCTTTAATGAACTAATGAGCATGATGACAAAGTTCAGTTTAATAAACGTATAATGAAATCAAAAATAAATCAAGAGCTTACTGCGAATTTTTTCTTTATGGTTAGGCCATATTTTTAACATGTAAGTTACGAAGGAATAGCCAAATACTCAGATTGTTACAGAACAATGTAATGGATGTAAGGATGTACACATCCTTCTTGTTTATTCTTCTAGCTAACAAGTAAAGATGACATAGATTAAATTTATTTCTCGCAAAAACTTCACATACATAATTATGAATAAATTCTTTTTTAGGGGGGGGATCCATCTTGATATTTCGGGGGGGGGGGATATATCCCTCCCATCCCCCCCTGGGACCGCCACTGGACAAAAAGTTACTTTTTACAGCTTACCATGGGCTCTTACTGTCACATATTAGGTATGCTATCTTAGTATGGGGTAATTCATCAAAATAAAATCTGATAGGGTGTTTAAGATCCAAAAGAAAGCGGTTAGGTGTATGAAAAGAGTAAATAGATTAGATTTATGTAGGCCGTTGTTCAAGAGACTTGGTCTCCTAACTGTACTCTGCTTATATGCGTATGAAGCTACTTTATATGTAAAAACGAATTATATTAACTAAAATCTTGACGTACATGATTATAATACAAGAAGCCGAGGAGATATCACTTGGTGAGTCACAATAGTAGCTTATTCAAACAAAAACCTAGTTATATTGGTAGGAAATTCTACAATAAGCTACCGCAGTTTTTAAAGAAATATTTTAAAAACAATTGAAAAAATATTTAGTTGATAAAGCTTTTTATATTGTGCAAGAGTTCCTTTCACATCAAAATTAAGCCTCACCTCACCTCAACTAATTGAAGTAATTATGGTATCTAGTGTATAATTGTTGATCTGACTTGTCTTATACTCCTTAACTGGAGTCTCCAATATGTAATCTACAAAAAAAAAAAAACATTGGAGAAAAAACTTCCTAACTGGGAACAGGCTTATTCTTTAAAGGACTTTTGAAAAATGATCTCAGTCAAAACATGTAGCTTTTATTTATTTGGTGTAAGAAATATTTCAATACAATTACCTGTTCTTTTTCAATTTGTTTAAAACAAGCATTGATTTCTTATAGGAATTCAATGATTGTTATAACCAAATTGAAAGAGAAACTGCAATTATATTGAAATCTTCCTTACATCAAATGAAAGCTTGTGAAAAACTACATGTTTCGACTGAGATCAATTTTTTAAAGTCTTTTATGAAGCCTGTGATCAGATGAGTAGTTTTTTATCCCATGTTAAATTTGGCGTTCAACGTTTGGCTGGCAGACTTGACTCCTGCCGGCTCTTAAGCGTTCTAGGTTAGGTTAGTTTGAGTAAATTATCACAGTGATTAATAAGTAAAAGTATCGGTAAGTTATTAGTAGCTGTAGATAAAATAGTTTATTAACTTTTATGGTGAATTCTTGACTGCAAGTTGTTGAATTTACCATAAAAGTTAATATTAACAATGCAGAGATCATTATGGAACAAAAGGAATCCAAGAAAATAGTTTAACAATTGCTTCGCTTTTGTCCTAACTTACATCTCTCTTTTGACTTTAAGGCAGTCATAATACAATCGTTGCATAATATAATAATACTTCTGTTTTTTAAGACCATGTTCACTACTTTCACAGGCAGTGTATGTATATACTTTATCAAGACACAAAGAAATAAAACAAATCATTTGAAGGTATGCCTTTACGGATCCGTGTTTATTTTACTAAGATAGTACATTTTCAGTGAGATATTATTATTTTATTGCTATTATAGAGGAATTATTTTTTTGCTCACCTTCCTTCATTCTTATGGCCATTTTTGGAATGATACTTTATTCCATTGATATTTTTGTATCGTTTCTTACAACCAGGCACAGGACAGGCAAAAGGCTTTTCATGGTTTATCACATTTAAATTCACACTGTTCTGATTCAAGGTTCTGAAACACAAATCATCGATAAAATATTATCAACAATCGAATAGATTGTACCAGCTACCAGCATTATTGACATTATTTTATGCTCGTTACATTTGTATAGATAAGCCTGACAATTACCGTTGATCAATAGAAACTACACATTAATAAGCAATACTGAAGATGGTTGAAACTACAAGAAGCAGAAAGAAGTAATTCCTTTTCTAAAAGAAAATGAGATGTGAATTTGTCTGGAACAAATCGGGATGCAACTCTATTGTTGAAGACATGAATTATTATAACCATTCATTAAAATGGAATTTCTCTTGAAATCCAGATTGAAACAATTGATGAAACAATAGAGTTGCCATATTCTAGGAATATTTTTTCACGATTGAGTTGAGGAGACTCCAAAGTCATTCTTCCATAACTTATTCAGTGCCATATAGAATATAAAGATCATGAATAAGGTACGCATAACCATGTAATTCATTTATTTATTTTCAGATAGAATCTGAAAAATGAATTGGATTAAGGAATTCTTGCATACAGTAGCAGTTTTTCAACATTAAACTTCTTGCTTTCAGCTCATGCACACATAAATATGTGTGGTTCAGCATATGCAGAAAATAAATAGCTCGTAAACTTTAACATAACATGACGGTATGCAAAGAATCCCTAATAAAATCAGGAAGGTTACGCTATTCACAACACTCACTTGCTGCCATAGCGTAAGATGAACTCCGAGCTGAACTCTTCATGTGTTGTCCATGAGTCATTACTGTCTTCTATATCACTCACTATTTCTTCTTTCATTTCCACTTTATGCTCTGTAAATACAAGTCAAGCTGAACACGAACTTCCCAAGAATTGATTTCCCAAAATTAACAAAAAGGGACATTTCCATAGTTGAAAAATAACTATTCTATCATTTTGTAACTTACCAAGAGCTACCTCGATAGAGCACAATTTTTAGGGGAAACCGTATGGCCTTCTCAACTCTTCAGGTTACAGTGTACTAAAAATATCCATTGGCATTGGTGGTAAGTATTAATAAGAATAAAAATTTATTTTTCAACGATGTGAGCCTTTAAGTCAATAGAAAACCAAAATTCTATTACAATATTAATCAAAACGAAACAAGCAACATGAAGTGGTAGAAATTTTTCTTGTGATGTTGAAGATCCATCTTGTTTCCTCTAGTATATGATAAAAACTAAAAAAACAACAACAATTTGGAAGTGGGAATTGTGACTTACGTTATGGCGTGACGGCCGTTTCACTCTGTTATTAAGAGCATCGTCAGACGACCCACTATACACTGATTTTTTTAGACATTAACTGGCTTCTAAACTAAATAACCTTTTACGTAATACTGTCTCCATAAGACTTGTCTATGATTTTTTATGGAGAGGCAATTATGTAGCGAATATAGCCATGTTGTTATAGAGATATACATTTTTAGGATGATTTTCTGAACCACCTAAACGATATGCATCTAGCTATAGAGATGTCGCCCACCCATGACAGAGCTCTTGAATCATGAATCACAGAGTGAATCATACACAGTGAATATCCGCGCATGGCCGTTTACTCTTCAGTGAAAATTGGCTGAGAGGACTTTATAAGAGTCACTAGAATTTTCTTTTTGCATGAAATGTTTCTATAATGGAATACTATAGTGTTTTCATCACTAATATATTATGAGAAACACAATGAACATTTTTTTTTAAATTATCACAATTGGGTGTATCTTAATTTTTTGCAAATTATTATTTTAATTGAAACTTTTGAGAAATTACCATTAATGTAACTTGTGGTAGAAGGAACTGTGACAGGAACAATGGCTGTAGGTTGGTGCTGATTCTCCTTTCGACTGTTGGATTCTGTGTAAAATCGTAGGACATAGCTAAGAGGTAGACATGTTGGTTGCTGTTGCTCTTTCTGATCTAGAACTATTGATGAATCGTAATCTGAAACAAAGCGAATCAATAAAAATTAGACGATAAAATAGGATAATAATTGAAGAATATTTATAAAATAATAAAACAAGACAGTCATCCAAATAAGAAGAGGAACTGAATTTGAAAAATATGTACAGTAAATAATTAAAATTTAAAATAATAATTTTTGGTTCAACTACTTTTATTACTACTGAAGAGTCAGTTTCGTTGCAGCTTAATTTATAAAATGTTTGTTTTCATTAATAAGTTAGTTTGAGCTCAAATTTTTATAATTTTACAAGGTTTTATTTTTAAAAAAATTTTTTAACTAGGTACTCAATGTAATGAGTACGGTAGTATAAAGTAGAAATATATTAGAAATTTATGGTAGATGTGAAATTGGCATGAAAACAAAACTTACAATTATTAAATGCATCATTGTAAGTAAGTGTAAGTGTAAATATAAATGAGTAAAAATATTCTACTTTTTTGTCAATATAGTTCCTTTTTCAACCCTGATTATTATTTTCATGTAATTTCAATGCAATTTTTAATAATTATTTCTTTCTAGAATCTTATTGTTTTTTTTATAGAGAAGAAATTATTTGATGACTGAAATCTCAATTAGGATGTAAAAACACCCTGTAACATATTATTCAATTTAGATACACCCAAGTATGGCAACAATCCAGTTTCATTGTTTATTGGATTCATACGCTGATTTAGAAGATCAAGATGGTAAAACTCCAATATGGTTGTGGAGGTGTACAACATGATAAAATGGAATACATTAGTTTCTTTTAAATCCAGTATACAGCAAGAAAATGTTTGTGTATACGATTTGTAAGAGTCAAGATGAATAGGAAAAAGTAGAAATTTGTGGTAGATGTGAAATTTGCATGAAAACTGAACTTAAACTTACTAAATGCCAGTGTAAATGGAAATGATTAAACATGTTCTACATTACCTTTTTGGTCAGTATAGTTCCTTTTTCACCCCTGATTATTATTTTCCCGTTAGATTTCATTCTTAAAAGAACACTAATATTTCTAGTATCAGAACTGACACTTAATTTCTATTTAATATATGATTTTCACTCACTTATACTGGAGATACTAAATATTTATATATTACATAGAAATACAGTGTCAGTTTTGATATTCGATTTTTCATCAAGTATTTCGCCATGGAAAACATCTCAGATAAAATATCTCATGAGTAAGTAGGTCAATTATATTGGAAATTTAAATTTTCCAAAATCCACATAATCATTATTTTGTAGAGCGTAAGCATAGGCCTCTATACATAAACCGTCTGAGTACACACTAGTCAAGACTCATGGTGTTACCAATATTATAGTCTATACGCCTTGGTCAAGACCCTGACTGAATTATTAGTAAGTAAGCTGTCGTATGATTTAATGCTACTTTGGGCTGATTGGAGGGCGTTTTTCAATATTTCATTGTTTTATTGATAAATTCTCTGTCAATATATTTATCCAAATTCAATAGATGTAAACAATTTATCTATTTCTTCAGTGGTTTGTATCCTTACATGAACTGTTGGTACTATATCGATGTTAATAACGATTATGGTCAAGGCTAGTATTTACAACTGCTCACAAAAGCAAGTTCTGTTGTAAATGCAAGCCTGTAGTCGTTCAGTGATGTTTTCCATGACGAAATACTAGATGAACAATCTAATATCAAAACTGATACTGTACTTTTATTAAAGTATTATTTTTCACTCATACTGGAGGGATGCATTTCACTTCTGAAGAGGAATGCATCCCTCCATCATAAGTGAGTGAAAAATAATATTCTAATACAAATACAGTGTCAGTTTTTATATTAGACTATAATCGTTATTAACATAGACACCTAAATAAGTTGAATACACTGTAGGAAGACCCTGCGGATTCAACTGTTTACCCGTTTAAAACATGTTGGATAAAAACACTGTCCATATAATTCCAATGTCGCTTTCAGGCTGATTATCTGTGATTTCTAGTTCTGATTTATCTCTGTAAGTTTATTTAAAATAATTAAACATCTTATTCTGTCCAAATTTTTTTTCAACAATATTGACGTTTAATGCTTCAACATTGGATAGAATGACATCTTGTCATTCAATTCAAGTTTTTATTAATAACATTGATGTTTAACGCAAGCAAACACGTTCACCCATATTTAAACATGTAGAGTATACAATAATAGAGGCTCTACATCAATTTGAAAATTATGTGGTTGGTTTAAAGGCTATATTGGAATTTTTCGAGTAATTTCTTCTCATATTATACGTCAGCTTAAATTCTAAGACTTACATTTGCACTCGCAGTAAGTTAATTTTTGAAATAAGTTTTTAAAACTATCTCAAAGCAAATGAGCTGTGTTATTTTTGGGCCAATAGGACACTCGTCTACCTCAAGTCAGAAGCTCTAGTGCAATAAATGGCGGGCCGCTTGGCGCAGTTGGTTGGGGCGTCGCAACTTCAGCTTGCTGTCGTCCAAGTGGTCGTGGGTTCGAATCCCGCTCCACCGTCAGGCATTTATATGTAATCATTCACCTCATTACCCACGCACAAGTCACGGACTCATGTGGGCATCATCAGCAATAAAAAAAAAAAAAAAAAAAAAAAATTGCAGTTTTAATGGAGACCATGTGACGCTCCTGACGGTTTATATATTTTGTACTACCTAGGTGTGAATAAATTTGCATGAACTGAACTTACACTTACTAAATGTATCTCCATCCTTCTCATATTATCTGTATGCAAATAACTGGAGAACAGTTGCTTTACCACTTGTAATATTAGTAACAGACAGTCATTAGCTGGCTCTAATCACAACAGCAGTGTTGACAAGTACAGAGTGATTCAAAGAAACGGGATATTTTGAAAGATTTGTTAGTGGCCTTTGGAAGTTGGTACCATTGAATAACTTATCCCAGCCTGTCAGCAATACCCTGCCATTTAGTTATCATGGATTCTTAGAGTGGTGCACAACGTGTATTTGTGTTTGGAAAGAGCGTGTAGAGAATTTTGCATCATTTTAATTTAGGACAACACAATCATGTTCCATCAGCACATGCAATTTAAACACTGCAATTAAACACCATCTCTAATAGCGCTTGTCTGTGATAAGATAAGGCTCTATCTGGCTTCGTTTCCAGCAGCCTTGAGGTCGAATTTCATTCAGCCATGGGTGTTTCTCATCATTGACCCATTCACCTAACCATGCACAAGATTCCAGACTCATGCGATGTGGGCATCATCAGCAATAGAAAATAATTTAAAAAAATAAATAAAACATAACAGTGTAGATATCCATGATTTAATAGCTTATGCTGAGGGAACACGATCAAGGCATCCTAAATTAAAATGATACAAAATTATCTACACGCTCCTTCCACACTGTTATTGTAAAATGCTTTGAACGCATATACATGTTGTGCACCACTATCCATAATAACTAAATGGCAGGGTATTGCTGACAGGCTGGCATAAGTTATTCAATGGTACCAACTACCAAAGGCCACTAACACAACTTTCAAAATATCCCGTTTCTTTGAATCAGCCTGTATAAGCATCGATTAGATTGAGCCAGTTTACAAGCTACTCGCAGGCAAATTTACAATCTATTGTACACTACACGCCTAGTGAAATCGTTTTCACTTTCTAACTAGCAGACTAACACGATTACACTGGGCTAGTTTGCAGCCTGTAAATTTGATGGAGAGTAGCTTGTAAACTAGATTAATGTAATCGAAGCTTTTAAAACGATTACACTGGGCTAGTTTTAAGACTGTAAATTTGATGGAGAGTAACTTGTAAACTCGATTAATGTAATCAAAGCTTTAGTAGATAGCAGAGTGTAGAAAACGAAAGAATGACACTGCTGGAATAACAGCCAGCTGGATGTATGACATTTTTCTATAAAGTGGAGTAACCTCTGTCTCTATCATTATCAACTATTCCACAACTGAGAATAGCAGGAAACTGGAAAAATAAGAGAATGCCACTTGATTTTGAAATGCGCTTACATTTACCAGTAACTGATGAAAAACTTCGACCAGCCAATGTCGAACAAGCTAGACTCGTGTGTGGAGAGACTAGATTGCTCTACGAGAGTGTTCTTTAACAATGAACACTGCTTCCATTAACAATGAAGAGTGCTTCCATTTGAATGGTCCACAAGAGCACATGTGTTGACTTCTAAGACAGGGGCCTTTGAATGAAACAATTTACCATACAAACTACAAGGAATGATCCACTATTTTATAGTTGTAAGTTATTCTTATCAATTCCTTGAATTGACAGCAATGATGTTATTTTTAACATAATTACAACTATATTCAGAGATCTACATGATCTGGAAGCATTCCAGATTATTATTTTTGAGGGTCAAGTGTAAGAGGGACGACTGCGCCCTAACTTCGCCCTCCCAGGTAAATAATAAAGGCAGTCAATCAATCAATTATCATTCAAGTATATTTGTTGTTTGGTACATTAGAAAAAGTTTCCAAGTATCAATAATTTAGAGTAAATTCATACTAGGTAGTTTTTTCAATCATACGCCAGCATTTAAATATAATAATCACTAGACTACTTTAATGAGAATTTCTAGAATTTTTTACTAATAAAAAATAAAACTTAAAGTAGAGTTAGTATCTATAGAGCTTGCAGTGATTGAAGAGCCTGTGCGGTACAACAATATACAAAGCTTAAAAGTACTACCGTTGCAGTAAATTGAAACTGTAAAACTAAAATTAACTTTCAGATTGATCCATTCCAAGATGAATTCAAGTTAATAATTTTCAATATCAAGAAGCTGTAAAATTAAAATACTACTGTAGCGTATTGTAGAAAACAGCAAAAATATGGATATCGTATTAAATCTTGCCACTTGAAAATGGAAAAAATTACAATCAATACCGGTAGCTGAAGGAAAATATAGATAAGGATGTCAATCAAAATTTGACATTTTTTAGTCGTGCAATTACTAGTGAAACGCGCAGTTTGTCATGAACACCAAATTTCAAAATGTATGTTAATCATACAAATTATTAGCAGAGGTTCACAGTATAGGGATGAAGAACAGTAGCATTCTTCAAGGACTGGATTGAGGGTAAACAAATAAATAAAAATACATAGTAATATATGGTTCTGAAATATAATAGAAGAGGCTAATTATATGAATTAACAGCAGAGATTTACAGATGTCACAATATAAGGAGACTGGATGGAGGGTATAGAAAAACAAATAAATAAAAATGCATAGTAATATATGGTTCTGAAATATACTAGAAGAGGCTAATTATATGAATTAACAGCAGATTTACAGATGTCACAATATAAGGAGGAAGAACAGTGGGATGTTAACGCTATTTTCAAAGGGCATTGGATGGGGGATTATAGACAGATAATAGAAGAAAAATAAAAAACAAATAGTAACATATGGTGATGAAACATAAAAAGAACTTCAGCAAGGATAAGAGCTCTAAGATGTTTGAGAAGATGTACAGAAGGATATGGGGAACAAGAAGTAGCGAAAAAGGAACTTTTAATAGCAAGAGTACCTATATCAACAAAACTGAGATCCTTTGAGACAAAAATGGTGGATAAGGGGTGACAAATGACTTTTAGGGCGGGACATAATAGAAAGACTGATGAAGTAATTGTGCGATTTACTAAGGAAAAAAGTATAGAATGGCTTGGACATGAGTCAAAAGGATATGCAACGAAAGGATGCCACATACGATCTGATTACATGGACGATTCTGTGAGGCGCTTGGATGAAGCTTTCATTGATAACTTGACGTTACTAATCAGGAGTTTTCATCGATTGTTGAGGAGCGTTTACGTGACGTGCAATGGTTCAACTCTTGGATTGGCAGATTTGGGAACAAGGAAGACCCAGGACAAGGCAGTTAAAAGATGAAGTTGGCAACCACCTTTTACTGGAAGTGGCAAAAAATCATAGGAAATGAAAGAATTATGGAGGAATTATGTGGAGGAGGCAAGGTTCAGGACAGTAGTCAGCTAATAAAGTGTAGCAAAGTAAAATAAATAATTTGTACAAACTGCTACAGTTTTAAGTAAGAAAATGAAAACAGTGAAATTTGATTTTGGAATTGAAAAAGGAACAGCTTGCACACAAATATGAAGCAGTATTATGAGAGGAAGTGGATGAATTAAATAAACACATAACAAGATTGTAGGTGATTTTTTCATTTATTGAAAATGCAATTCAGATTAGGGTGAAAAATACTAAATAAATTCAACCCAAACTATACAAGCTCATAATAGTGTTATTCATAACGGTAGTCTGCTTAAATTAAATGGAAAAGTGGATAGGATGGCCACATAGTAGCTGTCTAGCTGAAGGAATAAGGAGTTTTGCTTCTGATTCAATTTTTGATTCAAGAAGGTATGAAAGACAAGATAAGTCAATGCTTGGTTTTAGGTCGTGTTTCTATGTTTATTTATAACTTAACACTTGTTTTTCATGTTTTGAACAAAATGATCAATTCATTAGCCTATTAAGTCTCTGATCTATGAGTTATTACGCCGTAGTTCAGAGAATTTCTACTAATTTTTATTATTGGGATTCACAAAAGTTCATCATTTATTGGTATTGTTTTGTTTGGTATTAATTCATCGTTTTTCATAATTAGTATTGTTGCATTTTTGTGAATAAGTTACTTTTATTGTCTTGAGGTAGGCCTATAGCTGCTGTATAAATAAAAATACAAGATGATACGTATAAATTTCAAGAAAATGCCGTCAAAGTATCACTGATGGAACATGCATTATTAGCTTTATTTCAATAATATTTAAGCAAGTCAAACCTTGTCATACTCGAATTGGATAACTTTCGATATAGTATATGGAAGACTTCATTCAGATAAGGGCAGGGGCGAACTCAATATTTTTTCGTGGGGAGATATCAGAAAATATTTCGATGGGGGGTTATACTATCCAAGTAAGGTTCTTAACTCCCTTAAGAGACACAAATATAGACTTTTTAGTGTTTAGACATTTTGAGGGGGCACACATCGTCTTTATAAGCCCCTCGGGTTCGCTCCTGGATATGGGTAACATTCTGAAGACAGTGCTTATTCGAAAGCTGTAGCAATTTTTGAGGAAAAAGTAAAATTCAATTCTTGGATTTCTTGTTCCATAACGATCTGCATTGTTAATATTACAACAAAAAGTTAATAAAATTCATAAATGGCGGCAATTGCTTTCTGGAGTGAATGAAGTGACCAAGAATTAATCGCCTCTCAATTTTTAAATACTGTATTTCAATTTGTGATTGGGTGGGACAAGAAAATATAAGAAGGGCCATGGCCTTCTTTGGTCTCCACTGCAATTCATGATCTCAGATTCCAGCAAAGCCTTTCTATCATAATGTTAAAACATTAGTCTGCGCTGTACCGCATAGTACAAGTATGGGGTATTTGAATGGAAAGTCAAAATGACTAGCGAATCGATTCTATGACACGGATAAAATTTCTCAAGACAGTGAATGTCAGTCACTTTGATTCAGCTTAAAAAAAGAGTGTGTAAAAAGAAAATCACTTCAACAAACTACCCGTAAGGGTGAGGCAGTTGAATTAGGGCGTTTTTGAAAGTGTACATGAGAAACAGGGCATATTAGTGTAAATAAATTTATGAGCCCTGACTTTACCATCTTGTTACTGCGTTTTTTATGAGTGAAATCAAGGTTGTTATAAATGTTTATTGACGCCATCGATCTCGCAATTGTGGGTAAAGGATGCAAAATTAGGTATGAGGACATAGTGTTATATGGCAAATTCGACTAGATTAAGGAGAAAAGTCACCGTTCTTTGGTACTATTGGATGAACGAAATTCATTTAAATATTTACATTGATATCACATGCTAATATATTTACATGCTATCAGAAGCAAAATAGCAGAGACACTCTTGGCTTATCAGTCTCAAATTTATACTTCCACTATTCCTAACAAGAAAGTTCTGTGATTATTTTTTCATGACTGCTGATACAGAAATGCAATGCAATATTTTTTCTTCTGCAACAACATCAAATAACTTACTTCAAGACAAATAAATCAAGACTGCTAAGTCAAATCGGGGATTGAATGTTTGATGGAACTGCAACTGTTTGATACCTATGGTCCTTGAAGAGAAAGTTTAATCAAGGGGATTCTATTTTAGAAATTCGAAATCTGTGATCATGGGGAAATAGCGTCTTTTAGTTGAGAAAGTACTGAAGTACGATAACTGCTGAAGAAAGAATTATTATTTGTTAATGGCTTGAAGCTGAGATATTGAAATATTTTAGAATGATCTATGGGAAAATTATTAGGCAATGGGCAACATAACCTTCAATTTGATAACACGTATAATCATTATAAAAACCATTTACATAATTAATTACCAATATGATTGTCTTCAATATGTTGTATAAGATCACCTAGACTTTGAAAAATAATTCCGCAATTATTAAATTTGCAAATATTAATCATAAAGACAGCCATAATACACTGTATAATCAGCTGACCAGGGCTGTGTTGAAGAAAATCTACAAATCAGAACCCGTATTTACTGAAAAGCTTAATGTCTGTAATATAGAAGATAAAAATATATATTGGAAGACAAATAATCTATTATTTGATTTTATGTTAAGGTTCAAAATATTAAAATTATTTGAATGCAATAAATCAATTGAATTCTACGAGAAGGTATTTAGTTGTTGTTTTGACTAGCAGTAGGTGTGTCTAAATTTAGCTGGTCGATATTTTGTGGAGAAGCTAGAAAACCCCGGGATCAAAGAACGGAATCTTCCAAATCCTCGTCTGTGATTGGTTGAGTTTGGCTAGGTTCCGTTTTGTAGCTCGAGTTGGCGAACACTACTTGTGCATCACTTCTAGCATAACCTGCCTACTCCTCTCATCTGTTCCTTTTGGTGAGTTCCTGAGTTCGTCGCTGCTGTGCAAGTGAGTTTTACATCCATTTTAATCTTATTAATCCTTATAAATTTTAACTTATTTGTGTATTTATTACAATAAATAAAGTGTAAAGTGCAGTTTTAAATAATAATTTCTAGTTTTCGTGTACAAGTTCGGATTGAAACCTGACCGAAGTAGATTGACTTGTGTCCTCTAGAAAGTAGCCATTTTTTCGGTAGGTCAACCGGTAATATTTATGGTGGAATCTTTCAAAGGCGTTTGTTAGCGATCCAATCTAACTTTAATTGTTTTCAAAGTCATTGTAGCGTTTTGCATTCAAATTTTGTGGGAATTTATGTATTTTTTTTTTACAGATAACGATTTTCGACATTAGTGCACCCTTCCCAGTTTGACATTCGATCGACCTACTTGTAATTTTTGAATAAGTTTAACTTTATATTGCTTGTTTATGCATTGTTAATCAGTTCTATTCAAGTACACTTCTGTTTAAATGGTACTACATAATAACTTATTTTCACTTCTAGGAAGAAACCCAACTCCAAACTTAAAAATGTACTCCATTGCACGAATTGTAGGCCCAGCTGCCAGATCTGCTGTAAGTTCGTTTTCAAATCACCTAATTATTGATTTACTTTTGTAACTGAATGGGAATTTAAAAATCTTCAGATTGATAGCCATCGTTTTGATGTTTTATATTGACCTTGTGTAGGTCAGGTTAGCCTATCGGTAATGATTTTCCTTGAACTAATATTTTTAATATTTCGATAAAATAGCGTATTTAATCTATTATCATATTTATTTATGTTCATGTTACTATCGAATGAAGTAGTAGACTGGCCCAAACACGCATGACGGTTTTGAGGATTTGCTGCGTCCACCAATAACTGTTTTCATTTGATGTTTTTTCAATAATTATAATCTGGATTCGATCAAAAATTACCGTCTTTATTATGAAAAGCCAGTGTAACCTAGATGACCTAGTCTAACCTGCACCTATTTTTCAAATCTACCTTTTGATGCTATGAAACTAACCTAACTATTTGGCCTATTATTATTCAACAATGCGTATTTTATATGACGCATATTAATATTAAAAATTGAACTTGGATGGCTTTTTACTTGAGTTTTGATGGAATATTCATGTGAATGATTCAAAAGTATTTCCTTAAGTTGAAAACGAGTTATCAAATTGATTATCACTTCTCATTCTATTACTCGGCAGAGTTGGTTCTACGTTTCAGTTATTTTACCAATAGGTCTGTTATTATAGGTTGGATATATTATAACTGAACAGAGGTGACTTTGAACATTTGATGTCATATATTTTTCAGATTATTATGGAAAAAATAGAAGTATTGTTGCCACATTTTCAGAAAATGTCTGTCATTTTCCAGATCTAACCTGATTCATATTGAAAGTTTCTCAATTTCTTCAAAAATAAAATAATATTAATACATTCTGTAACGTAATCAGCATTTCACTAATCTTTTCTCTTGATTTGTTCAGCTGGATATTTTTCTGCTTTTAAACATGATGGATGCTACTCAATACTATGTGTAATTTAACTTTAATGAAATGTGTGTGCTATGTGTAGTCTAATGTGAGTGATACTTACTCGCGTAGCGATTAGTTAGATGTCCTTGGCGTCTCAAGTTTTTCAGAAGTCAGTGTGTTTTACTAATTTTTAACAGTTATAGAATTGATTGCAGCATTCTTGTCACAAAAGTTTTAATTTAAATTTGGTTTAATTGAGAATAATTTCATAATCATTCAATCAATTCAAAATCATATTAATCTATTTCATCTGTTTTCTTTTCAACTGATTAATTCTTTTGTGTTATGAGTCCGGCAATAATGGTACCCTCACCGATTGTAATTTTTCAATAAATAAAATCTATCCCACGCTCAGACTCAAGTCTTTGTGGGATATTCCACTATTTTTTTTTTTTGTATCCAATCAAACACTTTTATTTGTTTTTTCTGTGGAAATAAAGTTTCAAATCACTGTTGATCTGAAGTCTTATTTCAGTTTCATTGGAGGGTTTTACCTTTTGGTGTTACCTCTATAGGTTTAAGGTTTGAAAGATTGTAGATTCATGTGAAGATGGGATTCTAGAAAGATTTTGATAATTTGTTTGTAATTTTACAGTTGGTCTCAGGATCAAGAGCCTATGTTAGGCCGCTCAGCAGTTCAGTCTGCACACCCACCGCTTTCAATACACAGAACACACAGAGCACTCCAACTGTTAGTTTGGTAAGTATTTGGTTTGAGTTTGTCGTATGTGCAATTTTATAGGTCATCTATTGACCTTGATCTATAGAGGTCATTGATTTATTTAAAATAATTGAGGGAAACCTCTCTGATACTGATTGTTGAAAGCTGTTGATTATTTGATGAGATAAGATTGAAAAAATTATCTTATTTGTTAGTGGCAATTACTTGATTAAAATCAGCAATTATTACTTTGATAATTCATAGATCTATACTATAATTGCTTTGCTAGTAGGGAATGTGTTGAAGTTTTTGAGTTAAACGCAGGAGATCAATCACAGGAGATGTTTGATGACATGGTGCAGGGTTTTATAAGTATTGAAAAGTTGATCATCCTTACGGTTGCTTGCACAGTGGAACATCCAATATCCAATGATAATCACCATCGCAAAATCAAACACATACTGAGGAATTGAGTATTAGCGATTGGAGAAGGGTGAATGCCACCATTCCATACAATGTGCTTAATTTTGCGATGGTGATTATCATCGAACATTGAAAGATTCCCTGATCAGAAAACCCTAGATTTTGGGGGTTCTGAATTCTTCAGAGTTCTATCTTACTTCGTATTTCATTAAGTTGATATTTATTTGTTCATTTAACTAACATACAATGTGAATACAACAGGCTAATGCCCCAAACCGCTTTTCTAAAAATTTCAAAGTGAAATCAAAACCTTAGGTTTCACCCTGAAGTACAACAATTCACGAGTCTTTTACAGAAAAAGAATACTAATTCTTTGCTTCAATTCTAACAAAGCACTATCACAGTCCCAAAAAAAGTTGATACAATTCCGAATTTTGAGATTTTACTTGAGTGTTTTTCATATTACTTATTTCAATGGGTTATTTCTATTCAAAGTTGATGTGCTTTTTTACAAAGAGTAGATGGAAGCAAGTTAACATAATCCTACTGAATATAATTACAACAATGAAGTGATGTTCTTTGCTGAAAACACGTGGAATTGATTACTTATGTTGAATTGATGTCTAGCAAGTAGCAAGGGTCGAATGTCCCCTGTAAAATTATTAAAATTTAATTGAATTAATGTAAAATTATTATTTTATATTGAAATAATTTCTGCAGACGATTTTGTTTATAATTGTGTGTGGTTTGTTTTAGTTACCTGCCGTAAGGAACTTCCAAACATCAGCTGTTTCGCGCGATATTGATTCAGCTGCCAAATTCATCGGTGCTGGCGCCGCTACCGTCGGAGTCGCTGGCTCAGGTAAATTCACATTCACCATAAATATTCAAATTCTTCTCTAAATTTTGAAACGAATATTGCTTGAACAAATCCTGCATACCATTCTTGCATGACCTAATTTTTGCTTTACACTGTCCACTTGCCTGTAGTAAGATGAAATTTTAGTTTCTTTCACATTGGATTTCTTAAATTTTCTTATATCCACTAATCAAATAGCTTTGCATTTATTTTTCGGTGTTAATTTAAAAGATTTTAGGTTACCTGTTTGGTGTTGTAGATTAGAAATTGCACTTGAAAATTTCTAATTTTCAAACTTGTTGGGATTCAAAAACATTGTTAAATAGGAAGATTTTAACGGATTCATTAGACATTTTGTGTGCCCAATGATGAATGTATGGGCCAGCATGAAGCCTGCACTTGGGACACACAACGGAGTGCCTGTCACTCGCTCATTGTCCCGGGAAGGTCTGAGACCAAGGCCGTTAAAACGCTCTAGCAGGGCGGCCGCCGAAAAGGCGGCGCAGGGGACCAGAAAAAGCAGGAGCGGAAACAGAATTTTTTCCAAGCCAGCGACGCTTTTCACAGCCGAGGCGTTTCCGCTCGTGTTGGAAAAACCCTGTGGTCGGCGCTTTTAGTGCAATCTGCAGGCCGGCGGCAATCTATCTTGAAAGCTGGAACTCAATTCAGACTATTCTCATGCTGGCCCTTAACAGATTTTGTTGCTGAGGGCTATTGGGACATTGTGTCAACTGCCCTTCCTAGAGTAGGCTAAATAAGTCATTGAAGTAGTTACTAAGCTACAATAATAGTGTAACTGGTTATTGACTACTAAATTTGTTAGTGCAAACTACACTTGTATCAATGTGAATGAATAAATGATATATTGTTTAACTTGAGCCTTATTATACAGAGCCACTATAGTCGCCATTGCGCGCGACTAAGACTAAATTACACCAGATTGAATATCAGCTGTTGCTGAACCGTGGGCACAAAAACATGTATAAATTCGTATACGTTGACATTGTTGAGCTCGATCAAACGCTCAGCTGATGTAATTTAGCCATTAAAGTCGCGCGCGATAGCGATTAAAGTGGCTTTGTATAATAAGTTCTCTTCATCCTTTGCGTGTATTGATCATTTCAATGGTTATGCAACATCTTAAATTTGAAGTGACATTCATTATCTATATTCTTATTTGCGAGGAAATCATTGATGAATCTAGGCATCCTATTAGAGTTTTTGAATTTTAGGCTGAGTCCAAGTTGATAAGTCTACTCCACAAACATATTTTCTTCATAAACTGGACACTGGGGATTGTAATTTTTGTTTAAGTCTAGGTCAAATAGATTTAACTCTGTATGGGATGCTTCGGCTTCATAGAACATTATCTCTCAAATTCTTATATCAATTTATAAGAAATTTATGACATTTCATCAGTTTGTATTTTTCACAGTGCTTAAAACTAAAAAGTTGGACAATTTATTGATTGATGATTGTAGAAATGGGTTGGAAACTTGACTATCAATTTTCAGTTGATGTCAGTATCAACTCAGCTTTGCTTTAGCTGAAGCATTTTGTGTTTGCTCCTATGCTATGAAGAAAAGTGTCTTAGATTGATTTAGCTAGATTTTTTCAAACTTGATAGTTGATTTTTGATTAATGTTGTTGAACTCCATAATAACATTGAACGAGGATAAGAGTTTCTATGATTTTATTGGAACTCTAGACCGGTTTTGTCGCTCAACGTGCCATATTTTCAGTACTGTTGAAAGTGTAGTCGAGAAACCGGTCTAGTTAATACGTTTAATTTTTTCAATCAGTAAAATTTCTTCACATTTTATCATTTTTCGACATCTTTATGCGACAATCTATTTCGACATTAGGTATATGCGTTCATGTTTTATACTATTGTTGGTGTTCATAATTGAATAAGTGCAATTAGTATTTTTTGGTCGATTTGTTTATAAATAATATTAATATTGAGAGTAAGAATGAGATGGATATTGATACGATTTCAAAATGAGACACAATATCAGTGTGCCCGGCCCTATTCACATTTTATAGAATAGTTCAAATTTGTTGAGAAAAATTGTTTAATGGGGAGATTTTAACAGATTTATCAGCCATTTTGTGTGCCCAATGATGAATGTATGGGCCAGCATGAAGCCTGCACTTGGGACACACAACGGAGTGTCTGTCACTCGCTCATTGTCCCGGGAAGGTCTGAGACCAAGGCCGTTTGAACGCTCTAGCAGGGCGGCCGCCGAAAAGGCGGCGCAGGGGACCAGAAAAAGCAGGAGCGGAAACAGAATTTTTTTTCCAAGCCAGCGACGCTTTTCACAGCTGAGGCGTTTCCGCTCGTGTTGGAAAAACCCTGTGGTCGGCGCTTTTAGTGCAATCTGCAGGCCGGCGGCAATCTATCTTGAAAGCTGGAACTCAATTCAGACTATTCTCATGCTGGCCCTTAACAAAGTTTTTTGCTGAGGGCTATCTACTCCTTTTTTATAATCTAATATCAGAATGGGTTGTGTGCATTTTATGAATTTGCAAGTAGAGCATGTACTTTGGTTAGTAATAATTACTTATCCTTAATGCCTATCAATTTTGAAATTACATTTCAATTGCCTATCTTTTTCAATTTTAAATTTCATATAAATAAAAAAATTTACAACATACTTCTGGGAATCATTATGACATAACATAACATTCACAGTACATAATTGGGATATTAGCACAGGGAGACATTTTTCAAATAATATTCAAGCTCATTTACCCAATATTCCACTTACTATGTTCGTATTTGCGTCTGGACCTTGGCTATTGCGAAAAAAAGCATTTGGGCCTTGGGTCAAATAGGTTTAGATTCATCATGGATTAATGCTCTCAAATATAGCTGTAATTTGCATGCTGTTGATATGATATTAATTAATTTGTTGTAGCATTGGTTTCCAATTACGCGGATTTGGATTAAACGGTCAGAGAATAGGGTCAGAATACACTATTTTTATGATTTTGATATAGGAACCTAAATCGAAATCATATATTGTAGTGTATTCATTACAGCCCTGTCCACTGTTCATTTTGAATGAATCCGAATTTTCTTTGTAGTGGCGAAGTTGATATTGTGGAAGGTATCCATAATGAATAATAAGACGACGAAATTGTCACAACCACATTTATTAAAACTTGGAGAAACTAGTTTCGGTTGTTACACCATTATCAATCAAACTCCTGGGGTTGATTGAGATTGATAATGGTGTAACAACCGAAACTAGTTTCTCTACGTTTTAATAAATGTGGTTGTGACAATTTCGTCGTCTTATTATTCATTAATGAATCCGAGAGTTGGAAACCGAGGCTTAAGAACTAATTTGCTTGTGAGTTTGAAAATATTTGACCTATTTTAATCAATCTGCATACAGCAAGACATGACTGACAAATAAATTGTTATTTAAGTTTTTGACTTTGATTCTGTAACTTTACCTGTTATATTACTAATTTTTCCTTTATACTATTTGAAATATGCCATGCTTAATGCAGATTGTCCTTTTAATTTTATGGTTTTACCTCTATTTTTCCTTATAAATCTGTTTTGGTTTTTCCAGGTGTTGGTATTGGCATTGTTTTCAGTGCCCTGATGTTGGCCTATTCCCGAAATCCTTCCCTCAAGCAACAGCTCTTCTCCTATGCTATCCTTGGGTTTGCTCTTACCGAAGCTATGGGCCTGTTTTGTTTGATGGTTGCCTTTCTCCTTTTGTTTGCCTTCTAACTTTCCTATTGTTCCAATTTATGCTTTTGTTCTTTATTATTAATTATGATCATATTAATTAGTGATTAAGTGAGAGTATATTTTTTATAATTTAACGTATCTTCAAGCACTCATTAAGCAAGAATTCTTTCATCAATAAATAACTTTCTCCGTTACATGTGAATTATTGCTTTGTAATTATAGATGTATTTTGCAAAATATTTTCATGACTAAAAATACATTTTCATTACTCGCCACTCTAGAGGCGCATTGATTGAAAAAATTATAAAATAGCATAAAAAATATGAGTTTTTGATACAAAAATTTTATGTTATCAAATGTGTGGATAATAACCTTGCGGTGGCCAAGGATTGAAATATCTAGTGTATCAAGAGATACACCTATCACATTTTCGGCTGAACTGAGAATGATATTGTTAATATGCTAATATATCCATCTCTATATAGATATTATATCTGTAATTGAATTTTAGCTAGGAATTATATTATTGTGAATTTGGCTAGTGATGTGATATGTGATGAAGAATCATGATGTATCAATACTTTCAACATGGATGTTTCGGTTATATTAGAGTTTTGGTATAATGTCTGGTATTTTTTCTTTCGCTATATTGATCAGTTCTGATCATGCGCAGTACAGAACTAATTTAGACCTTGACTATGATACGAGCGGCAGAGTGGCACCGCTCACCGGTTACTACCGATATAGAATTTTTCCTTCTGCATTAGAATTACGTTAAATTAAACTGAGAAGTGAATGCTAAAATTCTATTATTAAATTATGTGAACTAGATGTTTATTGTCGGATCCGCGATAATTTATTAAAAAGAATCGCTCTAAGAGATGTTTTACAAAACGTCTTCTGATTTGAAGATGTTCTTAATTTCAATTTACAATTTTTCTAGACATTGAGTCCAGAATTTATGAACCTATCTTGAGGCTCCTTTAACTGAAGGGTAACTTGAAAAGCCTAATAAGTGAATATTTTTCAAGTCTTTCTTGAATTAAGGAAACCTCAAAGTAGTTTATAAATAAGTTATGTATGCAGCGCCATAAAGTCCTGTATAACGAAATCGATTATTCATGACTAATAATTCGTTTTAGAGAGTGACTCGTTAAGGAGAGGTCATCTAGACAAGATTTCAATGTCAAGGAACATTATAAAAATCCTTATTTAGAGGATTTCTATATTTGGAAGTTCATTATGTAGAAGTTTGACTGTTATTGAGAAGTTGTTGATTTGCATGAAGTAGATTTTGGCAAACTCTTGTTGCCAATTGAAGGAAGGTTCTAGCATGTCAATATTTATTCTGCTGAATGTATTTGGGTATGTTATGTGTGGTTTCTATTCAAGTTTTAATTTTGCAATACTGATT
The DNA here is from genome assembly GCA_948455865.1 of Conomelus anceps. NCBI lineage: Eukaryota > Metazoa > Arthropoda > Insecta > Hemiptera > Delphacidae > Conomelus > Conomelus anceps. The sequence goes on along the minus strand of OX418225.1, from coordinate 32,719,259 downwards.
TTGTGGATGTTGGCTGGTTTTAGGAGCCGGAATCGGAACAGTGTTCGGTTCGCTCATTATCGGCTACGCTAGGAATCCATCGCTCAAGCAGCAACTCTTCTCCTACGCCATTCTGGGATTCGCCCTTTCCGAAGCCATGGGTCTCTTCTGTCTTATGATGGCCTTCCTGCTCTTGTTCGCTTTCTAAACAGCATTTCTAAATTTAGTTGATTACAAAATAAGATAATTAAAAATTGAAAACAAACAGGACTACACTGCCACTTGGGGTAATTGAAAACTTTCCAGGTTGCAATTTAATCATTTTAAAAGGGTGTAAGTAATTGTTAGCGACTCTTGGAGTGATCACCAGAATGCTACGAACGTCGTCGATCGGATATTCATCCACTATTGTTGGGGCTTGAAAGTTAGTGGTGAATAGAAACGCAGCTGTCAAGATATTGGATGCTCTGCTTGATGTTTGGTTTAATTGGGGCTAAACTAACATCTTTCTTACTCTCAAAACGCATCGGAGCAATCCATGGTGTTCTCTCCATGAAACAGCTCTTGTAGGTTTTAAGTTTCATCCTTTCCATGTACTTCAGCAATAAGCTTACAAGCTAGATGAAGAAAAACATTTGCCATCATTGTTATTTATTAGTTTTACACACACAAATATTTTTTTCATCCATGTATTGGGGTGAGTTGTTGACATTACAATACTCGAATTTCAATTTTTGTTATAAAAAATCGGCTTAATCATCTCCTGAATTGTTTCTTTTGAAACTTGGATGATATGTCAGCGAGAGACATTTCCATTGTGTACATTGTTAGAGAAATAAAAATAATATTAGTTGATGACCTGTTAAGATGCATTTCAATAATCCTCATACATCAGATCCTTTCCTCTTTTGTGCCCGTTTTTATTAACCTACCTTGAGGCTTTCTTACCTCAAAGTGTGACTAAGAGTGTGTATTTTTCAAGTCTCTTGAGTTGAATAACCTACCCTTAAGATAGGTTTGTAAATACTTAGTCTTAAATACTCAGTCTTATTTGGCCTCCTTGGAAAGTGCTCTCCTTGAATGTTCCATCCTTTTCGTTTGGGCTAACAGTCCTGAAGATCCTATTCAATCTCGTCTACCAAATTCCGCCTTCCATTCTTTCATTCATGTATTTCCTGTGCTGGCCAACTTTGCTATTTTTATGTTTTGCCTTTCTGCAAGTAATTGTCATCTGCAGTACCATTAGGTGACCATATTGGTGTACTAGTGAGGATCTGTAACACATTTTACAAGGCTTGAAATGATGAGTTTGTAGGCATCTCAATGCCTTCATCTATATTTTTATAGATTGATTCTAACGAATGACTAGTCTTCTTTTGTTTTGTCTTTGAATGACTTCACTTTGACTTTGAATGTCCTACACTACTGAACCTTGAAAAGTAACGCTCTAGGCTATTATTCTCATTCTACATAAGTTTTTTTTTGCTATTAAGGTTTTTGAAACACTGTTTTCGATTGTCAAAACAGTATTCATCATTGTTTTGTGAGTAAGGGTGTGAAAGTTGAAATTCGTCTAAAAACCAGGAAATTCACAAAATAATGAAGAAAGCCGATTATCGACAATGGATAGCATTATTCAATGACCTGGCGCAAATAGAAGCAGTTTACACTACGCAGTTCCCGCGTTTTCTTAAAAGAAATGATTGAAAGCAGAAAGTCATGTCCAATTGACTGAATGAATAATAGTAAGTTAATTGATAGCAACGCTTGCTTCTCTTTACGGATTATTAATTTCTGTACTTCTTTAAAGAAAGTATTGTTTCTTGTTTACTGCTAATATATCTTGATAGACCCGGCCCCTGCATTTGAGGCGAAAGGGTGCCTAAACCTCGGAATGAAAGGTTGCAATTCTATTGCAACCCTCTATTACCCCTCCAAGTTGAAAGTTTGCAAATTTTCACAAAGTTGTTACCGTTATGCGATTTATCCGTATGAATTTTCTGCAATGCATAGTTAATGAGTTGTCGATTTCAAAAATGAGAAATGCGTTTTTCGTTCATTGCGAGATTATAAACCTTTTATGGCTGAACTGTAACACAAGATATGGCTGCATCAGGAATGAAAATAGTTATTTATGTATTAAGAGCGTGAAGCGCGACTTTATCGCTCGAGCCAAAACATTTACTGCGCGACGCATAGCGGAGCGCAGTAATTTTGCGAGAGCGATAAAGAAGCTTCACGCGCGAATTGCATACAATATTTTTCCTACAACTGCAGTTCTGGATTACAACACAATAAAAACTTGTAGTTTGTAACATCACAGACCGTGCGCGGATTTGGTTAGCGTGCGCCATTTTGAGGTTATGTGAATTCACGGATTCCGCGATCCACCAATGAGAAGACATCAAAATCAAAACAGAAGCGTAAAGAAAACAGCTGGCGAGCGTAAAGTACTTTACCGCTTGCTGAGCAGTAAAGAGGCATTTTACAATTAGTTTTCAGTACGTAAAGAACTACTTTACGAGCAGTTGTAGGAAAAGAATTTTATAAGTCAACAAATTACTGATATAAAATGAATCACTTCATTTATAAAGATTTTCCCATAGAAAACCCAATACGCAGTAGGTAGTCATTTTGTTTTCTAAAAGAATAACAAATTGAAAGTCATCTATAAGTTCACTCTAAATTAGGTGCCTCTGGAAAATTGCTGTGTTGTCAGATATGGGAACATGCCAGCAGCTGATATTAGAGAATCATGAACCTCAATGCACGAATTGACAACACTGATCGTGCCATGTCAAGTCGTAGGGATCTTTCAATAGAATGCTTTAGTGACTTCATTTCTTGACCTTTCAAAACTGTAAACACTACGACACCACAATTTTCAGAGCTTGAACTATAGATAGTATTTCATCAACAAAAAACCAATATAGATTCAGTTATTTATTCGAGAAGTAAATTACTACAATATTGAATATCATGTTCACTACAGTGAATAAGATACAGTAGGCTACTTGTTCAATGTATTATTATTTCAAATGTTTTCAACAAAGATCAATTGAATTCAAGGAAGAAATCACTGCACTGCTGTATGTAGTGCAAATGAAATTATATTCATTCATTTTTTGGGTAGGCCTGCCACAGTGAATGAGATACGAAACCTGCTCATTATTTATTTCCAATATATTTTATCAACAAAGGCTGAATTCGATGATGTTTTCCATGACGAAATACTTGAACAATCTAATATCAAATATAACACCCCCATAGTCACGCCACTATTTACAATTTGTGGAACAATCGCCGAGTATGCACCATGAGCAATCATGTTAAATTTTATAGCTGAACTATGCATTAATGCTACCGTGACACTTGATGACATAAACTAAACAAAATTAGAAATATTATTTGGTAAAACACTATATTATAAAAAGGAGCCTTAGCTGTCACGAGCCGGATTGATCTTATTGGCGGGTTGGGTTTGGCCCGCGGGCCGTAGTTTGGAGACCCCTGTTGTAATGTATGATACATTCCATATATGCTACGTTAATGAGAAACTTGGAAGAAGCTTTCGTGTTCTAGAAGAAATGCTTTCTAAAATTCAGGAGATTATCAGGTTGCCAAAAATCCTCCATCAACAGGCAAAGTGACGCCAGTTATCATGGATGACCTGTCACTGAGAAGGTAGACGATAGCATCAACGACTTCATCGACCTCTGAAATTTAAAAAATATATTTTCAATCTGTCATAATCTAAATATACAGAATAAGTATTGAAAGAGGTCTCTGTAATGAAAATTTTAGCACTCTATGTTAGAAAGGAATGAACTAGGTGCAGAATTGATAAGCGAGTGAAAAAGAAAAAGTGAGGGGGGAAGGAGTAGGAGGAGATGATTGTGATGACGATGAAAATAAAGGAGAAAATAGAGAATGGAAGGAGGAGATAAAAGATGAGAAGAAGATGGAGGAGATAAAAGAGAAGAACTCGACCATCACAAAAACGTCGAAACAATCCAGTTCCTGGACAATGGAGGGTTGGTGCGGAGGCTCAAAAGGAGAAGCCATTTGAATTAGTTTAGTGCTTAATTCAAGTATCATTGTCTTGTGGAAAAGCAGAGCAGTGATTGAGTGAAACCCAGTTAAGTAGTACAAACTTCAGTGTACAAATATATAATTAGATTAGCTAAGAGACCCTAAAGAGGATTTCTTTGATTTGAGTTTAGTTTAGTAATATAGGCCAGAAATACGATCCCCCATTAGTCCTCAGACTAAATTGCAATGATGCGTTTAAAAAAATTGAATCACCATACATGTAGGCTACTCTACTTCAAAGTAACATGAAAAATAATAATTTGTTTACATTGTGGAATTTAAGCTGCCTTATTTTAATGAAAGTATACGCACCTGCAAACCTTTTCAATGGAATTTTGTCGCACATAGCTTGTGCTTTATTAGGCTCAGACCAGCCTACACGAGCCATATTCGTCATGGTGACTGTTGGATTGACGGCGTTCACCCTTATGCCATGGCGGCCCAATTCCAAGGCCATCACTTTTGTCAGCATGTCCACTGCTGCCTTTGAGCTTGCGTATAATGCGTGATCGGCCAAGGCTGCCTGTTGTAATGTCACGAAATTAAAAGAGCACAAATTATTTTAAGAGCAACATTTAGATTTCAATTACAAAAGACAAAAATCATGTGGCAAAAAAGGATTTTTAACAAAGGCACCAAAAATGTACAACATAGACTTCTAGAACATATAAAAACAAAAACCACCAGAAAATACAAAAAACCAATTCATAACTGGCTAACAAATGTCGGCAGACATTTAAGGAGAATTTCCGCAATGACTATAAATGAAAATTTGCAATGTTTTTAGTGAAACTCTAGAACATGCCAAATATATATTTTTTTTTTTCTGATGATGCCCACATGGAACCGAGGCTTTCCTGAGTGATGAGGTGTGAATGATGATATGGAATCACAGACAATATAACATGCTGCACAACGGGAATCGAACCCGTGACATCAAGAGCAGCAGTCAGTCTTATCAGAGATAAAGCCCCAACCTGTTTGGTGTTGGTTACACCACTATGTGGTGACCAAGTGGTGATTACACTTCTGCAGGTGCCAGGTTGAGGTAGGCTAATTTCCATGTAAATACGTACATAAATATGCAAATAAATAGGTACATGTTATTTAACTTTGGAATGCAAAAAATTTAATATTGTAGATTACATGAAAAATATATGATTTTTTATTGTAGATATGAGATTTATTCAATTATAAATCAAAACATTAATAATATTATGGGACATGGCTGGCTTAGGTTTGGTATTAGACCAGATATGAGCAAACTTTTCATGGGGAGAGCCAGTTGGAATGAAAAAAATGGGCCAAAACAGGTTGAGAAAAACTCAAGTTTATAAGAGATATATTTTGTTTTTATTTCCCTTTCATGTCATTTTGCTAGTCCCGTAAATTTAAATTTCAGCTCTCGATAATGACTATCTTTAACAATAAATTACACTGAAGGAAATAAACTTCTGTTCATCTCACAATACAAAAGAAGGGAAAAGATTGGATTTTTCTCATTCTAATCAAAGTAGAGAGTCCAGGGGTTCTTAATTTTTTTGGAAAACTAGCAGTATTTCAAGCAGAGTTCTAAACATATATTTATTCATGTTGATGCCGATTAAAGATTTACTGATGTCTGGTATTTTCCACTTTAAACTTTGAATGTTTCATCTCCTCCTTTTTTGTTATTGAAATGATTAGACAATTTCAAGACCTTATATGTAGAACGTTGATATTGAATAATGTGTTGTATTGAGGTACATGAATTGTATTGATATCAAAACTAGTTTATCTCTCGTGTAGCCTGATATTGTTCATGAAATTCAAGAGTTTATTGGTTTCAACATAGGAGAAGTTCTTCACTCACTAGCAGTATAGAAGCAGAAACCTTCGTGTGACACTGAACAATGATTAATGACTTCCTCTGATTCGTCAATGCCTCCCACTTTTCCATGCTTGATAATCTATTATATTATAGGCTACACAGTGCAAAATAAGATGCAATAATTTTTTACTTGGAAAACGCAATGAAAACCTTACTATCACTATAGTTGAACAATTCAGAAGATATATTTTTATCTTAAATGCTTGATTCAGTCAGAACTATTTAGCTGTTTGGATTAGACAAGCTTGCGAGCCGCACTTTGCCCATCGCTGTATAAGGCAAATGCATTAACATGTGTGAAATGGATTTTTCGTCATACTTGTAGGTTATGGACAGTTTACCAGTCAAGGAATCAATGTGGTAAACAGCTGTTTACAGAAATCAAAAACAGCTGATGTCATTTGATGATTATTGCCGTACACTGTGTGGTAAAAATCATCAAATGATTATTACCGCACTCTATGGGTGGTTGTGGATACCACTTCACTGAAAAACCATTTGGTCGAAAGCTAGATCAGCTGATCTAGAACCATTATTGCCACATTTCACCTTGAGTTGGTGTGTTGAGGTTATGTTTGTATAACAATGATTTATAGTTTCTTATTTCAACTTATCTGCTATTTTAGACTTGTATGATGAAAAATATCGTACGTAACTCGTTCGGGAAGATGTTTACCATACTCGTATGATAATACCGCACTCGACTTCGTCTCGTGCGTTAACTTATCATACTCGTATGTTAAACACCATTTCCCGCACTTGTAACGTAATATACTATTAAAACACTTGGATTGTCTTCATGAGAATCCTATTACTAATTACTAAGGCAAATGCACTAACATGCGTGAAATGGATTAAAACACTTGGATTGTCTTCATGAGAATCCTATTACTAATTACTAACTTAATTACTGTAAAACTGAGTGTATTATGAATCTAAATAAATATTACATATACCTTAAATAGATTTCAGAGATATGAAGAATATTCTGCATTTACTTCATCTGTACAGTTTTAAATCATAAATAATGAATAGGACAATCAATTTATGAACCAAAATTTCAACATGGAGTATATTAATATATAGACACCAAATAAAAAATATACAGAATTAGAGAAAGATCAATCAATAAGTTAATAAGGTAGAATAAAATAATTAAAAACTATATGAACATTCAAAGCTAAGCTAAGCTTAAGCACTAGGCCGACCATCAAATAATACCGTAAAGGTTGTGAGCTTTCTTTTTGGAAGGGAAATTTTATTGAAATTGAAATTTATTGCCAAAAAATTCTTCCAACAATCTTGAAAAAAGCACAGTAGAGTAACAATGTAGAGTACATATTTACAAAACTCCTACATACACTAAATTGTATAAAAAAGAAAATTTCTGGCACTGCCAACAAAAGCTTAGCTTGAGTGTTGGCAGTGAGTTGCAGAAAAGAAAAGAAACAATTTTAAAATGAATACAATAGAAAAAGCGGTAAAAACAAACATGATTGGAAATAGTAAATCTATGTAGGTACTCCAGTGGAAAAAAGAAAATAAAATTAATTATCTAAAAAAAATCAGTCATTAAATTATAATAAAAACATAAGAGATTTGAACTTAATAAATATTAACAGAAATATTAAATCCCTAAATGATAAATAGGATACGATATAGAAAACATTAATATAAATCCAAAATAAATTACAGGAAGAAACAAATGAACATTTTTTTTTCATTCTGGAGTTTTGTGTAAATAAAAACTATTAACTCGAATGAGAAAAAAATTACATATTTGAATAATCTTTACCTGAGAAGCCTGGGACGAGACATTGACGATTGTTCCTTTTTTTGCTTCTCCAACCATTTTCGTTGCAACAACCTGTGATATATTCATTATTGCTTTCACGTTCACGTTGAATATCCTGCACAGAAAAATTGGTTTGTTGAAAACTGCTACATCAGATTTGTTTGCTAGAAACACAGTCTAAACAAAAAATGCTATAGTATTTGAAACGTCAAATGCTAAATAGTAACTGGGCTTCTGAAGAACGTTCTAAATGGAGACACATGTTGCCGTTGAAAAGCAATCTAGACTCTTGCTAACCGAGTTGCTAGAGCAAATTTCGCAAACTGTAACGATGTCGCTAGAGTGGGACTGCTCTATGGTAATCTGTATCCGTCTAGATGTCTAGACAGATATTAACGCGATTGCTATGTAATAGCAATTATAGCCAGAAGCCGTTGCATAACAATTTACAAATACAATCTAAAAATAAAAATTTCCATTTAATTTTACAGTAGCAACAAAAGCACTAATAAAGATAGTTTGAATTCAACATGTACCAGCTTGGCGATTCCAGACCAAATCTGTGGAAAACTGCTAAATTTTAAATGAGCAAAACAGTAGTACTTGAATTATTCCTACAAGATATCACAATATTTCCAGGTTCTCTTAGGCTTAATTCTGTAAAGTATTGTATGATTTAATTTAGTTTGAAGCAACCACTTGTTCTGAAAGTTTGTGCTTGAATAATCAATTGTTTATTTTTCCTGTTAATTTTTAAAGAGAGAACTATTTAAGTTTGAAACAGTTGTCACTTTATTTAATTTGGACATGTTAGCAAACAGAACCTTTGAATAATAAGAAAATTATTTCACCTTTTTCTTAGATTTCTTCATACCTTGAATGTATTTTCTTCTGGTTCATTACTTCTATTTCTATTTTATTTATGAAATTTCGTATAAATTAAACACACTGAAATGTTATTAATTTTTTCTTTTATACAGTATGAAAATCATTGTAACTTGTATTTTGTAAATGAGGCATATTATAATAGCGTATAAGGGGGTTTCTCTGGTGTCCGCATGATTATATTATTATTAATTAAACAATATCACTCGACTTTAATATAGTTTCTATTTAAACCAATGAGCATTGATAGATTATTTAATACAAAAATTTTCTCAATTCTCCTGAAAATCGGCACTCTAAAATAGAAAATCAATGTCACTATTTAATATTTTTAAAAATAATTTGAAAGTTGTTAAATTTCACAAAATTAACTATAAGAGTCACAGAACCATTGTAACTGAATCTTACACATCTTAATTTCCTTTAGGAAAACACGGTCCATTTCTATTTAGAACATTTTCCATAATTACAATTTTCCATAATTATTCCATCACGAGGGATTTTTTATTATAGAGTGAAACAAAAGGCAATCAAGTATTTAACTTTAAAAATTGATTATAGAGGTTTGATTTAAGACAAATGTTTGAGAAAAATATGTCAGTCATTTAACAAAAAAAATAAAACAAAGTAAAAGATTTAAATATTTGATAGTAAAAGACCAATTATTATTATAAAGCCATAATTAGTTATGACATTAATGCCATGAAACTAATAATACGAACTTGTCAAAATCTTCAGGTTTTGCTTCAAGAAACGGTGCACAGATAGCTATCCCAGCATTGTTCACTAGACAGTCAAGTTTAGGTAATTGTTCAACGATTTCACGAGTTTTTGTCCAATCAGAAATGTCGACACAAATGGTTTCGATATTTGGCACTACTTTTTTCAAGTTTTTCAAATCCTCCTCAGTTCTTGACAGTGCAATTACGTCTGCTCCGTGTCCGGCTAACCGTTCGACTAGAGTAAAACCAATACCTGAAAAAATAAATTGTTGCTCATTCATTATAGATATATAGTTGTTATAGATATAGAATTGTTAACCATTAATAGATATATAGAATAACTTATATTATTAGATATTACTTTTACTGAATACTATTCCTTTATAAGTTTTCAGAGTGTTAACTTTGAGTGCTCGTTGCATTCTCCAAACAAATAATAAAACAATCTAATATTAAAACTGACACTGTATTTCACTTTTATATATAGATATATATTTTATCTTGTTTATGGTGTTTGATAAGATAGAACCAACTTACTCAACGACCAAACAAAATTCAAATCAAACGCAATTTTCAACTACATAATGGCCGCTCATCCTAACTTCAACAAAGCATGACCCCTGGCGGCAGGCTAACGAAGCTTCTTTTCAGAAGTGAAATGCATCCCTCAAGCATCTCCAATATAAGTGAGTAAAACATTATATAAAAGTGAAATACAGTGTCAGTTTTAATATTAGATTGTTCATTAAGTATTTCGTCATGGAAAACATCACAGAAATAATAAAACTATCTTATATGTTTAGAATAGCTTTGGTAAAGAACAGAAGATGGTGAAAGATTGCAGGGATATATCCATCAATTTGACAACTCTCATTCAAATTTTGTAGTTCCTTCATTAAACTTGTAAATTGGCCAGGTTCAATGTAAAATGAGCTGAAAATCGAATAGAACATTTAAGAATCGGTAACTAACGTAATTTTTCAGATATATTCAACAAAAAATGCAATTATTTTCCAAAATCACGTTTTTTAATTTTTCTTCCGGATGTTGCATAAATGTGGCTTTAGATTTGTGCGTGGGTGATGAGGTGAATGATGACATGGTGAAAAATTCCAAGCCTGAACGAAACTCGAGCTCGAGACCTCGAGGAACAGTAGTCAGCCAGAGGCTCATCTAATCAGAGACAAGCGCCTCAACTGACTGAGCCACGAGACCGACTTCAAGACAACTTGCCTAAACATGATTGGGCTACTCTAAGCACCAAAGTAAATACATATAACCTTGGGTTTTATCATAATTCAAATCTTTGGCTTCATCTGCTACAATTTTTTGTTCATTGAACTCTTCTCCAAATATTTTTGGGAGATATTTTGATTTATTGAAGTTCTCAATTTTCACAACATTATTAACTTCGAATTTCCTCTTTAATGCTATACATTTTGCTGAAGAACTTCGCTTCTAATCACATTGATAACTGCATTAAATAACCTGTGGTAATCGATGAATGCAACAAAATTATTCAGTCAGCGCCAGATTTTTTGGATGGGGGGGGACGCCTGAGGGGAAACCATGGGGAGGGGGTGATAAGCAAGACTAAAAATTGTTATTCTAAGGCATGCTTAGATGATATTTTCAATTGAAATAAAACCAACTTTCGGGGTTTGGAAATCGTTCTCTCTGCAGAACGCTTGAAACACTTTTAACCAAATTTGTTTTAGATTGTTCTACTGTTACCTGATATGATATTACAGTTAATACGATCTGGTTCATGATTAAATGCCTTCACAGCCTGCTATACAACAACTAAAACTAGTGTATATAGGCTACATTACAGAACTATTTATACAAACGGATATCTATCTATAGCATATCAGTGTAATCTACAGTCTGAGTGATAATACAATAAATTTAAGTTTAACCCATTAATGATTGAATCTAACATAAACACTCAAGAGGGAATATGACATTGAAATGTTTATAAATCACAGGCACAGACCAATAATTGAATATAGCCGCTATCAATTCAATAAAAAGATCATACTTTATGAATTAGTAGTTTATGCAACGATTTTATTTTGACCCTTATTAAGGCACGAGTTAGATGTAAGTTATAACACGAGCGAATGCGAGTGTTATAAATATCTCACGAGTGCTTTAATGGCCAAATAAAATCGTTGCATACACTATTTTATCTACGACCACTAGTATACTTTTAATTAAAACAATTTCATTTTACCTGTGACTGTCAGAGATACCTAACCTCTCATCTCAAATACGAGAAGTTATAGTAGATTGTTAGGTTAAAGCAGCTGGTGTAGCAGTTTGATCAAATCAGCTGATAGTTTCACAATATGGAATTACGATATTGATTCCATCAAAAATGCTTCTGATTGGTCCAGAACCCGTGTTATAATGTAGAACCTGTACTATAATGAGCTCATTATACAACGGGTTTCAAAAAGCATTTCGAAAAGACAGCTGTTTTGGCATCAATTGTGAAACTGTAATGTATACATTATGACATAGTCGTAGATAAAAATAATTATAATTTAACTGTGCTGGGAGCTGACTAGATTTCACACTTAAGATATCCCTATATACTGAAGGCTTTACTTTTTAGAAATACCTTCATCTTCTTTTTAAAGTTATCTTTGGGCAGAGATCGATCTATTTTCAGAAACAATTTATTAAGCAAAACAACTATTGTTACCTTTTGGCTACTCCAACATTTACAGATATCACGATCACCCTAGATCTTCAAACAATTTGATAAATAAATAAATAATTGTTGGACTCTTGACTGTCTACTTTGTAACTACGTATTACTTTATAAACAATAGAGATTTATTAGAAAAATAATTCCATTAAGTAGTATTTGTTTCTAGAAGGTATAAAAATAATGAAACACAAAACCTTAAGAATAGGCCTGGAAAAACAGACAGATTTTCGTTACACGATTATGCAAAGATTTGAATGGTGTTTAATTATGGTAACTTTTCAGAGAGTGAAAATCTGCAATCTTACTAATGAAATAAATAAAAACATGATTGGTAAATTCAAACGTAAAAATTTTTAAAGTCATAAAGTTTTATAGTTCAGCCCATCTCTAAGATTATTCCAAATACTTGGAAACTTTTTAATGCTTCTTGGAAATAATTTAACAAACACCATCAAACTTCATGAAATTTCTGATGCGCATGAAAAAATGAACTCAAAACCGTCTGCTGTTTGCTTTCCATAAACTGATTAGAAAGTCGGATTAAGATTTATAGCACTCAATAGTTGTATATTTAAAAAATCATCGATTTAAAACAAAATTGAAGAAGGAAGTTCTTAAATTCCATTGCTATCCCATTTTTCTCGCTTGTCTGTAACTTTGAAAACTCTCCTCCCTTTTCTCATTTTCATCTTTCTCCTTTTTTTAATTCATGTAATTTCTTTTCCACTACTAAACACTTCCCTTCCATTTGCTTCTCTTCTTCTGCTTTTAGGGAGGGGGGGGGGGAAATTTCCTCGAATTTAAATAAAAAAAAATAAGAAAATTCTTACCTTTTCCAGCTCCCGTGACAAGAATTTTTTTCCCGGAGAAGTTTATATCCATTTCTGATTAATTCTGTAATTAAAATGTAATAAAACACATAAAAGTATTGAAAATGATCAGTTTATTGCTATGTAAATATCAGAGTATCAATATACGAGTATTATAGAGTTTTGAACAATGCTAATGTACAGCTTTTATTTAATAACTGGCAATGAAAACTTGTTTAGAGCTGTTTGACACATATTACTCTCACACATACACACACATCACGTAGTTTGTGATGCTATTCAACCAGTCATTGATAAATAAGTTCAAAATATCAATGACCTTGAATAACTAGTTAATTGATAGCTTATGTATTGAGATAATAGTTTGAGAATAATGAGCAGCTTCATTGTCTTCCTATGCACTGTAGCGGAAAAATGCATAACACCTTGTTGATTTCTAATTATTAATAATTTTTTTTAATTTATAGATGTTGTTAAGTGATAGATATTATTCGACTATTTTGCTGCCCCAACACAAATTGGAAAATATGTTACAGTACCGGTAAGCTATAATAAAAATCGGTTATGAAAAATAATTTCAAATCTTACTTCAATATAAAGTAATGTATAGATATAGATAAGCACAAGATAACAAAAAGTAAAAAATAAAACAACATAACAGAAGACACATAAAATAACTTATGATGTTGAAGATCCATCTTGTTTCCACTAATATGTAATATAAACTTAAAAAAACACTTTCAAGTGGAAATTAAATCACGTTATGGCGTGAGTGTACACTCTGGAGTGTACTATGGGTCGTCTGATGATACTCTAGACAACAGAGTGAAACGGCCGTCACGCCATAACGTGAGTTAATTTCCACTTAAAAGTGTTTTTTAAGTTTATATTATAAAATAACTTGATGGTTTTTTGATGGATTAAGTTTTGAAGTTCATCATTATAATGTTTGAACAGAACTGCCTTTCATTCCCTTTTAAATATTCATCTAGATATTTAAAACCGATATACTAATACTATTTTATTATTTTTAATTAAATGAACAATTTATCTAGATTGAATTTAAATGGTAGTTATTTTCTGATGATACAACCTTATTGGTATCTGGGAAGACTAAGAGTGAGATGCATAATAATGCTGTTTGCGACCTTGCAAAGTTGAAAAAATGGCTTGACCAGAATACTTCAACATTAAATGCAAAAAATTAAATTCATGGAGATTTCACTGAAAAATACTAGCAATGACACAACTGATAGTCTGGTGCTTCATTCTTGCAATGATACTCAGAACTCTTGTTGTGATTGACCTTCAATTGAAAGAGTTAAATCTAATAAGTATTGGAAGTTATGCTAGATAGCTAGATGATAAACTCAATTGGTCGACACATATTTTATACATTAAAAAAAAAGTTCGTAAAGCTATTTTTTTGTTCTATAAACTCAATAATATTTTGAATCTGCAGGAACTAAGAAACGTATATTATGCATATGTTCAATCATTGATTCAGGGAGGTATCATTTCATGGGGAGGATGCTATAAGACAATTTTAGAACCTTTAAAAATGGCACAAAAAGCTGTAATAAGAGTTGCACTCAAGAAAGGCTATAGAGCTCACTCACATGATATATACATGGAGTTCAAAGTGTTGGATGTCAGGCAATTGTTTGTAAGAAATGTTCTAATTTACATGTACATTAACCATGAGAATTTTCACAAAAACAACACATAGATATCCAACACGTGTCTCAACTGCCTTAGAAATTACTACACCAAAAATTAATAAAACTTATTCAACCACTAAGTTAATACCTTTTATATTGTTCATATACTTTACAGAAATATTTCAGACAAGTTGAGAGACTTTGATAAATTGTCTCTTGAAACATACAAGAAGCTTGTGAACAGTTGATTGCATGAAATGGGAAGGGAAAGCTACAGAAAATACACTTTACTCCATCTATCGTTAATTAAAAATCAAATTTTGTTACCCAAAAGTGCTAAATGTTTGAAGGGATATGTTTGAAGGCCTATGGTTTTTATTTTTTTCCATTGAGCCATGTTTATAATCCAAACAAATATAATATAAATTCATTCGTTGTTTTTTTTGAGCTCCAGCTTCATTTTGTTCAATATATCATATTTTTCATGCTACGCTTACCATTAATTATTATCTTATCATTATCAACCAGATTCACTCTTACACCCAGGCTTTTGCCTATGTGAGGGGTTTTTATCAATGTATTTTTTTAACGTTATTCTACTTGTTTCGTATTTAGTGTAGTTTAAGTTAGTTTATGTTTTATCTCTGCTCAACATGTGTAGCTGTTACTTGACTTTCTATAGTGTTGCCATGGCAACCAGTTTTATTGGCCACTGCGCATGCTAAAGTTGTAATGGCAGCTTGAATGGTAATTCCCAATTGCATTCTTGTTGAAACCGCATCGCTATGAACAAATCGTCGTTCTAACCTCAAGTAATAGAATTCGTTACAACCGCAATAATTACTTATTAATTTATTATTTTGTAAAACCTCAATATTCGGTTTATTGAAGCCTCATTTGCTTATAACCGCAACTAGCACTTTATTTTTCTTGTTCTTTAATTCAAAACCTCCAGTATTTTATATCGGCCGTGAAATTAGTTCCATCCTATTTATTCTAAAATAATTCTTCATTCATCCTCACCGACCTCACTCCTCAGTGCATAACAATACCTCGAGTGCTACGCTTTATCATCAGTGACTCATCTCATCAACGTGTGCACACGCATCGGCGTCTACAGAAACGACTTCTCATATGGTGATAGGAACATTAACAAGGTATTACTCAACTATTCCTTTTTATTTTATTACAACCTCATTTCCTACCCCTCTTACCGCAGGTCCTCCATTTATATCCTATGTTTTACAGCCTCATTTGAAAATTCTATATTCTACACCTCATTGCTCAATCCCCAACATTTTGGTCCTCCGGGCCGGATCGGATCATTTTTTATTTTCATTCTATGGAAATACATATTCATTGCTCATTAAATAAAGCTATCATTTTTGGTGCAAGTACAAGTTATACGGTATTACAAGTTACAAAGCACATTGTTCAAACGAGTTCACTATCAATGCCTTGCAAGTTAAAATTTGTCTATTGTGCTCAAAAGTCGTAAACAACTTATTGTTTTGTTTCATCGTGATTATAACGGAGCTCTGTAGTATTCAGGCTGACATTATAGCTGAGCATTGCGTCGTCAAGGTCAACTTTGTTTACATTGAACTTGAAAATAACCTACTATTCATTCACTAATAGCTTATGCTATCAAATGAGAATAACTGCTTATGGCTTGTGGTATATTTCTAATTGAAATAAATACTTATTGTTATTCCGTGAACTTGACTGATAATTGTATTCAATTGTGTAAAATTACATTGCTTATTTCAAAATTGAAATATTATTTGATTTATTCATATCATACTTCGAATGTTCAATAAGTATAATATCTTGCATTCAATTCGTAACTTGAGTGAATTCAATTCAGATAATTGTTTAATTCAATTGAATTCTCAGAATATTCATGCTTATTGATAAACGCATTACTTGTTTTATATTTCGAATATTATTAGATTTCTTTTGTGAATGCTTGCCACTTATCACTCAATTTGTAATCGTAATTACCTCAATTACTACCACGGCAGTGTGTCGAGTCATTTTATCGGCTTATTATCACTATTATTAGTGCAATCTCATTTAGTTATTGTACCCCAGGTTATTATATTGTCAACTTCAATACTTGTGATAATTTATTACTGTTATCAAGTAGGTAACTTAGTTAGTTATAATGGCTAAATCGTTAGCAGTGATCACCGCTAAGAAGAATAATGCTTTTGAACAAATTCAAATCTTATTTGATATGTCAAAAAAGATCTCTGATAAGGAAATTTATCAGAAATTACTCGCTCGTTCAAAATCTCTGAACAAATTAAGATCAGACTTATCAGACTCACTGGATTGTTATCATGAATTACAGTTAGAAGAAGACAAAGAATTCAAACCAAATTATGCACCTCTTAATAGTGCTGATGAAATGATTGATTCTATTAACCTCACGTTATACAACTTAGAAACGAAATTGAATCAGTCTAAAGTAAAAAATGAACAGCCAGTTCGCTTACCTAAGCTTGACTTGAAACAATTTTCTGGAAACCCTCTCGATTGGACCTCATTTATTAATTTATACAATTCAAGCATTCATTCAAATTCTACATTATCAGGTGTAGTCAAACTTCAATACCTGTTGAGCTCAGTCTCAGGAGAACCTCTTGATTTAATTAAATCATTACCACTAACTGAGAGTAATTATCAGATTGCCTATGACTTGCTTCATGAACGCTATAATTCACCTCGTCGATTGATAACACTGCATCTCAATAAAATTCTCGATTTACCCAATATCACTCATCAACCGGCTCAAATGCGGAAATTGTTGAACTCCTACAATGAGAATACACAAGCTTTGAAGGGATTAAAAATTGATATAACCGCTGATAATCCTTTACTGTGTGCTATGATGATGCGAAAAATGGATAATAACCTCCGAAAAAAGTTTGAACATTTTCGTTCTTTGAACAAATCTAGCGAATCTGTACTTACTGAAGCAAAAGAAATAATTACCTTTTTAACTCAGGAGTGCAATGAAATTGAAAATTCAAATCTTCACTCTTCTTCTACCTCAAAAACCGCTTCAATGTCTACTTCAGTATCTGAAAATAAATTCTTTCCTAAAATAAATAGGAGTTTTTCTACAAACAAGGTAGCATTGATGACTACTTATAATGATGAAATCAAAAGTGACACAAAACCTTATGACTGTTTTGTTTGTCATAACAATGAACATAAGATTTATTTATGTCCTGTGTTCAAAAACAATGCACCCAAAGCACGTTTTCAAATTGTCAAAGAAAATAAAAGATGCATTTCTTGTTTAGGAAATCATACTCTTGACAAGTGTAAATCGAAATCAAACTGTTTCACATGTCATAAAAGGCACCATACTTTGTTGCACTTTGAAAATAACCACTCAACTGCCAATATGACACCTCTCCAACCCAGCAGCCGTGCAGTTTCTGTGGGTCAACCTCAAGTCAACATGACACCTCCTTCAGTAGTACTGACCACTACTGAGAATAATCAACCCTCTCATCGTTCATCAATGTCTACAGTGCTATTGGGAACGCTACTCGTTAAAATTACCTCTCCTCATGGAAAAAGTTATGTTTTCCGCGCCCTCGCAGATTCTGGTAGTCAGTCATGTTTCATCAATGAACATGCTGCACAAGTATTAAGTGCATCTCGCACTAAGAGCAACCACAGTGTTGTTGGATTTTCTCAAGCCCCCATACGTTCTAAGGGCCTCACCTCTCTTTCTATTGAGACTCTGAGTGGAAAAGTGATTTCACTTAATCAAGAGTTCTTGATTATTGATAAAATTTGTGTTGATATACCTCGCATGGAAATTGATCCAGAGGTATTGGAAAAGGTTCGACCATATATTCTGGCTGACCCTACATTTCATCTAGCTGGAGGCATCGACATTCTTCTTGGTGGCTCTGTTTTTCCTCTTCTGCTCAACCAGATTGTTCATCATCTTGGTCCTGGCCTGCCGAGTTTAATTGGGACTCATCTTGGTTTTATGGTCATGGGTGAGACTCCATGCAAGCCTAAAGCTGATTCTTCCATCACTCTGCAAGCATCAGCCACCCTCTTGGCTATCAACAATTTGGATTTGCATAACTCTCTCCAACGCTTTTGGGAACAAGAAGAGCCTCCAATGGCATCTGAAAAATCTGAAGAAGAAAAATTGTGTGATGAACATTTCCTCTCAACCTATTCACGTGATGAATCTGGACGATTTTGTGTCAGACTGCCATTCAAGGCTAACCACCCCACTTTGGGTCAGTCTAAAGCCAATGCTGAACAAAGATTAAATTCTATAGAAAGGAAATTCAAGGCGCAACCTCATTTTCAGTCTTTGTATACTGATTTCATGTCAGAATATTTGACATTAGGTCATATGGAACTGAATAGCACCACTGATCTATCTACTCCTCATTATTTTCTACCACATCATGGTGTCCTCAAAGAAGCTAGCAGCACTACTCGTCTACGCACTGTATTCGATGCTAGTGCAAAAACCTCAACTGGTATTTCCTTGAACCAGATTCTCCTCACTGGAAGGAAAATGCAGAACAATATTTGTGATTTGTTGCTGGTATTCCGCTTGCACAAGATTGTCTTTTCTTGTGATATACGTCAAATGTATAGGCAAATCAAGGTTCACCCTGATGACCAGTGCTATCAATTGATTTTATGGCGTACTGATGCTACTCAGCCTGCATCTGTCTTCAAATTGACCACAGTAACATATGGCATGAGCTGTTCTCCATATCTTGCTATAAGAACTCTTCATCAACTTGCCACTGAAGAAGGCAATTCCTACCCAGAAGCAGCTGAACTTCTGCGTTCTCAAACCTTTGTTGATGATGTCATTGCTGGTGCCAACTCCGAAGAAGAGGCTTTAAGACTGCAACAACAACTTATCTCTCTACTCAAATGTGGTGAATTTGAATTACGTAAATGGACTTCAAATTCTAATGCACTTCTTTCCAGCTTTCCTGATGGTCACCTTGAGAAACCGGTATTTCTTCAGGATGATCAACAACCTCATTTCAAAATCCTTGGTATCCAATGGTCAGCAGCAAATGATTGTTTTGCCTACAACTTCAATCTACCTCATGATGCTACCACTAAGCGTAAAGTACTAAGTGTGATAGCCAAGATCTATGACCCTTGTGGATTCCTCTCACCAGTGGTTCTGTGGGCTAAATGCTTCATGCAACTTCTTTGGACAAAGGGCCTAAATTGGGACCAACCTCTACCTCCTGAACTGCTTGCAATGTGGCAAAGCTTTGTTGACACATCAGCCACACTTCAAGATATCTCCATACCACGAGCTCTACAGTTCTTGCACTCAAGCCTCATTGAACTTCATGGTTTTGCAGATGCTTCTGAACGTGGATTTGCCGCAGTGATATATCTCAGGACATCACAAACTGATACTTCCCCCACTGTCCAGTTACTCATCTCCAAAACCAGAGTGGCCCCTTTGAAAAAACTCACTCTACCACGTCTAGAACTGTGTGCTGCTCACTTGCTTGCTCAACTGACCTCATATGTGATCTCAACCTTTCACAAAAAACTGGAGTTTTCTTCTATCACATTATGGTGTGACTCTACTGTGGCCTTGACTTGGTTACAGACTCCTCCGCATCGTCTTAAAACTTTTATAGCAAACCGGGTTGCTCAAACCCAAGAATTGGTACCAACTGATAGCTGGAGACACATTTCTGGTGAACAAAACCCTGCAGACTGTGCTTCACGTGGTATACTTCCAGCTGAACTACCCGCTCACAACTTGTGGTGGACAGGTCCATCCTGGCTACAGAAGCCTTCCAACCTCTGGCCTACATCTGCATTCACTCCAGTGGAACTTGCTGATACTGATGAGAGCAAACCTCTGTCACCCATCACTCTCGTTGCTACTGCACCTCTTGAATGGGATCTCCTACAAAAATTTTCTCACTTCAGTAAACTTCAGCGTGTTATGGCTTACATCCTCCGCTTTGTCTTCAATACTCGACACCCACCAAAGAAGATTGGCCCTCTCTCCACCCGAGAATTGGCTACTGCCAAATGTATAATCTTCAAACAAGTTCAAGACTCAGCCTTTCGAGAAGACATTGCCAAGCTGAAAATTGACAAAACCTCCACTGTATCAAACTCACTTTGCCGCCTCTCTCCGTATCTTGATGATGACGGTCTCCTGCGAGTTGGAGGACGTCTCAAGCATTGTCATATACCTCAAGATGTTCAACATCCTATCATCCTTCCAAAGCAACATCATGTGGTCAACCTCATGATTGACTCCTACCACCAACAATATTTGCATTCTGGAGCTCAACTAACACAATCTCTTCTTTCACAACATGTTTGGATACTCTCTGCACGTAGTATCATCCGCTCTCGAATTTTTAAGTGCAATGTTTGCTTTCGACACAAACCTCGCCACAACATTCCACCCATGGGGCATCTACCTCAGGCTCGTGTGACACCTTCTCGCCCTTTCCTCAATACTGGGATTGATTATGCTGGCCCATTCAATATCAAGGTGCACAACCTCAGATCCACATCACTCACAAAGGCCTACATATGTGCTTTCGTATGCATGGTCACCAAAGCAATCCACATTGAAGTGGTAACAGACTTGTCTTCTGAGGCCTTCATTGCTGCCTTGAAAAGATTTGTTTCTCGCCGTGGTCTCTGCAAAAACCTCTACTCTGACTGTGGGACTAATTTTGTTGGTGCTAACAATACCTTCCAAGCACTTTCCAAGTCAAAGCAACTCCTACTCTCTGAATTTGCTGCTACACAAGGCATTACTTTCCACTTCAACCCACCTGCAGCTCCACATCAGGGTGGCCTTTGGGAAGCAGCAATCAAGAGCATCAAGCACCATCTCCGACGTGTCATTGGAGAACACACATTAACACTTGTTGAATTCACGACACTGGTCACTCAAATAGAGGCAATATTGAATTCAAGACCTCTCACACCTCTATCAAACGATCCTAATGATGTCTCAGCACTTACACCAGGTCACTTCTTGATTGGATCTCCTTTGGTGGCAGTTCCTGAAGAAGACATACAAAATGTCAACCTCAATCGCCTCAAACATTGGAAATTGATTGAAGCATTCCACCAGCACATTTGGAAGAGATGGCATTTGGAATATATCCATACCCTTCAACAGAAAGCCAAATGGAATAAGGCTGTTGATAATCTCCACATTGGTGACCTTGTCTTGGTCCATCAACCAACTCCACCACTTACCTGGCCATTAGCACGCATTACTGGTGTCTCTCCAGGACAAGATGGAATTGTTCGTGTGGTGCATTTGAAGACTCGCCAAGGAACCTTGACACGTCCATCCCACAAGGTGTTTCCGCTACCCGCAAACTCCAAATAATTTATAGCCCAGCTTGGCACCCTTGTAATTAGTGTTATGAACTTTATTCACTAGTTGTGAACTTTATTATTTTTTTTTATCATTCTTGTTGAATCCAGGTGGATTCAAGGCCCCCGCTATGTTTCGTATTTAGTGTAGTTTAAGTTAGTTTATGTTTTATCTCTGCTCAACATGTGTAGCTGTTACTTGACTTTCTATAGTGTTGCCATGGCAACCAGTTTTATTGGCCACTGCGCATGCTAAAGTTGTAATGGCAGCTTGAATGGTAATTCCCAATTGCATTCTTGTTGAAACCGCATCGCTATGAACAAATCGTCGTTCTAACCTCAAGTAATAGAATTCGTTACAACCACAATAATTACTTATTAATTTATTATTTTGTAAAACCTCAATATTCGGTTTATTGAAGCCTCATTTGCTTATAACCGCAACTAGCACTTTATTTTTCTTGTTCTTTAATTCAAAACCTCCAGTATTTTATATCGGCCGTGAAATTAGTTCCATCCTATTTATTCTAAAATAATTCTTCATTCATCCTCACCGACCTCACTCCTCAGTGCATAACAATACCTCGAGTGCTACGCTTTATCATCAGTGACTCATCTCATCAACGTGTGCACACGCATCGGCGTCTACAGAAACGACTTCTCATATGGTGATAGGAACATTAACAAGGTATTACTCAACTATTCCTTTTTATTTTATTACAACCTCATTTCCTACCCCTCTTACCGCAGGTCCTCCATTTATATCCTATGTTTTACAGCCTCATTTGAAAATTCTATATTCTACACCTCATTGCTCAATCCCCAACACTACTCATACTCATGTAGGCCTATTTATATTAGTATTATACTGTTTGTTCTGTTATGTAAAACTATGTAATAAGAAATGAGAATAAATTGAATTGAATATTTTTCCGATAATGCCCACCAAGCGCCCAGCGCCCGTGACTTAACATCATGACCGCCCTGACACCGCACGACCAATAACTCCTCACACCATTCACTGGAAGCTGGCAATGAAAAACTTATCTCATTACATGAATACGTAAAACTATCCAAATTCTGTTTTGAAAGAAATCTGTTAAAGAACTTTTACAGCTTAAACAGGGAAATCCAACATCAGTTTGCCATTATTCGCCAAACTGATCTTCAAGGCCATTTCCAAGACTCGAAAACGTTCGGCCAAGAGTGAGTAGGAATATCGCATTTATTCACAATTTTATATCAGATTGATTAAAATTGATGCAAGTCGTTAAATTTACAATAATAAGTTAATATTAACAACGCAGATCGTTATGGAACAAGAAATCCAAGAATTAAATAATAACTATCAGCCCCTA
Source organism: Conomelus anceps (assembly GCA_948455865.1). NCBI lineage: Eukaryota > Metazoa > Arthropoda > Insecta > Hemiptera > Delphacidae > Conomelus > Conomelus anceps. The sequence goes on along the minus strand of OX418225.1, from coordinate 32,695,950 downwards.
TCGACAAATTTGACTAGGTTCCAAAATTTATATTTTAGATATGTCTAAAACATTATCTAAGGTTATCATAGTTTTCCTATAAAAAATAGTTTATTCTCACTATTTTCAAAGAAGAAAACCTTCAAAAGATTTATATTTTTCTTATTTTTCGTTGTCACAATGATGAACTTATTCCTAATATCGGCCCTCCAATGTTAATGAGCAATCGCTCAAAATCCAGATTCCGGCAAAATTTCGTGTAGCCTACCGTACGCCAGGAGCCTACTACATCCGTCATTTCTCGTCGATTTTCTAACGCCATATTAACTTACGTAAAAATAATAATAATGAAATAATGACCAATAAAATTTTGTGTCGATCAGCTGTTGAGAAATTCCAAGATGGAACCATCATTCAGTTTTATTGAAAGATGACATAAAAAGGAGGGCATATTAAAATTGAGGAATTCTTCACTTAAATTTCATACCTTAGCTTAATCAGCTCTTCTGTTCAATCCAACTAACAATATTAATATTTGATGTGATTCACAGATCACTAAGACACTACTCTGAATTGTATGAACAATAAAATAAATACGAAAATAGTAGAACTGAATTTTTAAAAAATTAGTTCGGAAAAAGACAAAGGAGAGAGATGCTAACGTACATCTTCAACATGTGACAAGTAAGCGAAATTTATGAAATTTAACTTGAGTAACCTGGGCCAAGTAACCTAGGAAACATTTGTGTCTTACCGGTAACAGGTAAATGTTACTGGTGGCATCTGAATTATCTATTTAAATTAAAATAAACTAATCAGACGCCACTGATAATATTTACCAGTAACCGGTAAGACTCCCACGTACTCCACTATTTTCACGTTCCTCAAATTGTCGAAAAACAGGATTTTTAAAACTGGCGAAAAGTAGCTTGATAAATAATATGATAGTGATGAAAAGTTGATTCAACTGATGAGCAATACAATTAAAAAAGTAGCTTACATTAAAAATCAAACATCTGCTATTGTTTCTGGATTATGATCTGATACAGTCAGCCGTGAATCCAATGCTGACGATGTGACGATTAGGGTCGATTAAATGGGATAGTTACTATAACTAGCTATATTATAGTTAAGTGAGTTAGTTATAGCTAGTAGAAACGTTACAGACCGACCGTGCGACAGCAGCTCAGCATACCAAGCCGAAATATAGAAAAGATTTAACTTCCAGAATTACTCCTATACTATGGAATTCCAAAGATAATAAATAATATTGCAACACAAATTTAAAATATGAAGTTTACCAACAATTATTGAATAAAATTACATCAAAACAGTTCACAGAAAATACAATAATGTCTCATCTGAAGTGTTATTACAACAGCCTCACGACATTTATTGTATACGTATAGATTTTATGAACGTGACTCATCAAAGATCGACTTGGATAAGTCAGACTTAGTGGCAATAAGTCATACTTACACTAACAGGTTCAAGCCAGCGAGCAGCTGTAACCCTAAAAGCCAACCCAGCTCCCACAACAAAGATCTGACTCCTAAATAATTTAACATTAATAATTCACATTAAACAACCCTTATTTACACTAATATAAGAATTTTCACTACGTAAATGTTGCAGAGACAACTGGGTCGGCTTATAACCTCACTTTTCAGCTAGTAAACTCACCTAGAACAAGTGAGCCCAACGGGCTGGAGAACTCGCTTGCAAATAATTAATTTTTGAAAGGGAAACTTATTTGGAAAGCTTATTGTAGGGGTAAGGTAGTAACGAAAAACGAAGATACTTATTTAGATAAAATTCACAAGACATATCACTTTAAGGTCAAGTTCATCGTTGCTCTGATACACAGATTTATTTACCTATATATCAGGGCAATGGAATATATTTAGTAGATAGATTTACCACATAAAAAAACAGCTGTTCATAATTATATCCAAATATCAGGGCAATGAAATTAGTATAGCAGCTGATATAAAGAGATTAGATATAGAGATTCTATAAAAAACCTGATCTCATTTATTATGTTTTAACAAAACCTGCAGCTGATAATAACTCAATTTTTTTTTGAAATCTATTGTGAATGCCATCATATGGTAGAATCGTAGAAGCAACTATTTTCTATATATAGTAATATATATAGTTATATTAATTAATGAATAAGGGCTGAGAACCTATATCCTTTTGATTCGCCTCAAAAAGGATGAAGGAGTCGGTTAATCTTATTGGCCAACGAACTTGACCTGTCTAAAGATACCAAGAATCTGTGTTTCAAATTTGAAGTTGATTGATAAAGGCATTCGAAAGTTATCGTGGAACATACAAACACACAACGCCTTGAGCCTCAAGAAATAGAAATAGAAATTCATTTATTGACATAAAACATTTTTACAATGCATGGTCAACGTCAAAAACAATTTGATAGTCACAAAATATATAATAAATCACAGAAAATAGAAGTATGTATAAGTTATGTCAAAATGTATCTTCTTATATAATTTTCAAAGTTGATTTCATAATAATCGGCAACTCTGTATAGACATTCTTCCTGTAAAATATTTTTTACAATGTTCTTAAAAGCTATACCATGAAGCCCTCTTACAACTATATTGGTAAAGAATTGTACAATTTTATTCCTGTGTAAAGCCAACTTTTTTGAGATCTTGCAAATTGTAGATATTCAGTTCTCAGGTCATTCCTGTGCCTAGTATTGTAATTATGAACTTCATTATTTGTCAATAACTCTCCTTTATTTTGATGGACATGAAGCAGCAAGCTCAGTATATATATGGAAGGCAATGTCAACAGTTTCAGGTTTCTAAATAAAGGCGTACAATGAGCTCTTTGGGGTGCATTCATGATAATTCTCACAGCCCTTTTTTGAAGTCTAAAAGTTTCAATAGACCTTGAGCAACTGCCCCATACAGTAATACCATAGGACAACAATGAAAATATATGTGCATAGTACACATTTAATAAAACATCTACATTCACTGCTCCATGTAATCTTCTTAATAAATAAAGGCCTTTTGACAATTTTTTATTTAAATACTCTACATGTGAATTCCAATTGAGTCCAGTGTCAATAAATATTCCTAGAAATTTGAGTGATTCAGTAGTAACAGGTAACCTATTATTATAACTAAAACTAATATCACAGATTTTTTCTACATTAAGGGTGAGGTTATTAGCAGAACATCAATCAGTCACAATATTTGTACTACTAACTAGTAGATGGTCCAGCTCTAATTTAGTTTTAGCTTTAATCTTCAATGCAAGGTCATCTGCAAAAAGGAAGCCCTCTCTCGTGGCACAGTCAATATTTGAAGGTAAGTCATTTATATAGACTATGAAAAGTAGTGGGCCAAGTATGGAGCCCTGCGGCACTCCATATAATACATCATTACCACTGGACAAAACTCCAGAATGGTAGACAAACTGAGTCCTACCACTCAAGTAAGATTGAATCACTTTAACAGATTTCATATTTCAAAGGATTTCAAGTCAAAAGGAAGAACTTGCTTTGCTCATTCAATAAGTAATGCTTAGACTAAAGTTCATATTTATGAACATAACTTAAAGATGATCCTAACTTATAAGTCAAGTCAATTGGAGACTCAAATCCGTTCTTAGCCAAGCTAAGTACAGAGCTGACTTGAAGCCGTTCTTATAGATTGTTGATTTGCATCATATTTTGATTTCTTATACCTTATACCTAATTCTTCATCCTTTACCCATACTACGGGATCGATGGCGTCAAAACATAACACAATTAATCAAAAACACAAAGGCAGTTTAGCAAGGTGGCATCTGAGACAAATCATCCTCTATGAACTCTTGAATACTGTAGTAGGCCCTGTCTCTCAAGTATCTGGTCACAACCCTCTTAAAAACGCCCAGATTCAGCCCTTTCACACTTGCAGGCAGCCTGTTGAAATAGCCCAAAGCATTTAATTTTTTAGTACAGTATCGGCTCTTAATAATAAAATAAAATCATCATATTCAATTTTTGCACCATTGCAATGTAATTCACTGTAAATTTGACTTATTGAAATTATTTCTACTCATTTTATATAAATCTAGTTCTTACCTTGATGAATTTTATTGAATGATTGTTAGTAAACTTCATATTTTAATTTTGTTCCTAGATTTCTTGTTCCATGACGAACTTGCATTGTTAATATTAACTTGTTATGTGAATTTAACGACTTGCAGTCAAATAAGGGTCTATTTGACTGCAAGTCATTAAATTCACATAACAATTTAATTTTGTGTTGCAATGCTATTTATTGTCTTTGAAATTCCTTCGTATGGGGGTAATTCTGGAAGTTACATTTTTTCTATAATTCGGCCTAGTAAGCCGTACTGCTGTAGCACGGTCGGTCTGTAACGTTTCTACTCGCTACTCGCTGAGCTAGTAACTATCCCAATGTAATCGACTCTTTGGCTTCAAACTTGCCCAGTGTCATCGACGCTTATGACGATCAGACGACAGCCGGACGAAGCGAGGTTATGTGAGCACGTTGCTTGTTTCGTGCATACGAAATTATTGTATTTTGTAAAGAAATTTTTTTTAAATGTCTTACAAGTCCGATTACCTGTAGTGATTTTAGCACAACTCAAACCTCTTTTGTAAGTAATTAATTTTTCATCTTGATAAGTATTAATAGCCTGTACAGTAATAATAAGTTAATATAAAATCAAATCATGTTTGAGTAAGAGCTAAGATGGCAGTTATCTTTTGATTTCAATTTCTTTGGTGTATTCCAAGCTTTAATGCTCTGAAAAATGCCAATATTTACAGTAAATTGTGTAAATTTGATTAGATTGTGTCATGTTTGTACCCAGCAGCTTGATATAATGATTACATTATACAAATCAAAGGTCAATAAATTATTGAAATTGATAGCAATTTGTACTGAATCATTCCACTTGAATAAAATGTTTTATAAGAGGTTCAAGGCTCCATATTATTCAGTGTTGAAACTGCAGTCACACCAGCGAAGTTTTCTTCATCTCACCCAATTCATTCGAGAACTAGATTATCTTTCATTGGGGCTCAGGTAATAATTTTAATATTTGATTCATCATTTCTTTCAATTCTTTGTTAATGGGCCAAAGTATACGGGTTTGTTGAATTAACTCTTTCAATTCCTGCTCACCTATAGTTGATTGATAAATTGAGTTCAAAATACCTTTTATCCCAGATATGCTATTGATCTCATTGAGCAAATGAGGTATTCATCCTAGGAATTAGTAAATCTATGATTTTTTCTACGTGCTTTATGGGAATGCTCAATGCTGAAAACATTTGTAGGTTACTGTTGATTAAAGTAAGAATTCTGTGAATATATATTTGCCTAATGCTTAAAACGCGGCTTTCTGAAAAATGTATACAGATGGAAAAAGTGTACGCTTGAAACCTATTACCCTTAAAATTAACTTTTGAACTTTGAAGAATGGTTCTATGACAGAAATTTGTTGCTCTTATTATCGACTCAAGCAATGAGTACTCTTTAATATTTCTGTTGGCAAAATTTTTCTCAACTGAATAAACTTATAGACTAGTTTTCTGATTTTTGATGAGCTGTGTATAATATGTTTATCCCAACGTAGTAGGTCATCTAGATATTTTATTTCATATGTGCGCTCAAATGATGTACAGTCGCAATTATGTATTCTATTAAATAATAATATCGTGTGACCTGGCTGGCTCAAGCCTGGTGTCAGAGCTGATTAAAAAAGGTGGTACTGATGGGCTTAACGTATCCTCCGAAACACGAAACTAAAAGTAAAATTGAACCATCCAACTCATGAGATAGGAAAAGCTTAAATGTTAACCAATGTTGTACTATTAGGCTACTCCAAAAGAAATTCAACTTTTAATTGGCCGCCTGCGCCTGGCAAGCCAATCGTAATGTTCAGTAACGAGCGCTTAGGGCTGAGCTTAGAAGGGTGACTGACACAAAATAATACGAATTCATCTGCTTTATTATCATTTACCTTGTGGTTCGGGCTCAACTGTAATTCCATCACCTATCATTATCATTACCCACGTACAAATCTCACTCATTTGGGTCTCATCAGCACAAGTAAGTTATCCCGTTTTATTGTAATAAGGCTTTACTCTGCTATGATAAAAAATAGCCCATTGAATAAAGGCCCCAAAACACTATGTTGGGACCATAATTAGTATACAGCTGAATGCCACACTGTCGATAGAACACTAGTCATTTTAACAGCACGAAAAACTCTTTTAATTCTAATCAGGCTTTAATTGGCCATGATAAAAGTAGTCATTTTAAGTCCAAAAATCCCTCTATCCCCCACAAATGTCAATAATCACGGGAAATGAAATATCCCTGTAACCAGTGATCGCATAGAGTTGATTCTTTCATTATCATGTTGGGTAATTAAGAGGTTACAATAATGGTTGTATTGATTTTAAGAACCTGATCATAAGATGTGCAAAAGTAAAAGGTTATGGCGTTTGAGCTTGCCTTAACGAAATACTAGTACTCACTTAAAAAATTTAGTAAACAGTAGTTTATTCACCCACTTCAAGTATGTACTTGAATAAGAATAGTAAATCTGTGTAGTTATCTGTAAATGCTGATCAAGCAAATACTGAACAAATACTGAAAACTGAAGTTTTATTCACCTACTATCCAGTATTTACTTGAAAACAGCAAGTATTTCTTCATTACTTATAAAAAAATAGCTTTTGAGGTGATTCCACCTGACACTCTTGAATTATTAGGCGCGATGGACCCATGCACGTCTGCGGAACTCAGCGTTAGAGACAGTCTTTAACGAATTTAAGGCTGTGCAATAGGGTTTTGGTCATATTTTTTTTTCAAAGTCTCTTTGACGAGATTATTAGGCTACTGAAATGTAGTCTATTGCAATAAATAAAAGAAAATTTCATCAATTATTTTCTGAGATATGAGCACTTAAAGTTAATTTTTGGGGGCAACCAATATCATGAACGGTTGTGAATAGAAAAGTGTAATTTTCAGGATCAATGTAACAAAGTATTGTTTTTGTAATAAGGTACCGGTATTTCATTTTTCAAAATTTTCATTTTTAAAAAAAACTCATTTTTTTGAAACCTTAATTACAGAAAAACTAGATTTCCGATTGAAATACAAAATATGTAATTGAAATCTCTGATATCCCTTCTAGTAATAGAGAGATTATTGTAAATCCATATTGAATCGTTGGGTAGCTAAGTTGCCCCAAAGTTTTCTTGGATTCTCTTTAGTTTTACAGAGAACTTCCTCATGCACATGTGCAAGCACGTTCACTCACACATATGCAAGGACTTGCTATGTTGCCGGTTTGAACCATATTCGATCATCACTCACTCGCCCTTATCAATGCTCCCTCGCCCTTATCAATGCTCCCTGACGCGCAACACCAGCACTCGCTCTGTCTGCCGGATGCATTTTGTTTACATTATGCGATCGAAAATAATTGCTTTGAATGACATGTCTCCAGTAGCATTCCTTTCCGTTCTCTCACTCTCTTTCACCCTCCTTCTTTTTCTCTCAAATAAAAATTTGTCAAATTGTGTTGGAAGGAAGGAAACGAATTTTTCTTTACTTCTAAGATTTTTGCGATTGTTCCATATATTGCACCTTACTCTTGTGATTACATTATGGTTTATTGGATAATTTACATGGTGAACTGGATTATATTGTAGGACTTCTATGATAGATAATATATAAAGAGGCTTCCAATGAAAACTGTAGTAGAACTGGAATTGAAAAAGTTGCTATACAAACAGAAATTTACTACAAATTATGAAAAAAATTATAAAATATATATATATATATATATATATAAATATTACAATTGAGTATATTAATATACTCAATATTATGATTGTGTTATATTATTTAACACAAAAATTAGGGAATGAATAATTATTCAATAATAAAAATGAAAATTCAATAATTAGGATAAAGCCCACATAGGTCTGAGACCTGTGAGTGGGTAATGAATTGGATGATGGTGATTGATGAGTTGGACCTACAGTTTTAGGTGTGTTCCGAACCAACGGGAAGTGATTTTTACAGCAGAGAACCAAGTCCTTTTTGCTGGCCAATCCAATCGGTCACCCTTACAAAGAGCGCCCAGGAGTTTCGTAGCTTATCTCTGATTGAACAGATACCAGCTACGGCCCTCAGCTATCACTTCGGTTTGATATACAGTGATTCAGGTTTTTCTGCATATCGACAAATTTGCCAAATTTTCAAATTGAGAACTCTTCTGAAAGTAAATTCAATGATCTAAAACTTCTTTCATCTAACGTTTATGTGTTGGTATGAGCATTTACATGATAAATGCAACGAAACATGAAGGTGACATATTTTTCACAAATGAGATAAAAATACCTGATTTTTAAAAATTGATTGTGAATGAACAATTGAACGGATATATTGATATAGCCTACATCAATCGAAGTAGAATTTTGTATTCTTCAATTTCAACTTTTTCAAACTTACTTAGAATACCTAGAATGGATTAAAAAAACTTCCAGCTTTGTACCAATTTTTGTCCATCAAAAGAGGAAACAAAATTTGAGTGGGCTCTTGTGTCAAACGAAGGAAACAATTTTTTCGTTATAGAAAGTTCTTGCGATTGTTCCATATACTGCATCTTAATCATAAAATATGAGTACATTATTAGAGAGCTTACATTGTGAATTGAATTATATTATAAGACTTCTTTGATAGATATCAAAGATACTTTCATTAAAAACTGTAATTAAAAAAGGTGCTTTACAAACAGAAATTTACTACAAATTATGAGATGAAAAATTAAAAAAATTAAAATTATTTAAATGTTACAATTAAGTTTATTATTTAACACAAAAATTAGGCAATAAATAAAAAAGCATTCAATGTTATCGTCTTTGCTAATACGCTGTGATCATCTTACAACTCATCAATCAACTTATCCTAGCATTACATACCTTTACAATTTTACTCTTAATATAAACACTTATTTTGGTTGGCTAAAAAATCATAAAAACCTAATAAAAGCATGTATACATTGAGTGTCGAAAGTTACAGAATGATAACGTCATACTTACAACACAATTAAATTTAATAGGCTAATTATAATAAATTTTCAAAATAAATCGGTTAACAAAACATTGGCTATATAGTCAGCTAATTTTAGCTGACTAATCAGCAAAAATATTTTTTCCTAGAACTGCTCGTAAAGTAGTTCTTTACGTACTGAAAACTAATTGCAAAATACCTCTTTACTGCTCCGCAAGCGGTAAAGTACTTTACGCTCGCCAGCTGTTTTTTTTACGCTTCTGTTTTGATGCCTTCTCATTGGTGGATCACAGAATCTGTGAAATTCACATAACCTCAACAATGGCGAACGCTAACCAAATCCGCGCATGGTCTGTGATGTTACAAACTACAAGCTTTTATTGTGTTGGAATCCAGAACTGCAGTTTTAGGAAAAATATTTTATGCAATTCGCGCGTGAAGCTTCTTTATCGCTCTCGCAAAATTACAGCGCTCAGCTACGCGTCGCGCAGTAAATGTTTTGGATCGAGCGATAAAGTCGCGCTTCACGCTCTTAATACATAAATAAATATTAATGTTGCATTGTCCACATCAAATGTTGGGGTTTTTCAAGCAAGGAATAGTAACCCCCCCCCCCACAATCGAATAGTGGGTCCAGGGGCCCGGGGAAATTATTATATTTCCACATGGAATGCTTCAAATTATACTACTTCTAATTTTGACCCTACCTTCCCTCTTTGTTTTACAATGTTTGATCTATGTGAAAAATAATTTGGAAAACTTCACTATACAGGGGGTGATACATACTCACATCACAAGAAATAACTTGATTACTCACCGTTACAATTATTCAAACATACAAAAGACTTTTCTTTTTATAAGTGTAAAACTGTTCAATGCCATTCCAGAGAGCTTCAAAAATATCCAATTTTTAAGCATAGACTGAAACTTATTTTATGAATAATCCATTATTATATAGGTTTGAGGATTTTTATGAAAGGGCCAAGACTTTGTAGACAATTTATGGACAGCTTTAAATGACACACTGCAATAGATAGGTAGGCTAATTTTGAATGTGATTTTGTGTTTTTATATGTTTTAACGTTCTAGCAATGTTGTATGAGAAAATTCATTTTGATGTGAAATATGACAATTTGTAATTTTAATATGCTTCTGACGACCTCAGGAGTTGCTGCAACAAAGGCTTATTATTATTATATATATATATATTGGTATTTCCAAGATTTTTTCAGCACTGAATTGGCTTTGAAAATTCCAAAAATATTGTGGAAATATTTTATATGTTTTGAATATGAGGTAATAAAGTGTTGTCTGTAAAAAAGCCTTCTCCAAATTATAATAGTCAATTTTATTTTACTGTATATTAGTTATTTTCCAAATTTAATCAATTTTGATATTCAATCAAGATATTTTCCTCGGGTGCCAACTATTTTTTATAATCATGAAATCATTAGGTGTTTGTTCAAAAAATTGAGACATAAGTGAAAGACATACAAAAATTGAAAGATATACGTGATTCTTTGGAAATAAATTTATAGTATAATTGCAAAAGAATAACTAAAATTATTTCAACTTCAGAAGATAATTAAGGAAATTAGAAAGGATATGATTGAATTAGGAGTAACCCTGGGTGAATAGAAAAATAAAAAACAAAGTATTGAAAGACATGACCCAACTAATGCTTTGCCTTGCCATTATTAACACAACAAAAAACTCCTTACATTAATCAATTATTAGTTTTATTATTGTAGAATTCTGTACAATATTAGGTTAAAAATGAAACACGGCACAAAACAATGTACCTAACTACTCATGCCACCCTAAGTGAACAGAGGGCTCAAACTGTCCAGGCTCTCTAGCCGTCAGACATATCGGATTATTTTTGTGAATGAAAGCTCAGGTATTAGAATATCTGTGGCTCAGGCTTGTAAACTATACATTTGCTTTACTAGAGTAGTAGAACGACACTGCCTCCCTCCCAAGAAGGCCTAGTCAGACCAGGCGAAGAGGGGAGCAGACGGGAGCTGAGAAATCTGGCAACGTTCCAGGGCTATGGAAAGCTAGTTACGTACTAATCCACCAGAGTGATTCAAAACCGGACCAAACTCGATTGACTCGATTGTAGACTCGTTTGTTTGTTGCCTTGAGTCGGGACTTGAGACTTGGTCAGAGTCACGGTGGCTGGCGCACAGCCTTAACAATAGACATCTTTTGATTAAAATTCTTTGTCAATCTTAATTAAATCCAATTATTTATTAATATTCAGAGGGTAATCATGCCATTTTTTGAAATTTTCTTCAATCATCATAAAATATTCATGAAATCTTCATTCATGAAGAATTTTCTTCTGGTTTCTTTTTCAATTTATTTACTTCTAATTGGTTGACTTTCTCTTTCATCATGTATACTTGCATTTGATCGCGCATTTTAATTAGATACTTGTTATCCTCATCAATCTCGTAGAATGTGGCACTATCAAGCTTCAAGTTCTGGAAAAGTAAAATAAGAATTTAACATGTGAATGATAGAAAATTAAAGGCTCTTTCATATTTCGTGAATCAGTTTGTCTTCGGCCCTTTCATTTCGGTGAAACACTGTTTCTGTCCTCGAAATTAGAATTCTTTTTCCATTATTTATGAAGTTATGTACCGTATTTAAAATCAGTGGAATTCTTCTTTCCAATAATAAATAGCTCAATTTTCTATTGAGCTTGAAAATCTGTCAGATCTAGGGATTTATAGAATCCTTTTTATATAGATTGTGGATTTGCTTTTGTTTTTCAATTCCATACTACCAAATAGTTAGGAATACTTCCCTCATTATGTTGTTATTTACTTCTCATTAATCTTTATTTTCATTCTCAAGTTCACATTTATTTATATTTCTTTCATCACGTCCCATCTTTCATTAATGTGATTTTGCCATGTGCAATATGTATGTGTATACTTTTTAAATAAATTTAACATATTCTTCCCTGTAGAGACGTGAGAAGTGAACTGAATTTACATATTCTTAACGAATAGATTACTCCATTGGTTACTTTATTAATTACTTTGTGTAGTTACATCATAAATATCTACGTTTTCAACTAAGATAACTAACCCTAGTTACATTACTAAATACTAAGTTTTCTATGACCCTGTCGGACTTGTCGTACTGACCTTGTCAGAAGTTGAACTGGGTTGGCAGTGAGTCCCAGCTTACCGGTACTTATTTACTGTGAATAGAGCTTATTTGCTTAGTGTGGGTATAGCTACATTTCTGTACGTTATACTGAAATTTCAATTAAAATTTATTTCCACACCATAATGCAACAGAATATAATATATGTGTAAGAATATGCACATAAAATAATAAGAACTCTTCGAAATTCAGTATCTTAATAACTAGAATATGTGAGGTACTTAACAATGACAAAAATATTCATGAAATGTGGCACAAGAGGTGGAAAAACCACTGGCATAAGTGAAAACACTTGTTCGCCAGTAGGAGTAGCATTAGAGTACGGTAGTTCTCCGTTACAATCATCCATTTCAATTTAAAACAAAAATGATTTCAATTCATATTCTGATTTCTCCACGTCATTTAAAGTTGAGATTTTTTAATAAATTCTTGTTGGAGTCGACAAAATCTATCCTATTGAAATGTTGGATGATGCCACATAAATTCTATGATGAACAAAACTACGATAACGCTAATTATATTTTAATCTGACCACTCTATGCCACCACGTTTATGAAAGTAAGATGCTATATAGAGCAAGCTTATAATTAGCGTTATCGTTAATTCTTTTTTAAAAGACAACTTTTGGTTTACAATTGCCTACCTTCACAATGGCCCACTTCTTGTAGCGATCAATAGTGACCGGAAACGAGGCAAACACTCCCTTGCTAATTCCATAGCTGCCATCCGATTCAACAATCATACTGACTGGATTCGGTGTACCTTTCCACCAGTTCCTCAAGTGACAGCAAATTGCATTACCAATAAAATAATCTTGCGAGTCACTGTATTCCATGTTCAGATCCTGAAATTCCAATAAAATTCAATCGAATTAGTGACGGTCATGAAACTTGATCACCAAGGTCTATTTTTTCTTCTTTTTTTAAGCCCTCATAGGTCTGAGACCTATGCGTGGGTAATGAATTGGATGATGGTGATTGATGAGTTGGACCTACAGTTTTAGGTGGGTTCCGAACCACTGGGAAGTGATTTTACAGCAGAGAACAGAGTCTTTTTTGCTGGCCAATTCAATCGGTCACCGTTACAAAGATGACCAGGAGTTTTGTAGCTTATCTCTGATTGAACAGGTACAGACCGTTTCAAAGTGCATGGCGTCTCGCTGGTGGCAGGGGAGGCAGTGCGAGAGAGACAGAAAGTCTTTCCCACCACGCTTCCCCTCCAACCGTCAAGTACAGTCGCGTCAAATACACTCTATGCTGAACGTTTTAGCGTTAGCGGACTTAGGGAATATTTGAACTTGACTGTACTGCGAGGCAGCAGGTACAGTAGTGGGAGAAAGCGCTCAGCGCGCATGCTCCATCGAGACGCCAAGCACCGTGAAACTGTCTGTACCTGCTACGGCACTCGGCTATCACTCCCCATATTTTGATGCCATACCGATTAGTGATGGGCGACTCATTCCTTTCTGCAAGTCGACTTGTGAGTCGGTCTCAAGAGAGCAAGTCGACCGAAGCTAAAGTCGAGTTGAAGAGGTGCAAGTCGACTCAAACACGACTCAAGTCGGGTTGAGTTGCAATTTCAACGGTTTTGTTTTTTCTCTTGGCTCTACTTTTGTCGACACTGTCAACCGTGTCAACATATCAGTCGTGGGTCGTTCATGCTTTTGAACTACTGTAGTTGAAGATAGAAAAAGAATGAGGATTCTTTAGTATATTCACCAAGACGGGAGTGATATAAATTAACAATTCATTAATTAGGACAAAGATCAATAGCATATTTATAGGGCCAACAATTTACAATAGAATTCCACTGGAAATGAAAGAAGAAGGCAATATTAGCAGACTTAAAAAAAATAGGGATTGGTTTTATAATATTGGAGTCTACCGTACCATAGATAGGTTCTCATAGTGAATAGGATGTGAATAGAAATACGATTTTGCATACTTTAGGTAGTTTTAGGTACCGTAAATAGTTTTTTGTTATTGTTGTATTAGTTATAAAGGCTAGTTAAGAATAGTATTAGCTTGATCTATCTTATATTGATGATCACTAGGACACATAGTTTAAAAGTGAGTTTTATTTTTTAAATTTAGCAATCAAATGACTGGGTTCTCTATATAATATATTTGTAATATTTGAGCTTATATCAATAAACTCGTCGTCTGGATGTGCTTTCCATCATGCAGAAAAATAATAATTATTATTAATCATTAATATATAAATATGTAGGCAGTAGAGAATATCGAACTGAGAAATGCTTTTCTAAAACAAAAAATCACAACCGAAATTGCACTCGCAAGTCGCAAGTCATACTCTTATGAAGTCGTTAACACATCTCGACTTACTATTCTAAAGGAATGTCTCATGTCTTGAGTCGACTCAAACTAGACGACACGACTTTATATTAGATGACACTGAACCGAACAACTCAACCATTCAATGATACAACTCAAGTCGCAAAGTGCATAGTGAGAAAAACGAAAGTCGTGTCGGTATCATGCATGGCAAGTCGATTGAGTCGACTCAGTGTGCAAGTCGACACAAAGTCGACTTTTGAGTCGAAGTCGCCCATTTCTAATACCGATGCAAACTAAAGATGTACCGGTAATCGAATGTAGTTTGAAATTGATTTGTAACCCATCCATATTAGCGATAGCTTTCAGAAATTTAAATTTGATTATAAATACTTTTACTCATATATTAATATAAAGTCGAATCTTATTTTTGGTGGCAGGGGTAAGGCACAGATATGCACTCCATTTTGTCACAACCCTATTTATTATGAAAAGCACCAGAGAATTTCGGCATCCACGCCATTCCCAATCAACTTCGTTGAACTTCCTTTGATTGTGATTGAGAAAGGTGTAACTCACACAAACGGTGATTAATTAAGATTGGCGTGACTACCGAAACTATAGTAATTTATGTCATAATTTGTTTTGAGGATGAAGCCCACATAGGTCTGAGACCTGTGCGTGGGTAATGAGTTGGATGATGTTGGACCTACAGTTTTAGGTGGGTTCCGAACCAATATTTTTCATAATAAATGTGGTTTTTAGTGCCTATTATTTAGGTTTGGGTGTACAGAGGCTATGATACAGATACAATAGTTGTAAAATGTGATGATTTGTGGTGCTAAACCAAGAGATCATTGTAGGCCTTTGTTAAGTTAATTTGCTCAGTGTATCCTCTTTATATGTTTAAGCTGCCTAGTGTATGTAAAAAGGCATTTGAATGACTTCCCCTCAGATGAAAACAGGCATAATTGTGAAGGGAGCAGTTTTGGACTTGAGTCTGTTGCAACTTCACATTCGTTGTAAATTTGTCACAATAAATAAATAAATAATTAAGCTACAAGATCGGCTGATGACTTGTATATTCAATTCAATAAATACTCAAGGACTCTAAAAAGTTTTGAAGAGATGACACAAGAATGTTACAATGCCTTAACAAAGGTTACTGTAGGTTCACCAATAAAACAATTCGAAGAAAGACTGAAGGAATATTTGGTAGCTAATACTATTTGTAAGTCAGACTATTTCCTAGACTTGAACTTAAATTTAAAAATGCATGATCTGTGATCGGTAATACTATTGAAAACTATTTTCGTTATATACTTGACCATGCCAATGCAAAAATGGGCAAGAAAAAATCCTTATTCTTATCAATTGTTTCATTTGATAGCCTAGTTTTGGTAGACTGATAAGGATCTAACAGCAAACCTTCCACACACTTAAAAAAATATTTTCCCCTATCTATTGTACATTATTTGTTTATTACCTTGTTAGTAGCCACTCGTGACCACGTCATGTTTTCAACGCCTTCTGAGATTGGTTTTTTCTTGAGCGTATAATCTTTCACCACTGAATATATACAGACCTTTTTCCCACCATACGTCTTTGTCTTAGGAGCTTCTGGAACAGTTGATGTTTGACGTTTTTCCAATAGTTTGCTGTTGATTATATCGGGCCTATGCATCCCAAAAACATGTATGCCGTGAATGTATCTGAATTGTGGCTAGAAATGCAGTCAAAGCAATTGAATTGTTTGATTTTTTACTATAATTGATACAAGATCATTGCTAAATCTTTCATTAATTTTGTCAATCAACTAACAGGTTAACCTAACACTTAGGTTAACCTAACCCTTTCTACAGGTTCTTTTATTAAGCTCACAACCCTTTGTTCTTCCTTCTTATTGTTAGGATTGCGCCCTCATTAAAACACTCCGTGTCATCCATGTAAGTCACGCAGTAGTCATTCATTTATTCACTACAAAAACAAAATCAAGCAAAAAATATAGAACAGGCTGTTGCCCATAACCCCTTTCTTCGCAAATTTTTGCCTGTAATATCCAAATTTTAGGTTATGCCAAGTTTAACTAGAAATCTCACTTGGAATAATACAATTACAGATTTTTCCAATACAAGAATATTAATTTAGAGGTTCACTTTGAAAAATATAAACAGCTCAATAGTCCAAAGAAAGAAGATATAATTTTGATTTTTTTTGTTGAGATTTTAGAGCCGAAAATATAGAATGCAGTTGAAGGAAAAACACATTTATTCCTCTATAAAAACTGACCGTACTTCTTGAAAGTGGTTGATTGCACTCACTTTTTTGAGGATGAAGCCACATAGGTCTGAGACCTGTGCGTGGTTAATGAGTTGGATGATGATGATTGATGAGTTGGACCTACAGTTTTAGGTGGGTTCCAAACTACCGGAAGAAGAAACCACTTAGAAGCTTTGTCAGCAATTGGAGTTCAAAAACGGTTCAATAAGTCTTTCGCCATGAAAGCATGGAGAATATGGAAAAATACACTTTCTCCTGCTACCACACAAATCTCATGATTTGGATTTATCAATAAGGCTGGTGCCACACCGAGCAAGGAACTAGAGAAAATACTGTTTCACAGCAATGAAATTACAGACAATAGTTATCTACAATGTTTGTATATTTGTGTGAAACGTATTTGTCTGTTCTCCTTGATCGGAGTGGTATCATTCTAAAAGTGCTTGCACAGTAAAGCATCCAATACTCTATGATCATCACCATCGCTAAATCAAACAAATGCCGGGGAATTATGGTATTCATGCTGTATTCATGATGCTCTGAGTCACCATTCCGTAGCATGTGGTATATACGGCGATGGTTATTATAATAATAATCATCGAGTATTGGATACTCCTCTGTGCTAGCATCCTAAAACTATCATATTCCAATCATATCGGTAAAAAAATTATATAGACTAGAAAGATTACTCCTTGTTTATTGTTTGACTTGGAATATTGTAGAACAATTACTAGTATTTGCTTTGTTCCTTAAAATTTTTATTACAAGAAATAGATCTAGCTATAAATGCTGTCATATTTTTTAACATTGTCTCGATTGAAAGGAAATAATATATCTATTATTCAAGGAGCTTCCATTTCCGTTTAATCCTGGTAACTAAGTCTTCGCCTAAGCTTGTAGGTACCAGAGTGGTGTAATAATGATATTCTATATGCGTTCATGGGAGCCGCTACACTTACCGATGCAACGAAAACTGAGGCAACTGATTGGTCTATTCAAATTCAAAGTAGTTCACTAACCAATCAAACGCCTAGTTTCCGATGCACGGTGCACCGGTAAGCTATACGTCTCCTATGAACGCACACAATCTCTCTTGTGTTTTCCTCAAATAAAAAGCCTTAATATTGTAACTAATGTTTTTACTGTTTTAAAGTTATTTTCTCATAATAATTAATTCCCTAAATTATTTAGTTATATTTCGAAATGATCACGCTATGGTATTTGTTATTTTATGCTACACAATACAGGCTCGGGCTCAAGAACATATTTGCATTTATTTGTAAAATAAAATATCTTGTGTAAAGGAATGGATACATACCTTCAAAGTATCATAAATAGCATTGTAAGCTCTTATTGCCACATGCTGTGATAGTCCAGTAATGTTTTCTTTTGGAAGGGATTTTGCAATATCAGCAAATATCATTGCATAAATTGGGGATAAATCGCCTACAATAACAATTCTTGCATCTTTTGAATAATCGTTAATTTTTTGAGCCTGAAATGTTTCAAAATATGTATGAATTAGTGATATAAAAAGTTAAAGTACTACATTTAAAGTCTCTTATTCAATTTTCTTTTACTAACCAAATTTTTGTAAAGATGGAAATTGAAGTTCAGTGATGTTGTACTGCTCCATCTGGAATGTTCAGGTGTTAATAGTATTGCAACATCGACATCCTTGAAAGCTTTTTCTGGATCGTCCGTTGGAATTACATCTGAAAAATGTATTATGTGTTTTCACTAAATTATATTATTTATGAAAGTAAATTTTTAATAAAATTGTATTGGTTGTATTACTCACTAAAACAATGCTTAAAGTTTACGTAAACATAGATCCGGAAATGCTTCGCTACAGAGTTAAAGATCGCGTAAGCTAGCAACTAGTCCCATCAATTTACTCAATCAGAATTTTGTAGTGCCTAAATTTTACTTGAACAGGTTCTGTGTAAAATAAGTTGAAAATCGGATATAACAAGTAAGTAATAGGTTACTACAGTAATGTTTAAAATATTCAACAAAATGTGCAAAAATGGTCCAAAAAACACTAGGTTTTTAGTGGATAAACTAGGTTAATTGCGCAATTAACATGCAGTTTTTTCTGACAGAACTTGAATAGAATTTAATTCTAAACAAAAAATGGCAGTATAATCCAACAGCTAAAAAACACCCAGATTTCATTAAACTGGCTTTTACTGAATCAAAACACACTAATTTCACACAGCTTGCTATTACTATGTGGTTTGATTTCTTAAAATCCTAATTTTATGAGGTCTAGGAGTGTTTTCAGCTATTAGATTACAGTATTTGAATTTTTTGTTAAATTTAAAAAAAATTAAATTCTCTAAAAGTTTTCTTAGAAAAAATACATGTTGATTACGCAATTAACCAAGTACATTCACCTCAAACTTGAATAAACGTGTTTTTTGGTAATTTTTGCATATTTTGTTGAATATTTAAGAAATTTCCTTGTTATATTAAATTTTTCAGCTTATTTTACATAGAATCTGGCCAAATTACAAGTAAAACGAAGGCACTACAAATTTCTGAATGAGTAAATTGATGGGGCTGGTTGCTAACGTCTACCATCTCTAACTCTGTAACAAAGCATTTCATAATAAAGCAAAAATATTAACATTTTCAGTACAACATGATATGTTAATATTGTGTTCTAGACAGCTTAAAAACCCATTTACAGCCTTGCTATGTTTGAAAAATTTCCGGGGGAATTTGATGTATTCCATACCCCTCAGACCCCCGTTTCTTCGCCCCCCCCCCCCCCCATTTTTCATTGCCAAGCACCGCCGCTGACTATTCGAAACACTGTTTACTACACCATCAGTACCTGGTATTAGTTATCACAAACTGTTGATTCTATGTCATCACATTCAATTGTTTTATTATAATAATTATAATGTAATATAATATAAAATATATTCTTGTTAGTATTAATAATAATAAGAATATTTTGAATTATATTTTGATCCTGGTTCAATCATTTTCATCTTTGTCCATAGGAGTGGGATTGATTGGTAGATGATGCATTCCAGGATATAGAACTGTAAACTAAGCACTCGATAAAAGCAAATTACGCTGCTAACCTCGTAACCACGGCGTTCTTCAGTCAATTAGCTTGTTGTAGAGTAAGTTGAAATAGAATTTAATTTGTTTAGTTATTTATGTTCTTCATATATTCCTGTTTAAATTAATATATATTTTTATAGACCAAATTGCGACATATTTTACAACTTTCATCACGCAAGTTTTATTGGGATCACATGGCATTTTCCCCTCATCAAACTTAATTATTTTTCTATCAAAATGACCAATTATTCTTATGAAAATATTCATAATTTTAAGGGTAGAGTGGAAAAGGGGAGTCTCAATTCCAACCTTAATAAATATTACCAATAGAACTTACAATGTTGTTTTAGGTGAAAATTGAAGCTTCCAATACTCGATGATAATCACCATTGCAAAATAAAACACATGCTATGGAATGTTGTATGACAGATTGCAGCAGCGTGAATACCACCATCTAAAAGCATGTATTTGATTTTGCGATGGTGATTATAATCAAGTTTAGAATAAAGTAGACGGACGTTTTTATTTGCTTGACATGGCGAAGTTTGGACCAACAAATCCAAGGTTACTGTACTACATTCTATTGTGTATTATACTATATTTCAAATATTATGCAATATTTTTTCTTTCTGTCAACCTTGCAACAATTTCACTCTCCCACTTAGATCGAGAAAAATAACACACAAATAATAATAATACTAATAAATAATACCATGCAATAAAGAGATGAAGTATTGGATGTTCCACTACTTGAGAATTATTAAAAGTAATAAATAATCCAAAAAGCAGCTATACTCAGCTGTAATAGTTCACAAGTATTTCCTCAGCAAGAACAAATAAATAAGTCTACCTTTAATATAACTGTCTACCAGACTACTACTAATTTAGATTGCGCATCACATTATATGTGTGAATCAGCTAAATACCATCTTGTGTATCTTTTCTCGGGAATTTATTCATTGCACATTATTGATATTTGCTAGAATATTATCATAGACGAATCATCATTATTCATCTCGATTTATCATCAATCTTGATTTATTTATTTCATTTATCTTGATTTATCCCTATTATATGATATTATTGAAAAAATATCAGGTGATTACAAAAGAATCTCCCAGCTTTGAAGGGCTTTAATTACAAAACACAGATACTCAAAAGATTCTTTGACCATTCACATGCAAATAGAAATTCTTATAAATAATTAGACATTTCCAAAAATGCTGAATGTGGCCCCAAACAGAATCCCAAACGATATTCATGCAGTATTCGAATTTTCTCACCCTCATAGCAGCATGTTTGGTGTTTATTTTGTTTTGTAGATTACGTCTTGGAGACTCCAGTTTAGGATAAGACAAGTCAGATCAACAATTATACTAACTTATACACTAGTTACCATAATTACTATATCAATTAGTTCAGTGATGCTTAATTTTGATATGAAAGGAACTCTTGTACACTATAAAAACCTTAATATTTTTTCAATTGTTTTTTAAATATTTCTATATTTTCAAGACTCTTTAAAAACTGCGGTAGCTTGTTGTAGAGTTTCCTAACAATATAACCAGGTTTTTGTTTGAATAAGCTACTATTGTGACTCACCAAGTGATAATCGTGTACGGTACGTCAAGATTTAGGTTAATGTCACTCTTTTTTACATATAAAGTAGCTTCATACTCATATAAGCAGGGTACAGTTAGGAGACTTAGGGCCAT
The DNA here is from genome assembly GCA_948455865.1 of Conomelus anceps. NCBI lineage: Eukaryota > Metazoa > Arthropoda > Insecta > Hemiptera > Delphacidae > Conomelus > Conomelus anceps. The sequence goes on along the minus strand of OX418225.1, from coordinate 32,674,332 downwards.
ATTTATGAACGTTTCTTATCAAAGCACGACTTGGATAAGCCATACTTAGCGGCAATAAGACTTACACTTACAGGTTCATGATGCTTTCAGTAACATCGATGCTTCCAGCAGCACCGACAGCGTATAACCTTAGCTTCCGATAGCTGCAGTTATTTGTTAATTAGACATGCTCATGAATTGGTTGTTCCCTAGATAAAGAAGCAGAAGAGGAACACATTACCCCTCCCACCATTGACACCTGTTTTAGAACTATTGGACGATAAAAAAAATTGATAAATCAGGTACACTTTCGATAGATTGATCTAAAAAACCGGCTTTGAGACTCTTTTTCACTGCCTCCAAGACTTCAAGAAGCATCGATTTAAAGCCCGTTGATTCTTCCCTATAGCCGTACATAGCAGATGAACTGTTTATTCTACTGCTGCCAGTAAACACTGATGAACTTGAAGAGATGATACCTGCAGCCAACAAAACTGTAGCACCAGACATGTTACTATGAATGTGGGAAGAATTGAAGACTGCATAAAAATCATTTGGGCTTCTGGTTGCGGTCACATCAAGAGCTTATGTTAATTTTTGTTCATTTATAAAAATTTTGAATTTCCTTTCTTAAATGAATGGTTAAAATGTCTGCTAAGTATACAAGCTCTTTCAATTAGAGCCCATCAAAATTGGGACATTCTTTTGTAATCACTCTGTATTTCTGTTGTACCTTTGAGAAGTGTGAAACCAGCAGTTACAATATGTGAGGCCAGTGCAATAACAATATCTTGATGAATGCCTTTGAAATCGAACAGAACAAGCTCTATGGGCTGGTCGGTACCGAAAGCTCTACCTTTTAGCAAATTGTATACTGCCGATTCGGCCGGCCTACATGAAGCACATGATATAACTACTCTCAGTGCTTTTCTTTCGTTTTCTTCTTGTTCAACCTGTTAACATATTGATATTTTTTGAAATTTGGCTTTCATAAATAGCTATTAATTCTTTATTTTCAATCGAACATCACTTCAGTAGAAGTAAAAGTATTGTAGAACTATAGTTATTGAAAAAGTATAATATAATATTGAATAATATTGTAGAATAATTATAATGAACCAAATATCTCATCGAACATAGTCATGTTCGTGTTAGTCAAACCAACAGTATTGTAATTTTCAGCCAGGCGGATCTGGACGAATTATGTGTGGAGGGATTAGATTAGATGACTGCCTTTATTTTAACCTGGAGGGCGGAGTTAGGGCGCAGCCGGCCCTCTCTTACACTCAACCTCCATTCCAACGATAATTTAAATTTATCACAAAATACCATAATATAAGAATTTACGAAAAAAATGAATATAAAACAAGGAGATTGAACTTGAAGTGATAGATATGCTAGTAAAGAAGGAGAGGAAAACCAAAAAGAGATGAAAATAAGGGTCAAGATAGTGGATGTAAAATTATTCAACTCCTCAACCGTTCATAAAGTTCTATCACAATTTAATATTTGAATGCTGACTAATAGGCCTATTGTCAGGACATTTCTCAATGCATTGAAACCGAAGTCAGTTTCGAAGTGCTTATATAGAGCATATCTTGTAAGTTGAAGTTATTGCAGAAATATGAAATATTTCATAATTTGAAAATAAATTTCTTGGATTAAGGCTATTGTTATTAACTGTAACTTACTGCAAGCCATATACTCACAGTGTGGGGGTAGCCTCCATATTCTTCTCTCTGCATATAACATTTCAGTACTGAAAGCATTTTGGCGATTTCTCAAATGAACTGAATATGAAGTAAATAAATACTGTAAAGTATGAATTGAAACTGTCTTATATATTGAGAGAAAAACTTGAACAATAAGAAATTGGTCAAATAACCTGTTCAAGCAAGTAACTTTTCTCTCCCACATAAGTGAAGTAATTTAATAACTCCCTTTTTCTAAGTTTGATTATTTGGTATGAAAACTAGCTCCATCAAACATATGTTTGTATTTACTGGCGCAATAGTTTATTACTTGTTTATTCGAGTTTTTAATGATCAACTGTAATAATTTAAAATATAACTGCCACTGTGACATAAAATTATCACTAAAAACACTTTACAAATGTATCATGTCAAGCAATAACTAAACGGAATGTTGTGAGAAAATCCGTTTAATTTTTTATTACAAAAGTAAAAACAAACTTGATAATAATCCAAGGGCCTTAGAATAGGTGGATGGTGTTTTCTTAATATTAGACTTTGAACGTTTAGTTGAAAAAAAATATAGTTAATTCAAAATACTCCAGTCTCTACTTATGAAGCTCATTCTTTCCTGTAATACTTTTACAACCAAATGAAAGAAATACTGTATATTGTTATTTGATAATTCGATACAATCGCTGAAGTGGAACAATACAACTTTATATGCTTTGTTGAAATGTAATGCCCCAGACTCCAGAAATATTGAATCACATCTTGGTATTAATGTTAATGGCATTGATATTCAACTCGTTTCACAACTCTTTCAACTAAATGAACTTGTTACAAAATTCAACCCGTTCAATAAATTATGGTTATGCTTGAACAATTCTGCTCTGTCGGTTGTTGATTGATGCTAGACTTCGTCAGCGGCATAGACCATAGTTGATGGGCTGACAATGACGAATTTTCTCATGGCTAAGTATAGCAGTCCGCCAAATAGCAAAAAACTCGAACAAATCAAGGTCACTGATAGCCAGGCTGGTAGAAATGGATCCTCTGCAAATAAAAAAGTATTATTTTTAAATCTATGTTGCTAAAATATTGATTTATGTTCTTATACATAGCATGGCAACATACATAATACCACATATATCTCAGTTAAAAGCATTAGAGTAAATTGATAGGATATCTGTAATCTCCGCCATGAGAGGAATATGATATATTTCTCCTGAAACATCCTTTTGAACAAGTCCTTGCGAAGAGCTGGATTATTCAAAGTAATATTAATAAACAATTGTATATTATCAGTTATACAATAATTTTATATTTGTATACAATTATTAATAATTATAATTAGTCACAGTGGCAGTTATATTTTAAATTATTGATAATTATTATTTAAAATATTAATAATTATAATTACAATTATTAATAATTGCATATTTAACAGTTTGTTAAATTGTCAGTTACTTCAAACTTACTTGTAATATTAATCTCATTTTCACCTTTCTCCAATCTATACATAGATTTTTCTATCATCTGCAATTACCTAAAAAAATACTTTTCAATAAAAATTCAAAAGATTTTTTCACTTGTAACCCTTATGGAAAAAGTAATTATTTGCATGATGAGTTCCTGAATGCTGACTTTGATTTGATGTCCTTGTATTTTATTACTTAATTATTTCAACTTTGTATCTTTAATTTTTATTTTGTTTCATTCAATTTATCACTATCATTTATTTTTCTGTTGATGTTTTAGTTCCGGATTTCTTTTTCACTCAATATTTAAACATAAATAACTTTTGAAAATACTTTACTGGTGAATGTGAACATTATTTGTGTGATGTCATTTCGCATTGATGTGCTGCTAGCGAGTTATACAGAGTGAAAGATTTCGCCCAGAATACAGTACCCTCGGTAAAAGAAAGTCATACTGAAATTCTGGGAAGGTAAATTGAGGACCAAATACAGTTATTTCTTATGGGGTTTGATCTAAAAAAAAAACGAATAAAATAGGTCCCAGAACTCTATCTTCAGTAGTTCTTATGATGTAGTTTTTAGAAAATTCTGTGCCTAAAAACACGTTTTTCAGCTATGAAGTACAATAACTTTGTTAAATGAATAATAAATGCATAAAATTTGAATACAAAACTTGTAAAGAATTTAATTCTAAAAAATCTTATGCGAATAAGTCCAACAAAAAACTAATACATCTTTCAAATGTTCGTCTCTAAAAAAAACTAAAAAAAAGTTTAATTGAACGGAAAACTTTTGTTTTGAAGCAACGTTCACAGAGACGTAATTACCAACTCCTGTTACTTTCATGAATGATCTAAAGAGAATCCATTTTTTTGTGGAAAGTAATTTTCAGAATCGCTCTTTGATAAATGTTTTTTGGGTCCACATTGATTATATTATTATTGATGATATTTTAATTGGCCCATTTATTTTAGAAAACTGTGTTAATGCAGAAAGCTATTTAGACTTTTTACAAAACAATTTGTTTGTTCAATTGTTAGAAGACATCCCACTTTCAAAACGCAAGACAATGTTCTTTCAGCATGATGGAGCTCCAACCCACTGTGTAAATTGTGTGATAAGAGTTCTTAAATGAGAAGTTTGATGGATTGGTCCAAGAGGGCCGTCCTGTTAGTTGGCCACCAATGTCTCCGGATCTCACCCCCGTGGACTATTTCTTGTTATCAATGTATAAGTTAATTCAAGAGACGAATTATTGATAGATCGTATTTTCATTGTTGCTGCCGTAATAAAAGAATGGGAAGATGCTGTTCGTCGGTCAACTACAGCAATTCAGGAATGAGTTTTATAGTGCATGGAATCTAATGGAGGGATTTTTGAACAACTGCGTTAAAAAGAAATTTACATTTAATATTGTGCTTCAAACCACTTTAGTGCATTTTGAATTCAACATAAGTAAACGTTGCTACATTTTATTTATTGTTATTGTCTCAATTTACATTTTGATTATTCTGACAGAAGTTCTCAGTTCAATTAACCGTTGTTTAGTTTTCATTAGAGACGAATATTTGAAAGATGTATTTGTTTGTTGTAAGGTTTATTTATATCAGATTTTTCAGAATTAAATTCTTTACAAGTTTTGTATTCACATGTTATGAATCTATTATTCATTTAACAAAGCTATTGTACTTCAAAGCTGGAATAACGTGTTTTAGGCACAGTATTTTCTGTTTTACCTCATAATATCATAAAAACTACTGAAGATAGAGTTCTGGGACCTAATTTATTAATTTTTTCAAATCAAACCCCATAAGAAATAACTGTATTTGGTCCCTAATTCACCTTCCCAGAATTTCAGTATGACTTTCTTTTACCGAGGGTACTAAATTCTGGGCGAAATCTTTCACTCTGTATAACTCGCTAACAAAGCGTTTCAGGACATATGTTTATTATGAATGTTTTTCTTATTTTTAGATCTAGAATCAGTTGCCGAAGTTTGAACCTTTCCTCCTGAAACACTCTGTATACTGTGCAGTGTACATTCTTTTGCTTTAAATTCTATTATAACAATGCAACTCCTCTTGAATTATATTTATAGCGTAAATTAATTATCCGAATAATGCTGAATTTGAATAATGATAGAACAGGCTGCGTTCTAAATGCCTCAAAGTGATATTGACAAATCATCTTCATTTTTTCATATAATTTTTCTATCTTCATTCTTTTATTAAACTTGGAATAAAAAGTGTCATTTTTACACAAATCCGAATATACAGAGTGATCATTAAGTCACGGATACCAGAATGTAATCGAGTACCAGTAGTTTGAAGTACTCTATTAAACGAAATATATTTTAATAACATTTAAATAAACATTAACAATAATTATTAGTGGTAACAACTGTAAGGTGATTATCTTGCGTAGCAATTCACTTCGTGCTTAATGATAGCAAACTGAATAGCGCCTCCCACCACCTCACTTATCCTTACCTATTCACCCCTTTTGTAGCTGTGAGGTGCGAGCAGTTGTCATTTCAAATTCGCCGTGGACAGAAGTGCACTCGGTCTGATCGTAAACCCTCAAAACTAAGTAACACCTCTAGATAATTGAACCCTCGGTTATAACCTTAGTCCTCTGGGAGTTAACCCCTCATTTTGTTCAAATATCCACCAGTTAGTATGATTAGTATAGTATACACGAATAAATTTCTGTGGTTTGGAACCCACCTAAAACTGTAGGTCCAACATGAAACTCATTGCCCACGCACAGGTCTCAGACCTATGTGGGCTTCATCCTCCAAAAAAATTTTTACATCAGACTATTGCTTAATTAAAATAGCTACCTCGTCCAGTACTGAATGCACGAATTTCGTGATTGATTTTTGCTTTTGAGAAACCTACTTGTTTGCAAAGCAGTAAACTCAACAATACTTCAGATTTGATGTAGCCAGTATCCATTTCAATAATGATTAGATTTGTTGTCGATACTATATAGATGGGATGCTATCTTGCAGAAGCCACCAAACTCAATTCAACGAAACTACTTTTTACAGAAAAGTTTATTTACATGTGCGCGACATTTTATTATTTTTACTTACTGTAGTATTCCCTTGTGATGGTTTTTCTGCCCTTTAGTATTTTCCTTCTTGCCTCTGTTGCTTGAATGAAGCTTGCCACCAGAACTGAAATACAGTGAATTGATTATTATTTGTTATATAATAAAAAAGTTTATTTTTATTCAAATATGATGAAAACTGTGGACGTTGATTATGTAGTTTCAAATAACAGTTCTCATGTAGTGGTTAAGAATGTTAAATTCCGTTAATTATAGATGCAATTGAGTTTTTAAAAACAATCTCATGGACTCCCGGCTAACTCTGGCATTTTTTCATCACTTGTCTATATAGCTCTCACGTTTTCCCATATTATCTCAGCACAAGCTGCAAGCATCCATAAAATACAGGTTATTGGTTTAATCCTCCAAAATAAATAACTAAATTAAAAAACAAATAAAATTTTTCCTGTGGGTTACATTATTTTTATTAATAAAAACTTAAAAAACACAATAAGTGGAAATTAACTCACGTTATGGCGTGACGGCCGTTTCACTCTGTTGTCAAGAGCATCGTCAGACGTCCCACAGTACACCCAGAGTGTGTTTTAAAAAGTGTTTTTTAAAGTTTTTATTACATATTAGTGGAAACAAGATGGATCTTCAACATCATTATTACTATTATTTTTGTAGGCTAAATTATGCAAAAATTATTTTTAATTACCTAATGACAAAATTTGAAAATCTAGAAAATTTAATTATTATAAATTATTAAATTATTTATTATTTAATTAAATAATAATAATTATTATTAAATAATTATGAAATTATTTAATTAATTATAAATTATTAATAAATTATTGAATCATAATTAATTGAAAACTCATGGAATTTTCATATGAATTTCCTAGTTATTTCGATGGGAGGGATAAAACTGTTAAGAATGAAAGAGATATTATTCATTTACTACTCCATTCGACAATATTATTATTAGGCTAACAGCCTTAGTAATAAATTAAATACGGATAGCTGGAAATACGATTATGCTATTTCTGATACTAAACACATATCAATGCCAAATGAAAAATCGCTTTATTCCACAATTTATAAAAATTAACATAATAGAAGAAAAGTACAGTACACACTTTTTTTATTTCTGATGATGCCCACATGAGTCCGAGACTTGTGCGTGGGTAATGAGGTGAATGAATACACATAAATGCCTGACGGTGGCAATATCATGATATCAAACATAATATCGTATGTTAGGAATCTATATATATATAATCGAAATACCACTGACTGACTCACTCATTCATCACAGTTTCTCAGAAACCACTCGACCAAAAACGATAAAATTTGGTACACGTATTCAGTAGGGGGACTAGACGTGTGCTAAGAAAGGATTTTTCAAAATTCGCAATTTTAGGGGTGTTTTTAGGGGGTTAAAGTTTTGCCTATGCAAAGCACGGGTACATGGCTAGCTAGCTTACTGGGATCTTTTAATCATATGGAAAATATTTTGAAATTTGCACTTAACAGATGTCATCAACCTGGCATAATAACATTTCATCATACCCAGTCATATGTTTCCCACATATTGCAAGGCTTCGACTGTATGGTAGCCTACATGCAAAGTGCAAAGTCTTTTGCTGTTCAAAGACAGTGTAAATAACGCTGCTAAGGGGTCTGCCATATGATTAAAAACGGTTGATTTCTATCAGCTGTTCCTTTAAGCTGTTTGGCTAGCAAGTTCAGTAGGTTAGGTCTATTAATGAATAATAATTTGTTTCAAACAAAGCTAAAAGCCAACGTTTATGAAAAGTATATGTTTGATTAAGACCCTAGATGCATACTAAGTAATGGTATCAAAATTCTCCCCAAAATCACAATCACCTATTTCTGTAAATTTATCTAATCACAATGGAAATTAGTTGGACCCCCCGGGGGTCCAGGGGGCGGAGCCCCCTTGCTAGACGGTTAAGGCGAGTGAAGCGAGTCTGCCGGCTAGTGTAAACTATATGGGCAACTGTGGCCTGTGTGAAGACAAAAAACACCACTATAGTCTGTTCAGCGAGTCTACGGAATGAAGTAAACAAACTTTGCATGTATGTGAGTGAGGAATTCCGAGAATTGTACTGGCATCGGTCGGTTGGCCTATTCACACTCATTGCCAACTACTGTTCATTCAACAGCTGATGTCGCACTTCCAGTTTGTGAAATAAATAAATAAATAATTATTATTGCATTATTTCAAGAACATATTAGATTTTAAATTCAGTTATCAAGTCCGTATTTTCATTTCAAATGTATAGGTAAAAATAATTCAATAGACAAATTTATGAATTATTCTAATAATAGTGATTACCAGTGATTGCTGAATGTTTGGATACATTACCTAAGCATTGAAAATAATAAAATAGCCATCTCATTCATATAATTCATTATTCTCCTGTATCTATCTCCTTTTACAATAAATAATAAGTATTATCCAAGTAGGTGTTTGAAAATGATTATTGAAAGTCGTTTTCAATGGGTAGGCCTGTTGCCTGTTCGATGCGTTTCGAAAACTAGGCTATCTGTGAATCGGGCTTCGTTGAGTCTCGGCTTGCACGCACGCACATGTTTGTTTACTCCACTCCGTAGTCTCGCTGAACAGACTATATATAGCTTGATGTAATAGTTCCATATTACGTTTTCACTTGGTATTTAATCATAAATAATTAATGAAATAAACTTCACTGGTGAATCCCTCAATTTCTTATTCATGAGGTAGCTATTTCGTATTGTTGGAAAGCTTCCTCAGACACGGTTGAAGGCCTGCTGAATTTGCCTGATTCAGTAACAGTAATCAGACAACAGATTTAGTAGGCATTTAGCCAAGTCCAACAATTCGAAATGGCCATCACATGAATAAGTAAGTTTTGCATTCACTAGCGAATTCAATTCCAATAATTTTTTTAATTTCACGATTATTAGATTACTAGATATTATTAACTTGAATTGATAATTAAAGCCTTCTTAAAATTTTGAATTTCTTCAAATAGAAATTGAATTAATAATGAAAGATATCAATAATTTTTATAAAAGTATGGAGCAGTATCTAGACCGTTAGACAAATACAGGGGGCAAAATTCCAGGGATAGGTCAATGAAAAGTGATTGTTATCAACAATGTTTTACTATTTGAATACATCATCAGGGCATCATAATAACCGATGTCTATTAATGTCATTGAATTATGTTTAATTTATTCTTCCAGAATAATTTTAATCCTATCAACAAGAAATTGGATTATTAATAAAAGCTTTCAAAATAACTTAAATCTGATCAACTGAAAATACGATCAGATATTGTTTATGAGAAAGCCAAACTAAATTCAGAAAAATTAATTAATTGGTATTTGTAAATGAATTAGAAAATGCATAGTTATGCATTTTTATTTAATATTCAGATGTGTTGACAGACTGTTCTACGAACTAGGTAGGACTACATGAATCATGAACTTGTCCTTGCTCACAGACCTCCGGTCCATGTTGGAACTAATTTCCTTCTACAAAAGTCTGTTAATTTATTTTTTATAGCATAATATGTTCAATCCATTTGTAAAATTTCTTAGTGTAAATGATGAAGCAACAGATTCTAATATTTCATTGTTTTATGTAAAGAGGAATAATTGATATTCGATTAATTTCATTATACAACTGTTTTGATCAAGCGTAAATAAAATTAAACTTACGGCAGATCACCAAAATGAAATGAGTAAACCTTCGTTTTGTCGACATGATGATTTTCACATATACTTTTTACACAGCTCAATGAATAATAATCTCAGCGATTGTAAAACTATTAGAAGCGCGCTGGGTGTGTTACTAACGTTATCAGCGTTTGGAGATGATTTTGAAATGTCTTATCTCTCTCCCACCTGTGACTAAGTGTGCGTAGTATTTTAAGTACTTGACACAGATGAATCAGCTCAATATTATTGCTGGGTGCCCGTTTCACAAATCTACAAGTTTTGTTAATAACGATATTGTCGATAACGAGCCCTTGTAATCACAAATTGTCAGAAACAAGCTTTTTACAAAGAGTGAAGCCTTGGTTTCCGACTATGCTGATTCGGGCAAAAGGGACAGAGTATAAGGCCAGAAAACACTGCTACTATACATAGATTTGCTTTCGAAATGTAGGTTCTATTAATGTATGATTCGATTAATAATTGATATATATAATATGTTAATATATTATCTCCCATGATACATAATTTTCTTTCAATAATAGTTTATAAGTAAATCTATAGTTTTCATCTACACGCCATTTTCAGCTGGCCGCAAATTGATGAGACATTGAGCTGATGAGCAACAACACTACTAAAGTGGAAACACGCCTAAAACTTGCCTAAAACTTGCCTACTAGTGGGGCAACTCTGTCATGGCGTATCAGTGTGATCTTGGAAACCTTCTCACAACAACAACAATGTTTCATTTGTTTGAAACCATATAGCTCTTGGTTAAAGTGTTGAAACATTTTTAAATGCCTTGTCAACTGCCCAAAACATGAAATTTCAAAATGATGAAAACTGCATAATATAATTCTTTAAACACTTAAACGTGAAGCAGATCGGGATATATACATGAATTGCACGCGTTTCCGAACATGGGCATTCACACAAACTTTCCGAACATCTTAGTAGATTGACAGATGACATGGGTCAACCTGACTACCTGAATATTTTGAAATGCGAATATTCCGTACAGAACTTGATCAGAGAGGCTTTCCATTTTATTGTTTGGATTATTATTAAATCGACCAGTGGAGGCGATAAGGCCCTGCGGGCCAGGCCTGTTCTTAACTCACATCAACAATACTAAGTAACCTGGTTTATTCATGCCATTACTTGTATCGGCTTTATAGATCTACTTGTACAGATTTTATGCCTCGTTTACTCGTTTCCACTGGCATATGCCGTTTTAAGGTTTATAAATCCGTTTTAAGGCCGTTTTAAATCTCTGCACAATAATTCTCTTAGCGCCGCTACTGCGATCTATACTCAAAAAAGGAATTTAAAATAACTATAACCTAACCGCATTATTCTTCATGTATTGTAGTGTATTCCGGCCTTGTCCTCTGTCCGTCTGTTGGAAACCAAGGCTTGAGCAGAACTTTTTTGATGAATTTAAAATATTTCATAGTAACATCAGCTGGAGTGACAAAGTTGTCAGCCAAATCATAACCTATAGTACTGGGTTTTCGATGAATTTTAGTTTAATCTATCAATATACAGTACATTCATATTATTTAAAAAACAAGAATGATTTCTTTATGATCTTGATATTTCTTAGCAAGAACTCAGTCGTTTTTCAAGTTGTAGTGAAGAATGCAGTGAAGTGTTGAGGTGTTTTTTTCAAGAATGTAGTGAAGTGTTGAGTGAATTCATGGATCACTGTACTTCTTGGATCTATTTCCATCATAAATAAATACAATACTCGAACTTTTTTAAAGTTAAAATGATGGTAATTGTGTTTTCTTCATTTTTCATGTTGATTTATAATGAATGTCTTTCTCAATTAGAAATAAGTTTATATTTCTCATGTAAAAACCAATGCATTTTCTAATGAGAATATTATGATGGAAGTTGTCTTCTTGTGCTTCTATCCTATGTATAGTAATTTTTTGAATGGAAATGCATTATATATAAAATATTTCTATTAGTATTAGGCTATAGTAAAATAATAAAAGTAGCATTTTTCAAGTAGCGTTTTCATGTTATTGATTTGTTCTTTCTTCTTTGCAGTTTCCAAATCACAAATTATTTTACCGCTGGGTGACAAGATTATTGGTACACAGGATGTCGAATGCTTGTGACGCCACTCGTTATGAATGGAGTCCCCTAGATCCCGTGGAAGAAGATCGACTACACTTTGGAAACGAGTATGCAATCATGATTCTAAATAGACCAATAAAAGTGCCTTATAGACTCATGGTCGGATTATGGAATAATGGTGAGTAAGGCGTCTGGCATACTGGCTTGGACTGAATCATATTATTTGGACTTATTTGGACCTTATTAAATAGATAGATAATTGGCTGATTTATATTGTATTAATTACGTAAATGGAATATACAGTCCCATAGATAATATGCATACTTGGGTATGCATATTGGTGTAGTATTGCATTAGTTATAATGGCTAGTTAGGAATAGTATTAGCTTGATATAAGTTTTATATTGATGATTACCCCGTCAATAATTTTATAGTAGGGAATCAAATTTCTCTAAATTTAGCAATCAAATCACTGTGTTTTCTATTTAATAATATCTTGTAATGCTTGAGCTTATATCAATAAACTCCTCTGGATGTGTTTTCCATCATCCAGAGAAATGATTAAATTATACATATATATATCTCAGCTCCATTTATTAGGATAATTTATGTGTTTGTGATAGTTATTTGTAGCAGTTTTATTGAATGGACTGGATTATTATATAGGAAGTTTTTATAAGTTATGAATTAGTCGAAATAGTATTATTAGACTACCGTTGTCGCAGTGGTAACCAATTGGCTAGAGCAGTTATCTCTGACTGACTTCTACTCCTGCGGGTTTGATTCCTGTTGAGCCTGTTATATTCTATGTGTGATAATCTCTCACCTCATTAGACACAAGTCACAGATTCATGTGGGCATCATCAGCAAACAACATGTCTCTGAAAGTGTTTCAATTCAAATATGAAATAAATTGATTTTTTATTGGTTTCAATTAGAGAAAGAAAGTATCTTAACTAGTTAATAAGTAGATCAGAGGTTATTCTAAATAAAATTTATTGCAGCTAAATTACGAATCACTGTCGACAGGGGAACGTATCGGTGGATGAGTTACTGCGAAAAATTGAAAGCGGACTGTGTGAAAGAGGACATTCTGAATCCAGACATTCTGAATCCAGACATTGTATCCGGCGATTTGGATTCGATTGATCTGGTCACTTTGGAGCATGTGAAAAGCCTAGGCTGTGAAATTTTTGAAACGCTCGATCAAAACTATACAGACTTCAGGAAAGCTATTAGTGTTCTTATTGACAAAAATATCGAGGTGAGTGTAGGTAGAGTCTGTCAACTTATTCTTGGCAGTGGTCAGACACACATTTTGTTTGCCTCTGCATTGTATACAGCAATCCAAAAAGTTGTACCAAGAACTAGTCATTCTTGATATAACGAAGTATTTATTTATAAGTTGATGATTTCCACTGGAAAAATACATAAAAAGACTAGAATTTAATCGAATTAAAACTAAAAAATTAGATTAATTAAAAAAACGGCTCTTTTGTGTATTTCTCGGTCGACCTTGACTGCATTTCAGTGAGCTTCTAATATTTTAGTTTTAATTTGATTCAATTCTAGCCTTATTACGTATTTTTCTTCTTTGTTGCTTTCTAGATGTTCACAGTTTTTAGTTATTGATTTGACTCATATTTTTGCTTGTTACTACTCCCACCAGGTGGCCTGACTTGTCAGCCAATCACAACCTTCGATGAAGGTCAGCCTCTTTCTCGCTCAGCCAATAGTATCATTCCATGTTCAGTATATATTAAGCTTCTCTGTACTTCAGTTTTAGTTTGATTGAGATTGATAACGGTATAACAACCGAAACGAGTTTCTCAATATTTTATAACAAATGAGGTTGTGACAATTTCGTCTTATTATTATTATTATGCTTTTACGGCCACAGGGGACCACTTTAAGTTCTGACATGGCAAATTCTTTCGCTTCTTCCAGATTTTGTGATTAATTTTATAAAATTACTATTTATTTTTTACATTTTGCTTTTTTCCAGTTGAATTCAGTGCTGGTAGTAGCTGAACATTCCGGGAGATTGGATCATATAATTTCAAATTTGAACGTACATTTCACTACTGAGAAATTATTGAGCAGTACAAATGTCCAAATGTACCATTTGTCTGGTGATTCCTTGACATGGCTGCTGAAACCAGGACATCATGTTATAAGAATACCGAAAAGATTACGTGATTCAAATGCTTGGTGTAGTTTGCTGCCAGTGGGATCGCCATGCCAGGTTACGTCTTCTGGTTTGAAGTATAATATGGGTGAGTAAAACCTGATTTTTGTTGATTCATACTGTTACAGGTTCTATCTCTAAAATAACGCTGGCAACACTTAAATTTGACACGCACTTTATTAATACAAATTATCCACAACTCACACTGTTTAGTTATTTCTTACACAAAATAATGTAATCGGAAGCAGATAAATCAATAATGTTCAGCTAATAAAGATTCTGCTATACTACTGTACAAAAATCAATCACTAAATGTTAAAAGGCTGATATACTACTAAATAATAACTGTTCAATAAACTGTTCTACCATTCAAGAAGAAACGTCTAAAACATAACAGTCAAATCACTACAAGCACTCACGAGTCACTGTTAAAGAAGCTTGAATAATAATCTGTCACAATATACTGCGATTACCACTCTAACAACGAAAGTTCATTATCACATTTTGTAAAGCGCCAACGGGATTGCACTGTCCTTATTAACGGAAACTGTCACAGTACACTGTCATTAACATTTTAATGACATTTAGATAAACTGCAAGGCAAAGAGAGTGTGGGGGAAAAAATTAAACAATTAGCGCGTAGACCGGAAGACTTGTTGACACAAGCAGATAACACCGAAAATCACTGTTCATTCTTCCACAACACTAGGAAAGAAAGTAATCGCTTATAAAATGTTTATCATATATTATAGGAAAGAAGGTAATCTTAGTAATCGCCTATAAAATGAAGCATATAAAACACTTTAAAATATTATATTACAAAGTAGAGTGATGGCCTATAAAGTAATTACATATAAAATGAGTGACATGAAAGGAAAGGCAATCGTGGTGGCACTATCACTTAGAGTGTTACTTCTAGCTGGCTTCTACTCCTGCGGCTAAGATTTCGAATCTCGTTCATTTCTGGATGTTTCACCTTGTCAACATTCACCTCATCACCCATGTTCATGTGTGCATCACCGAAAAAAATAGATTCTAACTTTACGCCTAAGAACTATGACACATGGGAATGATGATCCCGCAGTGGTTTTTTCACAGTAGAAAATGTTTTTTCTTTTAATATTGGATACCTAATTGAAATTATTATATGAGGCTTGAAAATAATTTAAAATAATTACTGAAGAGAAAAATTTTAAATAATTTTTTAAATAAAATAATAAATTGATGTCTCATATCACTACCATGAAAATTTCTAATCATTTCCTTTCAGGCGATACTGATCTTCTTCTTTATAACCAAATTCCAAGTAATGAAATCCATTACATAAAGAATTTTCATGGTGTCCTTGACATAGTAATCTTGGCCAAACCACTTCCCATTAACAAATGGGAAATACCTCCCAAGTAAAATTTTTTGCCTTGATAATCGATTTCGTTGTGCAGAAGCTCAACTATATTTCGAATAAATCGAAAAATGACTAGTGATTTATGGAGTCAGGCTACCCTAGTTTAGCTGGTGATTTCAGGCTATCTATCATTTTTATTTTTCAGAGATGAGATATAAAAATCGCTTTTATTTGATTGTTGACTTGGTTTATGGTGATGCTTCATAATTAGTTTTATACCGCGCTACTCACATACAAGCGTCAGACACGTGCGTGTGGGAAGCTTCCCCAATAAAAAAAGGAAATTATCTATTGGAAGATTTAATTCAAGAAATTCCAACGAACAAGGCTCGCTCACAGATTCTTACATTTCGTGGCTCATCGTTTTACTGACTTACCTTATTTCAGGTTGTCTTGTTTATTAGTAGTTTTATTTGGTAGAAACGCGTTTGTTTTGAACATAAATCTATCAATTATTATATTTCATTGTTTGAACATAAATTTATTGATTATATTTCATTGTCATTTCATAGTCTCAACGAATAAATAGATTGTACTAATATTGCAAATTTACTTGAATATTCTCAATACTGAAGAACCCTTGGTCAGAACTCAAAAGTTCTGATTATCAGAAAAAAACCCGTTATACATTGCATAATATATTATAAAAATACATTTTAACAGTGAAATATGCAATATTTCAACTCAAATACCGGCTGTTTTATTATCTACGGTGATAAAATAAGTTATTATAAGAAATCTGTTGCTTGTATAAAAAAATGCAAATAATTTTGTGGGCTTGGCTTGGTCGGATCATCCGGAGTGTCGGAACTTTCGAGGGCGGATGTGAGGGGCTCTACTGTATTTAATTTAATGAATCTAATCTTAGTATCTTATTTAACGAGAGATTTTACTGTAGACAATGTAGGTGTTGCAATTTAAAATGCATAGGCCTATTTTGAAAATAATTTTGCTCCGAATTAGAGATTAACGGATGGATGCCATTGTCTTATAAATTATCAGATTGCGATGTTATAATCCTATAAATGAATCATAGCATTGAGAGAACAGTATATTTAATTTTTAAATTAAATAATTAGTATTCACGTGATTAATTTTAAATGTTTAATGCTACAAATCATACTGAAACCATGATGAATTTCATGCTGAGTTATATAATAAATCATGTTTAATTTCCGTTTAATGTTGTAAATCAGAGCTTCTCAACGTTTCAGACTCTGTGCCCCTCTTTAGACAGTGATGTGAGCTCACGCCTCCCTACCACCTCACCATATGTGATCAAAACAATTAGTACAATCGAAATATGAAACAAAAGCTGGTTATTGAATGAAAATATTGTTATAGATAACTTCATACACAAAATTTAGTGCGAAACATTTCTCACGTTTTTCCAAAGTTGCCAGACATCCGACAATTATCATGTTTTTACAATAGTCATGGGTTTGAGTAGAAATAGAACGTACAATAAAGTGCGATTATGTCGAAAATATTTACATGTAACCACAAAATTGAGTAAGTTTCAGCTAGATTTACTTTTTATTTATTTTTTTGTTAATCCACTCACGCCTCCCTTGAAATTCTTCTACGCCCCCCAGGTTGAGAACCCCTGCTGTAAATCATGCTGAAGACCTTCGCTACTGTGTACATTGATAATGGTATTTTTATGAAGTTTAAGCAATTTTATTAATGGTAACATTGTCCAAAATAACTTAGCAGAATCAATTGTGTTATGCTGCTTTCAGATAATGCTCGTTTGGAATTCGGAGGTTTAATTAGTTCTTCCAACACTTACGACCCCGAGAAGGAATCATTGGAACTATCAGTCGATGAAAAAATAATCTGGTCAATGGGATTGGGATTCACGAATGACTGAACCCTCTAAACCCCCAACGAATGTTCCCTCAAAAGTAGTGAAGTACTTCTTTCAACTATTCAAAATATTCCATGCCTCACGTAACTTGGACAGTAAAATGTATTACTATATTGCATGAAAGGCGGCTGAATTTCTGTTGTGGGGTCTGTGTTTATTAATTTATCTGTTTATAGGCAGAATAACATGAAGTGAAGATGCAACAGACAAATCTTCACAAATTTTGTCTATGCTCTATTGTCGAAAACATCGAGGTTAATTTTCACTAAGAAATTGTATTCTATGAAGAACTTCATTCAAAAAAAAATAAAAGCTCTGTCATACTTGAAGGCTATTAATTTTAAAGTTCACTCAATCGGAAATCTAAAAACATTTTATAATATTGAATTTTATAAAACCTTTTGAGCCAAAAAATACTGATTTCGTTGCTATGGAAAACAAACATTATTATATGCATGTTTATGTTTATATTGTAAGTTTTAATTTCAATTATTGACATCTTATATACCAATGGAGAACAATATTTACCTCTTTAAAAGTTTATACTTTAGATACACGTTGGTAATTCGATGGGATCAAATTCTTTAAATTGTTTTTCTCTTATATATTCTTTTTTACCAGTCTGCTGTCATATTACTAATATAGTAATGACCTTGCGGAAACCTTTACAATCTTCACAATATACTTTTATGCGTTTAAGAACAATATTTTACCTCTTTGGAAATCGATAATCTTTTTTATTATTGAATTTTTACTCTAGGTCTTCAAGTATTCTGTTATCAGCTTATGTTATCCTTTTTCCATTAATGCATGACATGATTTTACCTTTGAATTATTAGAAGTTGCAATTTTATTAAATTACTAAATATCAACAATATATTAATTTTTTAAATTCCTTTCGATGCCATAAATCATGCTGAAGCTATCTGCAACTGCGGACATTGATATTTGCATTGAAAAGCGTAAAAAACGAACGCCACAACACAAAAACATTCAGTCAATGCCAAATGACCAAAAATATTTATCAATTTAATAAAATTTCAACATCTCTTCCAATAATTCGAAAATTATTATCCTGGCCAGTATGGCGTTGATTATCCAAATTCGTGAATCAAACCATGGTTTTGATTCCCGACTGACTAAATACTTTTGTCTTGTAGCATTCATCGATTTCCATTACCTTTTCAATGCAGCTGTAAATGTCTGCAAGTGCAGAGGTCTTCAGCATGATTTATAACATCGAAAGGAATATCGAAAAATTGTTTTACGAAAAATTAAGTGAATACTAAGTAGTAAGTGGTGCGAGCTCGTGTACTAGTAGGTTTGAAGCGTTTATATGTAGCTAATTTTAGGTTACCTTCCTATCAAGTTGAAGAATTCTGTAAACATATTCAACTCCCCCAATTGTTATTCTTGAAAAGTTTGTAATATTATTAATAATCTTCTAACTTCTGACAGTGTTAGTAGCGATGTATTAGTGATATAATTCTTGTAAAAAATTCAAACCTTTTCTTTTCAAAATTTTTTTTGATCAATCTTCTACAATATATTTTATTTCAGTATATTCAGCAAGAACAAATTGAACAGAAAATTAAGAAATTGAATGGATTCATTTGATTTGGAAACTGTATATTGCTGGGAAAATTGTTGATTGTTTTAGAAAATGAACAAAATTGGTGAAAGCTTTATCAAATTTGGTATAAATTTTGCAAAATTGAATCGAAAATAGTTTTAATTTCAGCATATTTTCTTTTAATGTGTATCTCTGCACTATATTGATGGTACTCAAGATAAGCTACGAACTCCTGGCCCTTCTTTGTAAGGGTGACCGATTGGATTGGCCAGCAAAAAAATTTCTCTGCTTTTAAATCACTTTTTGGTGGTTCGGAACACACCTAAAACTCTAGGTCCTATTCATCAATCACCATTATACAATTCATTACCCACGCACAGGTCTCAGATCTATGTGGGCTTCATCATGAAATAAAAAAAATACTCTAGAAGTATATAGGTTAGATTAGTGAAACTAAGAGACTGAAAGAATTTTGAATTTTGGTTGTGGTATAATGGTCATAGCTTAGTGGTAGTGGTATAGTAGTGATAGTTTTAGTGGTAGTGGTATAGTAGTAGTAATGAAAGTAGACTTGACTACCTACATTATTGTACAATTTTCTTTCACCAAGGACGTAGCACACTACAAAAATTCAAAATCACTGTTGACAATTTTATATAAGCATAAAAAGACAAAATATAGAAACCACAATTTCAACGACTTAAACCCAATTATAACCCTGCATCCCAATCATACTCAGCCCTTTTTGAGAACATGGCTTGCCATTGTGAAGTAGACTAATTTACATTATTTAGAATATGTGTCAAAAAATGTAATTATTCTGTACTGTTGTGGTCTGACGAGTTGATCCCTGGCCGATTCTTCCCCTTCTCCTGCAACTCTCTGCTACTGTGCATTGCAATAACATTAGCCCTGGACACAACTAGGCTAGTTGAAGCTGGCTGAAGCGCAGAAAACTTGTTTGTCTCTGGCCGTAGTTTTAAAATTAGGAATAAATCTATAGAGCATGCGCAGTTGGCTTCCTACTACCGCCGCCTGCTCCCGCGCCGAAAAAACAGGGATAAACTCGTCAGACCACAACAGTAGTTGTAGATGCAGTCCTTATGTGTGTGGTTTTGGACTTTTTGAGAATAAATTATTCATTTATTTAATAAGAAATATAGTTGTTTTAGATGTAGTCTTTTGTGTTAATGTCCAGATTTTTGGAAATAGATTATATATTTATTAGGAAGTTATTTCTAGCTACTAGTACAAAAGTTGTCATGGAATTAGGCTTGTGCTTGGAATAGCAATTTTGCTGTAATCTGTTTTTTATAAGTTGAGCCCTGAGCTTTCCGCCTGTTATTATCTGCTTTTAAGCGAAATTGGTATCAATGTTGTATAATCAAAGGCCAACGTTGCCAATTTTACTGAATACAGATGACTTTAGATCGAAATTTTATCCAATTTGTCAGCGACGTTTCTTTCCTGGCGGGGAGCTCAGGGCTCAATTTATATCGGTTGGCGGAGACCAAATGACCACATTTCAAACGACTGGCTCGTGAATGGATGTCGGGGGAAGACCGTTCAAGGTCAGATTCTGTAGCCCGTATCAGGGAGCTTAGTTGCCATGACCCGCTGGAGTGTTTAACACAGATCGTTTGCAGTGGAGGCATTTTTTTGTAATAATGATTCTTTTGCAGCTACTAGTCAAGCTTTCCAGACACATTTTAACCTCGCTTCTTGTGCAACTCTTCCAAACAACCATTCAATTTCCAAGTGGGTCAAACATTTTTGTCCACATGGTAATGCTGTTCCAAAGAACATTTCAACTCGTGTTCCAACTGTGGTGATACCTGAGATTGTGGATTGTGTCAGAGTGCCCGTGGAAGGAAACATGCCCAAGCAATTGGAATTTGAAAAGCACTCGCCCGACCTCACCCCCAGTGATTTCTTCTTGTGGGGATATTTGAAGTCAGAGGTGTATGTAGACAAACACGCACTATTTCACTATTAAAGAAGCCATACAATGTGAAATTGGGCCAATACTGGTTGAAATGCTGGACTATATGATGAGAAACTTTAAAGATCGTCTACAGGAATGCGTAACCGCAGAAGGACAGCATTTATCAGAAATTATTTTCCACAATTGATATTTCTTGTGCATTGCAATGAAACTTCCGTTCCTCATCTACAATTTGTGATTTATTCATGTGGATACATCTAAAATTAAAGGGAAGATGTTCATTTCGAATGTGGTCATTTGGTCTCCGCCACCCTTTATAATACACACCATAGCCACACAGCTTACTACAAATAGCGGTGCATTATTCTCATCAGTAAAGCAAAAATAATTTAAAGTTCATTAAAATGTTTAATCACGAACTATTTTTATAACTATAATTGCTATTGTTTAATTTTACAACAGAGCATTTCTGATGGGAATTTTGGACTACTTCTGTTTGTAAAATCAGCTGTTCCATTAGCAGCATCGTAATCCTACGCAGGCGCTTAATTCCGTGACCGCTACTTTACTGGTGATTGGTAAAAGTAGAATTTGGTACTTTGATAGAATACTTTAGGGATTAGTTCAAGCTGGTGTATAATTTTTAAAACTTTCATCACTCATTGACACTGTGTGGGATTTCTGAATAAATGGACATGAAATTATTCATTTGAACAATGTTATATATGTATTATTTTTAGTATCTTGAATGCATTTTTGTTAAAGTTTATACTGGATCATTGTTATTTAATAAATTGTTATTTTTCTATTTGTGTATCCTTATTTGTGTTGTTAATATCTGTATGTAATTCAAACAGTGGTTGGGTTAGTTGGTAATATAGCTAATTTTAGGTTTAGGTTTCCTTCCTATCAAGTTGAAGAACTCTTCAAACATAACTAACTCCCCTAATTGTTATTCTTCTGCATTCTTCTTGTTCTATTGCATAGTTATTTTGAACCGACCTTGATTTCTTATCTCAAGTGAGCCCTTCCTCATAAACAATAGCCATGATTTTGATGTGATATGTAGTGATTTTCTTCATTCATTTTGATGCTACACATATTTATTTATCTATTGTGATAAAATTATAATAAATGTGAATGAGCAAAGACTCAAGTCTGAAACTGCTCTCTTTACAAATTTTGAATATCTTACATTGAGGTTTTATATTATCAATAATTTTGTTTTTGTGACAAGTCCTTTCTCTAAGTCTCAAAGTTATTATATATTTTAAAGGTAGTCTTTCATTTCAATTTTTAATTTGACTTAATATACTACATGCTTTTAATTTACGTAAATAGTACATTGTGATAAAAGCTACTATTCTTCACATTGCAATAAAATAGTTCCACAATAAAATCAAGTGAATACTACAATATTATAAAACTAATAATGATAATACTATTAAATATTACTTACTATAAATAAGGTTCTCAAAATTAAGTGCTTTACCATACATGACTAATACGGCCATTTCACGGCCTTTGATAAACATTCCTCCAGTGCCTCTTGACTTGAGGATTTCTTGAAATGTCTCTATTTTGAATGCATTTCAAGAGTCCCTTGAGACAAGAGACACTGAAAGATCGTTCATAAATATGGCCCTACATCTTAATGATATGGTGATATGTAGCGATTTTCCTTATTCATTTGGTTAGGTTAGGTTATGGTTATGGTTAGGTTAGCTTATTACGCTTATTAGGTACTACGCTTATTATCAACAGTTCTACATTATCAATATTATTGTCAATTAAAATGCTCAATATTACCAATAAGTTGAATCTATCTAGTTGTGATAGGTTCAATTGGATCTTCAGTTTGATGTGAAGGGTTTTATCTAAACTGTATATAAAGTAATTTTTGTTCCTGCCATACATATTATATACCAATCAGGCTTATTATCATTAGGGCTCATTATATTCAAGCTTTTACTGTTCACTCAACGAAATAAAATAGTCGCTTCATAAAATGTCCTTATTTTTATATATTTTTCAATTGATTTGATTGTATGTTTCAGGTTGGAAATTTAATTTTGTTAATTTCGGCATACATTGGTGGAGTGAGTTTGAGCATGGAAAATATTGAACAAGTTTCTTGAAATAGATGATTGAAATGTTTCCAAATTAGGTAATTCTTATCAATTAATTATTTTTTTCAATAGTTTGTTATTAAATTTTCGTTCATTCTATTTAAATTTTCATTTGATTATTCATTTTGTTAAAATCCAACTGATTCATGCTCATCTTAAACTTGAAAATACGTCTACTTGAAACTTTTTGAACTTAGAAAACTTAAAGACTTGTCTAAAACTTTAATAATAGGCGAATATTTCTATATACCGGTAGTCAAAGCGGGGCGATGTAAAGTTGATATATTTATTAGAGTTTATATGTTCACTTTCTACAAGTATTTATATAATTTATCCTTTTTTTTTGTAATTTTAGAGGTAAATTCTACTTTATACTGTATTTGACTAACAAGATGGCGAGTCTACGCTATCAAGTTTTATTCATTATGATCTTCTTATTAGTCGTCAACTTTGAGACTTTATATTGTCGAAATCATATATATCATTTAAAAATTAGCAGTGTTAACTCGTCATATCGTTAGTCACTTAAATACTGTAGGCTATATCACAGCCTGTATGTGAACGACTTTGTGTATCAGAATTTATTTTCTTGTCCTCTTCATTATTTTATTGTTTTTTTATTGATACGGATCGAGGTTCGTATGGTTTGAGCATTAGTTAAATAAGTTACGGTGCTGGGGTAGTACATATTATACAACCATTAGTCTCATTATAAAACCGCAGAAATCGTGCATAAGGATTGTAGCGGGGGTAGGCTATTGGGAGAGCACACTGCCTCTGTTTTTTTTGGAGGATGAAGCCCACATAGGTCTGAGACCTGTGCGTGGGTAATGACCTACAGTTTTAGGTGGGTTCTGAACCACCGGGAAGTAATTTTACAGCAGAGAACAGTGTCTTTTTTGCTGGCCAATCTAATCGGTCACCGTTTTTAGATTTGGAATTCTTTCACTGAGATACCTATACGTTCACTGAGTACTGTCAATCTTTTATCTGATGAGTGGCAATGATGGTGTCATAATTGACTATTGTGACACGGTTGATGGCCCTCATCGCACAAGACAGACCAACAACCACACCCTCGTGGTGTAAGGCCAAACTGCACACTGTTTAAAAAAACATATTCTCAACTCCCAAGTTTTTCAGAATATTTCCTTTACTCTGGAAGCTGTATTTCAGATGCTTATTATGATAAGAGAAATCAAATTAAATTCCTCCTTAAAGCCTGGTTTACACGGGTCGAGTAGAGTGGGCGAGTCAGTATGCGAGTTGACACTCGCCCTCCTACTCGCTTGATGTAGACAGATCGGCGAGTCGAGTAGCGGGCGAGTCGGAAAAACCGGTCAGTTGCAGGGCGAGTCGAGTGGTTTAGTTGGGAAGCGAGTTACTCGGCCCAGTAGCTACCCCCTCCACCACAATTTGCCCCAGCGAAACGTCTGTTCAGTTTTGAGGTTAGGTGAAGAGTTTGTCTGGTGGTTCACTGTTTTAACTGGAAACTAGAAATGAAGTGGACTGAAGAGGAGACAGTGATGTTTGTAGGTTTATACCAAGACAATGAATGCTTATGGAATATGCGAATTCCACAATATAAAAATAAATTAAATAAATAAAATAAAAAAGAAGGGTTTGGATTAGCTGAAGCCAAACAAAAAATCAAAAACCTAAGATCAACTTACAACCAAGAACAGTTGAAAACTGTGGTTCGGAACCCACTAAAACTGTAGGTCCAACTCATTAATCACCATCATCCAACTCATTACCCATGCACAGGTCTCAGACCTATGTGGGCTTCATCCTAAAAAAAAATAAAACTAAAACTATTGCCTGTGGCCAAAAAGTTGAGGGTAACTTCTAACTTGATTTGGGAGGGGATAGCATCTCTCATAACAGAATCTTGTTTTGATATTCTAGGAGTTACCATATCTAAAAGTGACTCAAACATTTCAGGAGTCATCCTCAACACAGATATGTACTCTTTCACATCTTCTACGGCAAGTTCGCGTAGCAAAAGAGAGGACGCCCCAAGAGTGTCTCTTCTTTTTAACCAATCTTTAATCCATACTCTAGGTTGTTTGTTAATTTCCTCTTCCAAAACGTCATCTATTTCTTCTAATATAACCTCATAGGCTCTTTTAAAACACTTTCTAACTTGGGCCTTAAACTCTTGGCGAGCCATTATATAAACTCACAACGTTAAAACTAAAGCTGTCTGTCAACAGTCACGCTCTGAAATGTGATGCGTGTGGACATCTGGTCGAGTACTGAGGCGAGTTCAAACAAAACAACAACTGGGCCCAGTGACTGGGCCGAGTAGCTCGCCCGAAGTACTCGACCCGTGTAAACCAGGCTTAAGAGATGGTTACTTTCAAACAATGTTGATGAGGTTGAGGGCATGTTTAATGTTGCTCTTTGATCTATAACTATTGTGATGCTGACCTAACCAGTGATCACATGGCTCCTTGCCATGACAGGTTGGGTTAGGTTAGGTTCTTTTAAACTTTATACCAACTATTAGTTCCCTTTCAATGCTTCAAGTTATCATTTATTTAGCCGTAATATTCAACCAGTGATCATGCAGCTCCTTGCCATAACAGGTTAGGTTACGTTCTTTTAAACTTTCTACCAACTATTAGTTCCCTTTCAATGCTTCAAGTTATCA
The DNA here is from genome assembly GCA_948455865.1 of Conomelus anceps. Lineage (NCBI taxonomy): Eukaryota > Metazoa > Arthropoda > Insecta > Hemiptera > Delphacidae > Conomelus > Conomelus anceps. The sequence continues at coordinate 32,648,541 of OX418225.1, read as the reverse complement.
TTTATTTAGCCGCAATATTCAACAAGTGATCACGCAACTCCTTACCATGACAGGTTAGGTTAGGTTAGGTTAGGTTACATGTTACATTCTTTCAAACTTTCTACCAACTATTGGTTCCCTTTCAATGCTTCAAGTTATCATTTCTATTGAAATATTTTATACATTGTTATATTTTCAGTCCTTATTGTTTCTTCTACATTTTCGTATTATCATTATTTTATGTTTCCTCCAAGTGTTTTAATTCTATTATTCATCTTTTATTACATCTATTCATGGCATCTTTATTGGATCGTATGATACTCCTGTATGCGGACATAATTTCACAATGAAATTATTTGCATACAGTATTATTTCTGCATATATTTTTTGCAACATTTTATTTCTTGCACATGATATTTAAGTTGAACTAAGTATTTTTTCTTTGTAACTTCTTGGTTTCTCTCCTAAGAATTGTTTGTTTATAATTATTGTAATTATTATTTTTATCATGTATCATTTTTTTCTTGTTTGTATTTGTGGAAATAAAGATTATTATTATTATTATTATTATTATTATTATTATTAGCTCGACTGCGTTTGGATGGGTGACCGTACTTCTATGACTTGATGTTATAAGCATTATTATTACTATTGGTTCGGAACCCACCTGATATTGTAGGTCCACCATGCTCTCCATAACATGGCTAAAACGGCGAGGTGGAACTACCTGTAAGGGTCTCCCCACCAATATAAGCCATACGCTTATTATTATTAGCTGGCAATTCACGTACAGTAGACTCCCAATTATCCACGACCGGATTAACCGCGTTACGGCTTATCCGCGATCGGCAAAAAAAAAAAATAGTGCACTTGTCTCACGTATTGGATTGTTTTTTTTACCGGTGTGAAAATATTGTTTGTAAAATAATAGTGTGTTTATTAAAAGGTACATACAGTAATCTTGTATTTGAAGTCTTTCACATTATTAAACCTAACATTTAGTAGCCTAAAGGTTATTAAGGACTTATTTTGCTGTCACAGTCGTTTTTAACCATCAAGTGTATTTTAGGTTAGGTTTGGTTTATCCGCGATTTCGATTATACACGATCGCTCAGCCACCCATTACCGCGGATAATCGGGAGTCTACTGTACTTTTTTTTATCAGAAACTCTGTGACGTATGTAGGATGTATAGGCTTAAATTGGCACAATCCTATCATTCGTATGTGATATACATTCATAGGCTTTACTGTAACTGCACTGGCCAGATTTTCCGGAATGGACTGTAAGCCTCCCAAGAGAATGGAAGATGGAGAGAGAAGGAGTGAAAGTGAGTGAAAAAGAGAGGATAGAGAGATAACAGAATTCAACAGGCAGCCGTTACAAATGATCGATATCTGGAGGTTCGAGATTTCAATGGACGAAAGAGGCTTGAAAACAGATAGCGCTTGATTGGAATGCAACACAAAGAGTGTGCCATGAAACGAAGAAGTTGAAAGAGGACGATGATGATGATAATAAAACGAAGACTGGGGAAGAAATGAAGGCAAAGAAGGGTTGCAAAGAAGATTACGGAAAAATTCATGAACGAACCCTCAAGAGGGGGTTTGGGGGTTGCGTGCTATTGCGCACTCCAATGGTGCACATGCGTTAGATTCTGCGCATGCGCTGTCTAATTATGCGCTTTGACCGCGTCTTTGTTTCATATCGTTTTCAACTTCCGTTGAAGTTGTATCGTCCATAAGAGAGGTGCCAAGAAAGACGCATCGCTTTCCACTTCAGGAAAAGTTCTGCATTTTCGGTAGGAAAATCGACTTGCTTTTCTCCTTTTTTATCTGATTACTCTTCTACTTTAATCTGTACTAGAGCATGCTGTAGCTGTTGTCTGCTCTTCTAGGAGAAAATTGTGTTGAGATTCTTGTTGAGATGGAAATATGGAAAGTTCAAGTTCAACGTTTCTGAATAGCTTGATTATTTTCACAACAGTTCGATATTTTTTTTAAAGGGAATCTTTTTTCTTGTCAAATCTCCTTTTACTTGAATACGTAGTAGAGTATGCTGTAATAATATTGCCGGTTGTTCCTCTAGTGGAAAAAAGTTTCATAATATTCTTTGTTGAGAATGAGAAAATATGAGAAGTTGAACGCATTTGAACATTCATATTTTTTTTAAAAGTTGATATTTTTAGTGAGACAAAAAGTAGGAAAAAATACTTTTTCCTACTTTGTCTCATTTTTTTCTCACTTGAATCTTTTAACGAGCTTGCTTTAATAATGTTGTTGAGATTCTTAAGATTCTGAGATTAATACGGTTCTTGTTAGAAGAGGAAATTATTATTCTTAGAAAAGTTCAGCATCTTTTGGTAGAAATAATTGTATTCTGTTTTTTGGCAGATTTTTATTTTACTCAGATCTGTGCTAGTGCATGTAACATATTGAAGTTCACATTCGTGGAAGGGGAAAGGACAGCCTTACAAAACATAACATACATTTGAAGCAATAGAAAAGCTGGAAAAATAACCAAGTTGAAATAAAGATTCCTCTTGAAAATAAATAAGAATTATCAGCTAAATTAAGTAAAAGCAATTGAAATAAGCTATTAAATTCATATTAATAATGTAATTTTATCAATATTCTGTTGATGAATGTGGTTATTATAGTGAGCATTATTCTAACTAGTGCTAGGCCTATGCTGGGTCACGAGTGCTTAATTTTTTCTTGTATGGGTGACCTTTGCAGCTCTGCTAAATGTGCCATAGTTTATCAATTACTCAGTGGCGCTGAAGCGTTTGAAAATTATATGTCAAGATGTTTCAAGGGTCTATGTAAGGAAATCTTTGCAGTCATATTTTCATTAAGAATAAGTAGAATTTACTTACTCTGTAGGCCGAACGATTTCGAATCTTTAGATTCTTAGAAGTCGTTGAATTCACTTGAAAAAGTTAATATTAACAACGCAGTTCGTCATGGAACAATAAATCCAGAAATCTTTGTGTTGAGCATTCAGAAACTTCAAGAATATATCAATTTTCCCCACTCGATTTGAGTTTAATTTTATAGGAGATGCTGAATATTGTTGGAATAGATTAGATACCAATGAAATATTGATATAATCAATAAAGTCTTGTTCCAAATAAAATAAAACTTTCTCCAAAAGAATAGCATTGAATACAAAAATATTATTACAGTGACAATTTTCCATAAAATTAGCAGTATGGGTGTGATTTTAAGCATAAATTATTAGTGTATTGACAGTATTATACAAAGTACCGCTTCACCATTATGAATAATATAAACATGAACAATATCTGTTCATCTGCTCATGATAATCGATCATGGCCATGGCATATTCATAGAATGAAATAGAAACAGCTCTGTTCAGTTCAAATTTCGCAAATATATCAGTGTAGGCCTACATAAATATATTGACAGTATAAAACCTGCCGGTGCAGTGTAATTAACAATCTTATAATATCTGTTTATCTTGCCTCATTGTTTTCGATTACTGAATGCGATCAGTGCATAGAATGCCATTGTATAGAATGCAATTTAAATTCATAGAATGCGATCGATACATCACTGTTCAATTTTCCACTTGAAATTCTGCTGAGTGCTGCAACGTTGTTTCACTACAAATATTTAAATAGAAAAATAAATTAATTTGTTGATATTCACGTTAAGCTGCAGCTATTGAGATAGGCTCGCACAGCATGCGACACGTCAATTCACGAGTAAAACGAGTAAAAACGTACCTCCGTTTTTAAACGTTACCAAACGAGTAAAAACGAGTAAACCAATTCATCAGCCATTTATCAAGCGTTCGTTCATCTATAAAAGCATATGTTACAAAACAGATACATTCTACTCAACATTTTGTCTCCCAAAAAACCCCCAAAAAGTCAGCCAGAGAGTAAGGGCAGGCATCAATAAGCAATTTCCTGAGCTCCTTCACGAATTTGTCCTGACAGTACCCCTTTAAAACTTTGGGCAAACAATTTAAAATCTGTATGCCAGAATAGTGTGGCGCTTTCTCGATCAAAGTCAGCCTATTCATGGGGTACCGAAGTGTTGACTCTCCATGTCTTGTGTTGTATGTGTGAGCGATTATGTTCTTGTCATAATTACTCTGGTTCCTATGCGAATACACGGCAATCACAAAAAATACAGGGCCGGCATTGCAAGCAGTTCTAATTTTCTGAAAATAGGTCGACATGACTGCCTTGCACTAAATCCTTCGATTATTCGCAACTCTTTCTTCTGCAATTTGAATATTGCATTGATATTTCCCTCGCTACCACCCCAGAATATCACACACCATAACGAACCTGGGACATAAAATACTTATGATAGACAGCTAAAGCTGTTTTTTTGTTCAAAACATTTCTTAAAGTTTTCAAAGCAAAAACAGCATGGGATAACTTTTTCCTAAGGCTTTTAATTTCATTGTCCCATTTCAAATTGGACATTTATTTTTATATATAAATTGAACTCCAGTCAAATCATTGGACAGTCCAGGAATGAATGAAACGTTTTTATCACTGATCTATTGGAAATGGCACCCAATAATTTAGTCCGGAATCAGCTTTACTCCAGTTTCGAAATGGCTTTGCTTTGAGATGTACATCTCTTTTTATAGCATCGGCTTTGAGCAATTTCTTTTTTTTATTATTGCAGGAATCGAAAAATATACGCTCTTCCACTTGACTTATACAGTATTTTTGATTGATATCAACTACAGCATGTTTTTAAAAAGATGTCGTACTTTTCCAGAAAGGTAGAAGTACCATTCATGTGAAAGTACGAGTTTTTTGAGAGTAGGTGGAATGTGCTAACGTTCATGTGGTTTACCTCTGCCCCCTTTTCAAAGTTTATTTGTTTAGTTAGTTTGTTTTTTTTGAACGGTTGTGTTTTGGTATATTCCCGTATCCCGTATTGCTCTTCATTTCTTGTTGAACGAGAACGGAACCAGTAAATTTTGATTTGATGCTTAGATGAATACCACATGCTTTATCTTTATATTATTACAAGTTGAAAAAATAATGTAAATCTGCCTCATAATTCCGTTTCTTATGATGAAAATTATCGTGAACGTGAACCTTAGTTTGTAAAAAATAAAAACAGATTGAACAACAATATCAGGCACGTAGCCAGGGGGGGGGGGTTGAGGGGCTTCAGCCTCCCCGAAATTTTGAGTGATAACTTGTTTTTCTATACCCCCCTGACCCCCTCCCCTAATGCAGACTAGATATTAGTTATAGATTGTAAACATACGTTTTCAACATGACAGCATGGCTCCAACTACTCAGTACGAATGTAGGCTAAACCTTTGCGTTCCCGTCAGGGTAGCCTGTATACAAAAGGATATCAAATGATTCATATCACATATGGACTGTAAAGAGGTAAACTGACCGAATTGTCCAATCAGAAGCGAGGCATTCAATAGCCTCACTATCTAAAGTCAAAATGTACTAAAACTATTCCCATTCAGTCCAAAAACTATTGAAGCTGTTTGTCTTAAGTGTGAACGCTTCTATTGCTTTTTACGGAATATAAAAATACACGTAATATTGTGTGATAGCCGTGTAATATTGTGTAATTGTGGTACAACCGATTGCTAGCCGTGAGCCGTAGCAGGGTATCTGTTACATCAGACAGATATAAACTGCGTTCTCCTGGGCACTCTTTGTAAGGGTGACCGATTACATTGGCCAGCAAAAAAGACACTTTTCTCTGTTGTAAAATCACTTCCCGGTGGTTCGGAACCCACCTGAAACTGTAGGTCCAGCTCATCACTCACCATCATCCTACTCATTACCCACGCACAGGTCTCAGACCCATGTGGGCTTCATCCTCCAATAAAAAAAAACCAACTGTGTTCTTTCTTTCTGATGTATTCTTTTCAAAACGCCCCAAATTCAATTGCAAGCTATCACTCAACAAAAGCCGCAGCTAATACAAGGCAACACAGCTCGCTGGCAAACAAAGTTAATCATGCAAGGATGCATTTTCTATACCATATTTTGCATCTTGAAAGGTTTTTAAATTGAATTTCGTTTGCACACGTCGATGAAGAACCGCCATCTCAGTAATATTGTTATCAGCGTAGAAAATTTTAGCGCATGAAAGACTATTGTTCAAAAGAAAAAAGCCCTTGGTAATTTAATAATCCATGGGGGTTCTTACCAAAAGGCAATTAAGGTGATTTGCTTTCAATACTTTTGGCGTTTATTATTCATTTTATGCTGTTTTTATACAATTTCGGTGGTTTTTACTTATTGGAGAGTTTGCGCAAATCATCACTGGGTGATTCCACATCAAATGAACACAATTTTTTCGGTCACCATCTCAGATTTTGATGAAAGTTGCCAAACTCATACTGAGTGATGAGACTAACAAAAATACATAATATTAGATTTTTATTCTGTGTACGAGTTACAGACATTCGAAATTTAAAAAAATCCCCTAAAATTGGAAATTCAACATTTTTTAAATTTCTCTAGCAGCTGGTGCAATGAAGCTAGTTTTATGCTATTATCTCGATTGAGGTGGGATTTTTGAGAAAAGATAGAACAATAATAATAATAATAATAATAATAATAATAATAATAATAATAATAATAATAATAATAATAATAATAATAATAATAATAATAATAATAATAATAATAATAATAATAATAATAATAATAATAATAATAATAATAATAATAATAATAATAATAATAATAATTAATAATTAATAATAATAATAATAATAATAATTATTATTATTATTAGGCTATTATAGTTTTATGGCCTTCATTGTAGTCAGTATCTTCCGGCTTTCCTCTGTCTTCTCTCAGCCCAATATCTCTTCATCCGCTCAGAAATCAATTTCCTTTCCTCGTCCGAAATCACTCTTCCCATCCTATGTCCGACTTTGATCTGCAGTCTGGTCTGTTTGTCCTTCAGGATTCTGATGTTGTCTGACTTGTATTAGAACAATAATTATAAAACATGATAAAATTTTCTACAAAATACGTGGTCATATTTGTTTTTCCACCAGTAGTTCCGAAGCTAGAAAGCATGAAACAAAGCAATTTTTGGGTCAATTTTTAGAAATTGACATAGGCTACTTTTCCATTGTCACAACCAACAACTGCAACAGAGAGGCCCTTATATGCTGACAAATGCATTTCAAGATGAACCTTACTTAAGAGAACCGCATTTTACTTAAGAGACTAAGAAGGTAAGACTGAATATGATATAGGCCTGATAATTATTGTTCTATGCTTAGATGCGTAAGTTCTAGTTCTATGCATAAACAGTTGAGGTGATAAACATGAATAGCTTCTTCTGACAAGGTTACTAGTTGAATTAAAATCTTCTCTTTTCTGAACATATGGAGAGTGAAGTATATATTTTGTGGAGAATCTACCACTGGTACTATACCATGGTGAAATGTATGGTATTATCACTCCAGCATGTGAGACTTTCGTCAGTAAAGCATATTTTCACCTAGTTATAGGCTGTGAAAATGACCCAATTGACCCAAAATTTGCTTTTTTGGCGCGTTCTTGCTCCGGAACCACTAGTTGTAGAATCAAATTTGACCACTCATTTTCTAGGACATTTTATCGTCTTCATATTGAATAATACAATCGAAAATCCCATCTCAATCGAGATAATAGCATAGAACATTCTCAACCCATTTTCATATTTTGACCTATGTCTAACAAAACTACAAAGAATCTGAAAAAATTGAAAATTTTCAAAGATTAACTTTTTGAAAAATCACATCATATTTTTGAAGTTAGCTTAACATTTTTGAATTACAGCACATATCAATGTAAAGAGCGAGAAAAATGCATCAAAATGATACCACTTACAGCCCTCTAGCGTCATTGCACCAACTGCTAGAGCATTTTAAAAAATGTCGGATTTCCAATTTCTGGGAATTTTTGAAGTGTCGATTGGCTGTAACTCGTTACAGATTCGAATAAAAATCTAATATTATGTAGTGTCTCATCACTCAGTATGAGTTTACCAAATTTCATCAAAATCTGAGATGGTGACCGAATAAAGTGTGTTGATTTGACGTGGAATGACCCCACTAGCAAATCCCTTTAAGGCTAATCAGTTCCATGTCACTTGTACGCATGCTCTGACATTGACGTTAACGTCGTTATCAAAAATATACTTTAACGGCAAGAAATTGACAGCCTCGGGCTTTTCCTACGCACTTTCACGCACAGCGCCGATGTTCATGGCCGAACTGACGTTCCTTTGACGTTTGGAAGTTGGCTGATTGTTTAGTGAATCGGTGGTCTCGAACTTTTCTAAAAAATAAACGTTCGAGAGCTGACTTCGGGCCACCGAGTCGGTAATAAAATAGTCGGAGCGCAACTTTTTCACAAGCGAACTCTTATTTCGTATATAAATTTTTATCATCATTTTTAGACGTGCTGCAATCATGTAACTTGTCATTGTGATTTGGCATATTTAAATGAAAAATGAATAATATTTTATTCAGACATTACCAAAACATCACCCAAAATGAAAGACCCAATGAACGAGACTATATTCAATGCCTCGTATAATAGATTACAAAATAGTTGATCATAAATGAAATTAATTAAAATTTTTCAATATAAAAAATGCTTTTAATGGTGGGGAGACCTTTACGGGTAGTAAAATTTTTCAATAAAAAATTTATTGGGGATAATCAGCAATCCTACTTACTTTCTAGGAAGACAATATATATTATTACTGCATACACAATAATTTATTGAAAGAAAAACAGCATATTTAAGTAATTTAATTTCATCTTTAATTATTATTATTAGACGTAAAACTCCCGAAGTGGAAGACGATGAGTAGATGGTTTATTTTTTAGACTTGTTCTTCTTGTTTGCCCACCAGCTTTACATTTTTTGTGCGAATTCAGCTTTTCACTCTTCACTCCATTTTGTTCCAACTCTTGGAGGTTTTGTCTCTGGTATAACTTCCCATTAAGAAAGTTTTATTATGACGTTTTTTCTATTGTAAATTTATTTGTTGGTTATTTTGGCCAGTATTAGGTATTTTTTAACATTTCGTATCCATTCTCCTCCATTGACAAGTGATGCTACATAGTTTACAATTCTTTTTGTTAGTCTAATCTCTATTGTCTGGAAGCCTCATGATGTGACCATAAAATTTAAGGCGTCTTCTCCTCATATCATCTTTTTCATCTTTTATAATTTACAATCAAATAACAGAATCAATTCTTTAACCAGAAATACATAAATTTTGAAAATTCAGATTGATTCCCTCTTAGAAATATTTCCTTTCTATTTTATAATACATTATAAATTTGATAAAAAATATTTAATTTTCCTCATGAAGATGTCATATAGACAAATAGATATGACTACCACAGTGAACAGGGCAAATTTAAGATATCCATCTCATGTCAGAGGCACAAACTAGTTGTTATCTCTTCTCGCTAAATTATCCCTTTCTTCCACACTCTCTGTCTTTCTCTCTCTTTCTCTTCTTTTTCGCCCCCACACCATACTGTCACTCACTAATTTGTCTCTGTTCTCCAGTTGTACTACAGGACTGCAAAGATAACAGCTGCCTAGAAAGATTAAATACTAGAAAGCATCTTCCTATATCTCACTCTCACTCTCTTTCTCTCACAATCAATCAGTCTCTCTCTATCCGCTTATCTTTCTCCTCTATCCTTTGTGAGTTATGTGATGATAAGTGTGATCTGCAGTACACAGAAGGTGCTCTGTCGCCCAAATGCCAGCGGGCTGTGTGAGCCTGCAAGTGACAATGCACCCAGCAGCACCAGCACCACTGCCTCTCTGTCAACCTCTGTGTCCTCTCAGCTTAGCCAACGAGGATTAAAATTAATTCCGCCGTCGCTCGACTATTTATAAACGTCGTCGCGCTTTGCACAATTATTTGCGACCACGTAATTGGATTGGACGACGAATCCAATTCGAAACGTGCAAAACGTGCATAGATACACGCTCTCGTAAAACTGGAAGCAAACAGAATGTAATGCTTGGGGCTGAGTTGCGGTCGGATATCTATTTCTGGAAAGAGATATATTTACTAAGAAAAATTTACCAATTGAAAAGTTCTACCGCGATTGAAAAATGAAAAATGTTTCTCCCTCGGTTGAAAAATGCTTCCAGCGATGTGAAATGTTTCTTTTTTGTAGATTACGTCTTGGAGACTCCAGTTTTGGAGTATAAGACAAATCAGGTCAACAATATTATACTATTTTATACACTACTAGCCGGCAGACTCGCTTCGCTCCCCTTAACCGTCTAGCCAGGGGGCTCCGCCCCCTGGACCCCCGGGGGGTCCAACTAATTTCCATTGTGATTAGATAAATTTACAGAAATAGGTGATTTTGGGGAGAATTTTGATACCATTACTTAGTATGCATCTAGGGTCTTAATCAAACATATACATTATATCATATTTCACTCCATGTGGCCTTGAGGTTCTTGAGAAATTGTGATCAACTGAATTCCAAAAATCCTAAATTTTGAGATGAATCATGTAACCCTATTTTTCACGTGTTTAGCACCCCAGCTGAAAATTTGAACTTTTTTGGCCTTGTGGTTCTTGAGAAATTATAATCACCTAAATTTTCAAAATCGTTAATCTATGGTTCATTAATTTCACAACTACAATGAAACGGAATATGCAACTACAATGAGCATTCTTCATAGGAGAAAGAGACAGCAACGTCGAGAATACGACTGTACACTATGCGGAAGGGAGTCGAAATGCATAATATGCATGCGCGATTAATTGGCTCCAGCAAAGTTGTACCGAGCAATATTGTACTAATATTAAAAATTATTGTACTTGACCTAACAGGCAGCTCGGCTACTTTTTTACTTTTCATAAACGTTGGCTTTTAGCTATTGAAATTATTTTGGTAGCTCGGGATAAGTTTGCTTTGTTTGAAACAAATTATTATTCATTAATAGACCTAACCTACTGAACTTGCCAGCCAAACAGCTTAAAGGAACAGCTGATAGAAGTCAACCGTTTTTAATCATATGGCAGACCCCTTAGCAGCGTTATTTACACTGTCTTTGAACAGCAAAAGACTTTGCACTTTGCATGTAGGCTACCATACAGTCGGAGCCTTGCAATATGTGGGAAACATATGACTGGGTATGATGAAATGTTATTATGCCAGGATGATGACATCTGTTAAGTGCAAATTTCAAAATATTTGGCTGTTTATCACCAAACTTTTCAAAAATCGCCGATTTTGGGCCCATTTTGGGGCTAATTTTGAAACTTTTTTCCAAGGTACATCTAAGGCCGATACTTAACATGAATACCAAATTTTATCTGATTTGACCTTATGGTTCTCTAGAAATTGTTGTCACCTAAATTTTCAAAAATCTTCAATTTTGGGCCCATTTTGGGGTAAATTTGGAAACACTTTCTTAGCACGCGTCTAGTCCCCCTACTGAATACGTGTACCAAATTTTATCGTTTTTGGTCGAGTGGTTCCTGAGAAACTGTGATGAATGAGTCAGTAAGTGGTATTTCGATTAGATTTACCACAATTAATTACTATATTAATTAGTTTAGGTTTGGCTCAAATTTGATTTGAAGGGAACTCTTGTACACTATAAAAAGCTTTATCAACTAAATTTTTTTTTCAGTTGTTTTTTAAATATTTCTATATTTTCTAGAATCTTTGAAAACTGCGGTAGCTTATTGTAGAGTTTCCTACCAATATAAGTAGGTTTTTGTTTGAATAAGCTACTATTGTGACTCACCAAGTGAAAATCTCCTCGGCTTCTTGTAATGTACAAATAACCTCGTAAGTGGAGAATATTCAGTACAGAGTATTTCACGAGAATCTTATCGTGTTTCAATGACTGATTATACAGCTCAAAATAAGAAACAAGTTCATATAATCGTCGCTCTGGTAACAAAATGTATCAGTACCCACACTATACATTCAAAAATTGATGTACCCTACCGTACTGTAATTAATAGTAAGCCTATATTATAATCAATTTTTTTCGGAGGATGAAGCCCACATAGGTCTGAGACCTGTGCCTGGGTAATGAATTGGATGTTGGTGATTGATGAGTTTGACCTAGTTTTAGGTGAGTTCCGAACCACCGGGAAGTGATTTTACAGCAATTGTTTGCTTTGATTGATTGGAAATGACCAAGCTCCTTATATTAATTTTATGAACCAGCTTTGTGGCTTAATTATTAATTCGAAGAGCCCTCTGAAAGTAAACGCTATTGTATTATTTTTACACTATTGTGTTACTTTTTCACTATTGTGTTATTTTATCACTATTGTGTTATTTTATCACTATTGTGTTATTTTATCACTATTGTGTTATTTTATCACTATTGTGTTGTTTCTTTATTATACATTTATTTGAATTGACTTACAAATTTGCTCAAATTACAAGTTTCTCAAGTCCATTTTCTGTCCATTTTCGACCTCAACGTAGGTTCATGAAAAATACGGGCAATCATAGTTTTTAATATGCGTGCTAATCTCCTATCATTATTTTATTCTTTTCAATTTTACACTTTCAAAATTCACCTTAGCAGTTGAAGAGGAAATTTGTATAACAGAGCTTATTTGCAGTGTTATTTTGTGAGATGAGAGCCACGGCACTGTGTGAAAATGAGATAGATGAAGGCGGGCAAGAGGAATAGATAGAGAGCTTTTCTTGTTTATTTTCAAGCTTCAAGTATTATTTTCATGCCCCAGAACAATTTGTACAACCCTCTTCGCTGATTATAATTTTAGTGCCTATTCATCCTGAGTACGGTACGGTCGGTAATTTCTGAGTTAATGGTACAGTAGTGCACATGGGGCTAATTATTGTGTGTGCTCTTCTACAGTATAGCCTACTTATAGATCCAAACTATATCGTTAATCCACAGTAGACAGATATCATAAGTAGATGATTTCAGGAAAAACATAATAGTAGTTTTTTCTCAACGGATTCTTATGAATTTTTAGGCACTGAATCCGAACCTGAACTTTGGCACCCAAAAAGCGCTTGCTTGGTCACGAGATATGGCGGCCAGGTGGTGGAGGGGTTCACTTGATCCCAAACTTCGGAACCCCCCCCCCCTCAGTCTTTCAACAGTCAATCTCACCCCATCGAGTGATAGCTCATTGAGACAATTTGAATTCATATGAGTGACATTTCAAATTCCGACAATTATCAAGGATTTTCTTGAAAAGGTAGGCCTGTACTTGGAAAACGACGATTTTTCAATATTGGAGTAGATCTATCTCAGGAACTACCGATATTGAAAATGGTAAGCCGGTCTCAGATTGTAGATAATAGCATTGATCAGGGATAGTACTTGATGGTTCGTCTATGATAATAGCTTGATAAAATGAATAATTGATTAATTGCCTTTATTAAGGGTGGAGTTGGGACTCTTGGTCCTCTCTCCCACAAATCTTAAATGTTGCCTTGCCTTAAATGCTGAAGCCTTGATTGATGGATAAATATAAGAATTTGGAAATTCAATGTCATGATGAAATTAAAAATCGATCACAGAACTCTGAAAAGTCTAAAAATAATAAAAAACTATGTGATTCACAGAATTTTGTGTATTATGATCGTTGACTTTCGTACTCTGTGATCGCCGACTTATTATCAAACCTCACAACCTCTCAAACCCCCAGATTTTTGTTCGAAACATCACGAACCGATGTTATCGAAACTGCAGATTTTTTCTGCTCAAAAGCTACAACATTTAGGTCACAACCGCACGCTATTACCTTCCAACCGTGACTACAGTGGAAACCTTTTAAATGCAAGAAAATAGCTCTCTCTTTCTCACACTCTCTTTCTCAATCATTATTTTTCTCTCAATCACTCTCTCTCTTTTTCTCTCTCTCTCTATTTTTCTCTCCCTTTGCTACTCCCTGCAATAAAGCCAATTGCATTATTCGATTCAATGATTGAATCTCGGGCGAACAATAACTAAGCATCAAATAATGATAGCAGCATTGTGCGCGCCTCAGTTACTTATTATTAAGTCCTAGGACTTGAAAAGTACTGAACTACACTGTATCCAATGACGCCATCGTAAGCTTAGTGTTGCAGGCGCTTAGAACGAGGTCTTTCATCGATTTGTGTAGTTAGTCAAAGTAGAAAATGTCTCGCTTTAATCGAACACTAATCGAGTTAGTTGTGAAGCGATTAACTTGGTTAAGTCATTCATTATCTTCTTCGAGGGTAATCGATCTTATTAGCTTGTACATTGTCTTGTCATTACGCATTGATTCGATTTTGTCTTAATTCTCTATCAACAACTTTCATTCGACTTTAAATAGAATAAAATATGCCTACAATAGATTTTTCTCACAGATATGTAAGAAAGCGACTATTTATTCACTCATTATAGTAAGCAAAATAGTTGATTCCTTCACTCTTTTACTTTGCCACACTCCTGCTGACTTTGCCGCATTCATTTTACTTTGTCGCACTCCAAGTGTGCCGACTGTAGAAAAAATGTTATATGCTATGTAAATTTTATGTTTATGTAAATTTTAAGCTAAAAGTATCTTTGTTGCATTTGAGAAACTATTCCACACTCTCCTTCAGCTTGTGCGTAATGTATTTCTCTCGTGAAACAAAGAAATACTTTGCACACAAGTTACACAAATAACTATTATTGGTCAGCTAATATAAGAATATATATGGACCTCGCCGTACAATGATTGAAGACCACTGAAATGAAAAAAGAATAAAAGAGGCAGTTAGAATCATAATATAAAGCATCACAGACAAAGACTGTTAATATTATATTTCATAATATGTAGATAATGAAAAGTGTTTTATTTATTGTGAAAATGAAATCAATAAAGAATCAATCAATGAAATCAATAAAGCTATGAACCATGGACAGATATAAATAATTATTAACATAAACTAAATCGAATCAATGTCAAGTCATGAGTAACGTCACAACTATTATTTTGTAATGTCATGTTTATTCACAATAGCGTTTTTCTCCAGTTTTTCAGATTTTATTATTTAAAGCTTGTATCAAAATGTCAAAATCTTTCATCACAGTTGACACGGTACTGTACTTAAAACTTGCCTTAATTCCTTAATGTTTTCTAAAGACTCAATTTTTCTAAATAATAAAAAAACAACACTCTTACACTGCGACCTTGCAGTGTAATTTCCATATTTAGGCCGGTGTCAGACGAGGCGACCCGGGTGGCGCTACCCAGGACGCGCCACCCAGTCATAAATTATTTTCTAATTATTGCGAGTTCACACGGCGTGGCGCGATTTCTCAGGTCGCGCCACCCGGTCGACTATCGGCGACTCAGCCGACCACCTCTGAGTGGTGCCACCCAGTCAGCAGTGGTAACGTTACGAGAACGCTTGTCAGTCTGTCACACGCTGCAGCGAGAAGCGCGGACATCAAACATGGATTCGCTTGATGTGGAAGCATTCATCATTGAAATTCAAGGTCGCCCTGCTATATGGGATATAAAGTGCAGTGACTACTCAAATCGGGAGAAGAAAAATCATGCTTGAGGAGAAATTGTCAAAATTTTTGTGAGTAAAAAAGATGCAACAGTTGAAGAAAAAAGGATATTTGGTAATTAAAAAGACAATATTGTTTATTGAAATATATGAACCACCTATGAGGTCTATGTAAAATAACATACTACAATTCTTAAATATCTCAATGAAAAACTAAGATACTACAAAATAGTCTACTGCAAAGTATGATTCCATCATATATTGTTCAATGAGAAAGGCTACATGAAAATTCTTCGAACTGTTTCTAATGTAGACTTGTACTAAATCATGCTATACTGCCAGGAGAGCTCTCCCTCTCTGGATATGAAATGATTGGAAAATTTAAGAATTGAAAATTGAAAATTGATCAGGATCTTCTCAGAGTTGTGGATACTATGTATAACAAACTAGTTTTAATAAGGGATGGACCAAAAACCGTCTTTTCTTTTCTTTTTTCCGTCTCATAAAATGAAGGTTAGTTATTGCTGCTATCTCGTCAACTTCCATTCTTTTCAACTGTGAAGAGTAGTCGTAGCGAGTAGTGTTCTCATTACTTATTGTTAGTAATTGTTACTTATTGTTATCTCATATTTGTTGTTGCGAGTAGCGCTTCCCAGGTCGCGCATCAAGTGGCGTTGAAATTAGTTGGCGCCTCCCGGGTCGCGCCACCTAGGAAGCCTCGTCTGACAGAGCCCTTATGTAAAAATGAATATTTTGTATAATCTGTAATATGTTTTAATGAAAATAAATTGATTTTGATTTTTTTTTGAGATAACGGGGAGCACTGCACATCATTACTCATCAACTTGATTTTGATATAATTTTTCATTTTTCAATTTTATTCGCTTCCGGAGTATTTCATTTGATAGAAAGGCATATTATGTAGACCTAAATGGACTACCAAGTTCCGAGCCAACACAGTTTTCCCGTAATTTTTAACAGTTTTAATTTTTAACATGCAGATTAAGCTTGCATGTAGGATAGTGATTCCCGGAACAACCGTAACATGGTAACTTACGTGGGAATATGAGTTAAATGAAATTAGTGCAACGTTGAAGTCTATTAGTGTATGCGTCAAAGGGTAAGAGTGTTCTGTAGACATAATAGAGAATGTCGTAATTTGAATATAATTTTTGTAAAGTAGCGCATTTTCGAGCGAGGCAAAGGATAGAAGGTTGGTCTGCCTATGGTCCAACTATAATAGTAGAATGAAATCAAAGATTCCTGGATTTCTTGTTCCATGACGAACTGCGTTGTTAATATTAACTTTTCATGTGAAATTTAACGACATGCAGTTTAAGTGAGTTATTATACTTATTCTTAACAAATATTTGACTGCATGTCGTTAAATTTCACATGAAAAGTTAAAATCAAAGATACTTTGAAATTTAAAAGAATATAAATGTCAAAGGTACAGAGTGCGCTCTAAACAACAGGTATCATTGTAATTTGAATAAAACTTCTAAAATACCGTAGGTAACGCATATTGGAGCGAACGGAGAGATGCTAGTCGTTGAGGTTTACCCCGTTTTTAAGGAAACGTAGGGATCTGTGATATTTTCCATGACGAAATACTTAGTGAACATTCTAATATTAAAACTGACACTGTATTTCACTATTAAATAATGTTTTACACACATATTTTGGAGATGCAACAAAGCATGACCTCTGGCGGCAGGCTGACGAAGCTTCTTTTCAGAAGTGAAATGCATTCCTTAAGCATCTCCAATATATGTGAGTTAAACAT
The DNA here is from genome assembly GCA_948455865.1 of Conomelus anceps. Lineage (NCBI taxonomy): Eukaryota > Metazoa > Arthropoda > Insecta > Hemiptera > Delphacidae > Conomelus > Conomelus anceps. Next base: position 32,631,267 of record OX418225.1, on the reverse strand, counting down.
TATTAAAAAGTGAAATACAGTGTCAGTTTTAATATTAGATTGAAACATAGGGGTTCCAAGGGAGAAGGGTGTTGAATTTAGGGTTTATGATATTTATTTTTGAAGTTTAAATTGCAGCGCTGTGTGAATAGCTTTAATATTAGTTTCTTATTGAATAAAATTATCTTTATATGTGCATCAATGAACCTCATTCCCGCGCAAAGACTATGTGGGAATTATTTATTTCGTCGTATTGAAGTGATAGTTTATATTTTTGTTATTGCGACACGTTTGAACTTATATAATGTGAATTAATCAGCCACGTGCTCTGTACTATGTATGTGATATAATTTGAATAAAATTGATTTGAATTGATTTTTTCATATAATTTGGAATAATTTAATTAAAATCAAATCGAATTTCGAGATACAATTTCACGAAATAGTAAATCAAATTGAAGCTGGGCAGGGATTAGTAGACGGGGAGGTCCTATCCCATACGTCCGTATTTCAAAGAGCAAATTTCCTTTGTCACATTATTTGGAGTCTGCGGACAGTCTGTCTTTTTTGCTTGCACCTGTGTGAACGTGTACGTGCGTAGGTTAGCGATAGCATACAGGTTGAATTAATAATAGGACTGAAACGTTATTAGCCAGCAGAGCAGGATGCTGGCTGGATGCTGGAATAATTTCATCCCGGTATTATCATCGACTTTGCTGCGTTGCCCTGCTCTGGCTTCACTGAAAATTACTCTGTTTTGGTCAATACTGAAATTAAGCCAAGGGTGAAAGCTAAGCCTAGAACTTTATTTATTTAACTAACATACAATCAATGTAATTACAACAGGCTATTGCCCATAATGTGTACTCTAAAACAAGACTAGGCGGCTCGGAACTATCTGATCATGACTATCAAATCTTAGAGGTGGGGTTGCAAGGTCATAAATCAATTAAAAAGAGTAGAGTAATGAAAGAAATTCAACAATGTGAACAGGGGAATATCGATTGTTTGAAGCAGAATCTGCTACAAGAAAACTGGAGTAGGGTTTACAATAGCAATAGTTTAAATGACAAATATGATAGTTTCATTAATATTTTAAGGTTTCATATTACTATGAGTTGTCCAGTTAAAAAAGTCCCTGTAAAGAACAAATTAGACAAGATTGAAGAGTGGATAACTGATGATATCCTTGCAGAAAGAAATAGGGTTAAAGATGCATATGATGAATTCAAACTATCTAGAAATATGTTAAGTGAAGATAATTACAAAGCTCTAAAGAAAAATTATACAAGAGAAGTGAAAAGAGCGAAATGTAAGAAAACAGCTGAAATTTTGAATAATAGTGTGTACTTTAACACAGCAGTGTGGGATGTAATAAACAAAAATAGGCAAGTAGCTCATGTAGATGCTTATACTAGTGTCCCCAGAATAATTAACGAAAATAAAAAATATATTGATGATAGTGTAGACATTTGTAATTTCTTTAACAGATATTATCAACTGGTTGCTAAGGATCTTCAAAAATCTCTTAATACAGGTATTAGTGATGCAAACATGAGGAATACTGAGGGGATTCAGAAAGAATTAAAATTCCACCCAGTATGCCAAGACGAGTTGTCAAATATCATTGATAGTTTAAATAATAAAAAAACTGTAGGAATGGATGGGGTATCCAGTAAAATTCTGAAAGAATGTAAAGATCAATTGTTAGACCCTTTGATTCATCTGATCAATCATTCATTAGAACAAGGTGTTTTTCCAGATAATTTAAAAGAGGGGAAGATCTTGCCAATCTTCAAAAGTGGTGATAGAGAAAAGGTAGAAAACTATAGGCCCATTAGTATTTTAAATGTAATAAGTAAAATTTTTGAAAGAGTAGTTCTAAATAGGTTACTTCTGCACCTTCAAGAAGCTAACTTTATCTGTGATGAACAGCATGGCTTCCAGAAAGGGAGATCAACAAAAACAGCCATAGTTTCTCTAGTTGAAAAACTAATAGATATAATAGATTCAGGTGATAAAGCTACTGCAATCTTCTTAGATCTGTCAAAGGCATTTGATTGTGTTAATCATAGAACTTTATTGGAAATACTGCAAAATGTAGGTGTAAATGGGGTTGAACTGAAATGGTTTGAATCATATCTTATTGGGAGAAAACAATGTGTAGAACTAACTACAGTAGTTGGTAATAGTATAGTAAAGAATAAATCTAATAAATTAGAGGTGCAAGCTGGAGTGCCTCAGGGGTCAATACTAGGTCCATTGCTTTTTTTGTTATATGTCAACCGTTTACCTAAAGAATTAATTAGTGGTAGAGCCCTCTTATTTGCTGATGATACATCACTCATTTTCAGCAATTCCATTCTAGATAATTTAGAAATAAGTGCCCATATAGGTGTGCAGTCCATTGTCCAATTTTTAAATCAGTTGAAATTAACTATAAATAGTAAAAAATGCCAATACCTTCAATTCAAAAACAAACATAATTTAAATGAAGATAGGGCTATAAACGTGTTTGTAAACGATAATCAATTAGACCAGGAAGAAAAAATTGCATTTCTAGGAGTTACGTTGGATAGACGATTGACCTGGACTCCATACATTGAGAAAATATGTAGTAAAATTTCATCTGGGGTATTTGTCCTGCGACAGCTCGCTAGATTGAATGACAAAAAGTTACTTTTTACAGCTTACCATGGGCTCTTACTGTCACATATTAGGTATGCTATCTTAGTATGGGGTAATTCATCAAAACAAAATCTTGATAGGGTGTTTAAGATCCAAAAGAAAGCGGTTAGGTGTATAGAAAGAGTAAATAGATTAGATTCATGTAGGCCGTTGTTCAAGAGACTTGGTCTCCAAACTGTACCCTGCTTATATGTGTATGAAGCTACTTTATATGTAAAAACGAATGATATTAACCAAAATCTTGATGTACATGATTATAATACAAGAAGCCGAGGAGACTATCACTTGGTGAGTCACAATAGTAGCTTATTCAAACAAAAACCTAGTTATATTGGTAGGAAATTCTACAACAAGCTACCGCAGTTTTTGAAGAGTCTTGAAAATATAGAAATATTTAAAAAACAATTGAAGAAATATTTAGTTGATAAAGCTTTTTATAGTCTACAAGAGTTCCTTTCACATCAAAATTAAGCCTCACCTCAACTAATTGAAGTAATTATGGTATCTAGTGTATAATATTGTTGATCTGACTTGTCTTATACTCCTTAACTGGAGTCTCCAAGACGTAATCTACAAAAAAAAAAAAAAAAAAAAAAAATGCTTTTCAAAAATTTTCAAAGTTGAATCAAAATCTTTGGTTAGGTCTGCTTCACTAGAATTTCACATTGAAGCACAATAATTCGTAAGTCTCTTACAGAAAAAGAATATTAATTTTTGATTCCACTTTTAACAAAGCCAATCACAGTCCAAAAAAGTTGATATAATTTTGAGATTTTTGAACCGAAAATTAATTTAATTTAATTTTAATTTCACATATATGAAGTGCTTAGATCTAATCACTTTCAATTTTATTAAAATTGAAATTTATTGAAAAAGCTGTGCAAAATAAATTATATAATATTACATATAATAAGTTCTACTGAATCACAGAAGCCGAATGTTTAAATTACTGTATCTGTTTTAAATATTAAAACATGTATTTGGGAAGTGATAGCCGCGAGCCGTAGCAGGTATCTGTTCAATCAGATAGATAAGCTGCGTTCTCGTAGGTCCTGTTTGTAACGGTGACCGATTAGATTGGCCAGCAAAAAAGACACTGTTCTCTGCTGAAAATTACTTCCCGGTGGTTCGGAACCCACCTAAAACTGTAGGTCCAACTCATAAATCACAATCATCCAACTCATTACCCACGCACAGGTCTCAGACCTATGTGGGCTTCATCCTCAAATAAAAAAAAAAATGTATTTATTTTTACTTAAGTTAAGGTGTATAAGACAAGTTAGATCAACAATTATACTCTTATACAATAGTTACCATAATTACTATATCAATTAGTTGGGTGAGGCTTAATTTTAATGTGAAAGGAACTCTTGTACACTATAAAAAGCTCTATCAACTAAATATTTTTTAATATTGTTTTTTAAATATTTCTATATTAATTTTCAAGACTCTTTTAAAATTGCGGTAGCTTGTTGTAGAGTTTCCTACCAATATAACTAGGAGTAGATGTTATACTCAGTTGAATATATGTTCAGTGAATAAATCTCTTATATAATTCTCTAATATATTATATATCTTTTATTAATTGGAAATGGCAAATGAATTACCAGCAAAGGAAAGATGAATAATGTTGACACCTTAAACTGGAACTAAGCCATTTCTCAAACTTTGACATAATAGACTTCCTTCACTTTCTCTTGAGATTCCTTGAAACAGAGCACTGCTCATTCTTTGAAGTTCATCACCAACTTCTCAATTCAATTTGGGTTTGAAGGTGATGACTTTCACACTTAGTTGCTTTCCTTTCAACAACACATTGCGTGTGAAAGCTTTCTACTCTACACGCCTCGTGTTGGAACCTTTCACATCCCCGTCTAATGTAATAATAAACTTGGAGATTTTCACACGTCATCTAATTGACATAATGTATAGGAAGCGTGTGCATATTATGCTTTCAAAACACAAGTGAGTAACTGTAATAGATTTTGAAAATCCTTTACATTTTCTGCTTTTGTAGCTAACTGGGAAATTTAAAACCTGAAAATCATTTTTCGGAAGGGATTTTCAAGTCTCCCTTGAGGTAAGGAAGCCTCAAGGTAAATCCTTAAAAATAATGGCCTAAGAATTTGATGTTTGAAATATTTTAGGTAGTTTAGAAATCTTACTGTTCGGTTCCGAGTTCAAAGGTTTTTAAAATAAGAGATTTCAGAAACTCATCAGCTAGAAGAGTCAAGATATTGACTTTTTTTGTAGATTACGTCTTGGAGACTCCAGTGTAAGACAAGTCAACAATTGTACTCTTATACACTATTTACCATAATTATTATATCAATTAGTTGGGGTGAGGCTTAATTTTGATGTGAAAGTAACTCTTGTACACTATAAAAAGCTTTATCAACAAAATATTTTCTCAATTGTTTTTTAAATATTTCTATATTTGCTATTGATCAGTGAGTGGGCTCTTTCTTTCTCGCTGGAAAGAGCAAGAAGTCTAATCAGGATCATATATTTTCTTCACAATTACACATAGCACATTTTAATTTCTAGTAGATAACCCCAATTTCTGAAAGTTTATTTTGCACCCGTAGATAGCAAACTTTCCTGGAAACCCCATGCAGAATATTTAAAAAATAAGTTAAACTCCGCAAAATTAGTGTTAAGGAGTATGAAGAATTTGTTAGACCTTACAATTATGGAAGGAGTCTACTATGCTCTATTTCACTCCCTCCTGACTTATAGCATTGCATTCTGGGGACATTCTACGGACGTTAACCAAATATTTAAGTTACAGAAATGGGCAATACGAGTGATGGTGGGAGAGAGTATTTGAACGAGCTACAGACCATATTTAGTAATTGAAAATACTTCCCTTGCCCAGTTTATATATTTTTGAAACTGTCTGTTTGATTAAGAAGAATGAGTCATAATTTAAAAAAGGTTATATGATTCACTCTTATGAAACTAGGTACAGAAATGGACTCAGAGACGAAGCACATCGCACGGCTCTATATGCAAAGGAAGTGACAAGTTGTAGTATAAATCTGTTTAATCTTTTGCCGACCCGAATCCACTCTTCCACTTGAAAAATTTAAAACTTATTTGAAAGCAGAGCTAGAAACAAATTGTTTTCATTCAAAACAGGAATACATCAATTATTAAAGTCACAGTGATTATTCTGGAATGGAACATTCCACATGTATTCCACAAATAAGTAAGCACAAATTGCTGACAGAAATCGAACAAAGCTATTTTTTAAATTCATCTACACAAAAAATAAATTTTGTAAATTATGAATTAAAAATTATGACAAGTCCATATACCCATTTAAGAGGGAGTCAGTGGCCGCTTGATAAATCCAATCTAATCTAATTCACAGTCTATTTAAAGTTCTCAATACAGTAAATGGAAGATCACTAGGTGTTAAGTACAAAGGAGGATTAATTCGAAGTAAAATTATTTAGCTGTATAATTTGAACGAAGACCACAAACCACAAATGATCAATTTATACAAATTATTAATATAGTATATTGTCACATCATCAAATAGTACAGTAGAAACCAAGCCTTCACATACAAAAATTGGGAAAAGCATTGGAATACAACCAGCAGAAGTGAGTTTAAAGTTTGTTATCATTCATCTAAATTATAATATGCATTGCTGACTAGGAGCTAGGAGTAAAAATACTCTTCTCTGGAAAAAATATAAATACAGTTGAACCACTGTATAACGAAATCGATTATCCAGAGAAAATTCGCTGTAGAGAGGTATTCGTTGTTGCGAGGTTGTTGTGTCAAGAATACTGCCACCCCATCTTACAGATCTTATAATACATTGCGGGCGGTAATTAAATGAATATACAATACAGTATAATATCGGGAGCATAGGTAGGGTAATAGACCAACGTTTTTTAGAAATTTGAAAATTCATGCTGTTGAAAATAATAAAATACATGTTTTTTGAATATGGATAGAATTTAATAAGTGAGTATCACTCACCAATTCATTTCCAGTAAGCATGACTTGAATATAGTGGAATTTAATCGAAGCATACTCAGTAGCAAAATTTTTCAACTGCCTTTACTAAATTTATTTCAATACTTTTTACACACGAAACTATCAGATTAAACACAACATAATTCTGTAAATAACTTCGTATTGGAACTTTTCAAATTTTTTCTAGTTTTTAATGTTTTACTTGAAAAAGTGAGTAATTTTTTGATGCATTTTGCATTTGAATAAAACATCACGTTCAGTGAACGATCCACATTTATTCATACAGTCAAAAATGTTGTCTGGTACACCATCTTTCAGTTGAAATCCTCGCCTGATGATTTTGAAAGCTTGTAAAACTTCATGATCTGTAGGATTCTTCTCTTCAGGTTCATCAAAATCAGTTTTAAGAATTGGAATGTGTGACAAAAGGTGGAAGGATGGGAAAGTCCAGTAGACCCACATATGACAAGTCTATAAATGACGAGTTCTTAAAAATTCTATTTTTAGTAACCTGCATTCAATTTCCAACATGCGTTTCAGCCTCTACTAACTGTCTACCACCCTATCTTCTACCTACCTGAATCTCTCATTATTTTTTGTTTTATTGACCTTCCTGCTGAAAATAAACAATAGGCTACCTTGGAAATGACTTTGTGGGCTTCCTTTACACACTACATTTTGTAAGTTGAAGTGAAGAGAAAACTTCGTTGTTGAGAGGTCCGAAATTCGTTACATAGAGGTAAACAAGCAGTAAAAATTCTAAAATATCATGGGACAAGGTAAAAATTCGTTATTTGGAGGTTCGTTATATAGAGGTTCGACTGTATTGTTTAAATGTTTTTTTTTTATTTTTCGTTTTTGAGTGTTATAGGGAGGTGACTATAGATAGATTTAGATGTAAGAGCTCTAACGCCTTAACTAATCTTTTCCTCAAAAATCCTGAGTCTGTGTATTACTATATGCAAATTTTCTTGTCCTCTGACATCATACCCATTCGAGTGTATTTGCACCAGTGTTGGAAATTTACCAAAAATCCCAAGCACATTAATATTATTATTAAGCACGGGATATTATTCAAGCAAGAGAATGTTATTGAAATATGTTGTGCCACAAAACACCTCATAAACCCACGCTGTTTTTTAGATGATTGATAATTTCAAAGTATCTTGGAACCTCTAAAGCAAAAAATACATGCAAATTTGAACTATTTTCTGTAGAATTTAACGCCAAACACAAGTAATATGTAGGTACTTAAAAACCCACTCAGTGCATAGTGGTACATTGTATGTTTATTATGATTTCCATATTTAAACGCCGTATAGTGTTTCTAACATGAAACAAGCTGCGTTTATGATACAACATGTTTTAACTGTGACCTGATATTATTGAAATAGTGCTGGAAATACCGTATTAGTGCACTGCAGCAGTAGAATAACATGTTTGTCCTCATGAAGTGCTCCCAAGAGTAGGATAATAAACGAGTAGCTTGCACTTTACAAACCACAAGGTCATGTGAATTCGGGGTCTTGCCTACATACAAATTTACATTACCGGTATACCCTTTTCACATTTGACAGAAGTTTTTTCATGCACAGATAAAAGTCATGTGAAACTTTTCTACCGTTATAGTGAAGAATAAAAAGTTTTTTTTTAGAGACCTGACTTCATGCCTCCATGTGGTGGATGTTTACAATTTATATTATGGTAGTTGTAAAAATATGACTGTGTTTGTTGAGATGTCGATTTGAGGTGTTCAATGATTTTAATCTTCGTTGTTCGAAATTATATAATTATCTGGAAGTATCAAGATAGGACATATTATTATCGATCTAGACGGTGAGTCACTTAAATCTATTGAACTGATTGAAACTAATTGAGGTAAAAGTAAATACTCAAATAAGAAAAAGAGTTTGTCACTATGCCATTGATAGAGGTTATGTTTGATTTTCAATAATATTTTCTAAAACTTTAGACTGAAAAATCATGTTACTCGTTAACTGGAGACAAAAGGTTACAGTTTAGTAGAGGTTGTAATGATTAACTGTTCAATCAGAGATAAGCTACGAAACTCCTGGGCCATCTTTGTAAGGGTGACCGATTAAATTGGCCAGCAAAAAGACTCTGTTCTCTGCTGTAAAGTCACTTCCCGGTGGTTTGGAACCCATCTAAAACTGTATGTCAAATTCATAAATCAACATCACGCAGTTCATTACCCACGCACAGGTCTCATATCTATGTGGGCTCCATCCTCAGAAAAAAACTTCAAGGGCAATAACTTTAAACAATGTCTTTTAAAATAATTATATTCAATTAGAGACAGCTTCATTGAAGCCAGAAAGGTATAACAGTTTTACTGCGTATGTATAGCTACTAGCCACTACAGTGCACTGATAGAAAAGAGGAAACTAGCATTTAAAATTCTCACATATTATATCAGAGCAAAGCAAGATATCCCATTGTTAGTAGATGGTGAAATGAAATTTCATTAAATAAGCCAAAATTTAAAATAAATTGGTTCATCTCTGCAATGTTCCTGCTTGGTGTATTTTTTTGACCACAGGGCAAAAATAAAACTTTGTTCTTCGGTTTTTTCGGAGGGACAAACACTCTTGCCTTCATTGGTATCATAAAATATTATAAATATACTTCTGATACTATTAGTAGAACCCAGCTTGAATTTCTTCAAAGTTCATTGAATAAATAAGATTATGAAGATTGTAGGTGAATTATTGGAATATTTATTCAAGATTGTCATACTTTTCAATCTACAATCATTTAATTTACATTTGTGTAACAATAGAAATAGATTTGAAATTTTAAAAGTTATTGTGAAACATCTCACTTTCATTGACTGTAGTTCATGCAGGAACGAAGAATAGCAAATAATCTTTGCTTGGTTTCAACCTTTTTGGGGTATGTTGCATAACATTTTACAACCTATTCTCACTCATAACTGTAATTATACTACTAAATATTATGGAAGATTTTACTAGTAGATTGTAATTTATTTTAATTTGTGGATTGTTATGCTACAAGCTACAGGCACCTCTACAGGTCACAGGATAGCTTATTAATAAAACATTTGTCATTTACTGAATGTTTCTACTTCCCTGTAACACAAAAACTCCTTTCCCACTCATCTTAGGTTCAACTCCATTCTTCAACGGTATTCAGGTTCAAGAAATGGCTACTACATATTTTTACAAATAAATATAATAATTTAAGTTCCTTAAACCTTAGACTGCAGGTTACTTTGTAGCAGCATTATTACTGCACAAAGGAAAACAACTTTCTCAAATTTTTTGCAGTATCTTCCATCATTTATCTAGAAATTGTTTTCTCAGTGATGTAGCCTACCAACCAGTAGAACAGTACAAAAGTTGCATCTGGAAAGTTTGTTTGGAAGCCGTAAACTTTTATCCTCTCTACAAGAGAATTCGCGGACGGGCTTTTTTCGTTTATTATGTTTGAGCTTTGTCCTATTTTGCCGAGTTTTCGAATTATTTCCAGAGAACACTTATTTGCCGTGCAAACACTGTGATACTTGTTTAATGTTGCTACCACCTGGATACTATGAAAGATAGATAGAGGTCCACAAACGAGAAAAATGGAAATTATCTCTTTCTCCTATTATTTGTTCTTTCTAGATGGCGCAGCGGCTTGTCATCTTGTTTGCTTTGGTCTTTATCTTGTGATGTTCAGATTCAATCTTGTTGTAGGCCTATGTTTGCTAGTGGCTTAATTAGCTTTTAGTTTTAGCCTACAGATTTGCTGCAATCTCTTTCTGCATTCACTCCATCCTAAAATCTTCCAATGTTCAAATAAAATTATGTAAACCCTTCCAAGGTTTTTAAATACACTTTTTCTTATAGCCCCGAAATTATTATCATTTAAAAAACTTCACAAACTCTGCTAACTTAGCTATTTTTTTAGTAAAACATAGACAAAAAATGAGAAATACTAGAAATAAATTATTTCTTAGTTTTTACACATTTCTTCGTCAATTAGAATTATTAACTTTTGTGGTACTGAGTAAAACGTCGTTTGACGCTATTATAGTAATTCTTCCACTTGTTGGTCCAATAAGATAAAATCTTAGGTTATGAATAAGAAGACGAAGTTGTCACAACCACATTTATTAAAAATAGTGAGATACTAGTTTCGGTTGTTACACTATTATCAATCTTCGACAACTTCGTCTTATTATTCATTATGGATATCTTCCACAAGATCACCTTCGCCACTACAAGGAAAGTTAAAATTTTAGGTAATTATATTTTCCAAGTAAGTTTTAAATTAGGTAACTTCCCATGATTTGAAGGATATCCTTACTAGAATTCGGTTTCGTGTGCTGATAAGTGGTTCTAAAACAAAGATTCCCAATAAATTGTTTGTTTATTAACATTGGACCATAAAATGCAATCATCAATAACTCATATTACAGAACTTAATACATGTGCACATTCTATACTATATTAAACTTGTAGCATATTTTATAAACAATTAATTTAAACATAAACTCGTAGTTTTTCACAATTCCAATTTATGCGTTTTCAGACCAGTTTTTATGATAAAAAAGGTTATTGGAGACTAGTATTTTTAAGACTTATATAATTGAAAGAACATCATAAATATTACGGTACCTCCATAAGTAATACTGAGTTTTCCTTCATAAATAATACGGTATTTCTCCATAAGATATCTGGAATAGGTAATGCTACACTTTTTCCTTCGAACAATAAATGTGATTATGACAATAACTGATGAGGAGGCCATACTGTGGCTTGAAAATATTGCTTACTTATATGAATAACGAATTTTTTGCCACTGCTTGAACCATTCAAGTATTATAATAAATGTGAGAAAACACATTACTGGCAAGAATTGAACAGAATGAATAAATAGTTGAAAATAAATATTAAGGAATAAGAAATTGAACAGAGAGAGTATAAGGAATAGAAAATTCAACACAAATAATGATTGAACCGTACTTTACATATTGGACATGATATTATGATAAAATATGGGTATTGTTACGGGTTCTAATTGCTAAAATAAGGCTGGCAACACTAAAATTCACACTTGCACTTTATTTACACAAATTAGTCAATTTACACAAAAATATTTGTAAGTTCAAATAATTAAATAAAAACAGATCATCAAATGACAAGCTAATACTTATTTTCAGTAATTATTTACAAGAATTAATGAATAAGTAATTACAGGCTTATCAATAATAAGAGAAACAAGAGTCCAATAAACTGTACAATAATGCAGAAAGAAATTATAAAAAGAGCAACTAATCACTTACAAAAACACAGTCCAATTCGTTATTTGACAGTCCCAAATAATATCACTAAACACAACGTCTAAACTATTAGTAAGCTGCATAAACAGTAAACACTGGTCTCTGCATTTGACACTGTCTAAAGACTGAATAAAGCACTGTTTACTCCACTGGCACTGGATTGTCTCTGTCACGAGATCTGTAATACAATCTGTCACACGGGTTTGTAAAACTGACTGTCTGGTTCATGTGGACTCCTTTATATAGCTGCTGTAGTTGTATAATTCCAAAAATTGGCGCCTTCTCGAAGCTGGCAGAATGCTAGGATTAGACCTCGATTGTTCAAGAAGAATGTAGAATTGACGAGAAGATCAATTGAGTGAGAGAGTTGCAGACTTGAAGAATAGGAGTGACAAAGACATGTGAAGAGCAAGAGAATGAAGATTGGTCGAAGTCACGTCCAGCCATGAAAACAATAGAATGATATAAATAGAACAAGTGCGTGAATAACTGCTTGTTTGCTTTTGTAACAGTATCATGGTTAAGAATAAGAAATTTAAAAATTATAGTACAGTACGGAATAAGAAATTATACAGAAATAATGATTAATAATTCAGTTGACATTCAACCAAACCAACAAATTCACATTTGAACATGGTTATATGATTAAAAACCTCTCTCACATGTACTACAAATTTTGTCACAAATTACATCTCACCGTCAGGGGGACGAACAGAATCCTCGAGTGAAATAAATAGGACTGCTAGATGCGTTCTGCGCTTACGAACATTCATTTTTCTTCATTTGCCATGTCACTCCAGACAACTAACAACAAACTAGAAAGTTGTTTTGCCGAAAATCTGGAAAAATGTCTTTCCTGAGTTTTCCTCTCCTATCATTTCTCACTCTACTCAGTATTTCTTGGTTTTTTTACCTTCTATTATTCTCTTCGTATTCCTTATCTGTTTCTCTTTTGCACACTTTCTTTTTTTTAGATGCATTGAGTTGAATATAAGACATGAGAATTCTGACTCCGCTTTCAATGTATATATAACTTGGGTAGTTCTCTCTCTTCCTTTCCCACTCTTTTATTTTTTTCTTCTTCCTCTTGCTTCTACTACTTATTCATGATTCATATGACCTCCTCTTTTGTTGGAGATTTTTGAAGGAAGCAAAGCTTGTTCGCATGAAAGCAGAGACTTCACATTTTCCGACATCTGAACTCGAAGAGCCGAATAACTTACGATCAAGTTACAAAAATTGACTTCACTCGACCTCTTCTCTTCTCTGGATTTGCACTTTGCTCGCTGAAAGATGAAACCTACATTTTTTGTCATTCGACCGACTGACTATTTCGGTTGGTAGATGGTTTTTGAGAGGAAACAAAAAATTCAAATAATGTGAAGTAAGAAATGAAGGATCAAGAATGAACTCCAATTTATGAATAAAAGCCTCCAAGGCTGAGAATCAGTTTATTGTGAGTTTCCTATCTATTGTGAAGTGAATCTGATAGTGTTTGTGTTTGTATAGAGAATGCTCAATGTGCTTTGTCGTGAAGTGTGGGGGAATCTGATTCCTATTCAAGGTTCTCTCCACTAAACTTGATTTCTATTCACATTGCTGCTGGCATGATTGTGGGGCTCCCTTGGCTTTTCGTGAATTGCTACGCGCTTTTCTCAGTAGGCTAAAGACTTGGTACGCTAAAGCCTTTTGTACTCTTACTCCATTGTTTGTAACTTATATAATTAACCATAATATAATACTTGATAACATAATACTATTAACCTGATAATATAATAATATGAACTAAAATGATTTTATAGAAACAGAATTTATTAATTTAGAATTCCTTCAAGTGCTATTAATTTATACTGACGGCTTCCGCAATGGCGGATATTGACAATAGTATTGAATAGCTGATGGAAATCGATGAATGCTACTGTACAAAAATATCAGTCACCATCGGGAATCGAACCACGGACCTCCCAATTGCCGATCGGGGGCCTTAACCACTAGACTATGGAGATCTTCCTGCACAGCAGCATTCATTTTTAACTTGGCCGTATCTTAGCTCGTATCTTACAAGTTAGTTTGAAGTGATTGACAATTAAACAAACTGACAAATATACAGAAACAGAATTTATTAATTTCGAATTCCTAAATTAATATCACTTGAAGAAATTCGAAATTGATAAATTCTGTTTCTGTATATTTGTCAGTTTGTCTAATTGTAAGTCACTACAAACTATCTTATGATTTTATAATATATTAAACAACATCAGGAGCGGTCTCAGCTGTAAAGTTTGGAAGATTACAAATTGGATTTTCTGACCTTTTTTGCGAGATTGACCCTATTTCTCACTCCTTCTCTAGTAAGTTTCCCATTTTGGGGGGCATGTCCCCATCGGGATCCGCCCTTCAACCAGATACTGAAAAGTCTTTACAAAAATGATTATCCAGTTCTATTAAGTGAGTCCTCTTATCGAGTCAATATTATACTGTTAATTATTAAAATACTCCCTCTGAAGGCATGAGTAGCGTATGCACCAATATAACTCTTGTCAATTCATTATTAAAGTGCTTGCTTTAAGAAAGGTTTATGCTTTAGTTGAAACTTTTTCAATAAATTAATGACTAACTACATTACAGAGAGAGCGATAGAGCGAATTCTATTCCATCTATTTTTATTATCTTGTTGAGGAAGTCTATTTATTAGGTCTGCAACTGTTATTTATTAGTTCAAGAATCATTGGAGTCATCGGAATGGTTCCTCTGACGGAACTTGCTAATGTGGCAGATTTGATATGAAATTAACCGTAAATTTCAACGCTATCCATAAGAGATTTTTCTAATCAATAATAAGACGAAATTGTCACAACGAAATTTATTAAAAAATATTGAGAAACTAGTTTCAGTTATTATACCATTATCAATCTCAAACAAACTAAAACTAAAATACAGAGAAGCTTAATATATACTGAACATGGAATGATACTATTGGCTAGAAAGAGGCTGAGAAAGAGGCTGACCTTCATCGAAGGTTGTGATTGGTTGACAAGTCACGCCCCCTGGTGGGAGGAGTAACAAGCAAAAATACGAGTCAAATCAATAAATAAAAACTATGAATAACTAGAAAGCAACAAAGAAGAAAAATACGTAATAAGGATAGAATTGAATCAAATTAAAACTAAAAACTTTTTAGAAGCTCACTGAAATGCAGTCAAGGTCAACTGAGAAATGCATGAAAAAACCGTTTTTTAATGCAGGCTGGATTTATGATGAAACCAATTTAGTTGTATTGAATTGGTTAAAATAAATTTGGTCATTTAAACTAGTATTGGAATCGATTTTTACCTACCTAGTTATCTCCAAAGCTTCTAAAATGTTCAATTGTCTGCCTTTGCTAATAAAATGCAGAAATTCAACATTTTCTTCAGCCTTGAACTTGTGTCAATTATTAATGAGATGCTCTGCAAATTTTGAATCTCCTTTTTGGGTTTTCCAATCCCAAGAGATTTTTCGATGTTGCCTACTTGAGACATGAGACTTGTGCGTGAGTAATGACACAAATATGCCAGGCTGAACGGGAATCGAACTTGTGACCGCAGGAGTAGTAGTCAGAGTTGCCTTAATCAATTACACTGCGGCTGTCTGACTGAGGATTGATTGTGAATTTATTTCGCCTATTGTTACGTCAGTTGTTGATTGTGATGATTTTCATTATCTCTTTTATTCAGAACTAGCTGGCCCAACGCGCGTTGCTGCATTCTCATAAAAATTCTCCTTGATTTTATCATTCGCCACCTCCCGCTGAGGTTACATTTAAAATTAGGAAAGAAGTTGGTCCTCAGGCTCTTCCAGCTGATCATAGATGCTTCGTTGTTTTCTTAATCACCACCTCTGAATGAAGAAACATTTCAAATTTAAACCTCCTATGACTATAAGGGTAGAAGCTAGGTTTTTTATTTTATTATTCGCCACCTCCCGCTGAGGCTGCATTTCAAATTTCTAGCTGCATTGGTTAACAGATGTCATCAACCTAGCATAATTACATTTCATCATACCCAGTCGTATGTTTCCTACATATTGCAAGGCTCCAACTGCACGGTAGCCTACATGCAAAATGCAAAGTCTTTTGCTGTTCAAAGACAGCGTAAATAACGCCACTAAGGGGCCTGCCATATGATTAAAAACTGTTGACTTATATCAGCTGTTCCTTTAAGCTGTTTGGCTGGCAAGTTCAGTAGGTTAGGTCTATAAAATGGTTTAATTAATAATAATTATTAGCTCCCCTATTGAAATTTATGGTCAGAAACCATCCCCAATATTCACACAACATATTCCCAAAGTTTCATGCCGATCTGTCAACTAGTTTTGGAGTCTATAGGGATGAAGCCCACATAGGTCTGAGACCTGTGCGTGGGTAATGAGTTGGATGATGGTGATTGATGAGTTGGACCTACAGTTTTAGGTGGGTTCCGAACCACCGGGAAGTGATTTTACAGCAGAGAACAGTGTCTTTTTTGCTGGCCAATCTAATCGGTCACCGTTACAAACAGGACCTACGAGAACGCATTCATTTTTATATATAGAGATTTTGAGGGGACGGCTTTTGCTATCATGACTTTACAGGCCATCAAATTGTTATTTATTTGGAAATATTCTTTACTTCTTAGAAAAAATAGATTGGCAATAAACAAGCACGTGAATATGATATTTAATGATTGTAAAGAATCGTATTTATAGCGAGTGTATTATTACGATGAGTACGGTACTAAAACTTTCTTTCACACTATCTAAAATATTCTGACTGAAGGCTCAAACCTGAGCATACGTTTTTATGGATTTAATATTCACTATAACAGTAGATATACTAATACAGTAACTGTTCATTCATATTTCGAAAAGTGTTCTCGTTTCTAGTGGCAAACAAAACGCTAACGAGCTGTCGTGTACAAAGCTTGGTGTGGTTCGTGTTATTATAACAGTATTCATCAACCCTGACAACAGCTTCACTAGAAGAATTTAGAGGGAAAACCTCCGCTTTGTAAAAGCGAACATCTGGAACGCAAAAATGTTCAAGATTGAAATCATATTATTAAATTTTGCGGTGAATAATGAAGGTGGTGGTCGCTATTTATTGATTTTAGGAGACGTGATTGAAAAATATTATTCCGGTGTCAATGAATTCTGATCACAACTTCTGACAAATTCTTAACCGTTATTTAAGTTCTTGAGAATTCAATGAGTTCCTCCAGAAGGACTTATTTATTTCACGTTGGGGACAATTTTCACGCGAAATGGTGATTGAGAAGTATATTCTTATAAACTTAAAAAACACTTTTAAATGGAAATTGACTCACGTTATGGCGTGACGGCCGTTTCGCTCTGTTGTCTAGAGCATCATCAGACGACCCACAGTACACTGATTCAAGGCATGAGTTTGAGCCATAACGTGAGTCAATTTCCATTTAAAAGTGTTTTTTAAGTTTATAATACATATTAGTGGAAACAAGATGGATCTTCAACATCATAAGTATATTCTGTTCGTTCTTGAACACAATCAATCCTTCTTAGAAGAAGTTGATGGCTTTCTGTTCCTTGAGATTTATGTTTGTAGAAGAGTTAAAAATTGAGTATTGACATCGGGTTGTTTCCTATTTTATCTTCTCATATCCGCATGTAACAACTAAATAAAGAAGTGATAGCCGCGAGGCGTAGCAAGTATCTGTTCAATCAGATAGAGATAAGCTGCGTTCTCGTCGGTCCTGTTTGTAACGGTGACCGATTAGATTGTCCAGCAAAAAATACATTGTTCTCTGCTGTAAAATTACTTCCCGGTGGTTCGAAACCCACCTAAAACTGTAGTTCCAACTCATCAATCACCATCATCCAACTCATTACCCACGCACAGGTCTCAGACCTATATGGGCTTCATCCTCAGAAAAAATAATTCAAGAAATTATTCTATTCATTGTAAATAATTATAGTAATACCAACATATTAAGAAAAAATGTGATGTCCATGTAGATGGAGTAACGGGTATATTCATTTAACATGCCGAATGAATTGCTCAAAAACTATATAGATGATAATTATACTTTACCCCTGATTCTTAAAAGTGATTTTATCTCCCAAGAGAGGCCAGACAATAGACCAATGTGGTCCAATTGCATAATCAGATAGCTTAAACATGTCGGCTAATGAGAACATGACTATAATTTGAGTTTGAGTTGGCAAATGCAATTGTTACATTATTTGCTTCAATGTTTAGTGCTTGTCTTGTCTTTCTGTATGTTTTCTCTATTTGTGATTATACATTTTTGGTTATTTTCTGGAATGAAAACATTCGATATTTCACTATAATCGATATGAAGGTTAACACGTAAAGTTCTCGTAAGCAGTTCTAGTTCAATACAACTAACTTGGTTTCATCATAATTCTAGCCTTCATTTTAAAATCGGTAATTACGTGTCTTTCTCGGTTGACCTTTACTGCATTTCAGTGAGCTTCTATTTTTTATTTTTTAAATTGTTTCAATTCTAGCCTAATTGTGTATTGTTCTTGTTTGTTGCTTTCTAGATGTTCATGGTTTTTAGTTATTGATTTGACTCTTATTTTTGCTAGTTACTCCTCCCACCAGGGGGCGTGACTTGTTATGGCCTTCAGCCGATCACAACCTTAGTCTCTTTCTCGCTTAGCCAATAGTATCATTCCATGTTTAGTATATTATATTAAGCTACTCTGTACTGTAGTTTTAGTTTGTTTGGGATTGAAAATGGTATAACAACCGAAACTAGTTTCTCAATATTTTTAATAATCGTGGTTATGACAATTTCGTCTTATTATTCATTCTAGTTAGAGTTTATTCCATGTATAGAATGTTCTCATTAGATTGTTTTAATGAACTGAAACGGAGCTGCAACCAATATCTGCTTTTATTAAGGGTCTCTTGATGATTGTTTAGTTTATCAGGATCCAATTCATCAATGGGTTGACTAGGCTGCAGCCTAGAGCGCTAGCTTCTTAGGGACGTAATATACTGACATAAATATAATACATTTGTATTTTGTTTTTAGATATGATGAATGAAAATAATTTACTACATACAATTATATATAATTTATATTTCTTAAAGTGAGTCAGAATCACTGTTGTTTTTACATTCATGCGTCGTTTATTGAGATTGAGCTATTGCTGATCAGCAATATAAGAAGGGGTGTTTCTGTCTGCTCTCTCTCTCTCTCTCTCAAAATTGAATATAGTAACTTCTGCATTTCATATTGTGAATCTGTGAAACTAAGTTATAATTTAAAGGGTTGAGTGGGAGAGAGGACCAGGAGTCCTAACTCCGCCCTAATAAAGGCATTTAATCAATCAATCTCTCTCTGTCTGCAGACCGCAGCACCATAGGCTTGAGTGGAAGCCTTTCTAATAATTGTTGAATTTATCATCATTTTTCCATTTTCTTCACTTTTTACTTTTTCAACGAATTTTTTCCGTAAAGGCCATAAACAACTGTAATAAATAATGCAGTTTAGAAACTAAAAATCAAGTTAAAAAATGTGTATGAGAATTGATCTGGCAGCATCTATAAAAAATTGCTGGCAGGTAATTTTAAACGGACAATCCGTTTATGTATGCTGAATTTTGTAATATTGAAGCATAAATTTCATTTTCTTTCATCTCAATAGTTTTATAAATTGTACTGTACCTTTGTAAATGTAATGTATCTTTCCAAGTTTTAGTGAATTAATGTGACTAGTATACTATTAATTGTCATTTTTGGCATTCAATTAACCTAGAATAATTGGCGAAAGGCAACAAAATTAGGATAGTTGAAGAAAATAAATTTGTCATCAATATGTGGCGTTGCTTATTTGCAAAGTGCCACCACAACCAGATGGGCTGATGCGTTAGTGGTAGCGATATGGATTGAGGTGGTGGTCGGGTTGTGGCGGGGAAATTTTACAGCCTAGGGCGCTTTAATTCGGGCCCTGAGCTTGATGGTATTTTATTGAGAATGCTTTGTTTCACACGTTCACTACCTGTAAAACTCTTCTTTATACTGGTGATAGTGATTTTGTATTGATATAGATATATTCTGTATCAATATTAGAGAATCTACTTATTATTTTCCATTATTCTTTGTTAGTTCATATTCGTGGTTGGGAAAATCATCACACGGCATACTAGACGACTTTTTATTGAATACTAGTGTTTTACCCGCGTTTTTTAACGTGATTAAAGTTAACTATTTTCAATTAAACATTTATATATATATATGGATTTCAACCACCAATGCCAATACAATCCGAAAGAAGGAACAATTCCTTTAATTATTTGGAGCTGCAGTATCGATATGAAACAAATGTGTTGCTTTGAATTGTATCTTAAAGCTTATTTGTATCATAGTAACGCTCCATTTATCAGCTGTTCTATGAGCTTTCTGCATGTAAACAGAATTTAAAACAGTAATCATGTCCATAAGTGAATTTTGAACATTAATTTTGAACAATGTAAAATTAAAATAACAAATCGGGGTTTGAGATGCACTGAATTGAGTTTAGAGGAAACCTTGTGCCAAATTTAGTGTTTCAAATAATTGCTGTTTTTGTAAAATCTATTCGACTGACACACACCCCCCCCCCTCTTTACTGTTATTAAATAGATGCTTTGTTTGACTACCTGAAAAACTATTCTTTGATAGTAATTTTGTATTGATATATTCTGTATCAATATTACAGATTCTGCTTATTGCCATTGTGTATTTTACGCAATTATTTATCAGTTCAACCTAGCATACTAGACTTCATTCTATTGAAGATCTATTATCCTCAATGAGAGGTTATACAATATTCAATGAATATGCCCCAAGCAGACTTGATCGATTCAAACTTGAATAAAGTTCGAATAATGCAACTTGTTGACTTAGTTCCAAGTTGGACCTGCAGATGGCATTGTCCATTAGTAGCAAACTAGCAACAGAACAGAGGAATTGTTTTGTTGTTTGCAGGGTGATTTCCTTTGAAACGCGACAAGAATCGACAGCAGTTCTAACTACGCTATCTTGTGTGCTGCTTTGCTGAGCACTGTATGCTACTGAGAGCTGTCTTTGCCACTTGGAGAGGCTGATAATGGGGCTTACCAAACGCAATTAGTGTGTCGATGAGCCTTTAGCATTGGCAAACTTTGTTTCTAAGCCGATAGAGTCGTTAAGAGCTGAGAATGGCAGTTTCACAATGCATCCCCATTTATTCATTACTTTCGTGTTTTGATCAATTTGTTATCTTGTTGTCCTCGCTTCTCATTACCTGCATAATTAATTTGTTATCACTCGTTTTTTTGTCTGTCACCTGTTACTATTGGATTGAAACTTCCAAACTAAGCTGGCTGTAAGAGCAGATTACAATATATGGAAATTAAAATCATCGGCATTTGTTTTTGTTTTTATTCTTATTTGTATTTCACGTCTTTAATTCTCTAGATTTTTCTGCTATGAACTTTTTCCTGTATTTACACTTGCTTTCTGTCCTGCCTCACTTTTGTATTTTCTTGTGCTACTATCTTCTCCAAGATTCTTTCATTTTCCTCTTTTTATCCTTTTTCTTCTCCTTCTCCTTTTCCTTGTTCTTTTATGGCTTTTTTGCGATGTTCTAATTTGTTGTTCTTTTTCTTGTTCTTGTTCTTGTTCTTGGTCTTTGTCTTGTTCTTGTTCTTGGTCTTGTTCTTCTCTTTCATGGCTTTTTTTTCGATGTGACTGAAGCTCTTTTCTCCCTTCTGTTATTTACTTATTGATACTGTCTCTATAATACATTTTTACAATAGTCCAAATTTTTGTAACCATGGGTTATGCTTACGTTTTGATTAAAATATAAATTGAATCTTCTGGAACACACAATTATTATTAAGTTCAGTTTGAACGATAAATTACTCTGATTGATTCTATTTAATTGACCGAACGATAGTGAGGTCTATCCTTTAAGACGATCGGCATTTCCTCTGTCTCTCTGTCTCACGATTACAGACAAACGCCTAGACCAATTGCTATGATTTTTCATATGGATGTTCCTTATTCCTAGGCCCAGCGATGTATATATATTTTTTCAAATTTTAATAGGGGAGCTAATAATTATTATCAATTAATCCACTTTTTTGGACCTAACCTACTGAACTTGCCGGCCAAACAGCTTAGAGGAACAGCTGATAGAAGTCAACAGTTTTTAATCATATGGCAGGCCCCTTAGCAGCATTATTTACGCTGTCTTTGAACAGCAAAAGACTTTGCACTTTGCATGTAGGCTACCATACAGTCAGAGCCTTGCAATATGTAGGAAACATATGACTGGGTATGATGAAATGTAATTATGCCAGGTTGATGACATCTGTTAACCAATGCAGCTAGAAATTTTATATGCAGCCTCAGCGGGAGGTGGCGAATAATAAAATCAAAAACCTAGCTTCTACCCTTATAGTTGTAGGTTTAAATTTGAAATGTTTCTTCATTAAGAGGTGGTGATTAATAAAACAATGAAGTAGGCCTCTTTGATCAGCTGGAAGAGCCCTAGGACTGACTTCTTTCCTAATTTGAAATGTAACCTCAGCGGGAGGTGACGAATAATAAAATCAAGGAGAATTTTTATGTGAATGCAGCAACGCGCGTCGGGCCAGCTAGGCTTAGTAGAATCCAGTTTAGTAGATTGTAACTGGCAAGTGCGCGCGTGTGTGTGTGTGCATGCATGTGTGGTTCTACGCAGTGTGTTTACACAACACATTCTTTATAGTCTTGGATTGCCTATCTCTCGGTCACCATCTCCACATGTTATTCAATTTTTTGTCTTTCGATGTTCCAAAATATTTTTTAGGTCAGAAAATATTATGATAAATAAATATAATGTATAGCTGCAAAGAAAAACCAGATAGTATAATAATGATAGTGATATTATGTTGATCATCACAGGTGAAACAACAACAAAATTTTAGTTGGTGAAAATTGGGAATGGAAGATGGATGAGAAAAAGGAAATAAATAAATTCATCATTTATTTGATGAATAATTTCTGTTTTTTATTATTGGATATTTATTGATATTAAAAGCTGCTGAAAATGCATGAGAACCCTTCATTTTTCTCACTGTCTCTCAAACGAGGGGTGATTTCTAGGCGGCGTTATAAACTTTGGTCTTTTCAAATATTGATTTTTACAGTTTCTGTCCTCAATAAAAGATTGAGGAATTAAAATCGAGTTGAAAACGCTCTTCAACTTTTTTTTCGAAAATGTCATCCCCTTATGTGTGAGTGTTGAGCGAGTGAGGTCTACTGTTCACAGAGCTACTAGTACGTTCCAAGATATTTCTGACTTTTTTACTTTATTGTGGGAGTATTCAAAGTATCTCGAATGTTGGAGAGCTTCAGCATAGCATTCATGTCCATACTACAAGTTCTGCGTACGCGCAGGTCGGGTAAGTCATTTTCTTTACACCCTACAATTTCTTACGTCCATTAGCCTCCTCTTTCCATCTATTTTCTCTTTCTCTTTTTCTACTCCTCCTATCACTCCATTATCCATCTCTCCCTCCTTTCGCGCCCTTCTTACGACCCTCCTTATCCCCATATATGCCACCTATAAAATCATTCACAACCCCCCCTTCACTACTACTCCAGCGTTATCAGAGTCAACAAACCATCCCATTATTCAGCACAGAGACATAGATAGATAGAGAAGCCTCGTGCCGTTCCGCTTTTCTTGAAGCCAAAAAACAGAGATGAGAAACACACAACAAACAGTGACGCATCTATCGGTTGCCATGGCAACGTGATTAGGTCTGAAGCGACGCTCCTATTAGTAGACACAATGTGCCTCTCCTCAGTATAGAAAGACACCAAGGGCGATTGAATCTCTCGCTCTCTCTATCACCCACTCTCTCTCTCACACACACACACTCTCTCTTTCACACCCTTTCTCAATTTCTCTCTTTCTTCCTTGTTTTCATCTATTTATAGCCGACTATTGGGTGTCGATACATCAATTAATGGGCTCCTGATTCCTTCTTTTGCCTCTTAAACACTATTCACCACCTTGAAATGCAACCAGCATGAGTTTGTGTGGAGCAGACCAAATCTATAGTGTTGATTAGTGACTATTTAATTGTTGGGAGGGGAAAATAGGAAGGAAAATGTGAAAACCAACAGAGAAAATTCAGGAAGAGAAGGGGGAGTCACTTAGCCTCCAAGTAGAAACATTGAAAACACTTGTCAGTGATCACAAGTAAAAGTGCTAATAATATTAGTTTAAGGGATATAGATCCCTTATTTCCAAACAAAAATATGATTCAAAGGAAACTGTGTGACGAAAACTGTGTTGTTATATTTACAAGCATAGTAGTTTCACATCGCCGATTGAGTCATGTCATGGGAAACATGGTTATTCTAAAAATTTCTGATTCCGTATCACCAGATAGAGAAGAAGTAGAAGATACAGAGATGGTTGAAGAGGAGGAGGAGGAGGAGGAGGAGGAGGAGGAGGAGGAGGAGGAGAAGAAGCATGAGTGGAGGAGGAGTAGGATGAGAGGAGGAGGAGTAAGATGAGAGGAGGAGGAGGAGGAGAAGCATGAGAGGAGGAGGAGGAGTAGTAGTAGGATAGGAAGAGTAGGAAGAGGAGGAGTAGGAGGAGGAGAAGGAGGAGGTTAAGGTGAAGGTGGAGGAGGAGGAGGAGTGGTTGATGGAAAAGGAGAACCAAAAGGAATAATAGAAGGACTAACAGACGGAGGCTGACTCTGAGTTTTCAACAAAAGGTACAATGAATATGCAACAGCTTGCTAGGTGTATTCGTTCACTATCAGTCTTACTTACTGCCTACATTCTCATAGTCTGCACTCTCTACTATTGTTGGAGTTCAGAACTTTGTTGTCTGCTCTATAATAACAAGAGGAAAAGCAAAATCCACAGTGATGTTTGGCTACAGCTCTGCAGCTGCGTTTACACTGCGATTAATAACCTAGTTTCCATCATAGCTTCACCTCCAAATCAGATTTTTGTTTGTAGAACAAGGAGCTCATTTCATAACATCAACAATTAAATTATATTAGCACTTCTTCATATAATCAGTTTCAAAATTTATTCTAGTTGAGAGTTTTCACTTTCAGTTTGTACTTGTACTCAAAAATTTGTTATGAAATTAATAGGCGCATAGTCTCTCTACTTGGAATGAATTTCATCATTGATTTTAGTATTGTTATAGTTTGGATAAATTAGCTGCTACTTCTTAGAAATGTTTTGCTTGATTGGAATTAATCGTTATTCTAACAGTGATTTTTGTATAGGGTGTTTTTTTTTTTAGAGGTATAGAACTTCAAGTTGGCAGCATTGCTTCCAGTGGCAAAAATTTAGTCAACTAACAGCTTCCATTGTTAATCGAATTAATTGCTCTGAAGGACAATTATGTTGACCATAAAATGGACATAGTGCTTGATGTGTTTCATGAATGGAACCATGATTTTCAAAGTAAATTTGCACAATTTGCAAGCGTTGTTCAGGTGCCACTCTGTTCATGATAAAATGGTGAAAAATACTGAACACAAATCAGCTGTTAAGTGACTAAATTTTTGCCACTGGAGGCAGTGCTGCCAACATAAAGTTCTATACCTCTAAAAAACACCCTGTTTTTAAATAAACAAATTACATTAAACATGATAATAAAGGATATCATTTTTTCCAGGTGAGTCACTTTGGTCGGGATTTCAGTGGTGAGTCAGATGCTTCTTGGTAATTCTCATTTGATTGAAATACTTTTAGGAAATTATTATAGCAGTAGTGGAAAATGTTGCTCTTAACTCAAATTCTACATACAAACAAGTTTATGAATCTCTCATAGTAATGCCCTTGTAAAGAGTATTATAAAAATAGAAAATTAATACCCTAATTATAATCCTTATTAAAAATATAATTTTTATTAAGATACTATTTGAAGGCTGATTAAATAAAATAAACCAAAAAATATAACTAAATGTATGTAACTAAAAGGCAGTATGACATAATAATATTGATTTTTTTTTGGAGAAAACGTATCGGTTGTAAAGGCGTTTGTGTTGATTTATTATTATTTCTATAGGCCATAATACATCTACATAGCACATCATTTTCTTGAAATTGCAAGGTACGGCATAATGATAATGTATGCTAAAATATTCTATAAACCCAAAAATTGTACAGTGTGAAGGAAAAGTTTTATTATCGTGGATATCGAGGAAGAAATTGAGATTTTCATGTATTGATGTGTTTAATATCATACTTATTTCTTTCATCACTAGGCCAACAAATGGACAAGATTAAGGGAATAGACAATGAAAGTCTTATTTGAATGGAGCCATGTAATAATAGGCTTGAAGGAACTTGAATTGTGAAACTCATTTCTATTATTTTCCTAATGAATTGGTTCTGAGAGTCTTCTCCCATGGTGCAAAATATTTAGATCATTTGCAACATGCTCAAACTGTGGTATAGCATATTTATATCTTTGTAAGCATGTTTATAATGTGAAAAAAGGTTCTGTTGTTTCTTGTTTTATAAGCCCTTTTAACCCAGAACAATAATCTGATAAATACCGTATTACAAAACGAAAAATAAATAAAATGTACATTTAATTTTCGAATAACTTTTCAACCGCTTTTCACGTTGAAATTTCCATCTGTTGGAGAAATGCCACGCGTATGAGATCTTATAATACAAAATCCACAAATAAAATCCCAAATGATGAAGAAACCGTTTCAAACATGAATTCGTACAGCTAAAATCCATGAAATAACTTAGTTTTATTCTCGTACATATTCAGAAAGCATCATATTGACGTAGCAGGGTGAATTGTGTCAAAAAGCTGTAAATTTCTCTCACTTTATGACAAACGGCATCATACTGTTTCTCTTTTGCACGTAGTAATAGCAATCCCAGACTTCATTCCAGAAGCTTTTCGTTCTCCATAAATAACAATGATTTATTCCAGTATTCATGCATCAAACTCACTGTGAATTCTATGAGTTCTGAGTTCATGTGTTCTCATGAAACGAATTCGATATTTTTCACTTCGATATTTATGAATAAAATTTGATTTGCTGCTCAGGGATTTTGATGAGATGTCACTGTTGATCGATTTATTAGGGTATTCAGTGGTATATGGCATTATAATGTTATTTTTGTGCTGATGGATGAATACTTTAGGAGGTTTTGTTGATTCTATTGATAATCCATTGAAGAAAAGTTTAAATGAAATTGATTTATATTCTATAGCAATGCTTGTAAAATTTATTCATATTCTATAAAAGTATAAAATATATGGAGTGCTTATTGACTCTTGAGTTATTTCTAATTAATTCGCTAATTATTTTGGAGTATCTTGAATTTACCCTTTACCTTGAAATAAAAAATGGAGATAGTAATTATCAAATTTACTGGATAATTGAAAAAAATCGCCTCTAATGTAAAACCAAGTATAGTTATGTTAAATATTTAAAATTTTGTTTTCAACCGTATCACACTAATCAAAATGGTCTACCTCACAACCAATTACAAGGATTTTCTTGTCAACCAATGAATGCTCCGAATGCCTGGAAACCAATCAAAATGCAGCATGCTTGGCTCATCTTTTAACCAATTATTAGGCGTTTCATCTCAACTTGTTGAAAGTGTTCACAGAAAATCATAACTCTGCGTGCTGGGTTCACCTTTCAACCATTTACAAGACGTTTTATTTTTTTATTTTGAGGATGAAGCCCACATAGGTCTGAGACCTGTGCGTAGGCAATGAATTGCATGATGGTGATTGATGAATCGGACCTACAGTTTTAGGTGGGTTCCGAACCACCGGGAAGTGATTTTACAGCAGAGAGCAGAGTCTTTTTTTCTGGCCAATCCAATCGGTCACCCTTACAAAGAGCGCCCTGGAGTTTCGTAGCTTATTTCAACCAAAAGAAACACTTGTCTCAAATACTGACAACTAATCATAATAAAGCATGCTGCTCTTACCTTTCAACCAATAGATGGCGAATATTTTCAACTAATAGGAGCACTTGCTTAAAATGTTGACATCCAATCAAAATGCAGCATGCTGGGTCAACATTCTGACCAATTTTGGGGTGTTTTATTTTAACTAATAGTAGTACATGATAATCCATGAATATGAATTGAAGTCAGTTATGTTTTCAAAAACTTGTGGATTGTTAAATTAATATAATAAGTATGATCGACTTCCCTACTCATAGCTCTAAATCATCAAATGAATAGTAATATATTTATGGCAGAACACTCATGATAATAATTTATGAACGCGAATTTTTATTCGAATAGAGCAGGCTTAGATCTCAACTTATCTTATTTAGAACTTGTCCGTCCGGGAGCTTTGAGCTTAAAACTGATTATAAGACGGCAATGTACTGTAATCTCTTCCGCTGTGTTCTTAATTGGATGAGGGGCTAAACCTGTATAAGGTCCCTGCTGAAATCAACTCGAATTGAGAAAGTTGTAGTAAATGTAGCTCACTCTTTTCCGTACTTTGAAAGATCATCTCTTCTCCCTCTAGAAGTTGACCGGATTCGCTTTCATCCTCAATTTCTCTACAAACGTGCTTCGAATTACCAAACTGGATACATTTCTAAATTCTTAATTCCAAAAAAACAAAGATTTTCTCCAGTCTGAAGCGACTAGTACTGCACTTAGATGGATGACCGGTAGTTATAAAATCACGTTCTTTGCTTTATTATAACATACCCGACCCTTCGGAACCCATCCAAAACTGAAGATCCACCATTCATAATATCATCCACCTCATTATCCATGGACAAGTCTCAGACTCACGTGGATCTCATTGACAAAAACAAAAAAAAAAAAAAAAACTATGATCTAGGAACCCACGCCTCTGAAGATGGATCTCATAGATTCGAAAGTACTCGGCCAGATTAAGTGAGTTATTATACTTATTCTTAACAAATATTTGACTGCAAGTCGTTAAATTTCACACGAAAAGTTAAAAAAAAACTAATATAGATTTACTAGGAAAATGAAGCGATTAGAAGAGAAATTGAAGGAAGTAGATACTTGTTATGTTATGTTATGTTTGAAGGGACGGATTCAAAGATCCAGAAGATTCAAAGATCCTCACACGTCAACCGAAGCTTATTGTGTGTCCCTAGTACGTTAGTTAGGCAAACCAATACCTGTGCCCTTTACAAGATCCAGGAGTTTCTTCCCTATGCTAACGTCCCATTCATCACCTGGTTGCTTAAAGCCAAACAGAGCCATTCTCCTTGCCCCGAGTCTCTCGCAATCCAGTATGATATGCTTGGCAGTCTCTTCAGACTGATTGCAAAGCCTACACATCTGATTTTCATTTCTGAGTCCGATTGTGTGGAGATGTTTCCTGAAGTGGCCATGTCCAGTTATCAGAGCAATTAGCTGCTTAACCTGACCTCTACCCAGCCTCACCAGCCAATTGGTGAAGTAGGAGCTTGTGTCTGCTAGCAGCCTTTTGCCAAGTCCTTGGCCTGAGTGACCTTGCCATTGCTGGTGATGTAAGTCCCTGGACCATTTGTTTATTGTGTGGAAGGCAGTAGTTTTGCTTATGCCACAGCTTGGCTCTGGGCCAAAGAATGACCTACTAGAACCTTGCTTAGCAAGCCCATCTGCACACTCGTTGCCACCTATGCCTACATGGCCAGGTACCCAACCAAGATGCACAGAGTTGTGTGTTGCGAGCTTGCTGAGTGTTTTGTGACACTCCCACACCAATTTTGACTTGATTTCATTAGAGTCAAGAGCCTTGAGGGCTGCCTGACAATCTGACAAGATTACTATATGCTTGTCGCAATAGCGTCTGGCAATGCCTATATTGGCACAAGCCATGATGCCCCAAATTTCTGCTTGAAAGATAGTACAGTATTGTCCCAGACTTGCACAGATTTCTGTTCTGGGTGATTCACTGTACACCCCATAGCCAGATTTCCCTTCAATAAGAGAGCCGTCTGTGTACCAGACAAGGCTACCTCTCCTGATATAGGGCCCTTCCTCAGACCTCCACTCCTCTCTAGAGCAGAATTTAACAGAAAAAGGTTTAGTGAAAACCATCTCCATACTCATGACATCTGAAGTCATTTCAAGCACAGGGCTATGAGCAACAGCTTTGGTGATTGTGCAATGGCCTGTTCCAGACAGGCCTTCAAGTAGATACTTGATATTTGATATTTATTTAATACATCTTACGTTGCCAGTTCTAGTAAGACCTATGAAAAACACTAAAAAATATAACCAAAAATATAAAATATTACATTACATTAAGTAATTATAGTTGAAATAAACTGAGAAGATTAATTAAAAAAAAAAGAAAAAGATTTTCTAATGATAAAACATAACTAATGAAATTTATGTAGCAAAAAAAAGAAAAATGAATAACTGGGAAACAAATGATGCAACGGACTCATGAAATAGAAGAGAAAAAAAAGAAAAGAGAATGATGATGAAATTGAGATTGATGAGATTAAAATTATCAAAGAGCATAATAGCAAGGAGCAAGTAATTAAATTAGTAGAAAGTGGCCAGATGAAATGAGTAGAAACAAATTGGAAAAAAGAATTAGAAAAGGGAGAAAAATATATGAATAAAGAAAAAAACGAGAATAATTATTAAAGAAAGAAAATGAATGGGAATTTCAATCAAAGCAGAACCAATAGGACAGTCACTTAGTCACTCTCAATTAGGTACTTAAACAGATTTTTTTTGAAACCAGCTTATGAATGGGATTTTATTAGGCGGTAAGGAAGGGAGTTCCAACAACGGCAGGCAGATGTAAGAAAATATGAATTGAAAACTGCAGTACGATGAAGTGGTATTTGGAGGGTAAGCTCATGGGACCTAATTCCTCGATTAGGCTGGACGTCAGTGAGGAGAGTGAAGGGGTTACGAAGATAGTCAGGTCCCTCGTTTTTCACTATTAGTTTGTAGACCAAAACAAAGAAAATACTTTCTACGCTCTACCAGCTTTAGCTCCTCAAAGAAAGGAGTGATGTGATCATCACGCCTAGCATAAAAAATGAAGCGGATTGCATAATTCAGTGACCTTTGCAATCTTGTATTCTGCTCAGCAGAGATATCAATATAAGCTAAACAGCAGTAGTCAAGTAGATGCTGTATTAGTGATCTTACCAATATTTGGATTCTCGTAGGTAGGTCGTTTTTGAGCTTTTTGAACTGGTGCATTCCTGCAAAAACACGATTGCATACATGAGTAGTTTGATTTTTCCAGCTAAGAGTCTAGTCAAGAAGAGCTCCCAGAATTTTCAGACACTCAGAATAGGTGGGGCTGTAGAAGGGGAATTGAAGGGAGTAGAAGGGCAATTAAAGGGAGTAGAAGAGGAATTGAAGGGAGTAGAGGGGGAATAGCATAAAACAGTTGGAGAAAAGTAAGTACGAGACGGCTCTCCAGAGATTTGGACGGTGCAAAGCTGTAGGTTCAGTGATCCAATAAGAAGTACAGGGCTGGAAGATGACAGGTGTGATAAAAAAGTGAAATTACGCAAAGAAGAGGTCATTAGAAATGAGAGAAAATTAGAAGTTTGAAACCTCTAGGGTATTTTAGAATCTTGTGCAGGTAAAGTAAATACAACAATAATAAGACTGATGGTACATACTTTTGCAAGTGCCCAAGGAAGGTGGTACAAGAGGGTGCAAAAAGAGAGGACAAAGAGAGAGATAGAGAGATAAATAGAGATAGATTGAGAGAGAGAGAGAGAGAGAGAGAGAGTGTGAGAGAGAAAATAAAGATAAGATTGAGTGAGAAAGAAGAAGAAAGACGTGGCGCTCCTTTTAATAATAAACGCACGACTTTGTTTAATTTGAAATAAGGAAGGATTGCGCGTCTACCGTCCGCCATTTTGGATTGTTTGCTGGTAAGAGGTGGTTGGGGTGAGGCGATAGGAGGTAGGGTGGGAAGAAAGGGCAAAGAGTTATTCGAAAAATGTATAGAGCCAAATAGCCCGAAGCACTTTGAAATTAACCGTTGAGAAATACGACGGATGAAGAGTGAAGAAGAAGAGTGATGAGAAGTGACGCACAAAAGGCAAGTGCAACGAGGATGTGAGGAGAAAGGGAGGAGAGGTAAAATAATTAAGAAGTGATGCTTGCTGTAGGAGAAGAAGAAGAAGTAGAAGAGAAAGAAGAAGAAGAGAAAGTGGAAATGGAAAATGATGAAGAAGAAAAATAACAAGAAGTAGAAGAAGAAAAAAAGGGAGAAGAAGAAGAGAAAGAAGAAAAGATGAAAAAGTAAAAATGGAAAAGGAAGAAAAAGAACAAGAAGAAGAAGAAAAGAACAAGAACAAGAAGAAAAAGAACAAGAATAAGAAGAAGAAGAGAAAGTAGAAATGGGAAAGGAAGAAGAAGAAAAAGAACAAGAGCATGAAGAAGAAGAAGAAGAAGAAGAAGAAGAAGAAGAAGAAGAAGAAGAAGAAGAAAAAGAAAAGAACAAGAACAAGAAGAGGAGGAAGAAGAAGAAGAAGAAGAAGAAGAAGAAGAAGAAGAAGAAAAAGGAGAAGAAGTAGAAGAAGAAGAAGAAAAAGGAGAAGAAGTAGAAGAAGAAGAATAGGAAGAAGAAGAAGAGGAAGAAGAAGAAAAATAAGAAAAGAAGGAGAAGAAAAAGGAGAAGAAAAAGGAGAAGAACAAGAACAAGAAGAAAAAGAAGGAGAAGGAGAAAAAATAAAAAGGAAAAGAAGAAAAAGAACCAGAACAAGAAAAGGAGAAGAAGGAGAAAGAGAAGAAAAAATTAAAGAGGAGGAAGAAGAAAAAGAAGAGATTGAAGAGGAAGAAGAAGGAGTAGAAGCCAGAAAAGAAAAATAAGAAGAAAAAGAGGTGGGACTGAAGGAAAAAAAAGAGATGAATACGAGGCTGTAATAAAAAATAGAAGGAAG
Organism: Conomelus anceps; assembly: GCA_948455865.1. Lineage (NCBI taxonomy): Eukaryota > Metazoa > Arthropoda > Insecta > Hemiptera > Delphacidae > Conomelus > Conomelus anceps. Next base: position 32,598,381 of record OX418225.1, on the reverse strand, counting down.
AATTAAAAGATGAAGAGGACAAAAAATGGAATGGGTGGGAAGAAAGAAGAGCGTGGGCAAAATAAGATATAGAAAAGAATAGAATACCATACAATTGAATACAATAGAATACAATAGAATACAATACAATACAATACAGTACAGTACAGTACAATACAATAGAATAAAATGAAATATGAAATGAAATAAAATTGAATTAAATTAAATTAAATTGAATTGAATTAAATTGAAATAAATTAAATTAATTAAATGAAATGAAATGGAATGGAATGTCTATTAGTTATGATTAATGAATAGGCGAAGAAGAGGAAGAAAAAAGGGAAATAAAGGATGAAGAATAAGAAAATGATAGGATTGGAAACGCACATAGAGAAGGGAAGTAGAAAAATACGATGAAGAAAAAAAAGAAGGGGAAGAAAAATGGGAAAAGTGGAGAACTATGAATACTGCAAACAGTGCAAACAATAGAGCAGAATGACGGTCTTTCATTGTGGAATTTTCTAGATGGCTTCAGGTTTTTATCTTGATAGCTGCTGCTGAATTCGTCCTATTCCGGCTTGCTGCTAATTCGGGCAGAAATTGCACAGAAGAGTGCTGATGAATATTTTAAATCCCGCATTATTCATGTTGTAGAAGCGTGATTGGATTGCATGCGTAATTGTACCGACAACTGCAGTTTCACAGTCTATTGTTGAAATATTTAGTACACTTCTAGCAAAAAATGAGGTTTAATTCGTCAATAAGAAACCAGCAGAACTGATTTTTGAACCAATCTACTCATATAATTTCACAGCAGGATTGATTGAAATTCTAACATATTCACCAAATTTCCAATTTTTACGGCCGGTTGCACGAAAACCAATTAAATTTAATCCCCATAGAATGAAGTCATTATACGGAGATTAAACTTCATTGAAAGAATTTGGTTGCACAAAGGACAATTACAAGCAATAACGCCAATAAGGCTAACCGGCGTAAGAGATATTTTACCGCCCAATAACCGAAAATTAAATCTCATTAACTCCCGTTAAGTTACATTTTATAGGTTATGTTTATTGTACCAGAACACGGAACTACAAATTAGGTAGTAGGTGTTCAAAACCTTACAAAATGAATAAAATCTATTCAGAATATAATAATATTGAGATAGTTGAATAATGATTGAAATAATTCACAATGAAATGATTCTAATTCATCTTTTTTCTCAACTTCTGAATCAGCTGTTGATCAAATTACAGTGTTGCCAGTAGCATTGTGCCCGTTCGGTTAACAAAAAATAACTAATGGATTTTTGTGCAACAGAAATAAACCCGTTACACTTTCAACAGTTAGTTAACTGACATTAAACTCCTTATTTAATTGGCTTTTGTGCGACCGGACGTTAGAATTTTTAAGGGGACCTTTTTCTAGCACATGAAATTCTAGCACTTTTACCGTGTGAATTTTGAAAAGCTCCATTTCTGCATTAAGAACCAGGAAGCACAACTAATCAAAGAGTTGTGAATTAAACGTTCTGAAGTTTAAGGATAAGGATTTGATTTTATAATTTTCTTAAGATTTTTTGATTCCATTATACAGAATTTCAACTCTATTTGCGAATAAGATTAGTTGCCTAGGTCTAATAATAATTATAGAACAGAAATAGATAATACTTCGCATATAGAAACGATGGTGAGTTCAAATTCATTGAATATCAACAGTAATAAATAATTTATTATTTATAATTTAACAATTTATTAATTATTTCTAATAATAACAATTTTATTGTTATTATCATTTCATAAGTTAATCAGTTTGACAAAGTATAATCTTAGCCCAACAACTTCGCTATTCATGAATACGTACTGTATTATTCAAATTACGTGAAATTATTTCTTAATATTTCTAATAATAACAATTATTGTTATTATTAGAAATAATAAATATAAATTGTTATATTATAAATAATAATAAATTATTTATTACTGTTTATCTATTCAATGAATTGGACCTCACCATCGTTTCTAAATGCTAAGTATTATCTATTTCTGTGCTTCGCATAAAGTAACGCAAAGACTGCGTTGCGCAGGCTGCGTTGTGTTTGCACCGGGTCTAACAGTTCCCTCAGTGACCTACTGTCGGGTAACGGAACGGCGGTTCAGTACTGTTCAAGGTCACATGACGAGTACCAGCTATCAAGAGCGCCAGGCGGAGTATAGGCAGCCCGCTAAACAATCTAAACGCCACTCGTGGGAGGTGATACGATTTGATTTAGACTCGGTTTTTGTATTTTCAACTTCATTTGGAATTGGTTTGACTTTCTCCCATCATGAAATTCTAGAACTTTTACCGTGTGAATTTTGAAGGGCTTCATTTCTGCAATAAGAGCACAGAAAGCGCAACTAATCAAAGAGTTGTGAATTGAACGTTCTGAAGTTTAATTTGTTATTGAGAACGAAAACGTGTCTACAAGCTCTTGAATGACAAATTGCTGTTTCAATAGTTTGGCTGTAAAGAAGCTGTCTCCAGCCTGTATTTATGAAGCTTCCTTGAAGCTATCTTGAAGCTACCTCTACTCTAGGGAGACTTGAAAAGCCTGAAAAAATGATATTTTTTCTCTTAACTTATAAACTACTCTATAATCGACATTAGAATCCAACTCAAAGAACCTCTATAACCTATGCTCTACACATGACATAAGCTGAGGTTTTACGTCTTTTTTCAGTTCACAACGGTCACATACAATTGCGTCTCTTGAAAATTCATTCAATTTCGTGAATAGTGGATCTGCTCTTTGTGTCCCTATGTTGTAGAGCTTCTTGTAAAGGGAGAGTGCTCCTGGAATCTACTTATTAATTATGTTTAGAACTGACAGTATTAAAGTATTAATTCATCCTTAAAGTTTCAAGATTTTCAAGTAGTATTAGCCGCTACCACTAATTAATAGCTTCAGCCGTGCTTCTACCATGTACCTTCCCTCCATTTTGTATTCGCTAAAGAACATTATGCATCCTTATAATAAGGAGATTTCATTATCATTTCATAAGTTAATCAGTTTGACAAAGTATAATCTCAGCCCAACAACTTCATTGTTCATGAATAGGTTTTATTCAAATTCTGTGAAATTATTTCTCAACATTTCTTCCAATCAAATTGTCTAACAGACATTTAGGGCCGTATTTATGAACGTTTCTTATCAAAGAACGACTTGACTTGGATAAGTCATACTTAGCGACAATAAGTCTTTACTTCCACTTACAGGTTCATGACGTGACACGCCAGCGAGTAGCTGTAACACTAATCGCCGTATTTATGAACGTTTCTTATCAAAGAATGACTTGGATAAGTCAGACTTAGCGGCAGTAAGTCTTACTTACACTTACAGGTTCATGACGTGACAAGCCAGCGAGCAGATGCAAAAATCGAAAACCTAGAAACAATTATGAACAGAAATTTATATAGAAAGTGTGTGGAGTCATGGGAAATAGCCCCGGTACCAATAAAGAGGAGAAAGGTGGAATTCTCACAGGAAAGAAGAGAGGCGCTGTCTCTTAGAATGAAGAAATATTGGGAAAACCGAAAAAATATTAAATGTAATAAATTAGTTCAGCCTTCCTCATAAACATGTACTTAGCGTTTTCCAATTTGAATGGGAAATTGACGACTAACAAGAATAATAATAAAGAATAGTATTTGATTGATTACCAACTTAAGATGTCTGCTTTAGTAGTTATAATCCGGAGCAATGGGATCAACCTTAAACTCACATTCATTTTAATACAATTTAATATAGTATCCAAATTTTTTTAATAACTTGAAAACAGAATCAATCTCTATAGAACCTGAATGAATGAGTTCAATGATTCAAGTCTATAGTTGTAAAAAATGATCTGAAGAATTTAGTACATTTAAACCATTTCTGTTATCAGCTAGTAATTTCAATCTAATAATCGTACCCAGGAATTCCTTGTTATTTTGAATGAATTGGTCTATTATTTGCTTATATCTTAAAGTTACAAGAAAACGCTGCGAATCATTAGCATCCTCAATTTGCATTGTCTGGAGTTATGCCATTACCAATACAGCATATGTAGTGAAACAAAGAAGGATTTTCTCCAGGAATAATTATGCGGAATAAGACAATCAAGTACGCAGCTTCCAATTTTATTCAATGTCAAGGAGATGAAGGAAAATGAAAGAGGATAAAGAGAGGAAAGAGATAGAAAAGAAAGTTAACAAGAAACGTGGATGATGAATGAAATTGAAGTACGTATTGTTCAGTAATGAAATGAATGGGATGTATCCTTGGAATCGAGGGAGGTTTATAAAGGAACTAAGGTACGAGAACATAATGGTCTTAAGAGCATTTCAATGGAAAGGTAAATGGAATCGGAGAATTGGAAGGTAGAGGGGGAGTTTTTAAGTAGTGGAAGGGTGGAGAAAGTTGGAAGGAGTTTTAATAATTACCTTCAGTTAGTGGACAGTGCGTCAGTTTTTTTCGACTAGAAAACTGAAAAACTGGAATGTCAGAGACAGCGTGAAAAGGGGGGGGGGGAGTGTGAGTGTGAGTGAGAGAGCATGAGATAGAGAGAGAGAAAGTGTGTGAGTGAGATTGATTGAAAGAGAGAGAGAGAGAGAGAGAGAGAGAGAGAGAGAGAGAGAGAGAGTGAGGGAGGAGTTGTAAAAAGCGATTTCCAAGTTTTTCCAAGCGAAATGACAAGGGAGACAATAAAAACGGAAATGAAAATGCTCGTGCGCCATGTTGATTGTGCTAAATGTAATCTACTGAGAGACAAATTAATTTCCGATAGAGTAAGAATGAAAGAGAAATAGAGAGAGAGAGATAGATCGATAGAGAAAGAGTGGGAGAGAGTAAGATAAACATAGACTGATAGCTTTTCCGTGTGACAGTAATTGCGTATTCTTATCAGGAAAATGTGGAAAATGATTCTCTAGACTCACAATTTCCCAGAAAAGTGTTTAATTAATGGTTTACTCTCCAACTTTCAAAGAAATCGAGTGACCTTTATCACCATATTTTTACAAGCTTATTGACATTTGAACAAGGGGTTTCTTCAAACTCCTTTGGGCTATTTTCGTAATGATATTTGCTTAAATGACGTTCATGAATAGTAATTGGTTGTCTGGTCTTTTAATTAGTACGTTGAGATTGAGCAATTTATAGTCTGCGTATCACACTGTATTTTAAAGAGAATTTGAGGTTTATTCGTGTGTCACCTATTTACTTACCCGTAAGGGTCTCCCCACCACGAAAAGCCATACGAATTTACTTTTACTTTTACCTATTTACTTAATTCAGATTGATTAATTAGTGCTTAATTAATTAGTACTTGATTAATCTTAACCTTTATTTGAAGCGCCACTCCAGTAGTTAGCTCAAACTTACTATTTTTATGTTTATTCATGAAATTCCAAGCAGCTCTAATTGGGTATTTTCTGTTATAATTAATTGTCTACAAGGTTCAGAATTCACCTAGAATTTTCAGTCCTACATGTTTTAATAGCATCACTCCCAATCAGTGAAGTTAATTAGACGTTCATTATTATGGTTTTTATCAATTTATATAATAAATTGACATTAATTTTTGTAATTGATACCTCAAGTGTAAATTTTTTTTGCAATAATAGATTGTCTCGTCTCTTCTGAGAAGTTATTAATCAGCATTTAAATCCATGACTTGATTAAATCATTCAAACTAAGAAGCCAACTATTTTAATTTTTTCTTGATAATATTGCACTATTTGTTTTTTTCGTTTTTTCTATTGGTCTACAGGAAAAACAGATCTTAAATAAGGAGGATTTCGTTTTTCATTGCATGAATAATGACAATCAAGAGGTGAAGACTGATCTGTCAATAACTTTTTTTGACTGGCAAATAGTTTAGTTGCGTTATCAAAATATTACCCTAATGGCATTCTAATAGTAAAACTGATAGTGTATTTCACTTTTATATTTTTTTTACTCACTTTTATTGGAGATGCTTAAGGGATGCATTTCACTTCTGAAAAGAAGCTTCGTCAGCCTGGCATTCTTTGTACTTTTACAAAACTAAAACTCGAAGAACCAACTGAATCATTTTTTCAATCTTTGTAGAAGGATTTTATTTTTCAATTTTTCGTAACAATCATGCCAAACAATAAAATATTCCGATGTTGATGACACTTGTCTGTATTTTCAAATATCTTTCATTGCGTGAATCTGTCAATATTTTACACAACCAGTGACGTCACAACTTGGTTACCAGTTCGATATTTCAGAGTCGCTTCAATCCCCTTTTCTTTGTAAGGTCCTGTATCATTCTTATCCTTGAGTCAATGATTTATTCTTATCATTGAATAAGATAGACATTGAAAAGGACTGAAATTCCTCAAACAATGGTGGCACAAATTGTTGATCTTGCGAAATTGTTGATCTTGAAGGACCTAGAGAAGCTGGGAACTTAGATTCTTCTCTTTCTTCCTCCCCTGACCAAGCCAGTTTTTTGTATCGATTTGCATTCTCCTAAAAGAAAGCTTTTGCGCGCCGATGATTGGCTCAAATCGTCTGTGGAATGAGCATCCTCTCTACGGAATCCAATAAAAGGGATGAGCATTCCTCTCTACAGTGGAGTGAGAGTGAAGAAGTGTAGCTTTGAGAAAGAAAGTTGAATTGACTATTATGATTGAGGAGATGGGAAAAAGATAAATTGTCTCGAAATGTTAATGAACCTACCCTATTTTTGTTTGGCTCCCAACTTTCCAATTGGAATTGAAATTGCCTTTCCTGTCAGTTTTGCCAACTGTACATGATTAAAAAGTTCTTGCTGTGCATTTTTGATTACTTTCTATTTATTCGGCCGAAGTTGAATGGATCTGTTTTTCCATTTGGTTTCAATTACAACTTTGCTTTGGTTTGCTTTCAGCTGGGCAAATCTTATTCAAATTCCTAGTGGCTATATGAATATATGAGTACGATTATAAAGGAGTACTATTCTTTATATTTATTAAAACTTGATATCATTTGGTGTTATAAACAGCGAGGGCTTGTGCGCTACTAATTTTATGAATTAGTGAGAAGCATAGTTTTTAATTTTATGAAAAATGAAAAACTTTTAAAAGATAAATAAAAATTAGATAAACTTAATGCAGTGGATTAAAAACTTCAAATGCAGAATAACTTCGAATAAACTTCGAAAACGTCGAATAACTTCAATGCAGAATCCACTATTCGCTGTCGCAGCCTGTCGTGCAAGAATCCACAGTGCTCTAAACTCTAAATTTATGCAATTAATATCGCTCTCCTGGGCCCTCTCTGTAAGGGTGACCGATTGGATTGGCCAGCAAAAAGAGTCTATTCTCTGCTGTAAAATCACTTTCTGGTGGTTCGGAACTGTAGGTTTACCATGTTTCCAATAAAATGGCTCAAGCGGCGAGATGGAACTACCCTTAAGGGTCTCCCCACCAATGAAAGCCATACGCATTTACTTTTTTAATATTGTTCTAGCTTAAGTTGTACGAGTAGTTCTGTTTTACTCTCCGCATTAATAATTTTTGTCTTAATTTATTTCAATTTGTTCTATAATTACAATCAATCTCTTTTCAACAAATACAATTCTCTTGAACCTATTCTATCTATCTTATTTTTAGGATGAAGCCCACATAGGTCTGAGACCTGTGCGTGGGTAATTAGTTGGATGATGGTGATTGATGGACTTACAGTTTTAGGTGAGTTCCGAACCACCTTTCTTTCATTATTGCTCACCAATTCCTTCACTCTTCACTTTTACCGTATAATATTTTGTATCATTTATTTATGAATTAATTTATCAATTTAAAAAAAAAATATATATATATATATTAGATTTCTTTTTATCAGCAGTTTCTCCTATACTTTATTGGAAAAGAGCTCATTATCTCTATTTTTGAAAACGTAGTAATAAAAGTATAACTTAAAATAGGATGCGTGGTACATAATCTAATATAGACACTTCAATATTCTTTTCATGAATCTTGTTCTCAAAAAAGTTTTCCTTCGCCATTTTTCACTTTTTTCAATGTAGTGTCTCCATCTGTTAGACTTGTAGAGTCTAGTTTTGAAATCTACTGTAAAAACTATTGTATTCCTACTGAAGGGTGCCCACCCCCCTCAAGCCTCATGACGCACCACCCCCCTAAATTTATCACCAGACCCCCCATAAATTAGGCACCCCCCAAGCCTTATGATACACCCCCTTACATTTAGCACCAACCCCCCCCCCCCAATAAATTAGGCCCCCCCAAAAAATGTGAAAAAGTAAGCCCCCCGTATTCTTTCTAAAACTAAAAGAAGATTTATGTAGCTATTCAAACCCAGTCAATAATATACAAAAAGTATGTTTTTTCTTGAGATTCTTTAAAAATAAAATACATAGGTAATATAGGTAACATTTACATAGGTAACATTTTTTTGTAAAGATAAAAAAGAAATATAATGAAATGAATATATGAACTTCTGCTCAATAACCTTAATTGCAAAATACCTAAAAAAGAATGAGAACCTAAATGGTTTTTCTACAATCAAATATTATTACAAATACACAATGGTTCAATAAAATTGAATAAATACCTATAAGTTTATGTTCGGTTTACCAATTACATTAAGGTTAAATAATTCTAAAAAGTTGTTCCTCTAAAGGAAGTGAAAACAATGAGTTGATAACTTTATTTGTAAAACACAAAAATTCAAAATACTAAGTCATTTATGCTAATATTTATTGGACAGTAGTTAAACAACAGGTTATTTACTTAGTGTAGTATCTTGGGAGAATTTATGTATGGATGAAGTACATAAAAGGCACAAATTTCATGTATAATTATTTTCAACAGACAATCGAAAAAAGCGTCTTTCAAAAACAAAATAAAAACATAGTTGGGCCTATCAAAAATTACTGAGTTTTTAGTATTTACTTGGTAAATTTCGCTATAGCAATTCTTACTTATTAGTAAATGGTTGTTGTAAAATACATGAGAAACATCAACAGTTGGAAGTAAACACTTTTAATTCGTAGGCTGTGACCATCTACGAGTTAGATAGGCACCTTCTAAGCTTGTTAAATCTATCTCTTTAAACCCTACATAGCAGTTTTTGTCTTTGGGACGAGGGAACAGAAAACTTTTTAATTATTTCTTCGTTAGAAATAGACTCGTTAGAAAAAGTACATATTTATCTGCAGCTAGAACCATTAGATTGGACAACCATGAGTCTCCCAAAGCTGATCTGAGTCTGTTTTTGATAATTTTAATTCGACTCTTTGCTCTTTCCGCTAATCAACTAGTAACTGCTAAGGAGAGTGAAGTTGTATAAACCTCTTTCAGAGCACTCGCTTAGCGTCTCGCTAAGCTTGAATAATAACTTCCTGCACAAATCCTAAACATAACTATTTTAACTAATTCATATTCAATAGTATAGTAATAATTATAAATCTATTGTCATTAATTGGCATTCTACCTGGTCACTTCGTAATATATTTTTGAATGTCGTCACGTTAAACACGGTTTTAATCAACTTGACCCCCCCACAGAAACGGTTTTTGGAAACCCCCCCCCCCCCAAGAATTTCAATGACGCAGTCTGCGTCATAGCCCCCCCTGTGGGCACCCCTGCCTACTGAATCCTGAATAAATATATCAATCGACGTCCCTGCTTGAATACACGTTATTCTTTTCGAGTTAACGACTGCTCTGTCTGGAATTGATTATTTTCCGTGTTCTGAGTCGAAGTAGTAAAATACAAACTCACAAAAAGATGCAAGATAACTTTTATACTTCTACTAAACACTGAATAAACATACAAATCAATGCCATTACTTGAGAATCCGATAATCCTTAACGCGTGCGGGTTAACGACCTGTTTGGTACAAATTATCATTTTCCTTGTCTTGCGAAGCTTTTCCGGCTGTCAGCTAGATGCTTTACGCGGAAGGAACGATGACATTGAGGCCCTGATCTGATGAAACTCTTCGTCCAACGCGGAAGTAAGCGAATAACACCGGCTTCCAACGTCATTCAATTATTATTAAACAGACTACGTGATCTGAAAATGTCAGCTTGGTTGGTGTGGCTCCCCACTGCTATGCGTATGCTTCGTGAAGGTCAATGTCTTTTCGGCCGATCATTTTCCAGAGGTGGAATTTTGATTTATTAATCCACATTTCCTTCCAACGATTTGGAGCTGGCAATCGAAATAATTGAATGAAATGTCGATAGAGTGAAATATGAGCATCATTCTGGAGAAAAAGGTCATTATAATTCTTAAGATCCATCATAAATATATAAAAATATCATTCAACTTGTTTCTTTGTTTAGGTTAGATTATCATTGAGAAATATAAATAATACATAAACATCATTATCCCTCCATTTTCTGCAAAAATATTCAATTCGCTTTGTTGGTTGTCGCTTTTGGAAAAGTTTTGAAATTTGCAATATATTTCGTAAAAGCAACCTTTTTTGTTCAATAAGTCGAGTCTAAAAAACGAATGGAGAGATGTCAAATATATTTAACAAATAATTGACAGTGTAACAAAAAAAAAAAAAAAATAACAGTTCAATAAACTGTTGAATCATTTAGAAAGAAACGTCTAAAAAGTAACAGTTAAAACACGTATGAAGCACAATAATAGCAATGATTATTTGTACACTTGTATAAAACTGTAGAGGAAATGTTTCAATTGAATAGTACAGTCACAATATACTGCGTTTATCACTTTAACGGTTTACACGAGCATCCGCTTAAATAAGTTGTTGTGATATTCCAGTAAAATAAAACTATTCTGTACCTCGTAATTTATTTGGAATTTTGAAAGAATTGTGATAAATCATTAGAGAGCTCGAGCTATTCTGGATGATGTCACAACTCATTTAATTGCTAAATTTTCACAAGATTATTAATTTATAGGATTTTAGTAATAATAATTGAAAGGTTTTCAAATAATTTAAATTTAAATAATTTATAGCATTAAAAAGAATTTTCAAATCAATGAAACCTTGAGAATATTAATTATATCTATAAAATCATGTATGGAACATTTTCAAAAAAAATTATGCTTTGAAAGTCTGCCCCATCACATAGGTTTCTCATGGTTTTCATTTTTAAAACTAACATTTCTAAAGAAAAAAAGATATATCAACTAAGCTATTAATATAATCGATTATTTTTTGGTTTCAACAATTTTTTATTACTTTTTTGATGTCCTCTTGAAAATTACATCAAACATTACTTTCAATTTGCAACCATGGAACTCTCCAAACATTTTTTGCAATCCATAATATTTCTATATTGTAACTCTTCCTAATCCATAGTGTTCTTCTCAATGACATTTTTTTAGGCTCGAGGGACACAATACATTTTTTGAAAAATGCTTCCTCAAACTCATTCATCTACTGTCGTAGATCAAAAGCTATCTCTGTTTAACTACTGGGGACCAGGTCAGCCAACCTATTTTCACCTTTCGAGTTTGTGTCTTTCCTTTTGACAGTGCACACTTTTGATGGTGTGACGTTGGCAAGAGTGCTGCTGTCAGCCATCCGGAACAGAGCTGTGCTATTCAATTTGAAACTGCTAACAGAATTACCGCTTCGTTTCCACTTCATTCTTCTTCATCCCTCTTCTTCGTCATTCTTATTCTTCCTTTTCAACTTCTCATGCTTCATACTTTTTTCCTTCTTCACTCCACTTCATCCCACTGCACGTCATCCACACAGTCACCGTTACGTCATGCCACGTTCCGGTCACGTCACGTCACGTCACATGCAGTCGCCGGTCCCAATTCAATTATAAAAATTTCTAAATATAGAGGAAAATGAAGAAACAGGAAGAAATAGGGACTGAAAGAGAGTGAGTGAGAGAGTGTGTGATTGAGAGGGGGTTGTGAGAGAGAATGAGGGGGGAGTGTGAGAGAGAGAGAGAGTAAGAAAGAGTGTATGAGAGAGAGAGAGAGAGAGAGCGTGAGAGAGCTTGTTGCAGCAGACGAATCTGTTTGCAACTATTACCAACTTAATCATTGGACAGTTGAAAATAAATTGCTGTCCTGTCCAGAGGGAAGAGCTGATGACAGAAGAAAAACTCAATTTTCATCCAGATATTGGAGGAAATATTGAAATAACACAGTTTCGTGATGTTTTTTTTGGAACGTATTTTGCGTTTTTTTTTCTGAGTATTTGTCACGATCTGGTCTGATTTTATAGTTGGACTCTAGTGAACATTATTGCTTTTGCTTTGCATCAGCTAGTATTTTTTTGTACTGCTATACTGTGCAATGGATCTTCGTCTATCCAACAGTTGGCTATGCAGATCGTAATATGACATATGGATTAGTATCTCGAGCTGGTTAGTATCACCGTTTCACATTTTGAAGTATAAAAAATATTCATCATGAAAAACTGGGCTGTAACTGGAAGATAAAGTACATTTCAAAGACTTGACATGAAAGAACCACATTTTGAAATGGAAGCTGTAAAAAGCAGTCATCATTGAAAAATGTTTTCTTTGTGCTCTAGAATGATACATTCCATTTTTAAAAATTGAACATATTTTAGAACTCTATATATAAAATGTCAATAGCAGTTTCAATTTCTTTTTAATCAGATTTTTTCATAACATATATATTTTATCGAATATACATATTGGAAATATATCTTTCATGCTATTAATACAATATGGGGTTTTCAAATTTTTTGTAAGAACCGAGTCTAATAACTTATTTTCACTATAATAATACTCCATCATATAATATTGGTCGTAGAATATTCCATTGATAGTTAAGTGTATTATCTTAAAGGAACCAATATTAAAGGAACAAAAAATAATAAAATTAACTTGTACCTCTCTATGTCATAAATCTCATGGTCAATTAGTATTTTCGTACATTCAAATTAATGATGATCTAATCAAAGATTTATGTAATCACTTTATTGATGAAATTCAAACGTGTGAAGATATTAGTGGACTTTAAAATTGACCAAATGAGGATACTGTGACAAAATAAAGAGGAATTACTCTATTTGGAATAATTGAAATAATGAATAGGATAGAATGATTTTTTATTTATTGACGTGGCAAAGTTTGGACAGTAATGCCCACTCTACCACTTAACCACGTCGAGAATAAAACAATACAAACAAAACAAAATATTTAGAGATAAGTTAGCAAACGAAGATGAATCTAATCAACCATATTATATAAAATGCCAGATGATAAAGACTTGGAGGCCTTTTTTAAAAAAAAGTTTGATATAAAAAACATAGTTCTGATATTTGATGAGAATTTTGAGAGAATTGCGATAGATCCTGAGAATATAAAGGGGAAAATGGAGGATGACAAAGGATGAATAACAGTAGCTATCACAAAAATAAATAGAAAAAGGAGAGAACATCAATTTAGTAGTCGAAGACAGTAGAACATATGTGGATTAGTTGTAGGAAATGAAAGATAAAGAGTATGAGTAAAACAAAAAAAAATCACATCAAGGAAAAGATAAAAAATAAATAAAAAGCTGTTGTGACGATAATAAAAGAGTTTCTTTCTTTGTTATTTGGTTAAAAAAATATGAATTGCAAAGTCGTACACTTGCAAAATATGTTTGACGCCATTGAGGCGACTCATCTCAAGACCAGGCTTTCCCTCATAATTTATGAATTTATTGTACCCTGCAAAGCGGCGTAGCTCCAAAGACGACGGAATTATTATTCTTTTCTCTAGGCGTAGCTCTGATTCAGAGTCTCAAAGCAGTGCTGCAAGCAAGCACAGAAAAGTCTCATGTCACGTATTCATAATTCAGGGCGGACTGACAATTTAAAGATGGGGATGAACTCAGTGTGAAGTCCTCACAAGTGTTGACGTCCCCATAACGCTGGTAAAGTACTCAGCTACACCGACAAGTGGATGAAAAATTCATGGTTGCGGTCTCTCATTTATAATGAGGTCTCTGAGGAGGGTTTTCTGCAAGGGTCAAGTCAGGACCCTCTCCTACTATCCCCTCCATCCCTTCTTCGCAATCACTTCATAACTAGTACATTCCTCTTTCCACCATTTTTAAATCTAGTTCTCTGTTCAGGGTTAGCCCTGCAGAGAACATTTCACTTGCTAGTGGTTTAAATTTGTTTCTGTGAGCGGGGTTCTAGTTCTCAACAACCTAGTAGTGACCTTTGACCTTCATCAATAACGCCTGACCTCACTGACATGTCATCAGTGGGCAACTTGATTACGTTAGTTATTCTTGGAAGGTTGAATTTAGTAAGGTTCTACCCCAAACATCAGACCTCTGGCCTCATATATAGTTTCACTTTGATTCCGTTCCAAATGACATTTGAGGGTTGCGTTTCAAATACGGTATGAATTCTCAATAATTTAAAGGCAGCATTTCATGTTCGGCATTAAGACTGCGCAGGGTTTTTGGTCATAATTTTTTTTTTGAGTTTATTGTATTGGATATTATTAAGGTATTGAAATGTTTACAATTTCCATGATAAATTATTTCTTTCATCAAATATTTTATGAAATATGGGAGTTCAAAGTTGAATTTTTTTGGTTTTTGGGGGCAATTGATCTCCCCTACAAGTTATTTTAAACTTTTGATAATTTTTTTAAAATGAAAGACATACCGTATTGAGGAATAAAATGAAAATAAAATTTTCATTCCGATCAAACAATTAGTTTTCTCAAAATAAATTTTTTAAAACATGCAAACCATTTCAGTTTTTCAAAAAATTATTTTGAAACAAGCAAGTGTTGAATTGAAATAAAAAGTGTGTCATTCTTTTCCCCAAGTTGTCTTTCAGTTATAAAAAAAACTATCAAAAGTTTAAAATAGCTTGTAGGGGAGATCAATTGCCCCCAAAAACCAAAAAATTTCAACTTTGAACTCCCATATTCCATAAAATATTTGATGAAAAAAATAATTTCTCATGGCAATAGTTAGCATTTCAATACCTTAATAATATCCAATTCAATGAACTTCGAAAAAAAAATATGACCAAAAACCCTGCGCACAGCCTTTTAATGTAAAATATTTCATTTAGCCGAGTATCGTAGTAAGTATCTGTTTAATCAGAGATAAGCTACAAAACTCCTGGGCCCTCTTTGTAAGGGTGACCGATCGAATTGGCCAGCAAAAAAGACTGTTCTCTGCTGTAAAATCACTTCTCGGTGGTTCGGAACCTACCTGAAACTGTAGGTCCAACTCATCAATCACCATCATTCAATTCATTACTCACGCACAGGTCTCAGACCTATGTGGGCTTCATCCTCTGGAAAAAAAATTATGCCAGCTTTCATTTACTTTTTGCTGATGAAGCCCACATGATTCTGAGACATGTACTTGTTTAAAAAGGAAAGTGACAAACATTTTATGGATGGTGGATCTACAGTTTTAGGTGGATTCAGAACTACCGGGAAAAGATAATAAAGCAGTTGAAGCAGTTTGTTGTAGCTGCTTGTCACCCTTCCTAATGCAGTCCCGAGCGCTTGTGAAAAATACGATCACCTGACGATCGTACGATCAGTGACGATTACGATCACCTGACACCACGCTCAGCGAGCGGCCAATCACTTCCTTTAATACTTATTCAATGCATTATATTATTTTTCCTACAACTGCTCGTAAAGTAGTTATTTACGTACTGAAAACTAATTGTAAAATACCTCTTTACTGCTCAGCAAGCGGTAAAGTACTTTACGCTCGCCAGCTGTTTTCTTTACGCTTCTGTTTTGATTTTGATGCCTTCTCATTGGTGGATCACGGAATCCGTGAAATTCACATAACCTCAAAAATGCCGTACGCTAACCAAATCCGCTCATGGTCTGTGATGTTACAAACTACAAGCTTTTATTGTGTTGGAATCCAGAACTGCAGTTTTAGGAAAAATATTGTATGCAATTCGCGCGTGAAGCTTCTTTATCGCTCTCGCAAAATTACTGCGCTCCGCTACGCGTCGCGCAGTAAATGTTTTGGCTCGAGCGATAAAGTCGCGCTTCACGCTCTTAATACATAAATAACTATTTAAAATTTTCAATGCTCCAAGAACAGTAAATATATAGTAGTTTTCAATATAGTTCATCAAAAGTACAGTTCAAATATTTTTTCAATAAATTCTGTAACAAATCGTCTTTTTTAACTTTCTTAGTAATCGTATTTTTTAAGCTTCTCAACATAACAAAATTTATGATTTCACTTTTTTGTGTTCTCTCACTCCTTGTATTTATTAAATAACTGTTTTGGACAAGCATAGCAGTGCTCTATTTGAACAAGGGTCTAATGTTTGTAAAATAAACAAAACGAAGGGCATTATTCTATCTCTGTTAACGCTCTCTTTTACTCTTATCAAATGCGATTCTGGGTGGTTCTGTGTTGTTCTAGTACATTCTCAATCTTCCTGTGTGAACAGAAGATATATTTCTGATGACTAGAAAACTTTCTACTAACAAGGCTTTTGTAAAAAAGCCAGGACTTCTTGCTGATTGTTAGTTAGTGATATACTGATGCAAAATCTAACAACATCATTGGTTCTTCATTCTTTGTACAAGTGTATTGCAACTATGAACAATCCAGTGCATTTTGGCGATAAGTCTGAGGATTTCTGTAACTGTAATAATTGTGATAAGATAGTCAGTGATAATCAAACTTCTTTTGGACTAGCATCAGTAAGTGCTTAATTTATTATTGAGTTATTGAACAGTTAATTAGACATCCAATAATTGTTATTGATTGACCTATTGTCTCTTATTAATTAGTTTTGGACAGTAATTGATTCTGTTGCTCAAATATTCATTGCTAGTTGAAAGTTATTGAACTGTTTGTTTCTTTTATTGATCTTCTTGCGTAATAATTGCTTATTAGTGTTTGTTGTTAATTGATCGTGTAAAAATGAAATTTCATGTGTTACTTTTAAGTGTTGCCAGTATTATTTTAGTTTCAGATCCCGGAACAACATTTAATTCAAATTGACCAATAGGGAACACTGTAACTTGTCATACTATTTCTGTAAGTCAGACTATGATTCGAAGTATATTATTGAATGAATTCTGCGTTTAGTTGTGATCAATAACATGATTAGCTAAGTCTCAACTATTGCGCAATGACTTGAAAAAATGAACTACTGTATTTTTTATATAACTTGGCAGCAGTATGTTGGGATCAGATGTAGTATGCCCCATCTGCTTCACGCTGCCAAGTTATATGAATATTACAGTACCAAAGTATAACTTTATTATAGTATACTACTAAGGTATTTACTAGACCCACCTAAGAGGGAGGAAGATAATTTTCTTAGACTAGAAAAGGCCGTGATCTATCTCATGTATCTATTTCTCAAGAACCCTCACAGCCTTCAAGCTACTACCTTTCTAAAATATATCCGAGTCAACTCAGCGTTTTCAATGCATCACTCGAAATCCCAGAAAATGAATCTTTCGAGCATCGTGGTCTCAGAGATAGTGTTCATAAAGACTTCTTCACTGATAAACACTCTTATTTCTTCAGTGTTAGAAAAGATCTTATTGATTTTAGATTATATTCGTCATTTTCCCATTACATCCCTCTATATTAGCCATTTGCACGCTCATTTCCTGCAGCCCATATGAATTTAGGCCTATCTATGATAACTGAAGTCAATTAAAAAAAAAAAATGTTTATTCATTAATGCTTCACACATTCTGAACAGAGTCACTAAACCTAAATTACATGTAAAAATAAAATAGTTCAGTTACAGCACAATGAAAATTAGAATAAAAAATCCTCAAAAAGATAAAATTATAGGCAACTCGAAACACAACACGAGATTATACATAAAAATCAAACACTGAAAGTGAACAAAGTGAAGAAGTCCCATTCTGTAATTTCAGCATTTCCCTGATTTTAAAGTGATGCATTTATCAACAGGGGAATATTTTTGAATATCACACGTGCAACAGTAGTGATGAAAACAGTCTTTTGAACGGATTAGTCTAGGTAAAAGTTGGTACAACTATTGAAATATTCAACTCTGGTGAAATTTCATGTACCATAGCTTATAAATTAGAAAAAAACGAAGTTTGAAATAAAAAGTGGAAATTTATTGATTTTTTTTTTAATAATAATTCTTTATTTGCCATAATATAAAAAATACATCAAATCATAATAGACAATGACAAAGCTATTCACAAATAATAAAAACAAAACAATTTCTGTAAGTACTGTATACTCGTATAGAATAAACTTCGTCAATAACATTTTTAGGCGCTGCCTGCAAAACCTAGGTTTAAGTGCTGGCAGCGAGCATCATTAACAACTTTCAAGATACAATACAAATAATTTATTGAAATGAAAGTACATATGGATATGAACTGAAATGAAAATATATGAATAAGATGAACAAATGAATAAAATGGCTAATATGAATAATATGAACCAAATCAAATAATAACATGAAACCAGACTGAATTCAAATGTATAACAATTACGAAGCATTTTATAGTACAGATGCAGTAGGCATTCTGTGCTTTATACATTGGATGATTGATCCTGAGTTGTGCTACGAAGTAAATATTTATGCTTATTTAGGACTTCACAAAATACAGTAATTAATAAATTAAATTTACTAACAGTTAATTATTTTCTATTTACTCTGTTCATCCTAGCTTGTTTTGCCAAGATCTTCAAAAATAAAAATAAAATATAAAAAACACTCATGATTCTCCAACGTTTCTGTTTTGGTTGTACTATGGAAAAAGCTATTTTTGATAGTTTAAAAAGCATATAAACTCAGGAATACACTTCCTTCGCCTCGCCCGGTTTTCACCATCTGAAATTAGAAAAGAACAACACTGAAAGTCAATATTCTCATGAAGTGATTGTAAGATTAGATCTTACAAAGAAGTATTACAGTTTGATTGGAACTAGATCACTTCACAACAAAATAGTGTTACGGGTTCTATGTCTAAAATAACGCTGGCAACATTTATCACTCGCACTTTATTCACACAAATAATCACAACACTCACTAATCAGTAATATCTTACAGAAAAATAAGCAATTGAAAACAGATAAATTGATATGGTTTAACTAATGAAGAAATTTCAATAAACTGTACAGAAATCAATCACTAAAAGTTAAAAGGCTGATCTAATATTAAATAATAACTACAATAAACTGTCCAATAATATTCAAGAAGAATCGTCGAGGAAGAACAATTAACTTACGTAGCACAAGTCCGTAATACAGTAATAGGTAAAAGAATTATTACTATAGAACTGTCAAAAGAATTATCGCTATGGACAACGAAAGTTCGTTACATGGTTTTTAAAAGCGCCAACGAGATTGCATTGTCCGCATTAATGGGAACTGTCACTACTGCCACTTATCAACGTAGAACAACAACTGAACTACTTGTTTATCACGACGAATTTCAAACAAGACTGAACTAATTTACAAAAGTCTTCCTCTATTTATATAATTTTCCATAATTGAGATATCTCTCGATTTTTCTATCAACTTCTACCGAATTCTAAAAATAAACAATGAAAGACCTTCACACCTTCCACAATATTCGATAAGACTCCATTAAGTTCTAATCAAACAACTAGAACATTCTACGAAAGTCCAATAAACACCATAAAAGTGCCAAAAGCAGAATAATTAATTGCTTAGAAGTAAACATTTACATAGCAGATAACATCGAGAACCGCTGTTCCTTCTTTCTCTGTATTCTCACTACAATAGATTATTATTCAGTTCATCTTATGATATAAGTTCTATTATTTGTCATGTAAGTGGATGTTTTGAACATCTATGAAGAGTGATGGGAATATTTTTGCTGAAAAATATGAATCACTCACCTTATACTACTGGTATTGATTTGGTTTTGTTGTATTTATACTTATACTAGGACCATTATCCATGAAATTACCTTGAGGATTCCTTGACTCAAGGGAGAGTTGAAGATCATTCACTCGAAATGCTTTTGTAAGTCTCCCTTGAGTTAAGGAAGCCTCTCAAGGTAGACATATAAATAAGGATCTAGATTCTGGCACAAACGAACATCTATTCTCACCCATTCCATCACACAATGCCCACAGTATCACATCATTAAATATGGGAAGAATTTGAATGATTGCCAGTTTTGCAATGATTATTCCCATATTTATTTTCTCGTTTATTCACTATAACTTGGTTGTGACATCAAATCTACTTCAAGCCTAATGAAGTTTTTTACATCAAGCCTAATTAGAAACCATCACGCTTAATCAATGACCTCTATTATTTGAAAGTATTAATAATTCACTTCATTACCCACGCACAAGTCTCGGACTCATGTGGGCATCATCAGCAACAAAAAAAGATGAGAATCAGAAAAAATATGTAATAATATTCATAAAATATAATAATTACTACATTTTTTTCAAAGTAACGGCCAGTTGCACGAAAGAAAATTAAGTTTGACTACCGTAAAATGACGTCATTTGACGGAGCCAGTGCAACGACTTCCCTATTGAGCTCCATAAGATGATGTCATCTTACGATGGTTAAATTTAATTTTCTTCCTAGCAACTGGCCGTTTTTATTTATATACAATATATTTATAATAATTACTTAATTATTCTCAATATTAATTTGTATTAATGAATAATAATAATAATTAGGAAAAATAATAATAGTAATAACAATAACAATAAAATAGCAACAACATTAACAATAACAATAACAACAACAACAACAACAACAACAACAACAACAATAATAATAATAATAATAATAATAATAATAATAATAATAATAATAATAATAATAATAATAATAATAATAATAATAATAATAATAATAATAATAATAATAATAATAATAGTAATAATAATAATAATAATAATAATAATAATAATAATAATAATCATTCAATAAGTTTAGAAATCAATGAACATCAATAAATTTACGATCATAATCACCAAATAATAAAAAGTACAATTAGATAAAGAGGGAAAGAGGAAACTGTTTTATTTGAGAAAAGGAGCTACTGGAGCAGTAAGACTGAATATTCAGAATGGAGAAGTGGATTGGAGGTGTAGTAACCGAGTGACGTCATAAACCAAATGTAAGGCGCGGGTAGTGAATAGAGAGGCCTTCTCTACGGGGGTGTATGGTGGCTGTGTATTGATTCAGGTTTTAGTGCTCTGAGGTGCCGGGGCTAACATTTCTCAGGTAAACATGACAGGTTGAACGTAGGTTGAAGCAGAAGCAGAGCACTACGAAAGGATTGGGAGAAGGATTTAATGGAGAAAGAAGGATTAAATGGAGCAGATGGGGGAAGAGAGAGAGAGAATGAGTGCGAGGGGAAGAGAGTGAGAGGGAGTGAGAGAGAAAGTAAGAGTGAGAGTGATTGGCATCCACTTGATGCACGCTACTCTGAACTGGGAAATCGTTTCATTTCAAGCTGAATTCAAATATGAACGATACGGCTCAGATTTGTTTGGATTTTCTCCCTGGTGAGATAGTATTTCTCTCTTGCCTTTTATTGTTTATTTTTCTAAATTTCTGTTGTTTGTAACGAAGCAGTTTTGTGAATATTATGGCTAGTTTAACAAAATAAAATAATATTATCTACTAAATCAGAAAAGTTTTCATTAATTGAGATAGATGGGTTGAAAACAGATATATATGATGAAAATAATTATACTGAAGGAATCTATCATATTGTAACTTACTAGTTTCATAAAAAAATGAAAACAGTTTGGTTTTCTAGAAGCTATTTAGGGCTTCAGGAGGGATTTACCATATGTCTCAGCCCATTCTTTTCATAATTAAAAAGGTTCTTATAAACTCAGATCCGGAAACGATTTGTTGCCCAAATGAAGATGACGAAAGTTGTCCTATTAGTTTACTCAGTTAGAAATTTGTAGTGTTTTTCAGGTTTTGATTTAGTTAGTGTTGATGTAAAATAAGCTCAAAAATCGAATTGTACATGTTAAGAGACTATAAGTAAAGTAAGTTTGAGATATTTAAAACTATGCAAAAAGTCCATAAAAACAGTGGGTTTTAAGGTTGAAGTGATTCAACTCTGATTTTCAATAAACCGGTATGCATTTCCTACAAAACTTGTAGAGATTTAAATTCCAAAAATAAAATGTAAATACTTGAAATTGCAGCCAAAACTCATGAAATTTTTAAATTTTATTAAAAAAATTAAGTTTGCATTGCTACTTTGTACTTGATCTTGCAATTTTCATGGTTTTATCCATGACGTAAGATTCAAACTATACGCCCTTAGCCCATACTGACGGTTTTCATAATATTGCAGGTTAATTTGTGATAGTTTGACAGTTGATTTGGTAGTTGAGGATGACTTTTATTTGACAGAGAAAGTTAATAATAATAATAATAATAATAAAAAAATAATAAGTCAGAGATACTGTTCTTCATTCTGGATAATAATGAATAACGATTGTTTTATACAATTCTATGCGGAATACTTACTGTTCGGTTTAATTTAGCTGAACATTGGTTCAGAAACGACTATGTGATATACGTTTTTATCTATTTTTTGTGATGTTGAAGATCCATCTTGTTTCCACTAATATGTAATATAAACTTAATAAAACAACTTTTGAATGGAAATTAACTCACGTTATGGCGTGACGGCCGTTTCGCTCTGTTGTCTAGAGCATCGTCAGACGACCCACAGTACACACAACAGAGCGAAACGGCCGTCACGCCATAACGTGAGTTAATTTCCATTCAAAAGTTATTTTTTGTCTTTATTAAAATCTATTTTGTATTACAAACAAAAACACGTTCAGAATCAACGGCATTAAATTAAATTCTGACGAACCAGTGTTGTAGATTGAACGAAAATTAGCAAATAAATTCTCCGTGAAAGCTCGTTTACATTTATTAAAAGCATGTTATATAAAAACAAACTGTTCAGATACAACTAGTGTTGAGGGTTTGTGAGTTTAATCTTTCTGTTAAAGCGTCTGTAACACTACATAATGATTCTGTGCGAGCTGGAAAAAAGGAAGAGAGAAATCAGAGAACCGGTGTGTTTGTCTTTTATTTTGTCGCACTGATCCAGTGATAATACTCAGGTTGTCCTCAGCTATCATCCTGTTGAGTAGAAATCTGACAGGCTTTTCACTCAATTCATACGCCCACTGCCACAGCAAAACAGCAATGAACGTGTTTTTCTGTTCAGCTCAAGGTTTTGTTTAGATAAGGAGCATAAGGATTATTCTTTGAGTTTTTGTAAGGATTTGAGTTTGTTATTAATACTACATTGTTGGAACAAAAAGCAGCAAAAATAAAACAAAACGTCGGGGAAAGGTACAGAAAATGTTGTTGAACAGCTTTTCTTTGGCCACTCAAAACCCTTTTGTCTCAAATTTCTACAATACTCTCCGAACTCACTATCTACTAACTATTTATTAGTTAATTCTTGAGGACTAAATTTAATTCAATAAAATGTAAAGATGCAATAGACTTAGAGCCTTATGCCCGGTTTGTGAGTTGTTCATTAAGTTTAATGGATCATTAACCCATTGCTCCAGCATTGAGTTAATGGTCCATTAAGTCAATGAACAACTCAGAAACCGGGCATTAGACTTATAGACTTAAAACTGCTTTCTCCACAAATTTTTACCACAGGATAAACCTTTGTAGGTTAGATTACAAGTCTTATTGGAAAATGTTCAATGAGATTCTTTGTAGTAGCAAAGGTGATATTGTGGAAGGTATCCATAATGAATAATAAGACGAAATTGTCACAACAACATTTATTAAAAATAAAAAATATTGAGAAACTAGTTTCGATTGTTATACCATTATCAATCTCGATCAAACTAAAACTAAAGTACAGAGAAGCTTGATATAAACTGAACATGGAATGATACTATTGGCTAAGCGAGAAAGAGGCTGACCTTCATCGAAAGTTGTGATTGGCTGACAAGTCACGCCCCCTGGTGGGAGGAGTAACAAGCAAAAATACAAGTCAAATCAATAACTAAAAACTATGAACAACTAGAAAGCAATAAAGAAGAAAAATACGTGATAAGGCTAGAATTGAATCAAATTAAAACTAAAAAATAGTTTGTCAATACTTTTTATTCTTTAATAAATGTGGTTGTGAAAATTTCATCTTATTATTCATGTTTAATGAGACTAAATTATCAGAATAAATTAATTGAAATTCACAATATCCATAAAGAAAGAAAACGCTACATTGTCTCTTCTAATCTGTTCCGTATTCCTCAGCTTTGAATTCGGTTAAAAGTTGAGATTGAACTCACATTAACCCAGTTTCAAGGCTGTAATCCATGCTATCGATTACAGGAAGACCTTACCGTTTTCTCACTAGATTTCAGCACGTCTTGAAATGGAAATAATTTGCTGGATAACGTCAGGCATACTAATTGAATAGCATCCACTCTTTCTCCTACCCTTTTCGCAGCATGGAAGAATGAATGGAAAGATGGAAGGCTGGAGGAATAAGGGAAAGGATGAGCTATGCTATCGCAACAGGCTGTTTAGCTCCATCATTTCCTCACCCGCTTGTCTTTCCTCCACCCATCTTTAAATTATTATCGTGCAAACTTACATTTTCTTCAATTTCCCTTGGGCTCCATGCTCTGTTGCGCATCACTTTCGTCTTAACGTCCTTTAAAACTGGGCTTTATCGTGTCAAACCGTATTTATCCTAACTACATGTTGTGGCAGTCATATATAACGCGAGAGGGCATGTGGATGTAGATACATTTGAGAATATCACAATTTTTTATAGAGTTTCACTTTCTTATTATGTGATAGTACAGTTTTCCAACTCCTGTAACTTTTCATGGAATTATCTGATTACCTACCTACTTTTTTTGTTATTTCTCCACATTATTCTCTTTATCTTTCATTCTTCTTCCTCTTCTTCTTCTCCTTCTTCTTCCTCTTCCTCCTCTTCGTTCTTCCTCGTCCTCCTCTTCCTCTTCTTCGTTCCTCCTCCTCCATCGTTCCCCCTCCCTCCTCTTCCTCCTCATCCACGCCCTCCTCTTCACCCTCCCCCCTCCTCATCATCCACCTCTCTCATTCCTCCTCCTCCTCATCCACGCCCTCCTCTTCACCCTCCCCCCTCCTCATCATCCACCTCTCTCATTCCTCCTCCTCCTCCTCCTCATCCACCCCCTCCTCTTCACCCTCCCCCCCCTCCTCATCATCCTACTCTCTTATTCCTCCTCCTCCTCCCTCGTTCCTCCTCCTTCTTCTCCTCCCGCCTCTTCCTCCTCTCTCATTCCTCCTCCTCCTCCTTCTTCTTCCTCTTCCTCATCTTCCTCCTCCTCCTCCTCCTCCTCCTCCTCCTCCTCCTCCTCTTTTTACTCTTCAAACTTTATAAAATTATCTATTAAGTACATTAATTTCTTTCCAGTGCTATTCTCTTATTCACTATTTTTTTCTCTTTTATGCTCCTGTATGATTCTGTACTTGAAACATCAAGAGCATCGACCGTATTCAATTTAAAGTGACGCATAACATGAAATAAGTCAGTTATGAAGTAAAATACAAAATTTTCGTGTCCCGATAAATATAAGCCTACCATAGAATAAGGATAAGTCCTTGATTGTTGGGCCTACTTATTGCTTGGCTATGTTCAAACTATTCACTGAATTTGTGAGTTGTAAAAATTATATGACAAGCCTTTTATGAGTTATCTTATTCTTAGTGCAATTTGTTTGAATAGCATTTAAATTCCGCTTTATTTCCGATAAGGATTAGATTTCTAAAAGTTTATGATCACTTCTGGTTATCTTTCATTCCTCTTCCTCTTCCTCCTTCTCCTACTCCTCCTCCTCCTCCTCCTCCTCAACCTCCTCATATGAGTTTTACAATAAAATGTGTTGTAACACATTTCAGTCTCCCTCATCCAGTTCTTCAGTTAATTTTCATTATAAAAGTCACAAGAAACTGAATTTGAAACAGTGTTTCTTCTGATTTAGAATAAATAATTCATTGCCCCCAAACTCTTTTTTGTTTGCCCAATATTAATATACGACCTAAATTTCAGTCAGTTGTAATCAACTTGTCCTTGAAACTTTTTCGTAATTCTCTTATAATATACAGCGAATTTATTTAGGCCTAATTCAATTTTAAATGGTAATTGACCTGTGTAATAAATTATTTAAAAATAATGTTATTTAAAAATAATGTTACATTACAGCTGTAATGACCTCTGATCATTTCTCCTTTCAAAATTCTCCTTTCCATCTAAACAGAGTTGTTTAATTTTTTATAGAGATATACTTGTGCGTTGAGATAATGTGAGTTGTGATCAAAGAGAGATGAGTAAATACTCATGAGAATTATATTTTGTAATATGAGTTGTGTGTACTTTGAGAAGTCCTGCTTGCTTTAAACTTGAAATGAAATTGACGAGAAAGGGCTGTAACTTTCCGGTCAGCGCTCTGCTAAATGGAACTCTGATCGTTCAAACAGAAGTTAAACAGTAATCACGCTTCCAACACGGAAATTTGGGTATCAAAATAGCCAAAATGCTTTATCACGACTCATCAGAGCCGATTGAGCCCACAATTCGAGTATCACAAGAGCTATAACGCTCATCACGACATTGCAATATCATCAGTCCGTAAACTTCCAATAGTAGACTTTATCAAAACTGATTTTTTAAAAACTTCATTGATTAATCCATCTATTAACAAACAGTTGCTTGCAGCCACAAGCCTATTAGAACTACATAATATTAACAGAGAAAAACGTTTCCCTAAAAACGTTTGTAGAAGTAGAGAGGAAGAAACAATGATGGCCTACAATTTATGAAAATAAATAATGAGACTGAAAGAGATGAATTGAAAGTAAGCGAAAGTGATTGATTACTTTATTCATACAATAATTCAACTTTAATGAAAATCCATTACTCAATCTTAGTGATTCTTTCATAAAAAATAAATTTGGAATGTTATTGTTCTTTCATACGATACATGTGTTAGGTTTATTCCAATGAGAAAAAAGTTTGTCGATCAACAACTTTTTCATGTTTTACAATTAAAATTCACGAACTTGATCCAAAAAATTACCCATTATTAGAAAAACCAAAACTTTTTTCGAAAAAATATCCATAACATCGGTTCAAAGAAGCATCAAGGAATATGCATGCCAAAAAAAATTAATTCCGTTCAGTAGTTATTAAACAGGAGAGTTGTAAACAAAAAATTACGGGGTTTCAATGAAAATACTTATTTTGACAAAAATTGAATTTATCTCCAAAATGAGTGTATTTATCAAAAAATGTTACTGAACAAAAACGATTCCTGACCTTTTTTACATCCTTAATTCGATATTTCTGAAGTTATTGGATATACGTTTTATTTTATGGCTGATGTTTGTAGCAAAGAATGAAATAGCTAGTCGAGCCTAATATTGCTCCAGTTCGCCGGGGACTTTCTTTCGCTGGTCAAACAGTACTTCTTATAGCTGAGTACATAACGAGTAATTCTGAGTTTATGAGATGAGAAATAACTTCCAGACTGAATAAAACAACGATAAAAAACAACTTTCAGCCTCTAAATCAACGATTAATCATCACTATTTAAATGTCTTTCCAAGGAACAAGAGGCGTCAGATTATTTTCGAATCACCAAATATCAACAGGACAGAACAGTTTCCAGATCATGAATTCCTAAGAAGTGATAAACCAGAAAATCCACAAAATAAATTAAGGTGAATTTCTTTAGTAATTTATTACGATTCGATAAATTGAACTATTTTCAAATACAATGATTATTGGAAGACTGCCGTTTATAATGTTATTGCTCAAAGGTTTTGCAATAGAAAATTATTATTTTGCAGAAAGCTATGGAATGAATTAATAAAAATAATATAATTCTTCGTAACGATGATAGTGATATTGTGGTTATATTCATAATATATGAGATTAAATACCCTTGATAAATTGAATACAATGTTGTATCAACCACATTTATTTCATAAAACACGATTTATTTAGCAGCTACATCATCTCAATCGAACTGAAATGGATGTCTCTGATTGGCTGAACTGCTTCGCGCTGTGATTGGCTGTTGGGCTGAGACCTGTCACACCCACTTGTTACGATGGGAGGAGCTAAACAATGAAAATAAAATGGCGGTTCAAGTACGGAACAAACAAGCATCAATCAAAACTATTATTGTATTTTTAGTCAACTTGGTATGAGCAAATAATTATTTTATTTACAATTACGAAGCTGAGTGCTATTTGATAAATTCTTGAACTTCCAGTAAGATTGAAGTAATAATTCAGTAACGATTAGAATTGATGAATTTTATTACTTTTGTCCAATTCATTAAGATTCGCCAACAGGGGACAGAATTGCATTGAATGTATAGCCAGTTACATTTCATGATCAAGAGCTGATAATACCTTCTTTTAAAGTGGATTAGTTATTGAAAATTTATAAATCTGTTAGAATAGTCACAATTAGTTTAAATAAACCTCAATTTTTAGCTATTGAGTCATTCAAATCTCATCTGGTCAGGGAACAAAATTAAATGAATACTATTCATATTCCATTGAGCTATTACATGTATACAATAATGCAACAACCACATTTATTTCATAAAACAAGATTTATTTAGCAGCTGCATTATCTCAATCGAACTAAAATGGATGGCTCTGATTGGCTGAACGGTATTATAACCTGTCACACTCACTAGTTACAATGGGTAAAGCTGAGCAATGAAAGTATTATGTAGTTCACAATAAAGGAGAACTTTAAGATATAGTAACTAATACTAACTAATCTTCTATTATTCCATAAAGTCATTTATACTCAGAGTAACAGATTCACTGTTCGATAATGATAGCTGCGTTTCTGTTCTATCGTCTCTCTCACTAGTTTAGTGAGTGATAGGATAGTGTAAGGATAGGTTAAGTGTAAGAGAGGGACATCTTCCCCAACTTCGCCTTTTCATGCAAATGCATCAACAAGTTTTTTATAATCTCATTTTCAGTCGTAATTTCATGTTTTTATAATAAGTGACTAATAATATTCTATGTAATAATACTTGGTGATGCCTATAATATACATTATATATTACATTATATTGTATTTTATGTTAATATATATTACGGTATATACGATATATTATATTGTATTATAAACTTGTAACTGTTGAATTATTGTATGAATAAAGTAATCAATCACTTTCGCTTACTTTCAATTCATCTCTTTCAGTCTCATTATTTATTTTCATAAATTGTAGGCCATCATTGTTTCTTCCTCTCTACTTCTACAAACGTTTTTAGGGAATGTATCGTTTCTCTGTTAATATTATGTAGTTCTAATAGGCTTGTGGCTGCAAGCAATTGTTAATAGATGGATTAATCAAACAAGTTTTTAAAAAACCAGTTTTGATAAAGTCTACTATTGGAAGTTCACGGAAATATATTTTTCCAATTTCTCATGAAATATCAAATATTTCGTAAAATATTGTCACAATGGTAACCAAAGGAGCTTGAGCATGAATGGACGGAATGAATCTAAAATTAGATTTCTCCCTCCGACTTCTTCTCATGCAATCCCAGGGAAATACTTTCTATTTTTGCACTTTCTGAAAATCCTCTCTTGAGAGAGGATTGCATTGGGAAGTACGGTACATGTGCGTTTGGCAAAAACACAGACTTAAAAGAGATCCCGTTCAAATATTTTCGTGCCCAGTCAACACCTCATGGGATCAATTTTCTTTGGCAGTTTTCACTCTCTTCCTTCTCCCACTTTTCATCTTAGTCTTCTCTATCTACTTATTTCCTCTCCCAACATCTTCTGTCTTTCTCTGGAATTTTTTGAAGTACTGATATTACTTTTCTCCATTCAGGCAACCTCTTTCCACTTCGAACTCATTGGTTCCTGTAGAGCATCCTGTTCCATATTATTTTCACTACATTGTATATATGGCACTTTGGTATATAAATATATAAGATGCCAGCGATTCTTGTCATATCGTATTCTACCTGTTACCGCGTTCGGAATTTCCATTTCGAAATATCAGGTTAGGAAGATGCAAAGTGAAATACTTCCGCATGCAGAGCATGTCATAGAACAGGATATGAACTCGAAGTGCATGAATTCAGCATCCAAGAATGCCAGGCAACACATGGCTGGTAAAGTACTATATATGAGAATGATAGAAAAACAGAGATTCACTAGAAAATAAAAAAGGTTTTTTAATTAGTGAATGAATAATTCGTTGATAAATGAATGAAAAATAGTAGAATAAGAATTTTATCACCAACAGGTTTGCAGAGAACCACGAAACACGGCTCCACCAGCACAACAACGTCGAAGCAATCCAGCTGCTAGACAACGGAGGATTGGTGCGGAGGCTCAAAAGGAGGAAACCATTTGAACTAGTGTAGTGCTTTTTTCAAGTGTTTCAGTTCAAAAGCAGAGCAATGTTGAGTGAAATCTAGCTTGTAGTGCAGTTATCATGTGTACATAAATTATTCTTAAACGCAGTTAGAAATTCTAATGAGAATTTCACTGTATTAAATTAGATCTAGTAAGTTAGGATAGAACAAATTTGCTCATTAGTCTTGAGACTAGATAGCAATAGTATTCGTCAAAAAAAAAAAAAACCAACAGATCAAAATTTCGAATCAAGAAATCAAATAATATCCAATGGAGATAACACTTAGAACCATTTATTATAATACATTATTGTAATACAAAACATATCTAAACTAAACAGCAGTAGACTAGAATGAAGAAAGAAAACTTATGCAGAAAATTGATTCTTAATAAAAATTATAGTAATAATCAAGAAAAATATACAAAATAAGATATGCTTTCACTGTAGGTATAAACAGTGTTGAATAAATAACAAACCTATCATCACTCGCGCATACTGTTTATTTTAATCATAATCTAATATTAAAACTGACACTGTATTTCACTTTTAAATAATGTTTTACTCACATATATTGGAGATGCTTGAGGAATGCATTTCACTTCTGAAAAGAAGCTTCGTCAGCCTCATTAAGATTATTTAGTATTCGTCCTTCATTAAGTATTTCGTCATGGAAAACATCACAGATTTTAATCATAATATGAATTATCAAAAAAAAAAAAAAAAAAAAAACACTTTATTGGTAGGCCTATATCTGAATAGCTTGAATTGAATTTTATGATAAATCGTTCATGAGAGTACCTGCATAATTCTATATGAAATTTTATTACGATTGTACTTGTACATAATTCTATAATCGAAAAGATCATAAAAATGAGATAAATTTTTTAGTTCGTTACTATGAGACTTCTAATTTAAAATTTTCACATATCTCCCAGAAACAAAAGAGATCAATTTATTGTGTTGCTTTCCAAAATGTAGTGATGTGGGAAATGGACAAATTCTTAAGCATGGAGCTTCAGAATTTGTTTTGTCGGGCTTGGCATACTGATTAAACTCTGTTAGCTCAGTGAGAAAAGCAACCGTATACTACCTCACTCCTCCTTTGTGTAGTACGTTCCGTGTACAAAAACATAACGGTGAGGTCTGAAGAGTCACCTACTATCGAAATCGGCTATGGCATCATACATCTTTTATTTCAATGAACAAAGTCCGATGCTGTTGGATCGACATTCATTATAGATATCGAGACCCTGTTCAGCGAGCCTACAGAGTAACCCAAACAAAATTTGCATGCGTGTGAGTGAGGAATTCCGAGAATTGTACTGAAAATGGCCTGGCATCGGTCGGTCGGCCTATTCACTCTCATTGCCACCTACAGCTGTTGTCGCACTTCCAGTTTGTGCTTCACTGTTTGACATCGAGCATATGAAAGTCCTATATTATGATTAACAATTCGTTATGTTTGTGTTTGTACGGTAGCTTGCCAAAGCATAATTTGATTTCTCAAGTAGATTTTTTTTAAATAATTTTATTAGTAAGTTCTTTGTTCCATTATGGTAGTGTTACGGGTTCTAAGTCTAAAAAAACGCTGGCAGCACTTAAATTTATCACTTGCATTTTATTGACACAAATAATCTACAACTCACACTGTTCAGTAATTTCTTACAGAAAAATAAGCAATTAAAACAGATAACACGATATTGTTCGACTGATAATGAGTTTTCAATAAACTGTACAAAAATCAATCACTAAATGTCAAAAGGCCGATCTAATATTAAATAATAACTGTACAATAAACTGTCCAATAATATTCAAAAATAATTGTCAAGGAAGAACAATTAACTTACGTAGCACAAGTCCGTAATACAGTTATAGGTAAAAGAATTATCACTATAGAACTGTCTAGAGAATTATCACTACAGACAACGAAAGTTCATTGCATGGTTTGTAATAGCGCCAACGGGATTTCACTGTCTGTATTAACGGGAACTGTCACTACTGCCACTTATCACGATGAGTTTCAAACAAGACTGAACTAGTTTCTACAAATGCATTCGCCTTAAATAGGTTTTTCAACAATCGAGATATCTCTACATTTTTCTATCATCTTCTATAAGGAAACTCGCACTTTCCACAATATTCGATAAGATTCCATTAATGTCTAATCAAACAACTAGAACATTCTACAAATTACCAAGTAAACACCATAAAAGTGTCAAAAGCAGAGTAATTAATTGTTTAAAAGTAAACATTTACATAGCAGATAACATCGAGAACCACTGTCGTCCTTTCTCTCTATTTTCTCCAATTTCATATTCGCTACAGTAGTTTATATTTTATGGTAGTGTAGGCATTTTCAATGGGTAGGCCTTCTCGATGCCTTCTCGGTTGCCTTCTCAATGCGTTTAGAAAACTATTCTGTGATTCGGGCTTCGTTGGGTCTCGGCTTGTACGCACGCACATGTTTGTTCAATCCATTCCGTAGGCTCGCTGAACAGAGTTCAATTTTGTCCTGTTCGGCTACTATATTATGTTTTTATTTAACATTCTCCCAATTTTATCAATTTTATCTATGCTCCTTTGATGTAGGCTGATTTATTGATTTGCTGTACGTAGCTCACTTTGTAGAACAGAATTGACATTTTTGAGGCAAAAGCGGCTCTCCAATTTATTGATAAATCTGCATAGCCCTCAGTATTTAACTAGAAATATTTTACTTTTTTCTATGCAATGATTGAGCATTCCAGTCAGATTTATAAATCAAATCATCAACAGCTTTTTCATTTTAGAATAAACATTCAACTGAATATTGCGGTCTGCATTTCGAGTGGAATAATTGCAGTCAACAAGATGAAAACGAGAATGAAATTGTAGCCTGCGGCGTCGAATAGTAATGCTGCTACATTGGTTTCCACTTAATGGTTTCAGTTTTAATCAGAAACTCGAACTGGGAAAGTCCTAGCGCTCATATTTTATCATTTCCTACCTGTGGCATCTTTTTGGGTCAACATAACACCAACAGAACATCAACGTAACAAAGAATATAATGATTACTCTTTGGGTCACCGTAGCATTCACAGAACATCAACGTATCAGAGAGTATATGCTTACTGCTTGTTTACTCTTTGGGTCACCATAGCATTCACAGAACATCAACCTACTTCTGCTGCCTTCTTCTGTTATCACTACCTCCACTAAATGACTATTACTGTTTACAGAACTAGCTACTAAAAGGTGGTTACTAAACTAAAGTGTTTACTAAAAGTGGTTACGACTGCATTGCATTTAATTTCTAGTTTTTTTTTTTATAGACGATTGACCTGGGCTATTTATTGATAAAATAAAGCTGCCACATTGAGAAAATATGTTGCAAAATTTCATCAAGGGTATTTATTGTTCTGCGACAGCTCGCTAGATTAAATGGAAAAAAGTTACTTTTTACAGCTTGCCATGGGCTCTTACTGTCACATATTAGTTATGCTATCTTAGTATGGGGTAATTCATAAAAAAACCTTGATAGGGTGTTTAAGATCCAAAAGAAAGCTGTTAGGTGTATGGAAAGAGTAAATAGATTAGATTCATTTAGGCTGTTGTTCCAGAGACTTGGTCTCCTAACTGTACCCTGGTTATTTGTGTATGAAGCTACATTATATGTAAAAAAGAGTGATATTAGCGTACACGATTATATTACAAGAAGCGGAGGAGATTATCACTTGGTGAGTCACAATAGTAGCTTATTTAATCAGACCTAGTTATATTGGTGGGAAACTCTACTACAAGCTACCGCAGTTTTTAAAGAGCCTTGAAAATATAGAAATATTTGAAAAAGCAAATGAAAAAATATTTAGTTGATAAAGCGTTTCATAATGTACAGGTGCTTTCACATCAAAATTAAGCCTTACTTCAACTAATTGAGTAATTATGGTAACTAGTGTATAAGATTGTATAATTGTTGATCTTACTTGTCTTATACTCCTTAACTGGAGTCTCCAAGACGTAATCTACAAAAAAAAAGAAATAATAATAGAAATAAACTACAGGAAGACTGGAAAATCGCGCAATCCAAACTACAAACAGTTTTCTGAGTACTGTTTTCTTTTCCTTTACCTTACTAAATTACAAAATAAAATAATACTGACATTTTTGTAAATGAACGAAGAAAGTTCTCGTTCATCGTCTGCGAGTGTCATCCATTAAAATACGGGATGGCTTGTAGATTAACGGTCTTCCACTTTTCCTTTATCCCGAAAAAGACTAAATAAACGAGATAATAGTAGATATGTTTGGCACATAAGCAGCTGAAGAAGCATTTGAAAACAATTCTTCACACCCGAATACGATTTTGATTGGCAGTTACTCACATCAATGAAGACATGTTGTTCTTGCGTAAATAACATTGTAGCTCGGATTAAACAAATTGTTTGGCGTAGCACCCTCTTTTGGCTGATGGCGTGATCTAGCAGTGCTGTTATACATGGAACTGTCACAAAATAAATTTCCCTAATCACAGTATCTCTCACTACTATGGGACTTATTTCTGTGAAGCAGAAACATTAGGGTTGCACGTCTTTACAGTCACTCTGTACTATCTTCACATAGAAACCTCAAATTGAGAGAATATTCATGGAGCATAATCTTCTTTTTCTGCTCCCTGTCTTCTTATCTTATCATTCTTCTTCTGCTTTTTTTCTTCTTCTGCTTCTTCTTTTCCGCATTCTTCTTTTTTGTAGTTGTAATAGACAGTGCACTCCTTATTATTCATCATTCCTATCTCTGTCTGTTCTAGAACATCTGAAACAGCACATTCCACAGAAACATCACGTCTGTAGCTTTAATACTGCTGTATGCTGTATTATATAATGCTGCTTGAATATTGCTGTTAAGTTATTGCAAATTCTTTCATTCAGAATTTATAGTGTATGATGAAGGCAACTGTCCGCTTTTGCAACCCTCTATTTGCCTTTTTTATTCCTTCTCCTCTCTTATTTACTCTCTCTCACTACGGTCAAGTGTTGATGAGAAGGATATCCTTGAATATCCTCTTCCAAGAATGGACATTTATATGTTAAAACTTCACCGTTTCATGTAGATACATCACAATCATATTATCGTTATAAAATTGCATCTTATACTGTATACATATCGTTGATTAATTCTTTAGTTTAGATTTGTAAAATTCATAGAACAATAATTACAGTACTTATATATTTTTAATTATCATAATCTAGAATCTAAGACTGTGCATTTTGTAATCTACATGAATAAAGTAAATAATCTAATCTAATCTAATCACTCTTAATTTACTTTTGTAAATTTACATAAATAAAATGTTCTAATCTAATCTAAAAATGTCTCTATTTTGTCATCTTTCCAAGTCTATTCTCCTTACTTTATTCCTCCTCCTACTCTCCCATTCCCTCTCTCTTTCTCAGCCGCTATTCTTCACTTCCAAGTTCTCGTCGCTCCCAAAATGCCGCAGTCACGTTCCTGTGGCATTGGGCACAAATGGCAAATTCGACTAGTTTTGTTTGCAACACTTGGGGCGCGTTTAGTGTCTGCCATTTGCCGGCTGCTGGGTGATGAGTTCGTTCACCTGCGCCATGTTTATGTCGCACAGCATGACCCATTCACAAACTTCTATTTGGAGCCGAACAGCATTTGGCATGCGAAAGGTTTCTCTGGAAGTTGGCAACAGATACAAACTGATGCCGACAGCGAAAATACGGTTCTGTCACTTTGCAAGATAAACAAATGTAATTTTCCATCTGGAAAGACTGTAATTTCCATTAAATTTGGGGGTTGTGACATTTGTATTGAGCGTAAGGAACTATTGAAGTAAAATTACACTTCGTGAGATAAACAAATTTAATTTTCCCTCCGGTAAGATTGTAATCCCATGAAATTTGTGGGTGGTGACATTTGAATTGAACCTACGGAATTATTGCAATTTAGAGTTAAAAGTGAAAATGCACTTTGCGAGATGAACAAATTTAATTTTCCCGCTGGTAAGATTGTAATTCCCATGAAATTTAGGGTTAATGACATTGAAGGTGAATGGAAGGAATTATTGGAAATTAAATAGAGATTTAACTCTCTCATAAAATTTGAGAGTTTATTGGAGAGGATAAGAAAGAGCTCATGAGGAAAATACCATCTGAAATTCCAAAATTTCTTACATCTTTGGTGAGAGGGGGGGGGGAGAACTATCCCCCTGTTACACCACTGACTTATAATCTATAAGGAAGAAAGTAAGACATACTTATAGCAATAAGCATTTTAGTTGTATTGTACATGTTCACGTAATTTACAATTGTAATTAAGAGTATTATTTAACAATACAGTATATGCAAAGGAATGTGCAGCACTTATTAAACGAGTTCTTGGACTTGAAATTATACAGCCAATGACAACAGCTTTCCTATATTGTTCTGGGAGTTGAATATGCAATCACAATAGAATTAGTTATTAATTGAAAACATAGTAATCACTTGAAGCATTTATAGTTTTGTAAAAAAACTAACCAACTGGAAATGGAATAATAACAAAAATCGGTAAAGTACTGTATTGAATGCATCATGACTGTCTAATATTTTCTAATCAATAGGAAAGGTAAGAGTTCAAGAAAGAGAGGTCATGTGATGTTATTGGTTAAGTGCTTTCAACCAATAAGTGACTCTCAAAGAATAATGGGCGTGTTTCTTCGGCCACTTCCACTGATAATGGAATTTGTAATGAGAAGTTGAGGGAATATCTTTTTCAAACCAAGTCCACTCTTGAACATTTCCTCCAAAAGGTCCATGACAAGGAAATTTCTCTCTAAACCATTCACCACATAGATATTTCTTTAAAAATATCAACTACATGAACAGGGAGAATATTCACAACATGAATTTTGCTCAGTAATTATATTTCTAGAGAGGTTTGCATGGACATTTTTTAAATCGAGTTCACTACGTAAGAACTTCCTCTATAACATGGATGTGGATATATGTCTTCATAATATGGATATTTTTTCCAAAACTGTCAACTACATGGGAATT
This sequence comes from Conomelus anceps, assembly GCA_948455865.1. Lineage (NCBI taxonomy): Eukaryota > Metazoa > Arthropoda > Insecta > Hemiptera > Delphacidae > Conomelus > Conomelus anceps. Next base: position 32,560,964 of record OX418225.1, on the reverse strand, counting down.
TACTTCCAAAGTAGTCCATTACATGAGTGTTCCTTGGAAGAATGTTCACAACATGATTTGTGCACAGTAATTGCGGTGCCTTTGTCGATTCAAGTAGCAGTGACAGGTGAAAGCAAACAATTAACTTGGAAGCTGATAACGTCTGTGATGGGTTTCTAATAGCGATCAAGCACAAGCTCCTACTCCTTCCTATCCTGGCTCTTTTCGTTTTAACGCTCGATAGCCCCATTGACAGAACCCTGATTATCCTTCATCAATCAACTGGTCTTTTCTCTCCCGAAAGCTGATTCAGCGTCCTCTGTGATGTCCTTAATCTCGACTAGTTTCCTTTTGCGTCCGCCAAACTGTGATATATTTGAGCTCAAACGAGCAATGCTGTTTGGACAATAGCCTTGATATTGCAAATCTTGATTTTTCTGTGGACTTGTTGCCTTGATAAATGTATACAATAATAGAGAGTTTCTCCTTCAAATCAGGGAAGTGATAGCCGCGAGCTGTAGCAGGTATCTGTTCAATCAGATAGAGATAAGCTGCGTTTCGTAGATCCTGTTTGTAACGGTAACCGATTAGATTGACCAGCAAAAAAGACACTGTTCTCTGCTTTAAAATTACTTCCCGGTGGTTCGGAACCCACCTAAAACTGTAGGTCCAACTCATCAATCACCATCATCCTACTCATTACCCACGCACAGGTCTCAGACCTATATGGGCTTCATTCTCCAAAAAAAAATCAGATCAACACTTTCCTTATTCTTCTCGTAACTCAGAACTTGGACCTATTTATGAACTCATCTTGAGGCTACCTTAGCTAGAGGATGACTTGAAAATCATGCACTTCAAAGGCTTTTCAAGTCTCCCTTGAGCTAACGAAAGCCTCAAGGTCGGTTACATTTGCTCTTGCGATACATTTTCTATAATCAAATTATGTTTGTCTATCTTGGATCAGTTCATGCTTTTTTTTGATAATAAAGCCCAAAAGTGTGTGGGCGTGTGTGGGTAATGAGACGAATGGTGAGACCATAAATGATGTTATGGCTATGAATGGCAGATTTATAGTTACAGGTAAGTCCGATTCTCAGAGTAAGTAACAATAAAGCTAATAACACAATGTCATTGCAGCCGGTTACCCTTCCAAGCGCAGTTTCGAGCGGCGTGACTGAAATTACAAATTAACCGTGACTTTGTTATTATCAAATCTGTTCACACGAAGACTGCCATGGAAATTTTCATTAATGAACTAAGTTACTTTAGCTATATATAAACATGTTAGAATGATTTTCGGAGTCATTGAGTAATTTATGGTTTTGAGGCGTCTGCCACAATGACCGACGTACAGAGCAGTCTCTCTCGGGACGTTTGAATCATGTTCCCGTTCTTACAAACCGCTGTATTAATAATTGTAGCACCTGAATCCAACTGATAAACAGTTTTGTCTTTGTATTTATACAGTTGTTATTACCTTTTTTTATTGATTACTACGAATGTTAATAACATTACTTTCTATAAATAAATACATATGGCATTTGATAAATATTTTTTATTGAAATAATGAAATCTATTCTCCACATTTGCGATACATAATTTTCTTTGTTGTGGTGAAAATGATATTGTGGAAGATATCCATAATGAATAATAAGACAAAGCTGTCACTACTACATTTTTTTTTTTTTTTTTTGAGGATGAAGCCCACATAGGTCTGAGACCTGTGCGTGGGTAATGGTTGGATGATGGTGATTGATGAGTTGGACCTACAGTTTAAGGTGGGTTCCGAACCACCGGGAAGTGATTTTACAGCAGAGAACAGTGTCATTTTTGCTGGCCAATCTAATCGGTCACCGTTACAAACGGGACCTACGAGAACGCAGCTTATCTCTCTGATTGAACAGATACCTGCTACGGCTCGCGGCTATCACTTCCCAAACATTTATTAAAAATATAGAGATTTGTTTTGGATGTTACTCCATTATCAATTTCAAACAAACTAAAACTTAAGTACAGAGCAGCTTAATATATACTAAACTCGGAATAATACTATTTAGGGATAGACTGACCTTCATTGACGGTTTATTTGATTCTTATTTTTGCTTGTTGCTTCTCCCACCAGTGGGCGTGACTTGTTATGGCCTTTAGCCAATCATAAACCGTCAATGAAGGTCAACCTATCCGTTAGCCAATGGTATCATTCCGTGTTTAGTATATATTAAGCTGCTCTGTACTTTAGTTTTAGTTTGTTTGAGATTGATAATGAAGTAACATCCGAAACTAGTATTTCTATATTTTTAATAAATGTGGTTGTGACAGCCTCGTCTTATTATACATTATGATACACAATTCTCATTTTTACAATACATTTTAACAGCACATATTATTATGATGATAATCATTTTGTTGATGATGCTACAAAATTGTCCTATTATATATTATTACTGAATTCAATTCCAGAAATTTCAATGAACGAGTCTCAAAATAGCCAAAACACATAATATGTGTTTTGGCTATTTCGATGCTTAATTAATACGTTCTTGATTTGATACTATCAAATTAATAAGAAATACTTTTTGAAAAAGTAACAAAAAGGATATTGGTTGGAATAAAATGGATTCATTTTTGCAAATTAGAGAACATCATAAAAACAAAGTAATATATGTCATGGGACAGTTCCAAAATATTACATAGAATTTTAAATAACAATACGTAACATTTCGTATAATATTATACTATTAAAAACAAAACATAGGAAAGCAGGTTACAAACAGATCCTAAATTGAATACACAAATAGAGTACAAAATTATTAATAATATGCTACTAAACAAATCAGGAATAGTAATGTTAGACAAAGATGAAGAAATAGAGGAATCAGCAAGAATATTTTGCTGTTTTACTTTCTTCTTTTTGTCGGTGAAGTGCGTTTTTCATAATTTCCTTGAGAATCTAGATTGAGAATAAGAAAATTCAGAGCACACAAGTCTATATTATATTTATTTAGTAGGTTATTAGCATAGGCCTATTTAACACAGTAGGTTATTCAACAATTTCTAGTTTGTGGATTTGGAACAATTTATAGTAACAATATCTTTTTAGCAATAATCGTCATTTTTAATATATATAACAAACAATATTCTCCTCTATGAAAGTTGAAATGGAGCGTGATAGATATATATTACTGGAAAGGGAAACTTCCTAAACGAAGACATGGTGGTGGCGGGGAGAGGTTCCAGTTACGAAGCAATCTTGCTTGTGACCTTTTTATGGCCAATCTAATGTGAAAAAGCTTTTTAGCGCTCTATAGTGAATGCACGAGGCTTGAAAGATGCTGTGTTATTTTATATTGTCACTGCTGGTTTCATAGTTATTTCTCACTTTTGAACTTTGTCATCAACACGTTTTTAACAACTGTGTCCCTAAAGCTGTCATTGAATGTTTCCTCGAGGACATTTTAAACTTCCTTTTCCACTTTAAAAATATGCCAACTGAATGATTATATTTGTTTATGTAGGCTATATAAATACAAAGTTCTCTATCAATATCTGTAAGACTTCAGATAAACAAACTAGAATAACTATTATAGTTATAATATTTATTTCTTATGATTTCATAATGAAAAAATACAGTAAGATATGAAATTGAAATATTTATTGTTCCTTTACAAATACAGCAAATACAAAACATCCAAGCAGTACAATAATTGAATATCTGAAATTAAAAATTATATTACGAGTACAAATTAGAAGAAATCGTAGCATTAATTCAAGATTAGAATGCCCTGGTTGAATGAACAATTGTAACATTAAAATAAAAAATAATAATAAAGTACAAAATTACAATAATATTAGTATTTTGTTAGGAAACATGCATCTCGAGGTAAAAAACCTGTGAGAGATGGCAATACAAAATTATTAAAGATACAGATTAGGGGGAAATAGGGGTTGAGGCCAACCAATTCATCAAAACACATTAGTATTGTGCTGAAGGATTCAAAATTTAGCAATTTGGCTTTGAATATAGGCTATGTTCTACGTCTGAGTCAAAATATTATTCTGAAACTCTTACTTTCATTTACCTTATCTAAGTGATTTGAAAAATATATCACGTTATATTGTCAAACTACTCGATTTGATAGTCAAATCTTCTCGATCTGTCTTACAAATACAGTATATACAATATACACAATATCTACAATACATTTACTATCTTACTCTATTTGTTAGTAATGAACGAATTTTGAACATATTTTGAGTAAATATCTATTCACAATATATCCTCAAATAGACAAACAACAATTTCTTAATATTTTCATAGAAATCAATGCTTAGTATGTTAAGATGATTCATCTTAATCACCTCACTACACGTTTAAATGTGAATGATATTACAAGAATTTGTATGAACAATGGAATGAATTATTGAGTTTAAATAAACTCAAATATTATGATAGATAATTGAGTTTAAATATAAACTCAATTCCTGGATTTCTTTCAGTTCCCGGTGATTCGTAACCCACCTAAAACTGTAGGTCCAGCTCATCAATCACCATCATCCAACTCATTACCCACGCACAGGTCTCAGACCTATGTGGGCTTCATCCTCGGAAAGAAAAAGAAAAAAGAAAGAAAAAAGGTTAATATAAACTCAACTATTATAATGAATTATTGAGATGCATAAACATTAACTCAATACATAATATCACTGTACATAAACTCAACTTTTATGATGGATAATTGAGTTTAATATATAAACTCAACTATCATGATGAATAATTGAGTTTAATAAATCAACGGAATTCTTTCTATTTCATCAAAAATATTTTCAATAACAGAATTCTATTTATATTAAAATATAAATATAAAAAAGCGGTTTCCATTCAATTGAAGCAACGCCATTTTCCCACTCAAAGACATAGAACGAAAATAAGAAGTAAAAGCATGTTTTTTCTGTGAAAGATAATAATATTTCAATGTGCTGGGTTAATCCGTAGCGTACTGGATTGATTGATTTAATTAATAGTTGCATTGACATTTTTTTGAATGTTTGGCACACGTCAATGACACAATAATAACAACATTAATTATAAAATTACAGTCATTTTTTATAATTGACTATTATTCGTAACATATTGTGACATTGTTTCTCTTTTGTTTCAGAATCTAGAAGATAAAAATCTAGCCAGTGATTTTGAGCATTTCTTAACCGATCAAAAAGGATGTGGATCAATGCCTGGCAGAACAGTGGCAAGTTTTGGATCAGTTGGCTTGCTTCGATTGCGTTGCTGACTTTGAATATGGCCGACGGCGCTCCCACTTTGCCCGAACTAACCGGCGTGTCAGACTCAGCCAATGGCGTGCACGCTGCTAAAGGTCAGTGAAACCCTTAAAAAAGTTTTAAATTAAAACATTTGTTTCTATGATAGGCTCTTACAAATTATGGAAATGTAGAAAATTACAAGCTGTAATTTCAGAGAAATAGAATAACACATAGCATTATAAAAAAGTCGTTAACTGAAACGCGGATATTTCAATGGTTGAGATCTTATTGGAATAGTGTTGATAAGCTGGTGGTGATTGGTCACGTGGTGAGCTCGTGATGTTCAGTCACGAGCGTTCAAGACTACGCTTGGTTGGGTGACCGTGCTTCAATAACTTGATGTTATAAGCTTTATTATCACTTACCCAGTGGTTCGGAACCCACAGTGGTAAGTCCCCCATAAATGTTTCAAACGAAGGTGGAACTACCTGTAAGGTTCTCCCCACCAATAAAAGCCATACGCTTATTATTTGTTAATGTTGATAAGCTAACGTTGTATGATGAGCTATATGGTTTTCGAGCTTTGACTTATCTTTTCTTTCGTTTTTTCTACTGATTACTTATACTGATGCTACTAACACTACTGATACTAATACTACCTATTGATACTATCTCTGACTCACAATTGAATATTCTAGAATACCACTTCTAATAAAATTTACCTTTTTCGGAAAATTAATACTTCACATCATATAAATAAACACTTTTTATGAATAAAAACTTCTCGTTTGGTTTATTTATTCGTTTTGGAATCCCATTGACATTTAAGAGTATCAAAATGTATGCTTATTGTATAGAAATCGTTCAAAAACGAATATATAATATTGGAAGGAAAAAATAGTAATAACGAAAAATGATGAGAGGGAACTTCTTCTCTTATGGAGGCTAATAAATACGAAATATTGGTTGGATAAACTGGGACGTCTTATAAAAAAAGAGAAATGGTCTACAATATTGTTTATTTTAAATAAGAAATTTTATGGCATGTTATTCATTCATTTATTTATTTATAACACAAAACACAATCAAGTAAAGGTACAACAGGCATAGCCACTTCTGCTTTCTTAGGGTACTAACAGAAATGTTAGGGTACTAACTGTTTATTCAGCAGGATAGGGTGAAGTATGAAATGGAAACATTCTTCCTATAATCTTGCAATTCTTGTAATTTTTACCAGTAAGATATTCAATTCATAATATTTATTTTGATTATTATTTATTTTGATTATTCATTATTTTGATTTGAATTTGCAAATTTAAATCAAAGATATTCAGCTTCTTATGCTTCAACGATTCTGTTTGTGTACTTCACCTTTACGAATTAGCGTGTTTCTATTTCCGATTCCCACTCAAATAACTTCTAGAATGAATAGCAAACATTTGGAAGTTCATTGAAGTGCATACTTAATATTCCAAGTGAACTTATTATTCTATGTGAACACTATGTACTACAGCTATGTGAACACTATATTATTCACAGTCAAGCTATTTCTAGAAGTGTTAATTTTCTGGAAACAATTATTTGAGCAAATGTAGCAAATAGCTTTTGAACGGGGCTTTGCACACTAGCACACTTTCAGATCTTCATAATTGATTCATCGTTCCTGAAATGAAAAATATGCAAATTAGAATTGAAGATCTGATTTAGTTTTAATGATTTTGTTGATGTTCAGTAACTTGGATATGTAGATGAATCAAATGGAAAAGTTTTGATCGGTTTAAAACTTTGTCTCAGGCTGTGCAGGAGTTCGAATAATTAGTTCTTGATTAGTGAGGCACTGAGAACTTGCCTGAACTTGTCTAACGCTGGTTGGAAGTTGGCCATACTTTGTAGAGAAAGTTCAATCGATTCTCAGATGAGACGTGAGAATTTTCTGTTGAACATTGATTAGCATCACTTCTGTGTGGAAAATTCTGTCTAGGCTAGAAAACGTATAAATCTTTATGAGTGATAGAGACGTGAAATATTTTAAAAGCAACACAATTTTGGAGAATGAGATATGATTTTTGATCCAATTTATTCGGATTCCTCTGTTACAAGGTCAGGGTTGTTACTGGATCCATTGTGGACTGTTTATCAATGCGAGAGTTCTGTTTCAGTCAATTTTTTCAATTTTCAGCCTAATTTTCTATTTACATTTGAGAAATATGAGATCTAAATTTGAATATTTCTATGTCAAGCAATATCAATATTGATCACACAAATTTGTTTAAATATGGAATTGGCTTTAAAAACTACAAGATAGTTTCTTATAGTATAAGGTTTGAATCGGTGAAGTCTCAATACATTATTTCTTTTAACTGTTTTAGTGCTTCGTTTAATGCATTTATATTCTTCAACCAGAAATAGTACTTCAGAGTGAAATTTTTCAGTGAAACTTGAACCTCACCTGAAATGTTGAATCTGTAGTGAAAATTTTATTTGAAAGTTATAATAACATTGATAAAAAACGATAGAGATAAAGATAAAGATAAAGATAAAGATAAAGATAAAGATAAAGATAAAGATAAAGATAAAGATAAAGATAAAGATAAAGATAAAGATAAAGATAAAGATAAAGATAAAGATAAAGATAAAGATAAAGATAAAGATAAAGATAAAGATAAAGATAAAGATAAAGATAAAGATAAAGATAAAGATAAAGATAAAGATAAAGATAAAGATAAAGATAAAGATAAAGATAAAGATAAAGATAAAGATAAAGATAAAGATAAAAGATAAAAGATAAAAGATAAAAGATAAAAGATAAAAGATAAAAGATAAAAGATAAAAGATAAAAGATAAAGGTAAAGGTAAAGGTAAAGGTAAAGGTAAAGGTAAAGGTAAAGGTAAAGGTAAAGGTAAAGGTAAAGGTAAAGGTAAAGGTAAAGGTAAAGGTAAAGGTAAAGGTAAAGGTAAAGGTAAAGGTAAAGGTAAAGATAAAGATAAAGATAAAGATAAAGATAAAGATAAAGATAAAGATAAAGATAAAGATAAAGATAAAGATAAAGATAAAGATAAAGATAAAGATAAAGATAAAGATAAAGATAAAGATAAAGATAAAGATAAAGATAAAGATAAAGATAAAGATAAAGATAAAGATAAAGATAAAGATAAAGATAAAGATAAAGATAAAGATAAAGATAAAGATAAAGATAAAGATAAAGATAAAGATAAAGATAAAGATAAAGATAAAGATAAAGATAAAGATAAAGATAAAGATAAAGATAAAGATAAAGATAAAGATAAAGATAAAGATAAAGATAAAGATAAAGATAAAGATAAAGATAAAGATAAAGATAAAGATAAAGATAAAGATAAAGATAAAGATAAAGATAAAGATAAAGATAAAGATAAAGATAAAGATAAAGATAAAGATAAAGATAAAGATAAAGATAAAGATAAAGATAAAGATAAAGATAAAGATAAAGATAAAGATAAAGAATTATATTAATATTAATATTAAGATTAAGATAAACATAGAAATAAAGATAGATAGATAGATAGATAGATAGATTTTATTGTCAATTGTCACAAGGCTTTCGCCTATTGTAACATACAGTTTACAAATTATTTGATTTTACAAAATAATAAATAAATACAAAGTATTGGAAATAATAGTTACAGAATATATAACTACAGAATAAAGATAATAATTACAAAACATTATAACTTTAAAACTATCGGAAAAGGGCAAAAAAGTGTATTGTATTTTTGTAGATTTTCGGGCTGCTTTTGATAGAATTGATCGGAGAGCGCTTTGGTACAAATTACATAGAATGGGAATCTCCTACAAATTTGTAAGAATCATACAAGAGTTATATAGACGTACGAAGTCCTCTGTATGGTGCTTGAAGGGATTGTCAGAAGAGTTTGAAACACAAAGCGGATTAAGGCAAGGGTGTTTACTATCACCAATTCTATTCTCGTTATTTATAAATGATATTTTGGATTATGTAGAGGAAGGTCTGTGGATTAGGGATGTTAATGTGAGAGGTTTGTTATATGCCGATGATTTAGTATTATTAGCCGATTCGCCAAAGTCTCTCCAGAAAATGATAAATGGACTGAAAGAATATTGTGAGAAATGGGGTATCAGTATAAACATGGAAAAGACAAAAATTATGGTTTTCAGAAGAGGAGGGAGACTGGCAGGGCATGAGAAATGGTTTTGGGGAGGGGAGAATATAGAGGTGGTAAATAACTACAGATATTTAGGTGTGAATTTTACAACTACCATGAAATTTGAAGCACATGTTACCGAAAGAGTGATGTCGGCCAAGTGTGGATTGAATACCGTGTGGAGCAAAGTGATGACAAATAATGAGATTCCGATTAAGACGAAATGGGAAGTATTTGACGCATCATTGAAGTCTGTAGTCAGTTATGGTGGACAGGTATGGGGGTATAAATGTTTTGAGAGGCTGGAAATGTTTAATCGATTTTTTATCAAGAAAATGTTATGCTTACCAAAGTGCACTCCAAATTATATTTTGTACTTAGAGACTGGAAAATCCCTTCTGCATTTTTATACCTTCTCTATGCATATTAAATACATAATTAAAGTGCTGGGATTGCCGTTTTCCCGATTACCTCGTTTTTTGGCTGGAATAATGATTGAACGAAAGAAGGGATGGTACAGAGAGTGGAAGACCCTTAGTGAGAAATATGAATGTCAGATAAGTTCATGTCCGGATAGTTTAAAAAATCAAGCAACACAACTAGACTATTTACTAAAACGTATGGAACAAGATTTTAACAAAAAATGTAAGGAAAGAGCTGAAAGGGCCATGTATCATGAAATGTTTTCTCGGCTGAACTGGAATTTGGCAAACAAAGACTATTTGAAGGCCAAATTCAACAGATTTGAGGTGTCTTTGATCTTCAAAGCAAGGGGAGAATTATGGCCACTCAATGACAGAATAGGAAGGGAAGGGAATCAACTGCTGTGCTCGCTATGTAATAGTAGAGAAAAAGAAAATGTGTTACACTTTATAGGGGCATGTGCTGTGCTATCTGAAATAAGGAGCAGAGTATGGGGGCAAAACCGTTTGACAGTGGATCAGGTAATAGAACAACTTAATGGTAAAGATTGGAAGAAATTAGTTTGTTATTTGAAGGCGGCTTGGAAATACAGATACGATTTAATCCAGGAATTTAATACTTAAATAATATAGTTGAGTATGTAAGTGTGGGTGTGTGTGAGTGTGTAGTTTATTAATTTATACTTTATTAAAAATAATAATAAAAATAGCAATTTATACTTTATTAAAAAAAAAAAAAAAATAATAATAATAATAGCAAGAAATTAAGACCCCCCTACTACGTTAATAACTGTAAATTTATTGTCATTTTCAATGTTGTTTTATCTAAGAAGCTCACGAAAAAGTGATTGAAGAGATGGGCGAGGAAGATGATAAGTGGAATTAGATAAATGCCATTTGTATATCTTGTTATTGAGTCATTCTTAAAGTTTGCACTAGGTGCTTGCATTGATTGGAACTGAGATTGCAGCTTATAATCTTCAATCTAACAGTTTTATCTGTGGTTGCTTTTTTAGATTTACGCATCACAATTAACCGGAAGGATAACGAATCTTCATTTGTTCTTTTTATAATTCCTTTATTTTTCAAATTGGTATTGTATTAGTTTATTCCAACTCCTGGCAGACGGCCTTAGGGCCATTGCTGTATAAATTGCTTTCATATATTATTTTTCTGTAAAATTTGCAAGTGATAAAATAAAGATTTTTTATTATTATTATTATTATTATTATTATTAACATAGAAATAAAGATAGATAGATAGATAGATAGATAGATTTTATTGTCAATTGTCACAAGGCTTTCGCCTATTGTAACATACAGTTTACAAATTATTTGATTTTACAAAATAATAAATAAATACAAAGTATTGGAAATAATAGTTACAGAATATATAACTACAGAATAAAGATAATAATTACAAAACATTTGAAAAATAATTACCATCCAGATACCTAGATTCAGTAACACATTACAAAACTAAATTATAAGATAAATTATGCATTTTCATGTGAAATAATAAATATAAAAATGAGAAGAAATTATAATAAAGATAAAGATAAATTTAAAGATAAAGATAAAGATAGAGATAGACATAGAGATAGAGATAGAGATTATAATAATAGAGAAATTATAATAAAGATAAAGATAATTTTAAAGATAAAGATAAAGATAGAGATAGACATAGAGATAGAGATAGAGATAGAGATAGAGTTAAAGTTAAAGATAGAAATCAAAATAAAGATAGTGATAGACATAGAGATAGAGACAGAGATAGAGAAAGAGATAGACATAGACATAGAGATAGAGATATAGATATAGATAGAGATAGAGATAGATATATAAATAGAAATAGAGATAGAGATAGAGATAAATATATATAGATAAAGAGATAAAGATAAAGAGATAAAGACAAAGAGATAAAGATAAAGAGATAAAGACAAAGAGATAAAAATAAAGATAAAGGATATGATAATGATAATTGTAAATATGATAGTTATGATGATAGCAGTAACCTGCCTCAACTTAAGATAATTTAATTGTCTTTTTTATCCAGTTTCTGCTCTTCTTTTGACTACTCTAATTCCTAATTTGACCAATCCTAATTTGTATTCAGCCAGTCATTCATTGTCTGTGCTACAAGAATTAGGAGCAGCTATAGCTAGCTGATAATGCAGCTCAGTCTCAAGCGCTCACAGAGTGGGTGGAGAATATAAATTATTTCCTTCTTCTGCGTAGTGCTCAGACATCTTAGCGCTTGAAATTGGCAATTCCAATTTCCCAAATTGAAATGAAATGCTTCTCAGTAAAGTTGAATACTGTATTAGTAGATGAGTGGTATTGAGCTTACTGTTGTTTTAGATAGAAAAATAGTTTAATTTCAATTTGTTACCCTTTAATCCTTCATTTTATATTTGAGTACTCAAAAAACTTGCCCTTTTCTTCTTATTTTTATATTTTTCTCCCTCTTTTTTAACTTCTTCTTTATTGTCAATACAGTAATAGTTACAAAAATTCCATGTCATATCCATATACATTGGCGTTGCTAGAATAAGAGAGCCTTGTGCTCTAGCCACGAGTTCTAATAATAAATATACAGTGCGATAATATTATGATACAATAACTTTACAAATGATACTCGAAGCTACAAATTAAAACATAAATATAATATCTTTCAAAATCAGTCAACACTTAAATTCCAAAAGTTGGTTTTTCTGAAACAAAATTAAAATAAATACGGTAATGAATATTGCCAATTTTGACATTTTTTCGTATGCTCTGAAGATTGTCCTCTAAGTTGGTGCAGGCCCTACTCAATAATTACCTTTATTAAAATTGTTGTCGTTATCTTCACCTCATTTTCTTCTTTTGGTTCTCATTTTATTTATTTTTCTCCTTCTACTTTTTTTCTCCAGTCTTATTTTCCATATTTTTCTCATTCTTCTTTCTCTTTCTTCTTCCTTCAATTCCTTACTCTCCAGCAGCTAGAGTTTAGTCGACATAAAACAGCATTAAGTCGTTTATACGATAGATTACATAACTTAGCCTTATTGCTCATCTCTTATCTCTGGTGAGAAGAATCCTTTGGAAATAATAATAATCTTTATAGGAATGAGGAGATAATAAAAAATCAGTCTCCTCTACCAATGACAAACAAGTAATCTATGAGAAACCGATAAAGATACCGATAACCTAATCTAAGCATCATCATTGCATCAGTCTTCTTGAGATGAAAGAAGATGATTTTCATTTCATGCAGATCCTGTGATATTGGGAGACTGTAAAATGAGAGGGCTTCAAGATATTGAATTTCCAGCTCGGTGATGCAGGACTGAGTGGATGAAAAATGCCCCGAGAAAAATGAGAATATAACGGGTTGAAGACATCGGGAAAGTATACGTTAAAAGATTGTTCTGCACACTACAAGTCAAAATCTTACATAGCTATCATGATTTTTAGTTATCTTCATTCATTGTTGATGGAAAAGGAGAAAGTACTGACATAAAAACAGTAGAAGAACGTTAGAGAGTTACTAGTAGATTAGATTACTTTATTCATGTAAATTTACACATTTTGGATGTGAGCGAATGAAAATGAAAACATTAGCTTTACATAAATTGTAGATGATGCTGATTTCAACATAGTGTTGGAAATATGAATTTTATTTCGAAGCAAATGATAGGGTAGGCTATCAAAATCGAATTGAATCAATGTTATTTTAAATACACAATTTACATTATATAAGCTTAGTTATAACAGATTTAAACTCTTACAACAACTACAGAAAGTTAATATGCTTCTAAATAACGAATAAGCTCTGTTGCAAATAAATTACAGGAAAAAAGTCTACATAGGCAACTATTGGTCTATGCGTAGCTCAAGTTCATATCAAGAATATTTATACTCAAGATAGGAAAATCATGTATATCTAACAATATTTCAAAGCAGAGCTTTGATAAGTTTAATTAACTATAACCTAAAATAAAAGGGGCATAATATGACGTTTCTTATGATAATGTCATAAAACGAAAAATATATAAACAATATTAATAATTGAAGAAATCTGATGTACAATCACTTCCCGGTAGTTCGGAACCCACCTAAAACTGTAGGTCCAACTCATCAATCACCATCATCCTACTCATTACCCACGTACAGGTCTTAGACCTATGTGGGCTTTATCCTCAGAAAAAATTGTGCGATTTCAAGTTTAGTAATTGCACAAAGAAATGAATGCAAGGGATTACATTGAACGGTGAGGCGAAGTTTGGACAAAAGTTCATCTATTCTTGAAACACTTCAGTGGAAGGATTTGTAAAATGTAACTGTTCAAAATCAGTACCGCTAACACACACAAGTTCCAAATGTCAAGTTCTACAACCTTATTTATAATGACAATGCTAAGTTCTGGGGGAAGGCTAAAACAGACAATGCTAAACTAGTTTCTGTATTGTACAGAGAGAAGAGATGTGCTTGAAAGTTTTCCTAATGTGCATCTCTAAAAGGGTGGTTCCCGGGGAGGGTGATCATGTGGAGTCATGACCCTTCCCCCCTTATAACGGAACTTCAGTGAAGAAGGGATAGGGAGAAGGAAGTGGGAGGGCAATCTTGCAAAAAAAGTCGTCAAAAATCTCCCTTCTGTGATCCTCTCCACCCAAAATTTATTGGTGGAACAGTTCTTGCATCTCTATTATGAACACCGCTTGAAATAATATTATTCAAGTTGAAGTAAGCAAAAACAATTGATTCATCTAAATTCATTTTTTTTTAACTTTTTTAAGGGGAAGTGATAGCCGTGAGCCGTAGCAGGTTCAATCAGATTAGATTATTTACTTTATTCATGTAGATTACAAAATGCACAGATTATGATAGTTAAAAATATATAAGTACTGTAATTATTGTTCTATGAATTTTACAATGCTAAACTAAAGAATTATTCAACGATATGAATATAAGCTGCAATTTGATAACGATAAATTTGATTGTGATGTATCTACATGAAACGGCGAAGCTTCAACATATGAATGTCCATTCTTGGAAGAGGATATTCAAGATATTCAGATAGAGATAAACTGCGTTCTCCTGGGCACTCTTTGTAAGGGTGACCTATTAGATTGGCCAGCAAAAACGACACTGTTCTCTGCTGTAAAATCACTTCCCGGTGGTTCGGAACCCACCTTAAACTGTAGGTCCAACTCATCAATCACCATTATCCAACTGTATAAAAAATTATCCATTTATTCATTATTCAAACTGGATAGGTCTCGCACAGGTTTCAGACCTATGTGGGCTTGATCCTCAAAAAAAAAACTGTAATACTTCGTGTTAAAATGTAATACCTCATACCTTCAATTAATATATTACTTACTTGTATTAGAACAAAACTTTCATTTCGGAGCAAAATTTTTCACAGAACAAAGACTGTAGGTACTTTGAAACGGCCACGTTGATTGTAAGTGTTGACTTAGTGTCTCAGTGATGTCTTTGTTCTGTTTTTGGATTGTTCATTCACAAAGACTGTGAAAGAGGGCGAATCAAGAGCTTAATAGCATAGAGAAAAAGAATGGAGACCCACTCAAGAGAGAGTGCAAGGAAAGAAGAGAGAGGAGAACGAAAGAGAAAGCAGAAGTAAAAGGAAGAGGGTATGAGAGAGGAGAGAGATAAAACTTTTCCAATTAGCTTGGACGCATTTGTGTCTGGAACAATGAGGCCTGTTTTTAATAAAGTTGGATAAGTTTTGAGTGATGTGTATTTAGTAGCAGCTTCCAATACTTGAATGAAACTAATAATAAAACGATCAGTAACGTGTCGTGCCATGAAATTTAAAACTTGAATCGATTCAATAGATGCTTTGTTCACTTTTGACTCTCATTGGTCAGCTCCTCACATATTGTTACAAGTGGGCGTGACAGTTCCAGTACACAGCCAATGACACCATTCTAAGCATGGTTCAGCCTTTCGGGGGTTCTAATTTTGAGCCAGTAGAATCACACCTATCTAACCATGGTCATTTGATAAGAGTTGAGTTGTAAGAATATTAATTTTTACCTTTTTATAGTTCCAATGACACTAATGGTTCCAACAGAATGGTGTATTTTTATAATTCAACAACGCAGATCGTTATGGAACAAAAAGTCCAAGAATATTAATATCTGAATGATGACTGAACAATGAAGGAAAACTCAATGAGGAAATACATTTCTTGAAAAAAGATTGGCTAGACTTTCTACCGATATTCAAGAAGCTTTATAGCTTTATAGATCCATCGCAGTAGATTTCTATTTAAAGTTGCTAAAGAAATCCCGTTTAATAAATGCTTATGTTCATATCAGCCATAATACTCTATAAGTAAAGTTTGCCAAGTCTGAGCTCATATAGTTTCTCTATTCAACTCCTCTATTTTTCTAACAGTAGGGAAATTTAATGTTATAGAGTTTATTATGTAGAGTTTCATTATATACACAGTTTTCCGCTATCTTCCTAGTGTTTGATGTTACTAGAATTATAATACTCAAATATAGTCAATTTTCAACCACCGGCACCTCTTCAGTGATGGCATTTGGTGGCGTAGTCAGTTGCAGCTCTTGTCTCTGATAAGACTCTGGCTGGCTGCTACTCCTGCGGTCACGAGTTCGATTCTTGTTCAGACTTGAATATTATGTGTTATCATTTAAGCACAACTCAAGCACAAGTCTGAGTATTTATATGGGCATCATCCGACTAAAGAAAACCTAAATACTCGTAGAACTGCCTCTTTCGCACTTGAAAGGCTTCTAGAACAATAACTTTGCAGCTTCTTACTTTATGTAACATGTTGAAAACCGTGTAGGCTTGTGATAGTGACGCCGTATGTGATCCTATTGATTAGTGTAGGCTAGCTGATGCAGCTGAATTACAGCTATAGAGTTCATTTCGTATTGATTTTGGTATTCAAACATTTTTTAATTTGATCAACAATCAGTGAAGGAATCATCAATGAAAATGATATTAGTTATATTAATAAGCGTACGATTTTTTATTGGTATTTGGTAATTGGTATATTTGGTATTTGGTATTTGGTATTTATATTGTTGTCTTGTATCGTATCAGATTACTTCATTTAGTGGATCAACAAGTTTCTGTTTTTAGATTTCTCTGAATTTTCTAAAGCAATATTACAGAATCACATAGTAAGTTTGAAGACGGTGCTATTTAACATTGAATACGAAGTATGTGCTGCGATCTTATTGGGAAAACAAAAGACATTCAACTATTAGAGTATAAGTAATGCATTTACTTGAAACAGCCAAGTTCCACGTCATTGTATGACCCATTTTTTGAGAAACACGGTGCATCTACAGCTTTTAGTGGACTTCGAATCACGGGTTAGATTTTTTTGTAGATTACGTCTTGGATACTCCAGTTAAGGAGTACAAGGCAAGTCAGATCAACAATTATTATACAATCTTTTACACGAGTTACCATAATTACTATAACAATTAGTTGAGGTGAGGCTTAATTTTGATGTGAAAGGAACTCTTGTACACTATAAAACGCTTTATCAACCAAATATTTTTTCAATAAATTGTTTTTTAAATATTTCTATATTTTTAAGACTTTAGAAACTGCGGTAGCTTGTTGTAGAGTTCCTACCAATATAACTAGGTGTTTGTTTAAATTAGCTATTATTGTGACTTACCAAGTAATAATCTCCTCAGCTTGTATTATAATCGTGTACGTCAAGATTTTTAGTTAATATCACTCTTTTTCACATATAAAGTAGCTTCATACATATATAAGAAGGTACAGTTAGGAGACCAAATCTCTTGAACACGGCCTACATGAATCTAATCTATTTACTCTTTCCATACACCTAACAGCTTTCTTTTGGATCTTAAACACCCTATGAAGGTTTTGTTTTGATGAATTAACCCATACTAAGGGAATTGATAACCCAGGAAACTGTATTTCACTGTATTTGAATTAAACTTAATAGATTGTTTTGTTCACTAGGAGGCTATTGATATTATTACCAAATGGTAGATCTAGGAGTTGTTAGGAAGGAAATAAACATTACAAATTATTTCCAGGAAACTATTCCCGTTCATCTAATAATAATTATAGTAACTTGTTTATCAAACTTTAGAGTGCAGTACTTGATAAATTCTGAGAAACTCAATCAGTTTCTCTATAACCTAGAATAGAATTGAGAGATTTTCCATGAACCATGCGTGGGCTGTTTTAATAGAATTTTGAGAACACTTTGGGAAAAACCAATTAGTTGAAAATCTCTGTAATCAAAATCCCTTTAGCGCCTGATACATGTTTCATTAAACTTCCTGGATTATTATTCTACAGCGGTGATTATTTGCCGCTTGTTGCTATCGAAATACACACACTCAAAAACTACCAATGCGAAACTCGCTAATCAAATCAAACATTGATGATTCCCGAATTCATTGATGAATTGCTTCTCAATTTTCTGGTCATCGAGTATTGATTTGGTTGATTATGAGGGAAGTGAAGTGCACAATTCAATAGCTATTAGAATTGAAGTCTGGTATTGATTACGTGGCGTTTAATTGATTATATTGATCGGCTCTATATTTGTCAAGTGTTTGTTATGACAGCAAAACAGACATGTTAGAGTGCAGACAAAAAATACATACACACACTCTCTCTTTTTACACAGTAACTGTCTCTTTTTTATGTCACTGCTCTCTTCCTTCCTCATATAAATACCCGGATATTTGCATTTCCCTTGTTTGGATAATATTTACATTTCTCTTCACCAAACTAATGAGCTAAGCTCCAAGCTAGAGCCATATAAGCAGGATGCCAGAAACATAGTTCCATAACAAATATTTGATTATTTCTCTGTAATTTATTATTAATCGTTCATTTATAATTTTTCATCATTTCCACTTCTTCCAATTTCTCAATTATTATAATACATCCCACTTATTAATCGTTCATTTATAATTTTTCATCATTTCCACTTCTTCCAATTTCTCAATTATTATAATACATCCCACTAACATAATTCATTTGTTATATTACATCTATATACATCTATGGTACATAAAAATTCCGGTTCATCCAAAATTAAAATTGAATTTATTGCTGTATTTTGTAATACTCAACATAATGCACTGATGAAGATACATACATAACAAATAGTTGCATAAGAATTAAATTAGCTCATATCAATCTCAAAACATAAAAAAATAGAATTATTGACCGAACGATAGTGAGGTCTATCCTTTAAGACAGCGGTTCCCAACCTGGGGTACGCGTACCCCTTAGGGGTACACAGTGTCCTAGTTGGGGGTACGCAAAAAATAATCCATAATGGCGGATGTTCATTGTCTAGTGGCATAGACTAAGGAATGGTTGCTCTATGCTAGTGGTGAGCAGTTTCTGTTGTGCAACTATTCTATCTATAATGTATTCTATTCTGACACTTCTATGTAGGCTATATTTTAGTAACATTTTGAAATTTAAATTATAATATTCATCTCTAAACATATTACATTCGATGTCCTCAATAAAAGAAATCGGTGTTCAGCAGAAATTATTGTGTTACCTACTATTTTATTACTTTAGCTGAATTCCCATTC
Organism: Conomelus anceps; assembly: GCA_948455865.1. Classification (NCBI taxonomy): domain Eukaryota; kingdom Metazoa; phylum Arthropoda; class Insecta; order Hemiptera; family Delphacidae; genus Conomelus; species Conomelus anceps. The sequence continues at coordinate 32,541,542 of OX418225.1, read as the reverse complement.
ATAGGCGTTGATATGTTGTTCAAATATATCAATAAATGGGCATTATACCCTCTATATTATTGTTATAGTAAAGTAAAAAAGCAGTTAGGACTTTGGGGGTACTATGTCTGTAAAATATGGTCTAAGGGGTATGCAGAAGAAAAAAGGTTGGGAACCGCTGATCTAAGGGGTACACAGAAGAAAAAAGGTTGGAAACCGCTGCTTTAAGACGATTGGCATTTCCTCTGTCTCTCTGTCTCACGATTACAGACGAATGCCTAAACCAATTGTTATGATTTTTCTTAGGGATGTTCCTTATTCCTAGGCCCAGCGATGTATATATTTTATTTTTTCAAATTCAATATGGTGGCCATTTTTTTTTCAAATAAAGCGAAACTGTATCAATATGAGCTTCCTTCTTATATACAGTAGATGGTATATGTACTGATTTTGTAGCATTCTTGTAGTGCATTTATAAACAGGAAACTCAGTATAGTGCATTTATAAATCAGGAAACGTATTACTGATAAGGAATTACTAAAACTCTGGTTTAGTAGACTGTAACTGGCTAGCGTGCGCGCACGTGTGTGTGTGTGTGTGTGCATGTGTGCTCGGTCCTATGCAGTGTGTTTACACAACACATTCTTTATAGTCTTGGACTGCCCATCTCTCGGTCACCGTCTCCACGTGTTATTCAATTTTTTGTCTTTCAATGTTCCAAAATATTTTTTAGGTCAGACAAAAAAAATGATTAAAAAATATAACGTACAGCTGCAAAGAAGAACCAGATAGTATAATTATGTTGATCATCACAGGTGAAAAAACAAAAAATAATTTTAGTTGATGAAAATCGGGAATGGAAGAAAATGTCATCCCCTTATGTGTGAGTGTTGAGCGAGTGAGGTCTACTGTTCACAGAACTACTAGTAAATGAACAAGGCATTTCATATACTGTAGACAAATTATAATTTAATATTGTGATGCACCTAAATATAAACTCAACACAATTATCACAATAATTCAGATAAAAATCAAGGGCGCAAGAAATCAAAGAATTTCTGCGCTTTGGAGTTTACAAACCTGATAATTACATAAGTGAAGAAAGATCATAATTATACAAACAGATTATGTATGGTACAACATACAGTATAGAGTAATTGCTTACGGAATACTGAAACCTATGAAACCAGCTGATGATACATTTGCTGATGATACATCACTCATTTTCAGCAATTCCATTCTAGATAATTTAGAAATAAGTGCCCATATAGGTGTGCAGTCCATTGTCCAATTTTTAAATCAGTTGAAATTAACTATAAATAGTAAAAAATGCCAATACCTTCAATTCAAAAACAAACATAATTCAAATGAAGATACCAGCACACTGTGTTTTGTACGCTGACGATGTGAGTATTTTATTGAAAAGTAATAGTCAACATAACCTGGAGTCTGAATGTAAAATAGCTTTTAAAAAACTAAAAGAATGGCTAGCTTCCAATATGTTGATATTAAATTATAATAAGACTAAGCAAATTCCATTCAGAACAGCCCAAGAAGTAATATTAGAGACAGGAGATGGCAGCATAGGCTCAGCAAACGATGCAAAGGTACTTGGGGTGGTGCTGGACTCTGAACTCTCCTGGCGACCTCATCTTGATTATTTAAAAAACAAATTAAACTCAGCAGTATTCGTTCTTAGAAGCTTGAAACAATTGATCGATACAGGAGCTCTTAAAAGCGTTTATTTTGCTCTGTTCCACTCACTTCTGTCATACGGAGTTGTGTTTTGGGGCAGTTCAAGTCAGGCAGTACAGATATTTAGGATTCAGAAATGGGCAATTAGAGTAATGGTGGGAGAATCCATTAGAACAAGTTGTAGACCTTATTTCAAAGATTTAAAGATTCTCCCACTTCCAGGTCTATATATTTTTGAGGCCCTCTGCTTTATTGATAAAAATAAAGACAAATTTAATACAGGTGAGCTGCTTCATTCGTATAATACCAGAAACAGGTATAACTTAAGGGACGAAATACATCGGACTAGTTTGTATGAGAGGGGTGTGAAGAGTGCTGGAATTCGCCTGTACAACTCATTGCCAGCACATCTCAAGACATTCAAAGGTAAAAATTTCAGAAATAGAATGAGGGAAGAATTGTTGAATGTCTGTCCATACTCTAATGAGGAATTCTTTTCTCATTATGAGATGCAGAGAAACATATGATGAATATGATGACTTAAATTACTGACAAATCCATATACCCCTTTTAAAGGCGGTCAAAGGATGCTAATGAATGAATGAATGAATGAATGAATGATAGGGCTATAAACGTGTTTGTGAACGATAATCAATTAGACCAGGAAGAAAAAATTGCATTTCTAGGAGTTATGTTGGATAGACGATTGTCCTGGACTCCATACATTGAGAAAATATGTAATAAAATTTCATCTGGGGTATTTGTCCTGCGACAGCTCGCTAGATTGAATGACAAAAAGTTACTTTTTACAGCTTACCATGGGCTTTTACTGTCACATATTAGGTATGCTATCTTAGTATGGGGTAATTCATCAAAACAAAATCTTGATAGGGTGTTTAAGATCCAAAAGAAAGCGGTTAGGTGTATAGAAAGAGTAAATAGATTAGATTCATGTAGGCCGTTGTTCAAGAGACTTGGTCTCCTAACTGTACCCTGCTTATATGTGTATGAAGCTACTTTATATGTAAAAACGAATGATATTAACCAAAATCTTGATGTACATGATTATAATACAAGAAGCCGAGGAGATTATCACTTGGTGAGTCACAATAGTAGCTTATTCAAACAAAAACCTAGTTATATTGGTAGGAAATTCTACAACAAGCTACCGCAGTTTTTGAAGAGTCTTGAAAATATAGAAATATTTAAAAAAACAATTGAAGAAATATTTAGTTGATAAAGCTTTTTATAGTGTACAAGAGTTCCTTTCACATCAAAATTGAGCCTCACCTCAACTAATTGAAGTAATTATGGTATCTAGTGTATAATATTGTTGATCTGACTTGTCTTATACTCCTTAACTGGAGTCTCCAAGACGTAATCTACAAAAAAAAAGCTCTCATTTACATGGCTGGCTGAATCATACTCCTTTAGTTCTATTCTAAAGCAGGTTGGCTTAAGATGGTTTCCTAAAGTCTGCGGCACTCTGTTAAAAATTGTTTCCTGCAAGAAACAAAATGATATTTCGAAAAATGTGCCATAAGTAGTTTAAAGATTAAGTAGTGTATGAGAATGAAAAAAGAAAGAATAAAAATTCTTGTCTGAGAATATAACTATTTGAAAAAATAACTGTCTGAAATTTCCGGAGGAAAAACAGTCAACTATTCAAAATAACTTCCATCAAGTAAAAAAGAAAAAAATGTGTGTTTTTCTTTGATAATGTAATCTGTTCTCAGCTCACAGTGACCTAGAAACCACGTGTCCACTACCTCGCTTGTTCTATATTCTTGTCCATATATAACGGAATTTTGTGTTGACGTGCACGCACGCTCATGCACACACATGCACGCGAAATTGTTTTTTTTTATGGAAGGAAACACTTTTTACAACAACAGAGACAAAGCGCTTCTTGAGAAAAAATGACTCAAAGTTAATGATGAATAACGTTAAACTTTGAAAAGCTAGCCCTAATAACTCCAATATTGACTTTTTCCAATCATGAAGTACAAGCATATTAAGTTCATCAAAATTACTAGTTTTCATTTGAATCTGGACTTCTCCTTCTCCTCCTTCTCCTCCTTCTCCTCCTTCTCCTCCTTCTCCTCCTTCTCCTCCTTCTCCTCCTTCTCCTCCTTCTCCTCCTTATCCTCCTTCTCCTCCTTCTCCTCCTTCTCCTCCTTCTCCTCCTTCTCCTCCTTCTCCTCCTTCTCCTCCTTCTCCTCCTTCTCCTCCTTCTCCTCCTTCTCCTCCTTCTCCTTCTCCTCCTTCTACTCCTTCTCCTCCTCCTTCTCCTCCTTCTTCTCCTCCTTCTCCTCCTTCTCCTCCTTCTCCTCCTTCTTCTCCTTCTCCTCCTTCCCCTCCTTCACCACCTTCTCCTGCTCCTCCTTCTCCACCTTCTCCATCTTCTCCTCCTTCTCCTCCATCATTTTCTCCTTCTCCTTCTCCATCTTCTCATCCTTCTTCTCCTCCTCCTTCTCCTCCTTCTTCTCTTTTTCTATCTCCTCAATCTCCTCCATCTCCTCCCCCTCTTTCTCATCCTTCTCCTACTTCTCCTTCATCTCCTCCCCCTCTTTCTTATTCTTCTCCTACTTCTCCTCTTCCTCCTCGTTTTGTCGACAGAGGAGACAAATGAGAATCAAGACGTTCATAATATTATAAAAGACTTCTCTACTATTCCTCGATTTCCTTATTCAAATGTTCAACAATGTTCACGTACGTTTTAATTAATATCAGTAAGTTATTGACTATTTCCATTCTCCATTTTGTTTCCAGCAGCGCTTTTGGAACCGAATATAAATTTTCGGATCCGCACAACAACTGTTCCAAACAATGAGAATTTATCACTTGTCATAAAACAGATCTCCGTCATTAGCAGTATGGTCACTGTCCCATTGCACATGGAAATTATGACGTATGACTGCTTTTAATTACTGCTGATGTCTGGCGATGCCTATCACATATTTGAACCAATCTCTGCTTAGTGCTCGATGTCAAGTCTAGAATCCTGAGTAATGAAACTTTGATGCCTGTCGCCTATATACAGCAAATTATGTACACCGATAATATTGTATACAGGACAGGCAATATCACTTGCAATGTGAGGGTCATGGGGAGCTATGGGATATGGGATGGTAATTATAATTGATTAGCTGTAGCCATATATACGCACCTGATGAAGCTCCAGATCACTAATTTCGAACGGAAGTATTTGAAATCTCAAAAGGGGAAATAAATTAATAGTAAAATATTGTAAGGTTTAATACATTTGGAAAGTCTTCGGAAGCACCAAGTGAACAGAGCTATGGAATTATTTCATGTGATTTTTCTAGGCTGTACCTTATATGTTTTGAAGGTAGATCTCTTATAGAATTTATAATTTTGATTTCTTGCAGAGTATGATTCACTTATGAAATCTAGAATCTTGATACATAGGAAAGTGATATAATATATATTATATAATTCACTCCTATGAAGTTTAGAATCTCAATTTCAATAAAATTATTATACAATATACAAAAAATTATTTAGTTATTATACTTTCACGGTAACTTAGATTCCATTGAGCACAGGGATACCATAAGATTATAGATTTCAATCTAATTGAAATATGTATTATAAAAAAAAGGTTACATCCTTTTCAGGTGTAATCACCTTACACTCATTTTATTTATTGAATTCCTTCTTGAATCGAATGAATTATTTTTTAAGTAAAACTTTTGTGAGAGAATATTCGAAATGAATTTTTATACTGCTATGTACATATTACTTCAACTATATCGTACACACTTTTTTAATCTCGAGGGATCCTATTCACAGTGAGAATAATTCAGAGTTGAAGTATTTATTATAGGAGTATTATGGGAGAAGAATCAGTCTAAAGATTATCATTGATCTTCACAGCCTGAAAGATTCCATTTTTCTGACTCGTAATTTCATTTCGTTTTTGCAAGTTCACTGCATTATGAGTTCAGGGTTTGTCACAAGTTTTAAAGCACGTGGAGTGTACACACAGCTTCTCTTTGCATTTAATGACGGGGAGAGTATGTGTGAGAGAGAGCTCGAGCGGGAAAGTGTGTGAGGTATAGAGCGAGAAAAAATATTATTTCAAGCTCCATTAGCGAAAGTTGAAGTTGCGGTTTTTTATATGGGGACAAGACGCTTTAGGCAAAGTGATGATGCTTTATTAGTTCATTTATTCATTGAATCTCCTGCTCATCCATTAGAATGCTACACAAATTGGTATTCCTTATTTAAAATCATGTTTGAATGGTGAAATATACTTCTGGACAAATAAAATGGGTTAAAATAGGAAAAGGATGAAAATCATTTCGAAAGTTCTCTTGAGCTACTCCAAAAAGTTTTCTTCCTTAAGTAAACTGAAAGTTTACTCGACCTTTATTCGACCCAGTGTTAATGTCGTATTGAGAAACGTACATGACAAGACTTATTTATTCAAATAATAATTAAAAGAATTTGGATTTTATTGAGGAGACAGTTACGGGTAATCCCATTTCACCGTTTGAGTCAAGTTATGGAAAACATTGTGGATGTACCTATTTAAGCAATTCAATGACGGACTCCCAAAACTTTTGAACTTCGAAAATTTAGGTACTGGAAAGGATAAAGAAAGAGGGAATTGGCAAAAAATGTCAACAAAATTACATTTTGATACAGCTCCTCTTCCACAGTTTACCATCTAAAACCGCCTACAATATTTGGTTGGGTTTTTAAATCACCGGGTAAAAGACACAGCGGGTAATGTCAAGCTTATTCTAGCTCATTCAACTATAGGTATGCCACATTCCACATCATTTATTCCAATTGAAACTTCTACTGTAGTATAGAGAGAGCCGTAGGGCAATCGACTTCTATCGAAACTGAAGTGGTTAGCCAGCGTATAATTGACTGCATTTCGAGATGGCCTTTAGATAAACGACACAATACTTCTGTTGAAATTCAATGCAAGCTATCGACTTTTCGAGTCAGCGAACTGAGTGATTGTCATGAATACCAAATACCAATGAACAATTCAAGTCGCTATGCGAGATAAATTCTCATGAGGGAATAACTCGAGTTATAGATCTATAGGGAGAATTTGATGATAATACTACAGAATCTATAGTAGAGTTATAGATATACTACTTATAAGTTTTATAGATGTATAGATAGACAATGAATGGTTGCTGTACGAAATCAGTTGGCATTAATTTTGAATCGGGCATTATTATTAGCAAATAGTGGGATTGTGGTTTGGTTTTGCAGTTCAGTAATCATCGATTTTATAAGGTCATTGAGATTGTGTAAGCACTGTTGACCAAAATTGTGAGTTTGATTCTACCCGTTCAGTAATCATCGATTTTACAGGATGGCGCACGATATGATCCAGTATTAATTTTGTTCTTAATTCTTCAGGTTGGTAATTATTGATGTGTTTTATCTAGATGTGACAGTTTTTCAGTGATTGAATGACTCCTTCAACCAAACATTCGTTCCAAGATGACTGACAAACTAATACTGTCTGTCGATCAGCGACTAAAAATTGTGATGCTTTTAATGAATAAAGTTTGGTGAGGAGCTCAAGACGAGACAAGCTTAAGTCGGCAAGAAAAGCGATATCAGAATTTTCCAATTCTAGGCTATCTGTCAAGTAAATTGAATGTAAAAAACTTTTTGTCCGTACGAAATCGCAGTTTTATCCGAATTAACTATTGACAAAATACATTGAATTGAATTGAATTTATTTCCACACAACATATTACAATCATAATACAATTAAAATAGAAAGAAATATATTTACCCACATGGACTACAGATCCGTGTGTGAGGAAAGAATTCTCATCTATTAATGTAAGAGATAATTTTAATATATTACACAATGAGTTATCAATCAAATTTAGAAAATATACAAATTGTTTTTTTAATTACAAATGAAAAAAAAAATGTAGTAGAACATCAACGAATGGGGTTCCTTTGTTGGCCATCTTAGAACAAATATATGAACGAAGGCATCATTCTATCACAATGTAACTTATTTCCAAAGTGGTTTCAGGTCTGCCAACATAAAACACATCAATAACTACCAAACTGAAGAATTAAGAGCATATTGGATCATATTGTGCGTCACTCAGTCAGTATAAGGTCATTGATTTTATAGGGTCATTGATTATTGGAATGTGAATAAAATTTGGACTGCGTAGTGCTGTATAATCAATATTGATTCAATACTGTAGGCTATTGTTTTTGTGAAACCTAGCTGTTGATTCTATTCAAAGAGTATAGGGACTGTGAATCATATATTCTACTCGGTGGTTCGAAACCTACCTAAAACTGTAGGCCATCATTCATAACATCATTGTTCACCTCATCACCCATGCTTAAGTATTGGTGTCATGTAGGCTTCATCAGCAAGAAAAAGTCAAGAGTGTGCATCTAGCAAACACCTATTATTATTATTATTATTATTATTATTATTAGACGTAAAATACCCAAAGTGGAAGACGCTGAGTAAAATGGCATTTTTTGGACTTGTTCTTCTTGTTTTCCCACCAGCTTTTTATTTTTTGTGCAAATTCAGCTTTACATTTTGCTCCAACTCTTGGAGGTTTTGTCTCTGATACAACTTCCCATTTACAAAGTTTTTACAAACACCTATAATATTTATTTATTTATTCATTCATCGTATGGCAAGAAAGACAGCTCAGAAGAGCCATCAAACTATCAGAAATCAATATATCTATGATTAAAATCTCAGAAGCACAGCGTTTTTCTCTCTACTATTAAGCTACTCTAAGCTTGACCCCGCACAGCTTTGTCTCAGGGGTGGCGTATCAATTTATTTTTCCAAACTCAATTGTATTTTGATACTGTTTTTATTTGTTTGTTTTGAATTTTGATTGGAAAATAAATTATTTATTTATTATATACCATTGAAAGATTAATGAATTCTGGAAGACGTATCAATTGAATAGTCTTTAAAAACAGAAGTTGATAAAAAATCTTCAATATTCTTCACAAGGTATTCAAGTACAAGGTATAAAGTACTTATATAGTATGGTTTAGGTTTAGTACTAGTATGGTCAGGTTTAGTACTATAGTTAAATTATATCTCAAAGAATGCTCAATACAACCATTATTTTGAATGGAAGTAATGAAAGAGGAATTGAAAAATCCGAAGTAGCCAGGCTAGATGGATGTCTTGAAATTACCACTCAGCTAACAGAGCCAATCCTGCTTTATCAAATAAGGTTGGATTTCAAGAGCCGGGAGCGTGTGCCTCTTCTAGTAACAATTTGATGCAGACACCTTGCTTGCTTCCTTTATCAAGGCAATAAAAGGAGAGATGCACACACTTGATGTGAGACATGGCTTCCTGTTTATGGTCGACTGTTAAATTTTAATGTTTGTAGACGTCTCCTTCACTTGATTTTATAGTGTAAGTGTAATTTTCAGAGAATGTGCTGAAGGTTCCCAGGTTTATTGACCTTCCTGGTGTCTGGAAGGTAACTTCCAGTCTGCTAATTTGTTATTTACTGATTGGAATTCTATCAGGAATTAGACGGGTAGAAATTAGAATACTAACATCTTTATTTTATTTTATTTCATTTTATTTTATTTTATTCTATTTAAAAAAGGCAACTTATTGAAGTATAGGAGATAGATGAAGTGATGTGTTACAAATTTGAATGAAATGGTTGGTGATGATGTTGGACTAAAGTTAAAACTAAATGGAACATATTAAAACCAAGAAAGAGTATAATAAAATAAATAAGTATACAAATTAATATATACAATTGGAAAGGTCAAGATATAAACGATGCAAAAGCAAAAAAATTATCACATAGGCTAATCCTGTAAATTCTACTTAAACTTGAATGTTTCGAGCACAGAAAATATAACATATATATTCAACTGATATAAAGATTTAACTTAAATGTCTTATATCATATTATGTAGAAATAGTAATTTATCAAGTCTCTATTAATATAAAAATTCAGACAATGAGTAAAGAGGATTTTTTGCCACACTAGGACGTAATGAGCTGTTTTTCGTGCGACATATGGAGGCCGAAAGTGTTTCCGACGAGGTCTGTAAACGTTTACCGCCCTAGGGCGGAAAAGAAAATGACCTTGAATGACAGCTGATCGTGTCTGGATACAGCAGTCTTGATTGTAAAAATGAATCCTTCCAACTTTTATGTAAAACAAAAAGATTTAAACCATCAATAAATGTTTATTTTTTATAATTTAATATGTACGTAGTATTTAAATTGTCAAAAATGATCACTTTTTATAACTTAATATGTATTATTTTGTAGTTTTGATATCAAACAATAGAACCTTTTTATTCAACCTACAGAGCTCTGGGTGGGAATTTTGTCAACTACTACAACTGTTGGTAACCTCTCATCAAAAGGTTGGTTGGTTAGGTTTTTTGTTTTAGGAATTTTGTCTACTACTGCAACTGTTGGTATAGAAAGGTTAGTTGGTTAGGTTTTTGGTTGTTTTATGCAGGTTTCGAATCAGGAACAGGAATAACAACAAAAAACCTAACCAACTAACCTTTTGGCGTACAGTTGTAGTAGTTGACAAAATGCCCACCCAGAGCGCTGTAGGTTGGATAAAAAGGTGATAGCCGTTCCTTGTATATATTCTTGCAAGTACCATACCGTAGCCTTAAAATTTCGCTTTCAAAATTTCCAACTTAACATTGTTGGTTTTTTTTTTGTGGTGTGGCGAAAAATAGCGTTCGCAACGCGGGCAAAAATGTTTTGCCGGCTCTAAACGCTTCAAGTTCTCGACTTCGTCTCGAACTTGAAAACCGCGATCTCGAGCCGGCAAACACACATTTTCGGCCCTAGGTGCGAAATATACTATTCTGTCAACAGATTTTTCAAGTTAAGTTTGAACTGAGATAAGGACATGGCTCTCACTGAAAAAGGAAGCTTATTAGAGATTTTCAAAGAAATTGAATTGAGCTATGTAAAGGCCTATATTGAAGAAGTAGGGCCTATATATGTGATCAGTTATCACATAGGCTAATCTGAACTGAGAAATGGGAACTGGGAAATGGTTCTCACTGAAAAAGGAAACTTATTAGAGATTTTCAAAGAAATTGAATTGAGCTATGTAAAGGAATGAAAGAAGAAGTAGGGCCTATATATGTGATCAGTTATCACATAGGCCATCTGTTATGGTTACTAGAAATATTATATTTGTTTAGCAAAGCTTTTGTTATAAACAATTTGTTTGGAGATAGGGCGATTGCCGTAGTTTATTTGTGACTAATATTGCTAAATTAATGACGATTCTAATGTTTTTCTGCTGAAAAAAAAATCTTTATTAAAACGAGAGGTGGTTTTGAGTTAATAATGGAAGTATGAAGATGCTTTTTTTGTAGATTACGTTTTGGAGACTCCAGTTACGGGGTATAAGACAAGTCAGATTAACAATTATACTATCTTATACACTAGTTCCATAATTCATAATTACTATATCAATTAGTTGAGGTGAGGCTTAATTTTGATGTGAAAGAAAGACTTGTACACTTTAAAAAGCTTTATCAACTAAATATTTTTTCAACTGTTTTTTAAATATTTCTATATTTTCAAGACACTTTTAAAACTGCCATTGCTTGTTGTCGAGTTCCCTAGCAAACTAGGTCTTTGCTTAAATAAGCTATTATTGTGAGTCACCAAGTGATAATCGCCTCGGCTTCTTGTATTATAATCGTGTATGTCAAGCTTTTTTGGTTAATATCACTCTTTTTCACATATAAAGTAGCTTCATACATTTATAAAAGCAGGGTACAGTTAGGAGACCAAGTCTCTTGAACAACGGCCTACATGAATCTAATCTATTTACTCTTTCCATACACCTAACCGCTTTCTTTTGGATCATCAACACTCTAACAAGGTTTTGTTTTGATGAATTAATTACCCCATACTAAGAAAGCATACCTAATACGTGACAGTAAGAGCCCATGGTAAGCTGTAAAAAGTAACTTTTTTCATTAATCTAGCGAGCTGTCGCAGGACAAATACCCCAGATGAATTAAATTTTACTAAATATTTTCTCAATGTATTTAGAAAGGTGAATAGGTGGGAATGAATTTATGGATTAGAAGAATTCGAATCAATGAAGGAAAGGTTAAGAAGTTGGAAATGGAAGGGATTTCTGGAAAGAAAAAATTGTAAAGGATCAAGGAGAATGAACGCCAGGAGCAGATGTAGCAAGATGAGGGAGAATACCGCCAACACCAATAGCAGAGCATGTTTTGTTCCAGCTCGGTTGGCTTGGACGTGTTCTGTTTGTCATGATTAACGCTTCAAATGCTCGAGCATAGTCGCTTTTATCCCTTTGATCAATCGATCGTATCTGGAAGGGTCCACTTCTGAGACAATACGGTGGGTTTATAACATGTTGTGGCTTCACATGTTGCCATCGTTCTTCATCTGGGAAAATTACATCTCTTGATCTTATCTGGAGCGATAGAGTTTGCTCATACTGTAGCTAAAGACATAATTTGAAAAGAGCTACAAAGTGCTCGGCAACATTTTTGGAGATCAGGTTATTCTGTTGATATTGTCTGGGGGTGATTGTCTCTACTAATAGGTAGGAAAATTCGACAAGAATCGAGTCCAAAACCCTCAAGTAAGAATAATTTAGATTGAATTTCGTTCCCAATTGAGATTCTAATTTTTTAAGGATGAAGCCCACATAGGTCTGAGACCTCATTATCCACGAGGTAATGAGCTGGAAGATGGTGATTGATGAGTAGGACCTACAGTTTTAGGTGGGCTCCGAATCACCGGGAAGTTATTTTACAGCAGAGAACAAAGTCCTTTCCTGGCTAATCTAATCGGCCACCCTTACAGAGAGGGCCCAAGAGAGCTTTGTTTATCCATTCTGATTGAAGAGATACCTGCTACGCATCATAGCTATCACTAATGATATCAGTAAGAGTCCTACATTCAATTCATGTGTACGTCTATATAATAATAATTATGTTTAAAATAATACGGTATTGATTTAGTCAGGAAATACTTTATACGAGAACAATAGAAACTTAGTCTCATTCTAGAGAAATAATTCAAACCGTGTAGAAAACTGCCTAGGTGAGATCACCAAAGGTGTTCCGGGGATCAATAAAAAAATTGTTATACAGTTATTGACTAAAAAAAACAAGAATCAAACAATAATGTAGAATAATTTGCATAGCATTACGGAAGTATCTGCATTAGATCCGTCTACTGTTGACAGCGGCAGTCCCAAGGGTGGGAATCGTAAGTCATGACGTCATGACCCCTTCTCCTCGGATGTTGACTGCAGAAAGTATATGCTAGATAATTGGCGGGCCGCTTAGCGCAGTTGGTTGGGGAATCGCAACTTCAGCTTGCTGTCGTTTAAGTGGTCGTGGGTTCGAATCCCGCTCCACCGTCAGGCATTTATGTGTAATCATTCATCTCATTACCCACGCACAAGTCTCAGGTGGGCATCATCAGCAATAAAATAATTTATGGAAGTTGATATGAAAAAGAAGCAAATATTGATAGACAAAGGAAAGTATAATATAGAAATTGATATGACAAGAGATCGACATATTTCAGTTTGAATTTCCAGGCTCTTCCCAACAACAAGAGCCAAAATGAGCACTCACTTTGCACAATTGCATGAATTAGCATGACAAGAGATTCAATAATTGTCAATTACATGACAAGAGCTTCATGAATTGAATGTAATTAAATTGCTGCCTTAATTTCTTTGAGGGAGAAGTTGCAGTGATTATCTATACATTCTTATATTATATTAGTACAGTATATATAAATGCATGCTGTATCAAATGATTTTTTATAGGCTGTCTGTTTATTTCACAGATAAATCTTATAAAATGTTTATTTATTTATTCATTCATTACACAAAACACAATCAAGTTTAGGCACAGCCAACTACCGCTTTTTTACAAATTTGAACTGAAACATTTACTATTAAATTAACCTAATCAATTAAATAAACTTAATTTACTATTGCTTACCATTTAATGAAGGGAAAAACAACTCGACTCAAACTGGAAGTGATTTTGACACTTGCCAGCTCAACAAAACCCCAAATAACCTGAAAACACTCGTTGTGTCACATAATCTCCGGTTACAGATTAAAAGCAAGCAAGCAAATTTAAGTGTTGTTGATGATACAAAATTATTCTCAAATTCCAAGCAGATTGAATTGCCTGATCGCAGTGGAACTAGAGCCACGTGTTTCTGAACCACTTGTAGAAAATTGGCAAACGTCCAAAACAAGCAGAAGTTGCGGAGTTTGGGTTGACACTCACACTACCTACGTAAATCCACACAAACACTCACACAGTGCAGAATGTCTTGTGAGAAGAGAAACAAGTAGTAGTGCAGTAAAGAGCAGGAGTTGAATCAATACTCTCCACCCACACTTTGAGGACCTGTTCACAGAAGATGTGTTTTATACAGTGGCTAGTTAGCCAACACCCGTTCACAGGCACGCCTTAAGGAGCTGCCTGGTAATCTTTGGTAACCTGGTATCTACCAGGTTTCAGTAGAAAGTGTAAAATCACCTTGAAAGAGACAAAACGAATACTGGGTAATGTGGTCAATTCTAGTTCCTGTATATTATTTGAAAAATATTTTGTTCTGCTTTGAAGGAATAAGTTTCATTATTTCATTATGAACAATGGTTTTTCACTTGAAATATCTACCGACATATTTTCTTGGAGAACATCCCCTAGTTATCATTTGATATTCATCTTTAATTTTTCTCTTTTTCACTATTTATTCGTTTTTCAAGTCACTTATGTCTGAGTCTTGTGTGTGGCTAATGAGGTGAGCGATTACACAGAATATGTCTGGCAGAACAAGAAACGAACCTGTGATTGAAGGAGTAGCTATCAATCAGAGATAAACACCAAAATTGATATGATGCGGCTAGAACTTCCATGTAGATGAGATTTAGATTAGATTGGTTTATTTACTTTATTCATGTTGATTACAAAATGCACAGTCTTAGATTCTAGATTATGATAGTTGAAAATATATAAGTACTGTAATTTTTCTATGAATTTACAAAGCTAAACTAAAGAACTATTGAACTATATGAATATAAGATGCAATTTTATGACGATAGTATGATTGTGATGTATCCACATGGAACGGCGAAGTTTGAACATATAAATGTTCATTCTTGGAAGAGGATATTTAAGGATATCCTTCTCATCAACACTTGACCGTACAGATTTACAGAGATGAAATGCTACCTATTATCATCAATGTTAGTTTCCTATGCTTCAGGATGACATTTTCCCCGTACCCCAAAACAATTGATGATATAAGGTCATCAGCACAGTATTCTATTGAAAAAACATTACTTCCTTTGTAACCTTTTGTACTTCCTTTGTAAAATATTTCAATGGCAATGGCTTTCACACACTCTAGTCTAAACAGAGAATATTTGTTTTGTCATCATTCCTTGACAAACTAATACTACTTCAATGGATTGATTATACAGCAAAATTATTGAGATAAATATCATACATATAACTCAACAAACTGCTTTTTCTGTTTAAGATACTTTTAATGTTTACTCGCTTGTCACCAAGTAAGAAGTTAAAGCTTTTCATTTGGAATAATTCAGCAAGTTGCTGATGTGAAAAGGAAAGGCAGTCTGCAGTGCTTTGAAGAGAACTTTGACGAACGAGATCTCAATTTACTCACACAGAATTATTTATGTCCTCGTAATATTGAACTGTTCACACTTAGCTGTTGTTGTTGTTGTTTGATAAAATTGCTCTTGCTCTGATTTATTCCTCGACGAAGAATGTTGCTTTCCTGTCTTAAATCTCGTCTTCTCCCACATCTTGTCCAATTAGAGTGGAGGAAAATGAAGAGAAAAAGGACAAGGACAAAGAGAAGGAAAAGGAAAAGGAAAAAGAGAAGGAAAAGGAGAAGAAAAAAGAAAGGAAAAGGAGAGGGAAAGTGAAAGGAAAAGGAAAAAGACAAAGACAAGGATAAGAAGAAGGTAAGGGAGAAGGACAAGGAGAAGGAAAGGGAAAAGGAGAAGGAAAGGGAAAAGGAGAAGGAAAAGGAGAAGGAAATGACAAGAACAAGGACAAGGCAAGGCAAGGACAAGGACAAGAAGGTAAAGGAAAACGAGAAGGGGAAGAAAAAGGAAAAGAAAAGGAAAAGGAAAAAGACAAGGACATGGACATGGACATGGACAAGGACAAGTACAAGTACAAGGACAAAAAGAAGGTAAAGGAAAAGGAGAACGAAAAGAAAAGGAGAAGGAAAAGGAAAAAGACAAGGAGAAGGTCAAGGTCAAGGAGAAGAAGGAGATAAAGGGAAAGGAAAAGAAAAGGAGTAGGAAAAGGAATAAGACAAGGACAAGGACATGAACATGGACATGGACATGGATATGGATATGGATAAGGACAAGCAAAGAAGAGGAGAAGGACAAAGACAAGTACGAGGACAAGAAGAAGGTAAAGGAAAAGGAGAAGGAAAAGAAAAGGTGAAGGAAAAGGAAAAGGAAAAATACAAGGACAAGCGGATAAGAGGAGAAGAGGAGAAGAGGAGAAGAGGAGAAGAGGAGAAGAGGAGTAGAGGTGAAGAGGAGAAGTGTAGGAAAGGAGAAGACGGAGAAGGATGAGAAGGAGATGAAGGAGGAGAAGGAGGAGAACGAGCAGAAGAAGGAGAAGACGGTGTAGGAGAAGTAGAAGCTGAAGAAGGAGGAAAACTAGCTGGAGCAGACGAAAAATAAGAAATTGTTGTAACTAGACGCAATAAATCCTTTCGCCAGAGTTCTCATATTTTCTTGTCAGCTCTTCCTGAAGCCCTTTAGAATATAAGTCACTGCTCCCACACAAGCTGCTTTGCACGTATTCTTGACACTCCTACCTATAACCCACCCCATCACTTGCCATATAATGTATTTCTTTTTCTTTTGAGAAGGCCTACTGTGTATGTGTACGGCTTCTCCAATTTTCTGTCTTTAAAAGCCACCTTTCACATTCAAAAGCTATCCTAGCAACTATTGTAGTCTATATTTCATTTTTTTATGGCTCATTTTCCCGCTATTTACTTTTTCATTTCTCCATTCCATGTCCAGTACTCACCTGTGCACTATCTTATTATCATCGTTTCATCTATCACTATTACTTCCCATCTACCTCTTAATTTTTGTTCAAACCTCGTCGTTTCGCATGATTTTTTTTCTAGTGCTGATGATGCCCACATAAGTCTGAGACTTGTGCGTGGGTAATGAGATGAATGATTACACTTAAGTGCCTGACGGTGGAGTGGGATTCGAACCCACAACCACTTAAACGGCAGCAAGCTGAAGTTGCGACGCTCCAACCAACTGCTCTAAGCGGTCCGCCTAATTTCATACTATCAGTTCTACCGATAAGTTCACATTGCACTTATTTGTCTAGATAACTAAACATTTTGTACAATTATTGTAAATTGTTGCTTCCAATGAATTTGTAATAAATAAATAAAAATTTTTGCACCAGCATTGTACTGGTCTAGGATGCTAATAATCACTTCCCGGTGGTTCGGAACCCACCTAAAACTGTAGGTCCAACTCATCAATCACCATTCTCCAATTTATTACTCACGCACAGGTCTCAGACCAATGAGGGTTTCATCCTCCGAAAACAAGGCAAAAAAGAATGAAAAAATATAGTTTTAAAGCACTTCTTTTCAAAATTTGTAAATTCACTTGAAACAGGAATCTCATCCAATTGTTTCTACCCTTCTCTCCACACTTTTTTACGTTTCTGTTTTAGCCATTTTTCTTCTCATCCATTCCAATCTATTCAACAAATAATGATAAGAAGAATTATTGAAGAACAGATATAGAGAGGGGCGAAGCAGAATTGAACGAAGAAAAAACAAGAAGAGCATGAAGAGAAAAATAATTTGGAAAAAGAAAGAAGTTCAACAAGAAGAAAACTGACAAAAAGGAAAAAGTAAAGAAAAAGAAGAAGTAGAAGAACAGAAAAAGAATGAGAAGGAGAAGGGAAAGAAGGAAAAGGAGATGGAGAAGAAAGATATGAAGAAGAAGGATGAGAAAGAAGCAGAAAAAGAGAGGAGGAAGAGGAGGAGGAGGAGGAGGAGAAAGAGGAGGAGGAGGAGGTGGAGGAGGAGGAGGAGTAGAAGAAGAAGGAGAAGAAGGAGAAGATGGAGAAGGAGAAGAATAAGAAGAAGGAGAAGAAGGAGAAGAAGGACAAGGAGGAGGAGGAGAAGAAGGAGAAGGAGAAGAAGGAGAAGAAGGAGAAGAAGGAGAAGAAGGAGAAGGAGAAGATGGAGAAGGGGAAGGAGAAGAAGGAGAAGAAGGAGGAGGTTGAGGAGGAAGTGGAGGAGGAGGAGGAGGAGGAGGAGGAGGAGGAGGAGGAGGAAGAGGAGGGGGAGGAGGAGGAGGAGAAGAAGGAGAAGGTGAAGGAGAAGGAAAAGAGGAAATAAGGGAGAGAGGAAAAGAGGTAAAGAGGAAAAGAGGAAAAGAGGAAAAGTGGAAAAGAGGAAAAGAGGAAAAGAGGAAAAGAGGAAAAGAGGAAAAGAGGAAAAGAGGAAAAGAGGAAAAAAGGAAAAGAGGAAAAGAGGAAAAGAGGAAAAGAGGAAAAAAAGAAAAGAGGAAAAGAGGAAAAGAGGAAAAGAGGAAAAGAGGAAAATGAGAAAAGGAGAAAAGGAGAAAAGGAGAAAAGGAAAAAAGGAAAAAAGGAAAAGGAAGAAGGAAGGATAAGGAGAAGAAGAAGTAGAAGGAGAAGGAGAAGGAGAAGGAGAAGGAGAAGGAGGAAGGAGAAGTAGCAGATGCAACAAACATTACTTCCTTTGTACTCTTTGGTAATTAAATAATATACCAGGACTAAAATGGAACTAACTATACATGACTGTAATGGAGATCAATTAAAAAAAAATGCTGACAGATGAATAATGGGAACAAAATATAAAGATGATAGAAAGAATAGTGAAAAAGAATTTGAGGAAAACTATATGAAGTAGAGTCCAGTGAGGTCATGTCTGGTTTTGTGGAAGCGCTGAGAAAATTCTCCAGGCTTTTGCTACCTCCTGGAGTGCTTTACATTACATTGTGAGGGACAGCATATCAGATTGCCTGTGCAAGACGTGGGTGTTATGGACGGTGCTTTTGAAAACTAAAACTCCTGAGAAAAATAACTCCTCAGACGGTCTCCAACACTGTTGGATAGATTGTGGCGGGCGGGAGGATGCTGTAACAGTAATGGGTTTCTTGAACCCCTGCATCGTTAGCAGCTTTGCTTCTTCCGGGATTCCTTCTGCTATGTACACTATAATGCGATGCATTTGTGATGAAATCAGTGAAAGTAGAAAGGGCTTAGTGTATGGAGAGTGGAAGGATTAGAGAGAGAAGGTGGGGAAAAGGGAGGAATAGAGTATCAGTGTGAAAGAGAGAATTCGAAAGGTAGTGTCGATAAATCGCTGCTATTTATTTGGGAGGTCATTGAAAATAAAGTAGATATTATTGTTCTCCTTTTGCTTCTCTTTTTCTTTTACATTTTCCACTCCTTCTTAACTTTCTTTTTCTTTTCCTCTTCTTTTTCTTCCTCTTCTTCTTCTTCTTCTCCTTCTTCTCCTTCATATCTTTCTTCTCCTTCTTCTCCATCTCCTTTTTCTTCATCTCTTCTCCTTCTCATTTTTTTTTCTCTTCCTCTACTTCTTCTACTTCTTCTTCTTCTTCTTCATCTTCTTCTTCTTTTACTTCTTCTTCTTCTTCTTCTTCTTCTTCTTCTTCTCCTTCTCCTTCTCCTTCTCCTTCTCCTCCTCCTCCTCCTCCTCCTCCTCCACCTCCTTCTCCACCTCCTCCTCCTCCACCTCCTCCTACTTCTTCTTCTTCTTCTCCTCCTTCTCCTCCTCCTCCTCCGCCGCCTCCTCCTCCTCCTCCTCCTCCTCCACCTCCTCCTCCTTCTTCTTCTTCTTCTCCTCCTCCTCCTCCTCCTCCTTCTCTTCCGTTCTTCTTTGTCTTCTTCCTCTTCCTCATCCTCTTCTTCTTCCTCCTTTTTTCCTCTTCTCCCGCCTCTTCATTTTCCTATTCCTTTTCCTCTTCCCCTTCCTCTCCCTTTTCCTCTTCCTCTTCCTCTTCATCATCCTCTTCCCTTCCTCTTCCTCTTCCTTTTTCTCTTCCTCTTCCCCTTCCTCATCATTTTTCTCTTGACATTCCTCTTCCTTTTCCTCTTCCTCTTCCTTTTTTATTTCCTCTTCCTCTTCTCCTCCTCTTCCTTTTCCCTCCTTTTTCCTTTGATCTTCTCCTTTCTCTTCTCCTTCCTCTTCCCTTTTCTCTTCCTCTTCCTTTTCCTCTTCCACTTTCTCTTCTCCTTCCTCTTCCCTTTTCTCTTCCTCTTCCTTTTCCTCTTCCACTTTCTCTTACTCTCCTCTTTCCCTGCTCTTCCTTTTCCTTTCCCCTTTCTCATCCTCTTCATCATCCTCTTCCCCCTCCTCTTCTTTTTCCTATTCCTTTTCCTCTCTCCCTTCTTATTCCTTACCATCTTCCGCTTCATCATCCTCTTCCCTTCCTCTTCCCTTGCTCTTCCTTTTCCTTTTCCCCTTCCTCTTCCTCTTCCTCTTCATCATCCTCTTCCCCTTCCTCTTCTTTTTCCAATTCTCTTCCCTCTTCCTTTTCCTCTTCATCATCCTCTTCCCTTGTTTTTCATTTTCCTCTTCCCTTCCTCTTCCCTCCCATTCCCTTCTTCTTCGTTCTCCTCTCCCTTTTCCTTTCCTCTTCTCCTTCCTCTTCCTCTTCATCATCCTATTCCCCCTCCTGTTCCTTTTCCTCTTCTCTTCCTTTCTCTTTTCCTCTTCCCTTCCTCTTCCTTTTCCTTTTCCTCTTCCTCTTCCCTTCCTCTTCCCTTCCTCTTCCTTTCCTCTTCCCTTCCTCACCCTTCCTCTTCCTTTTCCTCTCCCTCTTCCTCTCCCTCTTCCTTTTCCTTTTCCTCTTCCTCTTCATCGTCCTCTTCCCTTCCTCTTCCTCTTCATCATTCTCTTCCCTTCCTCTCCCCTTCTTTTTCCTATTCCTCTTCCCCTTCCTCTTCCTCATACTCTTCCCTTCCTCTCATCTTCCTCTTCCCTTCCTCACCTCTTCCTTTTCCACTCCCTCTCCCTTTTCCTTTTCCGTTTCCTCTTCCCCTTCCTCCTTCTTTTCTTCTTCCCTTCCTCTTCCCTTCCTTATCCTCTCCCTCTTCCTTTTTGTCTTCCCTTCCTTTCCTCTCCCTCTTCCTTTTCCTCTACCCTTCCTTTTCCTCTTCCCTTCCTCTTCCTCTTCATCATCCTCTTTCCTTCCTCTTCCCTTCCTCTTCCCCCTTCATCATCCTCTCCCCTTCCTCTTCCTTTTCATTTTTATCTTCCTCTTCATCATCCTCTTCCCTTCCTCTTCCTTTCCTCTTCCCTTCCTCTTCCCTTCCTCTTCCTTTTCCTCTCCCTCTTCCTCTCCACTTCTAGCACTATAAAAATTATAATCTAAGTCTATATATAGTATCTAGGTGATGTTGACAATTTTGTCTTAACTAATCATATTATGCGAAATTTGTAAACTTACATGAATAAAGAAATCTAATCTAATCTAATCTAATCTCCCTTTTCCTTTTCCTTTTCCTCTTCCTCTTCATCGTCCTCTTCCCTTCCTCTTCCTCTTCATCATTCTCTTCATCATCCTCTTCCCTTCATCTTCCTCTTCATCATTCTCTTCATCATCCTCTCCCCTCCATCTTTCCTTCCTCTTCCTCTTCATCATCCTTTCCCTTCCTCTTCCTTTTCCTGTTCATCTTCCTTTTCCTTTTCCTCTTCCTCTTCATCATCCTCTTCCCTTCCTCTTCCCTTTCTCTTCCCTTCCTCTTCCTTTTCCTGTTCATCTTCCTTTTCCTTTTCCTCTTCCTCTTCATCATCCTCTTCATTTTTCTCTTCCTCTTCCTCTTCCTTCTCCCTTCCTCTTTTTCTTTGTCTTCTCCTCCTATCTACAACGTGGAAGGCCTTTGAAAGAGAATTATGTAGATTAGAAGCAGTACTGAAGGAGAAACGATGATTCAGTTCAGCGTAACGTGGCTATAATTTGATCAACTCCAACTTGTAACTTGAAGTTACAGTCAGTGAAGTTCAACGTTGAAGCTCTGCAAACCGTTCTCATTGAATATTTATCAAGTAGTTCATTATACTCGCTCTATATTCATCCCTGGTCATAACTACTACTCATTGAACTCATTATGTATTCACGAAAATACATAGCAGCACTAGAATCATTGTCGAGTACTAGTTTTAATAAGAAATGTTTCTATTTTTCCAAATAATCCTCAAGAGTATGGTAAACAATTATTCATCAATAGACTTATTCTGATTATTGGAAGAGGGAGAGTTATCATTTATAGAATATCATTAATTATGATGTTGAAGATCCGTCTTATTTCCACTAATATATAATACGAAACTTGAAAAACAGTTTTAAGTGGAAAATTATAACTCAGGTAAGTGTACTGTGGGTCGTCTTACGATGCTCTTGACAACAGAGTGAAACGGCACGCATGCCATAACGTAAGTTATAATTACCACTTGAAAGTGTTTTTTAATTTTTCATTATATCATTAATTATTATAATTCCGCACTAACCCCCCCCCCTCAACCCTACTCTAGAACATGGGTAAACCATAGTTGAGTAGGGTAATTTCCAAAAATTATTTCTCAAAAATTGCAGTTTTATAGTTATTAGATTCCCATTTAGTTTGCTAATATATATTATATTGTTTTATAGTTTTAATTAATTATTGATTGGAAATAAAGTATTTATTTATTTATTATACTAATAGAACCCTTGCATCTCCAAACGTATAGTGAGACATAAATAGTCAGATATATAGTCAGATACAGTAGCAGATTTAAGGGGGGGGAGGTGGGATTTCGGGCTGAAGCCCCCCAAAACCTCCAGAGTATAAATTTTTTTGCCACTATAATCAGTTTGAAGCTCGTAAAATATTCATTAGCAAGAATTACCTAATTCTACTACTAAGTCTTCAATTGTATGAAATTCGTTAACGTTTCAATACTGTATTATGTCTTAGTTACATTTACATTTCCTGCAACCAATCAAATCAGTGTTTATATTTTTGTACTTGCTGAATAGGAAAAGTATTGTAGCATAAAATTGCAGTAATTGAATCACGACAGTACCAACTTTTTAATGAAAAGTAATGAGGAACTACATTAACATGCCAATCAATGTTTTTTTAACATTCTATCACAGTGTTCGGCAAACCAGTGATCACCAGCTACTGATATAGGTTATATCGTGGAAAACTTCAAGATACAACGTTTGCATTGGGTTTACTTATATATATAATATGGGTCTAATACCATTTTAACTGATTTCTCAGATTATACAAAAAATTTCTGGGGGAGTAACTTTAGATCCCATATTTCTATAAGAGGAAAACTAATCGTCAGATAAAAACTTTAGAAAAGCATCTCTTTCTACAGTGTGGAATTCACACAAAGTTTATCTATTAAAACTAGATGAAACATTAGTTCATTGAAAAATTTGTAACTAATTAAAGCTCCCACATTGATTTTCATTATTAAAAATTGATTAATATGACCGTAATACCGGAATAATACTATGTTCCTTGACAAACTGCTGAACACACCAGATTCAGCCATAATTCAATCAAAATTACCCGATATACTTTAAATTTAAGTTAATTTTATCGCTGATACGTTTCAAAGCACTAGTAAAGCTATTTTTATTTCCCAATAATATGAATAGTTATATTTCGGGTATGATTGTATGATTGATTATGAAAAATTCAAAAGTTTTCACAAGCTTGTTTTTATTACACTCTACCCCCCAATAATCAGTAGCAACCCAGCCACCCCCAAAAAAAATTCTGGTCAGACAATAGCAAGTCTGGGAATGCTATTCATGGATAGAACCATAATGAAGTACAAGGGTAACGAACTGATTGAATTTTCAATGGAATGACACTTTGGCGATAATTTTGTGACTGTAGTTCATTTGTTTCAACTGTTGGCTATGCTTTAAAATGCATAGAAAGTCATTATTTGTAATTCAAACAAATTCCTGGCTGGAATCGCGATCAAATAGCTTACAGGTACAAAAAAAGGTTGGACCTATAGTACACATGCAAGTTTAAATAATAAGGTATTGTTTATGTTTTTCTTAAGAATCAATCATTAAAGTTCCTTATTTATCATGAGAAAGGACTATGTTGTAACTGAAGTTCAAATTAAAATGTTTCAATGGCTTCCTTCATACAAAATTTCGATTACCTAAAGTTTAGTTCAATTAATTGGCTTAGTTTTCACCTCCAGCTCAAGTTTGTGAATCGTATAAAGTAATCTGAATTCATATTTTGATGTTTTTTCAGATTGAATGAGATCAGAACGAATTTTTATTTTTTAACTAATCTTTCTTTTACAGGAAACAACGCTGCTGTACATGGATTGGGTATAAGCGACGGGGTGAGTGCAAAATATTGATTCAAAATTTGATTTTCTTATTATTCTAATTCATTAATATTTCATTGATTTTTCTCACTATATAAACTTCACTTCTTTTACTAATATTAGTGTGTTTTTCTTTGGGAAAAGCGTGGCAATTTTAATTTTTTTCTTTTTTTCAAAGGATTAGGCCCACATAGGTTTGAGACCTGTACATGGGTAATGAATTGGGTGATGGTGATTGATGAGCTGTACCTACAGTCTTAGGTGGGTTCCGAACCACCGGGAAGTGATTTTACAGCAGAGAATATAGTATTTTTTGCTGGCCAATCCAATCGGTCACCCTTTCAAAGAGCGCCCAGGTTCTCCTGTGTGAAGATGCTTGCACAATAGAGCATCAATACTTGATGGGAATTATACATGCTAAAATAAAACACACTGTTCACTGTTTAAGACACTGTTCTCTGCTGTAAAATCACTTCCCGGTGGTTCGGAACCCACCTAAAACTGTAGGTCCAACTCATCAATCACCATCATCCAACACATTACCCACGCACAGGTCTAAAACCTATGTGGGCTTCATCCACAAAAAAAAAAATATTATGTGGAATGAGATTGAATATGAATGATTAATAATAAATCATCAACATCAAGTATTGATGTTTTGCTGTGCAATACATTAGCTATGTTTAAAGTAGGATACCTGTCGGCATTTACCTTATCGTGACCCACTTCTAAATTATTAGAGACTTCTAACCATTAAAATAATTAATTATTGTATGTTGAAATATTTTGCTACTCAAACTATTTCGAGTATATTAAGCTCCATGATAGACTACTTTTTTTATTTCTTTTTTTTTTGAGGATGAAGCCCACATAGTCCGAGACCTGTGCGTGGGTAATGAGTTGGATGATTGTGATTTATGAGTTGGACCTACAGTTTTAGGTGAGTTCCGAACCACCGGGAAGTGATTTTCAGCAGAGAGCAGTGTCTTTTTTGCTGGCCTATCTAATCGGTCACCGTTACAAACAGGACCTACGAGAACGCAGCTTATCTATCTGATTGAACAGATACCTGCTACTGCTCGCGGCTATCACTTCCCTTAAACATCACTTACTAACTCATTACATGACAACAATTTTTCAAGTATTCTTAAATAGCCATGTGACATTCATGACAACATGAGAAACTTCTCTTATATTGCTTCAAGATGCGTTATCAGATTGCGTTTCCGCATATAATTCCAGTCAACTTTCCAGTCTGACTTTCTGAGATGCAATCCATCATTCATTAATCATTTTGTAAACTTTCCTACCGTTTCTGCCGATTTGTTCATTTCTTTTCTGTTTTCAAAACTCATATTTTGTGTTGGCATTGATTTGGCTGCTCTATCAATAAATTAACATTGTATCTGCTTTATTGTCAGTTTTGCGATGCTTTGGAGTCCACTTACATTTCAAAACTTGTGACAGTGTTTTTTCTGCATAGATAAAATGTAAATAATATCAATTTTTCTTATATTTTCTGTGAATCAATAGTAGTTTATGCAACGATTTTATTTTGACCCTTATTAAGGCACGAGTTAGATGTAGTTATAACACGAGCGAATGCGAGTGTTATAAATATCTCACGAGTGCTTTAATGGCCAAATAAAATCGTTGCATACACTATTTTATCGACGACCACTAGTATACATTTAATTAAAACAATTTCATTTTACCTGTGACTGTCAGAGATACCTAACCTCTCATCTCAAATACGAGAAGTTATAGTAGATTGTTAGGTTAAAGCAGCTGGTGTAGCAGTTTGATCAAATCAGCTGATAGTTTCACAATATTGAATTACGATATTGATTCCATCAAAAATGCTTCTGATTGGTCCAGAACCCGTGTTATAATGTAGAACCTGTACTATAATGAGCTCATTATGCAACGGGTTTCAAAAAGCATTTCGAAAAAACAGCTGTTTTGGCATCAATTGTGAAACTGTAATGTATACATTATGACATGGTCGTAGATAATATTACTTTTAATAATGTTCTGCTCCTCATATAGAGTCAATCAACTAGGTAAAACATCTTTTGAGGAGAGTCTTCTCCAGCAATAGAAGAATACGAATAATATTTTTTTTTACTAAATGATTTAAATGCTATCACTCAAGAAATACACTTTTTTTGGCAATTCAAAACTTACTTTTTAGAGAATGATATGTTTCCATGTGTACTATCAATGTATATATTTTCAAATTAGTACAAGTTTAACATCACATTTTACACAGTTGTTTTGTGTACACAATAGAGATAGAGATAGACAAATAAAGTTAGAAAAATATTACTCTTGTGAGCACAAATAAAGTTCACAAGCAAATTATTATTGTATCTTTCTTTGTAGTGGCGAAGGTGATATTGCGGAAGATATCCATAATGAATTAAGGCGAATTTGTCACAGCCACATTTATTAAAAATAGTGAGATACTAGTTTCGGTTGTTACACCATTATCAATCTCAAACAAACTAAATCTAAAGTACAGAGTAGCTTAATATATACTAAACACGGAATGATACTATTGGCTAAAGTATAGGCTGACCTCCATTGAAGGAGAACAACAAGCAGAAATAAGAAACAAAATCAAGAACCAAAAACCGTGAACATTTCGAAAGTAACAAAGAATAACAAAACACAAGTAGGCTAGAATTGAATAATTTTCAAATTAAAAAATTGAATTTCACTTAAATGCAGTCAAGGTACTTTTAATAACGGTAGTTTCGTGTTTTTATCGGTTGACCTTGACTGCATTTCAGTGAGCTTCAATTTTTTAATTTAAAAATCATTCAATTCCAGCCTACATGTGCATTATTCTTCTTTGTTACTTTCTAGATGTTCACGGTTTTTGGATCTTGATTTTGATTCTTATTTTTGCTTGTTGCTCCTCCCACCTTGACTTTTGGCCTTCAGCCAATCACAATCCCAATCATGGAGGTCAGCCTATCCCTTAGCCATAGTATTATTCTGTGTTTAGTATATACTAAGCTATTCTGTACTTTAGTTTTAGTTTGTTTGAAATTGATAATGGTGTAACAACCGAAACTAGTATCTCACTATTTTTTATCAATGTGGTTGTGACCACTTCGTCTTATTATTCATTATTTTTGAACCGCATATATTATAATTTTGCAATCTGATTCGCCATGGCTGGTGCACTACCCCCTGTAATAATTCTAATAGTTCAATTGCTTTCCAATGGCAAGCTTATCTCACTATAAATTTCTGCCCAAGCATTTGAGTATTACAGCTAATTATCAACATGGAAGTCAAGGAGTAGAGGTTGGAGGTGGTGTACTTCAAACGCGGCCAATTCGAGTGGGCATCAATGATCTAATTGCGTGGCTTTGATTCAGCTTGAGACCAGCGCTGCAGCGTCGATATCGAAACTAATAAGGGCGGGCTGTGGCTATGACTTTGATGATGTCTTATATAGCTTTCTATCTCTGTTACGTCCATATGATGTGGTTATAATGCTCATGAATTTATATCGATATAGGCTAATACCTGGTTCTACCAATACTTCTTGTACTCATTGTACTCGAAAAAATGATAAAATAATTATACTTATTTTTTTAGAGAATGAAGTCCACATAGGTATGAGACCTATGTGGGTAATGAGTTGGATGATGGTAATTGATGAGCTGGACCAACAGTTTTCATGGTGGGTTCCGAATCACCGGGAAGTGATTTTACAGCAGAGAACAGTGTCTTTTGCTGGCGAATCTAATCGGTCACCCTTACAAAGAGTGCCTAGAAGAACGCAGCTTATCTCTATATGATTGAACAGACACCTGATAGTATTAAAGAGTATTAAAATATAGATCAGAGACCGCCTTGTTACACAGTTTGCAATGACCGGAGATTCCAGCTATCTCTTTGAATTTACTCTTGTAGTTTCCAAACTGAAATCTTTATTGCCTTTCATTCAGGTTATCAAGTGAGGAGGTTGTCATGTGAGCTGAAAAATTACATTAAACTTTTTATAGCTCATACTAAATAAGCCAAATCCATCTAAAACTCTTATTTTTCTTGAAAAATTACACTTTATCCTATAACAAATTATTAATTACTCCCACTAGGTAACATTTTTAAAGTTTGTAGATATAGGCTAATTGTATTGGTTTTCAATAACATTCAAAATTTATAGAGTCTATTGATATCCTTGAGACAAAATCTAGATTTGCGTTTAAACCAAAAGCATGCACGAACTTTATAAATCAGTGTCTTATTGCAAATTAAATTTAACACTGATTTTACTATGTGCGTTTGCTTTCAATGTTTCAATTATTGTATGTGCCTGTTTTATGGTAGTTTGGCTCACAGCAACTGTCTTGAATAATCTCTCCAGCAGAAGAAAACCAGACTGACAAGAGCTTAGATCCAATTCTAATATTGTGAGAGCAATTTTGTTTAGAACGAAATTCCCCAGTTGACGTGTTTGGAAGCATCAATATGTACTTTGTTCCGTCCCGAGTGGGACTGATCTTTGCAATCCAGGCTAACCAATCAAGAATCCTTCAAGAATCTACGTTCCTTTATTCTGTCAGCTGTACCATATCTATAAGCATGATGAAGTTTATGATTTTAAAATCGATGAGTAAATCTATTGTTTTTTTATCTTCAATGTTATACTTTTCATCTAATGCTCAAAATCAGGCCTTCTTGTATCATCCTATCCTCCTGGTACATATACATTACTGTGTATAAGCATAGACACAGAAGATACACATAGACACATAAAGTTGATGGTTGTTCTGTGGTATAAAGTATTTCTTTCTTCTATCGTATAGATATGGATATGGATTTCTTCTATTATATTTATGTGGATTTTCGTCAAATTAGCCGTTGTTATCCATTTTTGGGTGTAGAGCTCAATGAAAGGAAGGAATTGATACTGGTTTTATAATTTAAGTCTTTTCTCTTTCCTCCTGTTTCTTGTGTTGTGGTAGCTGAAATTGAATTTGAAATTTATTGCCAAACAAAAAATATACATGCTAAGCAAACTTGAATTGGAAATAGATAAAAAATATATAAATAAGCTTGTAGAGACACATGAACATAATCAGTTCACATGAAATAATGTAAGTAAAAATCTACATCGAAGTAAAAATAAATTTATATTTTTTTAGGATGAATCCCACATAGGTCTGAGACCTGTGCGTGGGTAATGAGTTGGATGATGGTGATTGATGAGCTGGACCTACAGTTTTTAAGGTGGGTTCCAAACCACCGGGAAGTGATTTTACAGCAGAGAACTGTGTCTTTTTGCTGGCCAATCTAATCGGTCACCCTTAAAAAGAGCGCCCAGGAGTTTCGAAGCTTATCTCTGATTGAACATATACCTGCTACGGCTTACGGCTATCACTTCACATAGAAGTAAATAATAATTGAATTTTTTCATAAATGTGCTCTATAAATATCTTAAGATAAGTTTTACAACCAATAATAAAAGAAATACAACCAACATTGATATCTCTAAGCATGGTGAGATTTAAAATTCTGATAAATCGGTGTATATTCAATACATACTTGTATCTGTCTCCTTCGTCCGTACTCACAGCCAATCACATCTGTCCCAAATCGCCTACATTGTAAACATCCCCCCCTCCTCTGTCTTACTGATTTGCAAGGTACATCTACAAGCTGTGTGCTCACAATTAATCTGGCTCTGCTAGTTGCTCTGCTGTTGTTGATGACAAACATCCTCAAGGGACAGTTACAGGGGGGTATTTTAGGGGGGATGCATGTCTCATCAAGCCATCATACTCTGCTCTGTCATCCCAGCTCCCAAGAGACGAATTTCATGGCCGTTTAGGCGTGAGGCGTGAGATCTCACGCTGCAATCCTAACCATGTTCGCTCCAAATTGATGACGTCACAGCTAATTTATGTGAGATTGGATTGGGTTCCTATTCTAAAAAATACTCCAAGTCGAAGTAGAAATTAGTTCGAATTTGACTGTGTCAAATTGAGAGACACATCAATTTGTGTTTGAATTGAATTTGCTTTCTCTTCCAGAAAAAGTCTAAGATTAGAAAATAGATTGAACTCGTCTATGGACCAAATTTATTTGCCAGTGTTTGAAACTTTTCAGATAATTTCACCATATCCTTCTCTGATTTGCCAACAATTGACTCTAAAACAACGATTCTCTCTGTCTTGTATTAAGTTTTTTCAATATTTCAAACGTGA
This sequence comes from Conomelus anceps, assembly GCA_948455865.1. NCBI lineage: Eukaryota > Metazoa > Arthropoda > Insecta > Hemiptera > Delphacidae > Conomelus > Conomelus anceps. The sequence goes on along the minus strand of OX418225.1, from coordinate 32,511,137 downwards.
TTTTCATACAAAACTTGTTACTGTTGTATTGGCTTTTTTAGAGACTGGATAGTTCACTAAATAGTTCCAAGAGCGAAAATCAGCTTTTTTTACTCTACCACGTATTAAAGAGGTCCTCATTTTCTGATTAGATTCAAAATAATAAGCAAGCTAGATTCCAATTTTGATCCATAGTTGGTGTATTTTTATTAGACTGCCAATAAAATTTCTTCTAATTTTTATAATATTCATTTTTTTATAGATATGGTAATGGAATCAATTTAATTGTTTATGAAATGACTGAATTTGATTTAATTATTGGTCTCTTGATTGAATATAAAAAATCCGACTCAAATCCACCAACGAGATAATTTTTTTTTGGATGATGAAGCCCACATAGGTCTGAGACCTGTGCGTGGGTAATGAGTTGGATGATGGTGATTGATGAGTTGGACTTACAGTTTTAGGTGGGTTCCGAACCACCGGGAAGCGATTTTACAGCAGAGAACATGTCTTTTTTTGCTGGCCAATCTAATCGGTCACCGTTACAAACAGGACCTACGAGAGCGCAGCTTATCTCTATCTGATTGAACAGATACCAGCTACGGCTCGCGGCTATCACTTCCCTAACATAAATTAACAGCATAATATATGAATATACAGCATATACCTTAATGATATGATATAAAATAATATCGCTAATAGGAGTGCATGAAAATATATAGTCAGTCATCCTTTCAAAACGTATATAGCTATAAAACTATATAGCCTATTGGCTTGTCCTCAAAACAAAAAGCTCTCAATGTAAAAGAGAAACTTTCATGATAGATGGGATTAAATTCCCTTTCACTTTCCGCTTTTTGAAGAACCCTTTCAATGTAAAATTATTTTTTGTTCACAAAAGCATCATGGCAAGTCTCCATTGAAAAAACTAAACAATTACAAACAAAGAACAAGATAAATCATTATTTAAAAAAATCATTACATAAGCATCTCTCACTTGATAAAAATAATATTTATTATTTACTCAAATGAATTCCATGAATCACTGCTCGATGATTATATCACTTTTTCAATTCTCACTTTGTTCCCCAGAGAGCTCAATATCACGTTATAAATAGGATTTATATCCACATGATAAACATATCAATCTTTTGGATTCTCATTCTATTTTCCTTGAACCCTGTATGAATAAAACAATAATATTTTATCGTATTTTGCAATCAGATTGTCAACTCAAAATTCACATTCCTCAGATTAGGCGAAGCTTTGAACAAAAAGTAAACGAAAAATTAATTATAGCCAGAAAAAAGCGCTGAAGATTCTTTCATTAGATTGTTGGCAGTCGGCACCGATTTGAATGTCACTAACAAGCAGCTAAGCTGATTCCAATTCAATTTTACTAACTAACAGTATTCCAGAATAACGAGTGAGGAGGACGGGCAGACAAGGACAGAGGACACCCACGCTTATTTGCGTTGATTAGAGTGGCCTAAGGCCAGTTCTGTTCTGCGTGATTCTCTTTTTGCTATTCATATCAGCGCTGTATAGAGAGTGTAGTAGAAATACATAGGGTACAATATAATAGATACAATTTATTGAGGGTGCTGCTGAATGCTTCAATAGAGAAAGGTTGGTACGGCTTTGCAATGCTAAATTGAAGGCATTGGGGGCGCTTTTTTACTGGAGTAATACAATAACTTATTGATATTTGAAAAAGAGGAAAAAGATAAAAGATAAAAGGCTTCAAGATAAAAGAGAATAGCTAGCTTAGTGATAGAATTGTGAAATTGTGTACCCCTGTGCAAGTCATGCGAAATAATAGAATTTACAGAATTACTATTGCTACAGACAGACGAAACATACTGGTATTACTGGGTTTATTTAAATGACTTAGAAAGGATTTTGGATATCATCTTTGCCACAAAAAATAAAAATATATGCCTTCATTGTGAACTAGCCTGAATATTTTGGGACACATTCAAAATTTGTGAAGAGAGCAAGCCCTTTTGGGGTATCATCTTTGCCTCAAAATAAAGATATATGCCTTCAATGCCTTCAGTCATGGCCGACTCTAGAGTCGGTATGAACTAACTTCAATATTTTGAACATATTTAAATTTTGTGAAGAGAGCAGTTTTGGACTTGAGTGCAGCGAAAATCATTGTAATTTTGTCCCAATAAAAATAATAATAATAATTCACTGATCCAATACTATCACTCAAATAAATATAGATATATCTAATTGCTCATCTTATTTCTATGACATTCATGGACGGTATCAATATACCAATGGCTATTCAATTCAATTATGTTTGAACTATGTTCAATTATTATAATATTATGTAACTTTTCAATTTAATTTAATTCCAGTTTATTGCAAGAAAAATGATAAATTACAATTATAGCAAACGTCGAATTACAAATGAAAATACAGTACATCAGAAACATATTGTCAAAAATACGCAGGATAAGAATTACCATGAATATCATTACTTCATCAATAATTTTGTGTTCCAACAAATTTTCTTTGTAGTTGTGAAGGTGATATTGGTGGAATCCATGATGAATAATAAGACGAAGTTATCACAACCACATTTATTAACAATAGTGAGATACTAGTTCCGGTTTATGTTTTACTATTCTCTTTTTTTTCAATTTTGTTTTTCTTTTTTTTTCACCAAAGTCATTACAACTGACAATATACATTTAAGAAAATACAATAAAATATAAAACTTCTAAGACATTAACAAAATAACAGTAACATATGGAGTGAGAAATGACCTAACCAACTATGGTTACATGTACTAGGATAGGTCAAGTTAGGGAATTGGTAAGGATAAGGATGGGATCAAAAAGGTTGGATTGTATGGGAAAACTATTCATCTTGGAAGAAAGCTCACAATCTGAAAAAGTATCTATGTCTAATCCAATTTTCAATTATCATTTTAGTAATTTTCGACTTATATCTACTATGATGCAAGAAATCTTCTGGAACTTCATTGATGATTTTTGTGCTTATATAAATTAATTGTCTCCTAACTGATTCTATGTTCGTATTGTAAACTTTGTACTGATTTGTTGAAGGCGTCAAACTGTAATGTCCTTCCATGTTATTGTTTGTGAGTGGAAAACTTATTTTATATTTAACTATGTACTTGATAACATATTTAACGTATAACTGCCTTAGAGTCAAAACTTGAAATTCCGAAAAAGAAGGTTTGTAGGAAAAAGCCTAGGTTTATTTAATATGCTTTTTATTATTAACTTTTGTGTAGTAAATGACTCATTTAGGTGATTATTGAAACATCCACCTCAGATTGTTATAGCATACTGTAAAAGAGATTGAACTATTGCACAATAAAGCATTTTCAATTGATTAAAACTCAGAATTTTTTTAACTTGATATAATTTGTAGGACTTACTATAATAGTTTCTACTTTATGCTTTATGTAATTAATTTACCGTAATTATTCAATACATACTAATCATATTAAAAATTATTGAGCATTTGAAGCATTTCAAAATTCCAAATATTTTATTATTTTATATTAGAAATGAAGTACATTTTGTTATAAAGCTATTTTAATCATAATACTGGTGCGAATACAGTGGTTAATACTGTAAAATGATTTCTTGTTTGTTACACCATTATCAATCTGTCTGAGTTTGTTTGAGTTTGATAATGATGTAGCAGCCAAAACTAGTATCTCACTATTTTTAATAAATGTGGTTGTGACAACTTCGTCTTATATTCATTATTCCAACAAATTGTCAAGTGTTAAAATAAAACAGTGCTCAGACGAGCTATCTTAGAATAATGTCCAACCTTGTAATCAAAATTTTAAGCTAAGCTTACTCAGAAACATGATCCCTGCTTTATTTTCAATTTTCTCCCAACAATATCCAGTTTCTGATTACAGTATGATGGAATTAAACTCCACTTTGCTCGGTGTGATACTTATCAAGCTTTTGCAGTTGCACTACATCTGACTCTGTTGAATTCTCTTACTTCTCTGTCACTCTGTAAATTTTTATACGTCTAATTATCAGAGCTACCCAGATAGACTCCAGTAAAAAAGCTTCTTGCTCTTGTTAATTGAGAATTTTTGATGTAATTGCATTATTTATTTCCTGCACAGTTTCGTGCTTCCTGAACATTCTACGTTTCAAGTTTAATTCAATCTAAATGACGCTTCGTATCATGCCATCAACGATCATTTTAGTAAGATACAGTTGGAGCAAATTAATAATAATTTTTTATCTGTCTCCACTAAATATTTTTTTGGGAGGTGATTGGTCAATGAGCGCGGTGATTATGCAATCGTGATGTTCAGTCACGAGCGCTCGAGACTGAACTTGGATGGGTGACCGTGCTTCAATGACTTGATGTTAATCGAAAAACCACTTACCTGGTGGTTTGGAGCCCACCTAAAACAGTAGGTCCACCATTTCCGCATAGCATGACTCGAACGACGAGGTGGAACTACCCGTAAGGGTCTCCCCACCAACATAAGCCATACGCTTATTATTATTACTTATCTTTTCACTGGTATGTCTATATACTGAGTTGCAGTACTTATCATTAAACCTTTGGTTATTATATTATTAGAATATCTTGAACCCTTAAACGCCAATATACGTCAGAATGTAATTTAGACTTTTATAAATGTACGCTTTTCTTGAGAAAAAATTCATAATTTCCTACTAAAACATTCATTTTTGCTTTTTGACTCATTCAGTGAGTTGTTGGGAAGAAACGTAAATGTATGTAAATAACCTTTTACCAAAAATTGGATGTTTTATTTCACATTGGACTTTTTATATTGCTGTTTAAATTTGAGTTTTTAAGTAGATTTTTTCTAAAACCGATGCATTATAATCCTCCAATTAAGATTAACCCAACTTTCATTGAATTTTTCTCAAAAAGCAGAGTTAAAATTGAATATCAGTTGTAAAATTTGATAAATAAAAGTATTCTTTTTCTCTTGTTGCAGAATATTGACAAGGATGTTCTGGAACTGGAGAACCTCAAACCAGTCAATAGTAAGTGGGATCTAATAACTGAGATTTAATTATGTATTATGTAATAATTATTCTTTACATACCGTTCTATTCATGTGCAAAATTATTGAGCATTTGAAACATTTCAAAATTCCAAATAATTTATTCCTTATATTAGAAATAAAAAACATTTTGTTATAAAGCTATTTTAATCATCTTACTGGTATGAAATACAATGGTTAATACTGTAAAATGCGAAATTCAGTAAAATCACAAGTTGATTTCTTATTTAAAAAATGTAAAAAAGAAGTGAAATACAGTTACTGTTTCAATCTTATTATTGATTATTGTGCAACATTGTCAATGATTGTCGAATATAATAGATTTATTATAGCTGAAAATGCTAAAAAGGAAGCTTACAATGAATATTATGTTTTTAATCCAATGCTTTCTTGAACTTTATGAACTTTTCGTTCAATTTCAATTAAAAAATTTGCTTCATTCATCATTTTTCCAGGTGGAAGCATGACTTTGATGAAGAGCCATTCCTCTGTGATGAAAACTGTCAATGGTCAAAAAGAAATACAGTCAGAAACGCAAGAGGAAGGTAATATTAAATTCAATTTTATTCACATAACACACAATACAATAAAACAAAATATAGAACCTATATATTGCCAATGAGGAGTGATAATCTTATATGATCAAGAATTTTGGTGCGATTAGCCAACAAATCATAAATAATGATTTGATATCATAAATAATAAAAATTGAACTGGAATTATTGATATCTGTCCACATTTTATATTTTAGAAAGAACATACCGTTGCTATACGTTTTGTATTTATGTTCTATATTTCGTCTTTTGTAATAATACATTTTGAATTATAACTAAATGTTAGGAGAGGAGTAGTTGTATTAGTGACTAGTAGTGTTAGCAGGCGAGGTCAATGTGAACAAGTGTAAAGTAATACATTATACAAATAATGCGAAAATGGTACACCTACCAATATTGTTAATTAGTGTACTAATGGATGTATGGTGCAATAATAATAATAACTGCGACAGGCACATTAAACTAATAATATTGAGAGGTATTTGATGTTTTAATTTGAAATCGACCTAGAAAAAAAAATAGTATTTTAGTACACTTCCTATTCCAGGAATAAAATTCCACCTGTCTCTAGATAAGTTTTGAGTTTTTCATTATTGAAATCACCTATTAGAATTCAAACATCAAATTAAACAATCCAGTATACAACCCCAATCACACAAAATTTTATATTCTGTCCAAAATTATGACGACCACACAAATTTCAATCAACTTACAGATTGAAAATTTTGTAGAGGAATAATTTATTCTGGCCCAAGTAAATGAACCAGTTTTAAGTGTAGTGTGAAGACAAATCATTTTTTCAATCTTCAAACTGATATCCAGTCCAGATGGAATGTAACACTCGGAAAAAACGTTCACCTTCTCCCAAACCAAACAATAGCCGGAATTTCTGTATTCAAATACTCCAGAGGTGTCTCTTGACAATTCTCTTGCAACAATAGAGGGTCATCAGTCGGAAAACTATCTTTACTGGTGAAAATGAATCAGTAGCTTTTTCCAAGCTTTTAATTCTTCCTCCAACCTTTTTTCACTTTTATTTTCCTCTACATCCATTTTCTCTCTGTTTTCGACCTTTTTTCTCTCCTCCAATCACGTTTTTTTACAATATTCCTCACTTCCTACTCTTTTTCTTTCTTGCTCTCTCTTTTTCACACCTCTATTTCGATAAATAAATCTATCTATCTCACTAGCACCGCTAATCTTTTCTTTGTCTCTTAACTTTCATAATTATTATGCTTTCCCCTATTCATCTTCACATCTGCTTCACAAATTTCTCCCTTCTATTGCTCACTTCATCTCAACTTTCATAGCTTTGTTTCTCTCATTCTGTTTTTTTTTATTTTCTATCCATTCCATTCGTTATTCAGCTAATAAAACCTGTTTAATCTATCCTCCATTCTTTTCTTCCCATATCATTGAAACTTTTCCATTTTCTCCCAAATTTTCCTCTTCTCTTTCCACTTGTTTTTATATTGCTTTACAAGCATAAACCACGTTGTATTTTCACTCTTCCCATCCACCTTCTATTTTGCATTTCTCCCATGTATTATTTATTATTATTTTTATTACACTTCACTTACTTCTCTTCTCATTATTTTATATTTTTCTCCATTTCATGTCCTTTTGTTTCTTCCATTACTTTTCCTTCCTATGACGTTACTTCCTGTCAATGACTTTCTCCTAATTTCGTTCTAAATATTGCATTTATATATTTTTTCAAGCTTGCAGTTATTTTTATCTCCGTTTACGTCTCACGCAATATTTCTTGAGCTTCAATGTATGGTATTGATATTGTTCTACAATTTTTTTTCGGAGAATAAAGCCCACATTGGTTTGAGACCTGTGCATAGTTTATAAGTTGAATGGTGATAATATTGATATTTGCTCTTTTGCTACTTTTCGTTTTTTATAAATATTTTTTCTTTTCTTTGCCTTTGTTTGTCTTTTTTCATTTGAAAAATGCCTTCTTTTTGTTTTTTATAAATATTTTTTTCTTTTCTTCCTTCTCACTCACTAAAATAATTAATTATAAGCAGAATGGCTTAGACTCGTCTCCTAAAGGATATCCTAAGTGGTGATTCTAGTTTTCCAAAGTAGTATATAAAGTAATATTGACGGCTCTGGTAGCGCAGTTGATTGGAGCGCTCGCTAGGTAAGATAAGGCTCTAGATGGCTTCGTTTCCTGCCTTGGGTTCGAATCTCATTCAGCTATGGATGTTTCTCATCATTCACTTCATTACCCATGCACAAGTCTTCAGACTCATGTGGGCATCATCAGCAATAAAAAAAGTTATAGTTCAAGATTTATTCTGTACTTTTTGTAATTATAATTTTATTTTACTTTTAAATTTATGTTTTCGGGATAAATTTTAACTTGGATTTGAATTGATCAAACTCTAAATCTATATCTCTATTAAATTTGTATCTACCTCCGTTCTTCTCTTCTATCTTTGAACTCTATTCTTCTCCCACCGCCTTTCCAATTTTCATTTCTCTACCTCTAGACAACGGATTTATGTGAACAATAGAGGAAAAATTGCTTGCTCTTTGTAGAGATTCTAGGTCATGTGCGGGTTATATTATGTGTGTGTAAAGCAGGCTTTGAACGCAGGGTTGACATTATTTTTCCCGTAAAAATTCTTTTCCTCTGTCTTGTAGTGGAAAGGATGTGGGTGAGGGGAAGGGGAAATTATGATGGTGTGGTGAGGGAGAATGCCAGTATGGCAGCAATCTGCACGCTAGAATCCACTTCCACTTCTTCACACATTCAGAATCGCGTTACAGAAATGCTTTTTCCTTTTATCTAAAATGTGCTTAGACCTACTGTATCCTATAAGACTGTGCTCATATCACCATGATCAGTAAACATTTTTCCAAATTGGTTCCACTTTCAAGGGTTTTATAGTCTACTCCTCTATTATTAAGAGTTGTATTGACATACCGGTTGAATGGGTAATTTATCTACTTCTACTTATTTTTTTTGGAATGTTAGTATCTGACAATTAGTTCAACTTAAAATTTTTCTACTTTCATTCACAAAAAAATAAATAATACCAAAGCTTACATTGGGCTTATTTCTAACATTAAATTCAGGCCTCAATATTTACTTCAACACGCTCAAAATGCTCAATATGTACTTCAACTTTTATTTATACATACTTTTATTTTCATGAACATAGGTATGCAGAGGAGTAATAGAGTACGGTACATAAACAGATACTTTTTTGCATAAAACATGCCACCTATGTATCATAAAGTAATAAATACAATATATATTTATTCGTTGATATGGTTCCATCTGTTTCCTAATAAATAAATTAAACAGACCAATCAATCAAAACACATACTTCAATGGAGATATGAACACATCTTGTATGACAATTGCTTCAGTCTATTGTTGAACATCATCAGACAGGGCAGAAACTGCCGGTACCTGTCAGAGAATTGGATCAAGTTATGCGTTTGAAATTTTATTGTAAATTTAACAACTTGCAATCAATTTCAATTGTGAGTAAATAATATTTCTACTTACTTTTGGCCAACCGTTTTCGAGTCATGGAAGCTCATCTTCAAGGCAGATGAGTCTCCATGACTCGATAATGTTTGGCCAAAATTGAGTAGAAATATTATTTACTCACAATTAAAATTGACTGCAAGTCGTTAAACTTACAATAAAAAGTTAATATTAACAACGCAGATCGTTATGGAACAAGAAAACCAGGTAAGCATTTGGTTATCAATTAATCATCAACACTGGTTATTAATTGATAACCAAATGCATAGGCTACTTTGACTCAGTCCACTAATGGTCAGATACGATTAGTGTCTGATGATGCTCAATAGCAGTGAGAAAATTGTCACACAACAAAATGCAAGTGTTTATTTTCACATCAAAATATTTTTTTCTCTGTTACAATATATGTTCATATTTTTCTCAGTTCATATATGTCAAATTTTATAATTATATAATTGAGTTAAAAAAGTGATGGAAGTAAGTAAGCCTACCTATAAGGCATGAAACATATACCCGTTCAATTTTAAGTACTGAAAAGCATGATGTGAATATTGTGTCGGAAATACTCTGAAGTTCAATGTTTATCAATTAAATAAGTAACAGCAATGGATGAAAGTACATAACATTTTTCAATCGCCGACATTTTTTTTCAATAATTTGCAAGCTTTGAAACCAAAAATGTGGAATTATTTAGTAACCTCTATTATCTCGACTTCTGGTTTTAATAAATATATTCTTTTTTAAACTACTTAAGAATACCATAATTTTCTACTAAGCCAAGTTTTTGATTTGTACCATTTAAGATAAATAATGTGTGGAATTTCTAGATCTAGACTCTAGTTCAGCCTGGCTTTTCTATGTTCAAGGCGGGTGGTATCTTTTAGGACGATCCAACAGTTTGATCGACCTACTGCTAGCGCAGCCATAACTGCACAACCAAACCTAACCTAACCTGGCTAGATGTGACTGAACCACCTTTGTTTACTAGGTCGGTCAAAACGACAGTCGTACAAATGGTGTCCTCCCTTCAAGGCTACTTTATGTAGTCTATGTAGATCTGAGAAACTCATCCATTATCATAATTCGATTACTATTCTATTATTATTATTTTTTTTTAATACGTCTTGGATACTCCGGTTAAGGAGTAAAAGAAAAGTCAGGTTAGGAATTATGATGTGGTCTTACTACATAAATTTACTGACTGGAATAGATAGTGTAATAATTGGATGCAATAAGGGCTAGAATACTAATTCTGTAGTCTACACCACCAGACTAAATCTTTTCTCTTCTTAGAAGGAAAATTCTTCAACAAATTGCCATTAGTGATTTTTTTCTGAGGATGAAAACCCACTTAGGTCTGAGACCTGTGCGTGGGTAATGAGTTGGATTATGGTGATTGATGAGTTGGACCTACAGTTTGTAAAAAACTGTTCAAACGTGAATTGAAGGCTTTTCTAATCAATATGCATGAACAGAATTTAGAAGACATGTACAATATCATTGTGTAATCTCTTCTTAAAGCTTCTCCAACGTTAGTGGACTATCTCCTGAAGATTGTTTAGATTATAGTGTCAAGATCAGATCAGGAATGAGTTTACAACCATGTCTTTTGATTATAGAGTATATTGTCCCAGTTCCATAACCGTATTGAGTTCAATTTTGTCAAAAATTAGAATTATTATTAATTTTTTTTTTTTTTTGGTACTGTTATCGTGTAATGTTTTTTTAAATTATAATAAATATATATATACTCCCATATGCGGTCATGCTCAACTAGAGCTTGCATATGCGTAATTCCATCTGAGATTTTTTTTTTAAATTATTTATTATAATGCACTGTTTTTTATGAATTATGTTTTATTGAATTATTTTATTATTTGTTTCTGATGAATAAATCATTATTTCATTATTTCACTACTCTGAATTATTTATTGAAATGTTCATTCTCAATTTATTAGGCTTAAAATAATGTCTCCATTGCTCGTAGCTTGCACATCTTATCTTGATATTTCCATGAATGGAAATGCTGAGTAAAGTGATCTCCATATGAAATTAAGGTATATCAATAATCACAATATAATCTATAAAGAATGTAATCAATATAATCATATTAATGTATAACTTTTTCAGTTGATAAGAACGGTAAACTGCTGGCCAGAATCCATCAGAAGTTGGAAGAGAAAGATGATAAATTAGTAGGAAAGCCTTTTACTCACCTCCGTACAGAAGTCGACATTCCCGACAAGAACATCCATAAAATTTATGAAGAAGGGCCCAGAATGAATAACAACAAGAGGAAATCACCATTTGCTAGACAAGAATTTGAAGAAAACAACGTGAGTAGTACAATCTCAATAAAGAATTTGAAAAACTTTCATTTATTTTCAATATTTTCACGTTAGAGACCTTGAACTTTGCTCAGATGTGTACTGTTAAGGCTGATTCACACATATTGGACTGGACTACGACCGTACGCTGACTGTGATGGGTCGCTATCATTCACACATGTAGGACTGTACTACGACTGTACTGTTGTCGTTTACTTCTGCAGTTACGTCATTCCAGTGGATTTCACTTCAGTTTAGAAGTTCAGGTATCCCTTTCAGCGATGCACGTTCGACTGGTCTAACTGTACCTTTTCTTCAGAAATAAGTTTCTAAGAAAAACTGTAAACGAAACAATAATGTTTTGAGCTTTCAGGTAGGGGATAGGAGGGGATAGTAGTCCAGAATAGTTAGGCTTACCATAAATGGAAAGAGCCAACCCCGGACACTGTTTAGAGAGCAGATTGAGGTGTGTTGAGAATACATTATGATGATTATGTAAGATCAGAAGGGGAGAATAGAATTAATAAAATACTTGAAAACCTTAAAATAATACTGTGTTCTTTTATTTAAAAAAATGTTAGTGATAATTTATTTATTAATTATACGTGAAAAATACTGGGTTTACGTTCTTAACAATGAAAATATTCTATTTCAAAACGCGTCCAGGCACTTCTTTCCCAAACCTGCAAGAAACCCGGACAAATATAAACCCCGGACGCGAGCTCGAAACCCGGACTGCACGGGGAAATCCTGGACGAATGGATAGCCTAAGTATAGTGTTATAGTAAAAGTAAAAGTTTTCCAATGGGTTGAACAGAGTGAATACATACATTAGACAGTAGAATCGTTATCAGTTCGACAATATTGTCAATAATAGGTTGAATAGGTAGTTTTTGATCATAATTATTAAATTCAAAATTAACTTTGAAAATTATAACTCAAAATAATAATAATTCAAAATTAACAAAAATAACTTTCAACATATTTCTTGTGTTTCTACTGAATGGAATGCTTGAGTTGGCTTTTATAAGCAAGAATCAGTTCCATGTCATGTTTAATTTTAACTCTAGATGGAAATTTATAAAGTCAAAAAATTGATACTATAGGCTACTTGAAATATTTTTTTCTTGTAGAACATTTTTTCTTTCAAGAAATAATTGTAACTTGTGGAAGTGATAGGAACTGCCATTCTAGATGAAACTAAGTTGAACTAACTAGACTACTGCATGTATAGGATGACTTGATATCAATAAAAACAACTTCCTCAATTTTGCTTATTTTTGAGTACACGCGAGGCAAATTATTAATTTTAGGGCGCTGAATCCGAATCTGAAATCACAATTCTTCTATCTTTAATTTTGGAGATAGTGGAAACACTCGATCCTAACAGTATAGTCGGCGCACAGTCCTACGTTGATTCACACATATAGGATTGTGTTCAGGCCGGACGCAAACTGTGTAGGACCGTGTCCTTGAAAGATCGCTCTGAAAGTGATCTACGGCAGTACAATCGTAGTCCGGTCGGTGTACAGTCCTATATGTGTGAATTACCTCCGACCGTCTCTGTGTATTTCAGATGGAAAGACTGTTTAGGCGAATCCATTCAAAACGACACAGTCGTAGTCCAGTCCTATATGTGTGAATCAGCCTTTATGGGTTCTAAAGCTAAAATAAGGCTGGCAACACTAAAGTTCACACTTGCACTTTATTTACACAAATTAGCCTATTTACACACACTAATTGCAAGTTCAATAAATAAAGAAAAACAACAGATCAACAAACGACAAGCTAATACTTATTTTCAGTAATTATTTACAAGAATTGATAAATAATTAATTAATAATATCAATAATAACAGGCCAATCAATAATAAAAGAAACAAGAGTCCAATATACTGTACAATACTGTAGAAAGAAATTATAAAAGAAGAACCAAACACTTACAAAACACAGTCCAATACATTATTTGACAGTCCCAAATAATATCACTTGACACATCTTTAAACTGTTAGTAAGCCGCACAAATAGTAAACACTTGTCTTTGCACGTTACAGTGGAATCGAGCGCTGTTTACTCCAACAGCACTGGATTGTCTCTCACATGAGATCTGTAATACAATCTGTCACGCGAGCTTTGTAAAAGTTAAACTAACTGGTTCACATGGAATTCTAATATATAGTTGTTGTTCAAGATAATGGAAGCAACTAGAGCTTTAAGAAGTTTATGGAAGGTCATTGAATATAGTAGAACAATCAGGAAGTCCATAGAACCGGGGAGAAGATCCGACGGCTCTCAATTGAGTGCGAGAGATGCAGCTTTGTATAATAAGAGTTAGGAAGACATGTGAAAAGCGAGAGAATGAAGAATCAGATTACAAGTCACGTTCGTCTATGAATGGAAACGATATACGTAAAATGAGTGCGTGAACAACTGTTTGTTTTGCATTTGTAACAGCGCTAAGAACTGTGCTCTGAACTGATTCTGTGCTCTTTGATTCCATGATAATTGGATAGTATATAACTGAATTGTGATAATTTTAAATATAACTTACACAAAATTTGTATTATGATGTAATATTATCAAATATGGCTGATGTATGATTTAGAAGGCTTTGGGTGAGTAGGCGGGAGTCGAGTCTGTAACGTACTAGCCTATACAGACTGGTGGTGTCTTACCTAAATAATTGTCATTGTGTCTTATGTCTAATAATAACTTGTCATCTTATCATATTAATTTTGTATATTATATCCATCCAAGTACAACAATGGCATAGAATGCTCGTCCACTAAAGTTTTAGTAAAAAATATTCAAAATATTTATCCAATTAATATTTTTATATCTTACTCAAAAATAATCACACATATATTCAAGTGCTAGTGCATATTATATATAGCCTCAGCCTACAAGAAGATACATGGTAGCATTTAATTACCGGTATTATAACTCAATATAAATTGTCATAATATTTATTTGTATCATATATTAAGTTTAAAAGGTTAAAATACTATATCTTATTAGTAATTGGTGTTGTTTTCTACTGTTTATTTTTGTTTAAAGTAAGCACTGAATCATTACCAGTTAGTGTTGTCTAGCACTAAATCAAAGAAAAAACTGAATGTATCAATCTAATATCAAAACTGACAATGTATTTCACTTTTATATATTATTTTATACTCACTTATATATTGGAGATGCTAGAGGGATGCATTTCACTTCTGAAAAGACGCTTCATCAACCAGGCTGATGAAGTTTCTCTTCAGAAGTGAAATGCATCCCTCTATTATCTCCAATATATAAGTGAGTAAAACAATATATAAGAGAGAGAAAACAGTGTCAGTTTTAATATTAGATTGTTCATGAAGTATTTCGTCATGGTAAACGTACATCACAGATGAATGTATTAACTTCATACTTATAGGATATTGTCATAATTGAGTGTAGCACCTAAAAGAGTTTATGAAGAGATAAAAAACAGTCATTTTTTTGGATTGTGATAGTATTGAACTGGACCAACAAATATTGAAAGTTTAAAAAATAACTATACCTGTTTATTATTTACAACCAAATGTATGTGTCTTATTTTTTACAACGTTTTTCAGGTAGAACCTATGAGATCAGGATCTGGTGTTCAGTTTTCTCCAATGGACATGGCTGAGTACATTTTCTGGGTTGGGGATGAGAAAGGGGTGACCATGGCTATTGAAGACTTCCTTCAGGAAGGATATGTAAGTGATATTATTATGTCAGTGATAATGATAAATAGTCCATTCAGCTGTATAATTTTGTAAAGAACTAATATACGTATATTAGTTAAATGAATGAATGAATGAATAAATAAATAATGAATGAATAAATGAAAAATCAATCCATATCAGGTTGGCATGGAATGGACTGGTTTTCATTACTAACGAGGCTAGATTTTGATATTTTTGAAAAATTTATATACTTTCCTTATTACAGTACTATCATTCAGTATTCCACATTGCATGCATTTTCCTATTATGATAATGAATGCTTAATTTCAAATGAAATGCAATTAGCTAAGGGCATTGTAGTCGTGCAATGTAATTTGTCATAAAAACCATGGTATTGGCCATAATGCTGTTCAGAAATTAATGTTATTTAGTCTCTGCTCTAACTTTATCAGTTATGGCAGATGAACATTTGATAATCTGGTATAGCTATTGTATATACTCTAGGGGACGTATCAATGCCCTGGAATAGAGTATACAATAGCTAGATTCTAGATTATCAAATGTTTATCTGCCATCACTAACAAAGTTAGAGCCCCTTTATTGGTATTGATGAATTATTTAGCATCGTCAGTTAATCAAAATTAATACCACAGTGAAAACTATTGTACTTCCAAAGATTATATTGGAGAACTATAAAAAAAGTTGAAATGGAATGCAGTTTAAAACATTTATTTAATATACATTTAAAAGTTAATCAATTGGGCTACAGGTCTGCCTTATTGTCGCTGTATGTGGAATAAGTTTTGTGCATACCAGATATTTATTAAAAAGGCTACATCAATTGTATTTCTTCCCAATCGCCTCTGTGGAATGATTGGCTTGGACTCAGGAAGTAGCTTACAGGTGTGCTGAATAGTATACACACTCACCTGTGCAGCCAGACATTGTGTAGAGGTGGAACTGTTAAGCATAGAGCTTCGGATTCTGTTCCAGTGGGATTGGCATAGATGCAACTCTGTTAGCTCAGATAGGAAACTAATCGCAAACTACTTCACTCGTCGTTTGTTGAGTACCTATGCCCTTTGAACCAAAACATAATGTTGAGATCAATAATATAGAGTAACCTAAAGTCGAAATTGGCTATGGTACTATAAATTAAAATACTGGATAAATTGTAATATTAGTATGAGGTACACACTATTGCAAAGTAATTGCATCTTTTAAAGATACTTTTATGAATGTTAGCTAAAAAGTTTATATTGTTTTCTAATCACCTTACTTGTATATGATATTATAATTCAAGGCAACCAGAGAACAAATTTTGGTTTCTGATTGAAAAATTCAACAATATTTTCATATTATCTTGGAATAAAAGTCGAAATTCTTATAACTACCTAAAGTTGTTGATTAATGACTTGAAAAGTTTGATTGATTGCATTGACTCAATTGACAGATTTCATATACCAAGACATCTTGTTTTGTGATATATTTAGCCTTTTTAAAAAAATATATTATAGAATTATTGCTTTGACAAGAATTTATGTCTTGGTTATCATTCTCATCATTTTTATTTTCAGATGACTCGAGAAGAAGCAATCAACTATTTGGAAGAAATCAAATTTATTTTGAGTTACCTGCAATCACATTATGCAGATCAAGTACAAAAGGACAGTGTCTCAAGAGCAGTAAGTAACTTTTTTAAATATGCCGTTCATTACATATATTTTCATTGAATGTTTCCTTCCAATTGGGTTAGTTGAGATTATAGGCTTGGCAATAATGACTCTTTTCAATGAATCGTTCAATCGCCCTCACTCTTATAAGTGAGTCATTCATTCAAACTAGTTCAAAAATGAGTCATCAGCAATGCTCGTGCTCATCCAATACCATTGCTTGTTCAGCAGCTAAGCGCTCTCTTGCTGACTGAGCACTCATACACACACACACACATACAACAATAAACAGCCTTGTATGTCTGGCGCCTCAATATGAATAATTCTCCGAATCTGAGTTATCAGTTTAATATTCCAGAGCAATGAGCTTTCTCAGCCAGCTTTAGTTGTAGTTCGTTCAGCTCACATTTCAAAAAGCTCGTGGAGCTGAGAGAGGTGAGAAAGTGAGCAAGCTGTTGTTGTAGTTAGTTCACTTCACAGTTCAAAATGCTCGTTGAGTGGGGAGGTGAGTGCTCTTGTCTAGCTGTGTCTAGCTTGCCGCTGCACTGCTCTGCTAATTCAAGAAGCGCTCACTAGATGGTGTGTTGACTGTATTCTGTAAAACACAAACGCAGTTCAGAAATGAACTACCTACTTTCTGAATGTGAACTACTAGTTCGTAGTTCATTTTAAAGAGTCAGTTACTTTGAACGACTCGCTCAATCTGGTCACATCTCTGGTTGAGAATTTCTGACAAAAAAGCAATTTTAACTGGACACTCAAACTATTATCAGGTTACTCAGAGATTATATTTCAAATATTAAAAAGTGCACAAATTAATATACACTAGGGCGAAAAGAATACAATATTGCACAAGTGAAAAGACTATCTGTGATGTGTTCCATGCCGAAATACTTGATGAACTATCTAATATCAAAACTGATACTGTGTTTCTAAATAATAATTATGTGATTTTCACTCACTTATACTGGAGATACTGGAGGGATGCATTTCACTTCTAAAGAGAAGCTTCATCAACCAGTCTGATGAAGCTTCTCTTTAGAAGTGAAATGCATCCTTCCAGTATCACCTGTATAAGTGAGTGAAAATCATATATTGAATAGAAAAAGTGTCGGTTTTGATATTAGATTGTCAGAATATAAATGAGAATGCATGAAACGTTGCATGGGAATAGTTACCGTATTGAACTAACTTTTGTTGAATTTGCCAATTTGTCAATTAAAGGCATTGATGTTACATTTTTTGGCAAATACTTCATTATATTATATCCTAAATTTATTACGTACTTGGATAGGTACCAAACAGGCTTGTTAACTATAGAAAACAAATCAAAATAACACACTTCAAGTAATCTTTTGAAAACTTGAATAGATAAAATTGATTGACTCTACTTTATTCCATTTCATTCATTAATGTATCTATTCATTCATTAAAAAAACACAATCAAGCGAAGAATAGTGACTGTTGTCCTCAATATTACTTTCTTCACAAATTTTTAGCATGAAAATCCAAATTTTAGATCATATCCAAGTTCAACTAGAAATTTCACTTAGTACATGCAATTACCGATTCTACTTATTACAAATAATTTTGTTTTTGTTTTTCGGAGGATGAAGCCCACATAGGTCTGAGACCTGTGCGTGGGTGATAGTGATTGAATGATGGTGATTGATGAGTTGGACCTACAGTTTTAGGTGGGTTCCGAACCACCGGGAAGTGATTTCACAGAAGAGAACAGAGTCTTTTTTGCTGGCCAATCCAATCGGTCACCCTTACAAAGAGCGCCCAGGAGTTTCGTAGCTTATCTCTGATTGAACAGATACCTGCACTCGGACATCACTTCCCTTTCGAAATTCACTTAAGAACCGATGCAATAAAACAGTCTAATAGGCCAAAGAAGGTTCATAGCCTATAATTATGAATTTTGTTTAAAATAGGTAATGAAGCCGAAAATATGGAAGTAAAACAAATTCAGTCTTCTATAGTTTCCCCAAATTTAGTCACTCTACTGCAAAATAAAATTTATTTAGTGATTTAGTAGTTTTATTCTCTTTTTAGTGATTCAATCACTATTACAATCATGCCCCCATTTTACTCCACATTATCCAGTACCATATCAAACATCTATTATCAAACAGTGATTGAATTACTATCAACACTTTGCAATTAACAATATGCGGTTAAAGTTCATAGTTTTAATAAAAACTATTTTACGCTCTATCAGCATTCTGCTCTATACGAATATAAACTTTTTTACAGAATGAACTTCCATACAATTCAAGAATTCAAATGCATGACAGTCACAGTAAATGGTCTGAAGTTCCACTGAAATTGGAGACAGTTATTCAGAAGCGCATTTAATGTTTTTGATTTTGAAACAATATGTGCCAAAGTTCTATTGAAAGTGAATCTGCTCACATATAATTTCTCAATAAATTCTATGTTTCACAACTTCCACCCATACCAGTGCTTTATTGTAGATTAATTACAGTTGTTATGACAAAATTAGTTTTAAGATTTAGCCTATATTTTTTATTAATCATGCAGTCAGATCACTTTAGATTCTCCAAGTTTTTCAAGATCAACTATGAAGCTACGTTGAACAATATTCATAATAGCTTGAAAAATGTATAAAAAACTAGGTCATTTACAAAAAACCAAAACTCATGATTCTAATAATCATACTAGATTTGAAATTCCAGCAAACCTTGAAATCAAAGTACAAACATTATGAGATGCAATTCCTCATATTGTTTGTAAATTTCTAAATTTGGTTTCATTTGAAAGAAGTTTCTAGATTCTAGAACATATTTCTTCAAATGCTCTAAACCTTTTGTAAAGTTCTGCAGCTATTCAGCACTACATACTTGCATACCGCTACTTCAAGTTCCCATATGTATCTTCAAATGTGTGATAACAACACTTTTCATTAAACAATATGTTATTATCGAGAATAAAATTTAGATTTTTTCTGTTTATTCTTAAAGAATTCTATCAAACAATCTGAACTAAATTCAATATTGTATTTCTTATTGTATATGCATATAAAATTATATTATATTAAATAACCATTAGCTAGAGGACTATTTGCTTTGAAATAGTGTATTCGAGGATAAATACATGAAAATTCCATTCAGTAACATGAAAAAGATAAAGTGTAAACTTTCATAACACTTTTAAGCAACTACTATAAGTACTAATTAAGTTCCTGGATTTCTTGTTCCATGACAAACTGCGTTGTTTAAATCAACTTTTTAAGTTAATTCAACGACTTGCAGTCAATTAAGTCGTTGAATTCACTTAAAAATTTAATACTAATTAAGTTTGCACTTTGTTATAGAACAGGGCCCTTGCCAAGTGTAGATATTTTATTTCTGTGCTCAACATTGATTATTCTTATTTTAGATTAGAAAACATATTAATTTTATGATTATAAGAATCTGTAATGCTCCAGTCCTTCAAACTCTATTAAATTATAATTCACACCTGAGAAAATTATAAAAATTAACATTGGAGCCCATTTTTCTTAAATTAACAGGAACATTCTCAGCAATTGAGAAAGAACCTTGATCTATTGGAAAGAGCCAAGCAGGCCAGAAGTGAAGCCTCTGAATTGATGGAAGTGCGTCAGCAGCTCAGGGAACAAATGAGCAAGAAGAACATTGAGTCCATGGAGAGCGATCCACTTTTGCGTAAGTCTTTTAACAATTTTATTTGATTATTTCCGTTTTTAAGTTTGAAAAAATCTTGTATGATTATTTTCACTTTTTAAAAGAACTTTGCTGTGCAGAGAGCTTCATCATAGGCTTGAGTATTCAAGAATACTGGTACCCAAATAATAATTCATCTTCCCCTTTTCTATTAATTGAAGTTATGTTACTCAGTTTATAGGTTTGTCAGCTTTGAAGGTTATTGTCAGTAGTCATATTACTATTCCCCTTATACTCAAATATGTTATCTAAATATGAATAACATTTATTCATTTTCATGTGGAATTATTCTTATCACTGTAGCTTATATAATGTATGATATTATTCAAAGCTTCATTTATGATCATATTTAGCTGTTAGTTCTGTGAACAGTAGACCTCACACCCAATATATCATATCATTCAAAGCTTCATATGACTATATTTAACTGGTAGTTCTGTGAACAGTAGACCTCGCATCCAATATATGATATCATTCAAAGCTTCATATGATAATATTTAACTGTTAGTTCTGTGAACAGTAGACCTCGCACCCATTAGGGTGCTTGCAAGGGGTACATACTTGATGTAGGCTACATAATCGCAAAATTAAACTAAAAAATAACATTTAATGCAGTTTTTCACATCTAAAGCAATTTATTGGACACCCTTGTCTGAGGCAAACCCCTCAGGAGTTTTGGAGGAACACAACTTGAAAAAAATGTTATGGAGGGGTATAATAATCTGTAAAAAAAACTTCTCATTTCCATTAAAAGTGCTACAATAGAAATGACTGTCTCAGCTATTATTTATAGTATTGCTTTATAATATTATTTATCATTATCTGTATAATAAGAGAAAGAAGGTGTATGACAGTCTTACGGATTTCACAAAAACGTCAACGATTTGGAACACTTAATGTGGCACAATGCTTCCTCTCAACTAGATTCAGTAAATTTTTATTTCCCTTTCAGACTTTAAAAATTAATGTTCAAATTCTACTTATGGGCAGTATTACTGTTTTGAAATGTGCTTAGATGCAGGAGTCTCATTGAGCAGCTGATACACAGTGGCGAGGCGTGGAATCTTTCACCGGTCATCGCAGGGGGGTTCTCCCACCAACGCCAAAAGGGGTCCAAGGGCCCTCCCCAGGAAAATGTTTAAAAATTCGAGGCAAATTGGTGACTTTTGAAGCTTTTGAGCATCTGAAATCTCTCCTCTGAATAGGCCTAACAAAAGCCAAAGACCCAATTCAAAAGGCAGAGAACTAAAAAGTATTTTATCCAATTGCACCTCTTGCGAAATATATATCTTCCCCACTACCATAGACCGACGATGGATAATATAGGAAAAAACGCAAAAACAGCCGAAATAATAGGCTCTGATATGATGCACTCACTCGATCTAATTTTTAAAAATAAATTTAACCATCTAATGAATAATAAATGGTATAATAATAGATCACACTCTAAAAATATCAAAAAGATTAACTAAATTGCAAAACAATAATAAACCTATTGTAAAAGCTGAATAATTTAGCATACGCAAAATTCCCGTTCTTTCCACAACGCTGTAACTGAAGCTGAGTGTGGATTGGGGAGGAATAAGCATGAGGAGGCAGCTGCCGAAAACCCACGACAGTGGCCGAGAACGCACGAAACCTTATTCATCGCAGCCGGTTGCGA
The DNA here is from genome assembly GCA_948455865.1 of Conomelus anceps. NCBI lineage: Eukaryota > Metazoa > Arthropoda > Insecta > Hemiptera > Delphacidae > Conomelus > Conomelus anceps. The sequence goes on along the minus strand of OX418225.1, from coordinate 32,488,958 downwards.
TGTATCACAAGCATTACTTGAACGCAGTGGCTACAGTCACGGCAGCCGGGTCTCCATTGGGTAGCCGGCAGATAGATGACTCATTTACTTTGAACATTTGCGCCTGCACCAAATCTCCTTCTCTTTCTCAACCGATGGGTGTATACTCACTCCCGTAAAGCCAACCTCGGGAAAGTGGTTTCCTAACTTTATTGTGCCTAACCTGTTTCCCGATAAACATATAAATACTGAAATTAGTTTGCATTTGCACTGTCACTGTGTTCGGAGGCGGTAGTATTTTGGAAATGTTATATTCACTTGACTTATATTGTCTTATGGTTTGGAGCTCCTCATATGTTTGCAAATTATGAATTTTTCAAATAAAAATATAAATTTTATAGAAATTTTTTATAAATTTTAATTTTCTTTATGAATTTTTCAAATAAAAATATAAATTTTTTAAATTTAAATTTTCTTAATTATAATTTTTTTAAATAAAAATTAAATTTTTTATAAATTTAAATTTTCTTGTGAGAATATTGCGACCCCCAAAAATGTCAGTTTATTGCTTCTTAGGGTGTGTAGATGTCACAAAAAAATTGTTGGAAAATTCGAATTAGTCCAGTGCGCTGTTGAGAACAAAGTTTTAGCAATTGAAAAATACAATAATGTGAATTACGAGTTATCTATCATTCACTAACAGACTGTTAGACATAAATTTTTAGTACGGTAAAGCATAAAAGCCTTGAAAAGAAGACGTTATTCTCTCTTAGGGGTTTCAAATGTTGAATTTAAAAGAAAAAAAAGAGTGTTCAATATGGTTCTTTTCCAATGATGCATGAGGCTTCATAGAAATAATGATCTCTAGATTCTAGGAAAGCGCGAATGAATGTAATAAGCGGTATACTGTGATAATCAGAAAGTATATATTATTGCACTGGCATTAAATCTGCCATTCTAATATACGTAGTATTCAGATACCGGTACTCTACGTCAATATATTAATTTATCCCACTCTAATATAATTATGCTATATTTATGCAAGCTACGCTGGGGTACTGAGCCGTAACCATCGTACAGAGCACTGACATTATAAATAGCAGCGCATGCGCAAATGTTCAAAGTAAATGAGTCATCTATCTGCCGGCTACCCAATGGAGACCCGGCTGCCGTGACTGTAGCCACAGCGTTACTTGAATGGTTTAAAAACTAAAGGCAGGGGGAATCGAGCTAGGCGCGGGAGGGGACTGGTGTGATTCGCAAGCCTTTTGCGCTTCATTTTATAAATATTGAGCGTCTACTCGTCATATTCTTATTGGTTTTTGATACAATTTTCACAGTTTTTGAACATATTTCTGGGCTTTGAAGCCTACAAATGTCCATTTTTTAAGAGTTGAGATTATTTCAATATTATTAGTTCAATTTCTCTACTCATCGCCGGATCAAACGATGACCGGACGCCTCGCCACTGCTGATACATGATATGTCACTATATGATGCAAAAATGCTTCAAGTCACAAGCCAAAGTAAAACATTTGTTCCATAGCAATATTGCAACTCTTAGTTTCCTTTTTGGAATTTTGTTGGCATTGGTGGTTGAAATCCATGTATCACATGTTCAATTTAAATATGCCTTTGCAAAGCACAGGTAATTTGCTAGTATTTAATAATAAGCCTCATGTGATACAATGCTAGTGCAAATTCCTTAAGTTCATAAAATGAAAATGAAAATTGATGAGTTATGAAATTATTTTTCTATTAATACAATATTACTTTTCTATTATTTTTCTAAATTATTTATTAATAAATTATTTTTCTAAATTATTTTTCTATTAATACAATATTACTTTAATTCAAGTAACTATTTTTACAGAATCAAAACAAAGACTTTTGCAGTCTCAGGGCTTGATGGACGATGATTATGAAGACCTGTTGGAACGATTGAAGGTGGCCGACTTCTTGTACACAGAGTACTCGCTGGAAGAAATCATCTACCAGTTAGCAAAAGTCATGTTTTCCCAGTCATTGACACGAGGTATATCTGCAAAACAATTCATTCTCATTAACAATTTATCCAGGATTCCTTCAAATATCGAACCGATAAGATAATTCAGTTGTAGACAGAACAACATAAATGAAATTTGAATAGCTTGTTTCATAATAATTACATTACTATTTCATAAATGCTTCAAATGATTTATGAGAGCCGATAAACTACAGTCAGTGCAGAAACAGCACAGTCTAATTCGCAATTGACTGGCCTCAGAACGTTTTTAAATAACTGGATTGACACATTGATTCAAGCATTGCAAGAGAATCATAATAATTGAACTTACACTTAGTATTGATGTTTAATTTACAATAAAAAGTCATACTATTAACAACACAGATCGTTATGGTTTTATATTTAAGTTTTTATAGTTACGGATACTTTTTAGTTTCAATTAATTTAATTTTGGAGCTTTGTGAGTCTTATATATTGTATAGGTCTTTCTCTTTTGGTTTATAGGGTTAATTTATTTTATTTGGACAGATTTAATTTATGCTAAGTTTAATTTTAATAACAATTCACAGGAATTTGAACTTATTTATTAAACTTATTTCAAACAGAGTGAAGACTGTATATTTATATCATCTACTATATTAAAACTGATATTCTATTCATCATCTTTAATGAGTCATCAGTTTCTGAATTCTATACCATGTATACCAAATCTAATACATCATTTCATGATGAATGAAATCCATAATATCAACGATTTAATGATTTAGAATAGATTTATAACATGCTTTCGTGATTTCCAATAGAGATTTAAGCATTTTTCTTGTAAATTTTCAATCATATACATTGAACTATACTTAAACATGTCTAATTAAAAAAAATAATAGTATCTGATGGCTTTATTTCTTAATATTATTACTATTCCTAGGGATAAATGAATCTAAATAGTATTCTAACAAAACTCGTAAGAATGAGCTATAATAATCATGTGATGGATTATTTCTGTTTTTTTTTTTGGTTTTTTTTTAATAAAATAAGAGTAAAACATATTTTTCATGGGTAATAACTGATTAGGAATTTCGTTTACAGGTAGTTCTGAAGCTCAAGAAGCATTGGAAAAATTCACCAGATTTTTGGAAGCAGAGGCAGAGGAAGGAAGAATCTCTCGAAGTCTTGAGAAGAAGGTTCTTGGTAAGGATCTCATATCTGATACATTTTTAGACTGATACAATATTCATCTAATACAATACTAGTCTACTTTTGAAGCATTTGTGCACTAAAGCCACGTCTCCACCAACCAAACATGTCTGCCGAGCATTGTTGGCGAATACAAAAAACGGACAAACATTAAACATATGGGTCACCGAACATGTTCGTGAGTTCAATTGAAATGTTTGGTTTGTGAGCGAACAGTGAGGACCAACAACAGGTTCACGCCACTTCAGATATATTTTTTTTTTTTTTTGTAGATTACGTCTTGGAGACTCCAGTTAAGGAGTATAAGACAAGTCAGATCAACAATATTATACACTAGATACCATAATTACTTCAGTTAGTTGAGGTGAGGCTTAATTTTGATGTCAGCAAACACTGTTCGCCGAGCATGTTCGGTTGGTGGAGACGCGGCTTTAGGATCACTTACCGAATTGGAACATAGTAGATATGCAGATAATCTCGATAAAATTCTTTTTCTTAACTTTATCGTTTGAAAACAAGTCACATTCAATTTTTTTAAATAGTAGTGTCTTGTGGAGTCAGGAGATCTATTTACATAGTAAAATTAAAATGTTTGACTAAGTCATATGGGATGAAACATTCAATTATGTTACAGATGTACTGATTGCAAGTCTGACTGATACGCTTACCGAGCATCCCGAGTTGGTAGCAGTGGCACGGGAGAGTCTAGCAATGAGCCCTGGAAATGCAGTCAGTGATAACATGCTTCAACAGCTGATACTCAGCCGGGGTAGTCCTGATAAGAATGGTGAGGGAAATACTTCTATGTTATAAATGAAGCATACATCTACGAAAAAAACAATAAAATGACTCGCTGAGAATTATTTTCAAGTAGCCAAAATCTTCCAATCTATCCATTCGCCATACCCCAATACAGGTCACCCCCGAGTACGGTATCAGGTCTTCCATAGAAATATTTAGTATAGAAGTATTTCTCATCTTCCATATTCGCGTTAATAAATTATGGAAAAAAAATTAATGCACTATTGTGTGGTTTCAACTAAAGTTAGTAGACATTCAAAACTAACATCACCTTAAAGGGAAAATGTTTATGTCTTTGTAAAACTATCACTTTTAGTATTAGTAATAATTCAAGGTAATTTATTGTTCTATGCCAGTGATTTCTCTTGATGAAGGATTGTTCTCAGAAACAATCTGTTGTATGGACTAAAAAAAAATATTATTTTAATCTGAAATTTCAACCGTTTGATTTCATGATGGCATATGCAATAGTTGCACTAACAATTCACAAATTAGTCTAGAAAACAAATCTGTTTGAATATATGAGTATGCCATATCAGTATTCACAGTAACTAAGAAGCCTTTATTTATTGCGAAAATATTGCAAGCTGTTAACCCAAAACTGAATAAACTGAGCATTCAACTATGATAGATGTAAAAATAACAATTCAATAGAAGAAATATCTTTTAAACAATGAGTCTTGCCATTTATCAAGCCAGTTGAATGAAACGTATTAAATAAACTTCAGGTCTGTGACCTAATGTAGTGGCGGATCCATAAATTTTTTTGGGGGTGGCTGTTAGCTTCTGATGATAGGCGGGAGGGGTAGAGGTATTGTGAAAGCTTTTGAATTTTTCATAATCAATCAAACCCGAACTAAAACTATTCATATTATTGGGAAACAAAAAATAGCTTTACTAGTGCTTTAATCCGTATCAGCGATAAAATTAATTTTAATTTAAAGGAAATTGGGAAATTTTTATTGAATTATGGCTGAATCTGGTGTATTTAGCAGTTTGTCAAGAAACATAGCATTATTCTGGCCATATTATTCCATTTTCAAGAATGAAAATCAATGTGAGTGCTTTTATAAGTATTATTCTGTTTTTGAGAATGAAAATCAATGTGAGAGGTTTAATTAGTTACATATATATTTTTCAATTAATTAATGTTTCATCTAGATAAACTTTGTGTGAATTCTACAATGTAAAGAGTAAAGAGAGTTGTTTTTCTAAAGTTTTTATCTGACGATTAGTTTTCCTCTTATATAAATATGGGATCTGAAGTTATTCCCCCAGAAAATTGTTGTATAATCTCTTTGAGAAATCATTTAAAATGGTATTAGATCCATATTATATATAAGAAAACCCCAATGCAACCGTTGTATCTGAAATTTTTTCACGATATAACCTGTATCAGTAGCTGGTAATCACTGCTGGTTTGCCTACCACTGTGATAGAATCTTAAAAAAACATTGGTTGACATGTTAATGTAGTTCCTCATTACTTTTCATTAAAAGAAAGTTGGAGCTGCCGTGAATCAATCACTGCAATTTTATGTTGCACTACTTTTTCTATTCATCAAGTACTGTGTCCGTCACAAAAATCTAAACAGTTTGAGTTGATTGATTGCGGGCAATGTAAATGTAACTAAGACATTCATTATACAGTATTAAAACGTTAACGGATCTCATACAATTGAAGACTTGGTAGTGGAATTTGCTAATGAATTTTTTTCGACAGACTATTTTACAGACGCAGCAGAAAAATCACACTTGGCCATGTCTTCTGGTCTTAACGCAAATGTAAGGAAGAACAACATGAACAATCTTTTTATGATGAAAGAAGCAAATCGTAGCGCTGATCAGCACACTGTTATGATGAAGAAGAGCTCCCCACCACAAACAGCAAATGGCAAAGCATCAGTAGCCAAGACTCGCTAATTTAATTACAGGTTGAAAAACAAAACAAAAAAATATATACTAAAATCTGTGTACAAAATTCCAACTAGGACCCATTCCAACAATATACAATCGCTAAAGCTTATCATTTTCCTTATTATATACAATAATTTGTAGAATATTTTCCAAGTATTATTTTTATAAGACAAACTCTAATAGATGATAGTAAGTTACCTTTAGCTTTAGCATTATTGTGCTTTTCTGGATTATAGTTACCAATGGAAGGGAATGCTATCTATTCCTAAAATAATTATAAAATCTATGTGATGTTAGCAAATGTCTAAATAATTATAACATTATGTTCACTCAGTCTCTCTATCAGCTTTTATGAGACTCATAAGATCAATTATTGATGTTGATAACATTATTGAAATCTTGCAAGCGTACCGTATCATTTTATGATACACTATGTTGTAATACTATGTCGTCTTGACAAAAATCCCTGAAAAAATGTAGCTTAGCAGAGTGATCAAAACTAAGAATATCATTCCGATGTGATATCAGACAGTCTTATAGTAGATGTTATATTACAGTATAATTAAATGGTGTTTTTGTATATCTCATCGTGCATTGATACAACATTCTAGTATTTTGAGAACTAAAGGACTGATTGATAAAATTATTATGTCCACTGTCAACATATTCTCAAGATTTTGTGGACAGAATTTCGGTTTTTATGAAGTAGAGGATTGCATTATTTTATATATTTATCATATTTGGTTTGACTCAGCATTAGAATAATGCTTACTTGAGGATTTGAATTCAATATTCTTAGGAATATAAGCTTGAATATCCATTTTTTAACCCCTGTCACCACATTTTCAAGATTTTGTGGAAATAGTTTTGATTTTCATGAAGAAGAGGATACTATAAGCGTATAAGGGATATTGATTTGGTTAGACTCAGCATTAAAGTTAATATACTTGGAAACTAAGCCTCAATATGAATAATTTTCTTGAATCGATTACAGTATTAACTTGTAATATTCAGCAGCACAAAACCGATGCAATTGACAGCTTCTATCATTGTTATAGGCTAATGATTTTATAAAGAAAATCATCATCTAAAAAACCTTAGGAAAGGAACAACTGAAAATGAAAGATAGGTCTACTCCTCCAGTATCAAAAATAACCAACGACACTCACCAAAATCACATATGGTATTATTTTTTTTTTTTTTTTTAGGATGAAGCCCACATAGGTCTGAGACCTGTGCGTGGGTAATGAGTTGGATGATGGTGATTGATGAGTTGGACCTACAGTTTTAGGTGGGTTCCGAACCACCGGGAAGTGATTTTACAGCAGAGAACAGTGTCTTTTTTGCTGGCCAATCTAATCGGTCACCGTTACGAACGGGACCTACGAGAACGCAGCTTATCTCTCTGATTGAACAGATACCAGCTACGGCTCGTGGCTATCACTTCCCAATAATCTCAATTATCTCACATTAATAGAAGAGATATGTCCAGGATTCTTGAAAAGTGATTTGATGAAGTAATATTTTGACATTTAGCTAAAAATTTAACCAGGAACTTTCAATAAAATAAGAAAACACATTTGTTATGCCAAACTTATGAAATTCCACTGTTACTTGTAAAAAGGAGTAGAAAAGGTGTATTCAAGTAAAATATTACTAGCAATTTCCCCACTCATAGAAATTTAAGGAAAACCTTGAATTGAATTTGAATTTCTCTTATTCCTTACAATTAATTCAATGAATGTTTCGAATGTTGATGATTATAAGTTTTTACTCTATAACTAAAAAGATAGACTACATATCACAAAATTTCATATAAAAAATTCAATTTAAACCAAATAAATAATAAGTAATAGAAAACAGAAAATTGCAGGAATCTGTTCCTAAAAACATCATGATGAGGTCCAATGATGTAATTTAAGGGATCAATGTTAACAAAGTGAAGAATTTAGTTTTTGCGAGTTTGGAATTCTACATCCTAAAATATTTGGAATGATGTGAGTTAATTCTCAGGGATTGAAATTAGGTTCAGTTAACTCAATGCATTAAGTACTAAAAATTTACAAAGTTAGTTGTAATGGTAAAGATTTTGCTCTGATTGTCAATTTTTATGAACTCCAGAAGAGCTAATATCATTGTCATCACATGACTAATTTAAAAAATCATTATTGTCACTCCTGCTTTGGAGAGCTCATACCATGTTGATTTTTTGTTTTGATAATTCAAGCTTATAATATTTGAGAAGTTACGGAAATGTATGGAGGATGGTCATTTCCATGATACTTGAAAAAATAAGTGAAATTTTGGTAATTAACATTCAAAATATACATTATACCAAAATTAGCTTTGACATTTTAAGAGAATCATAAAAACTTTTCCTGGATTTATTAAAATTTATAGCTTCAGCTTCTAATTTTCCCAATATTTCATCCAATTATTTATAAAATTGTAGAGTTATAAGTAATAGATGAATTTACTTGCTTTTTTATGATAGTTGATACCAATGTATTTGTTTCGACTTTTTTAAATTATAAAGAAAAAACTTTATTCTATTCACAGAAAAAGATCCATTGATCGTACGATATTTAAACATCTATGGCTAATTGATATATGGTGAAGAACTCTCAAAATTTGTCAACTTTAAAATACCTGAATGTACAAGTAAATTCTTTGTGACTAACATTCAACATACTACTCATCCATCTCGACTGAAGTCGAATATATATCATTATTTAGAATACATTGTTTATTATATGCTGAGCGATTATTAGAAACAGGGGCCTTCTGCATAGAAATTTATGAATTACCGTACATCTGAAATCTGCAATTTAAAATTTTCATAGGATTTTTCAGAAGATTTACATCTTTATGTACATCTAGTTTGTAAATCTGTTATGCAACAGGCCCAGGACAGCACATTATTATTTGGTTACACATGAAAACAATTTCATATTGTGTGGTAGAAAATATGTCCGAAATTCGTATTTTATGAACTGTTTGTGTAGACTACATAGTATTGATTATAGATACATCTGGCCTGAAGTACAAAGTGTTGATGTGTGTTTTAACTTGAAAATTATATTAAAGTTGAATTATCAAATATTTATAATTTGTTGAAAGTATGCAGTGAGATTAGTCTAGTCAAGAGATGGTCTTTCATGTTATTGATTCATGATATTTATTATCGTTGTAGTTGAATACGTTACATGTTCAGTGGTTTGAAATTCAATTATATTGGATAATTATAATTCTAAGAATCATCATAATTCTTCTTAACTTCAAGATAAGTTGAAATCCTGAGAGTACATCCGCAACATACTTTTTAGTTTACTGTAGAAACATATCAACAGTAACACATGTATGTAGTGGTGGAGAGTCATGTAAATAGAAAGATTGAAAATAAAAATTATTATGTATTTTATGGGGCTCCTTCTTTTCTGATGTGGAATTGTCTGAAAATGAAATGTTTTGCCTGTTTTTGATATTTTTGGATTCACCCTTATTACCTAATAATTGGCAGTCTTTTAATTACCTTGGACTTATTACTAGCAGGAACTTCAATAAATACATGGTTCTTTCTTCCTTCTTCTAGAAAACAGGAACTGTCGTTAATGAAGAAGGCGTTATAAAGACTCACTAACTGATGTTCACCTTCTTATCCACAGTGCTTCAAAAGAAAAAATAATTCATGAATCAGACCAACTTTTCAAAAATAATTCACCAAAATTTCAATCTTTAAGGAGGCGTCAGAATGTTATCGATTTTTTTAATTTTATAATTTGCAATAATTATTTTGAAACGTAATTTATTAACTTCGAATTCCTCAAAGTGCTATTAATTGAACGAGTGAAGCGAGTTCTTCCTTTTGGCTTGAGGCTCGAGGCGTTGTGTGTTTGTTTGTATGTTCCACGATAACTTTCGAACGCCTTTATCAATCAACTTCAAATTTGAAACACAGATTCTTGGTATCTTTAGACAGTTCAAGTTCGTTTGCCAATGAAATTGACCCACTCCTTCATCCTTTTTGAGGCGAAACAAAAGGATAGGTTCTCACCCCTTCATTAATATATCTATATATTACTATATTTAAGAAAATAGTTGTTTTACCATATGGAATTCGCAATAGATTTCAAAATATATTCTGAGCTATCATCAGCTGTAGGTGAATAAATGCGATCAGGCTTTTTATAGGATCTCTATAAGCTGATATACTAATTTCATTGCCCTGATATATGGATATATAAACAGCTGTTTTTCATGTGGTAAATTCTCTGTAGATTGATACACTAATTCCATTGCTCTGATATATAGGTACGGTAGGTCTTTTTTTGTGGAAAATAAATGTGTGTATCAGAGCAACAATTGAATTGAACTTCAAGTGATAGATGTCTTGTGAATTTGATCTAAATCATTATTTTCATAACAGCCGTTTTTCGTTACCACCTTCCCCTACGATGAGCTTCCCAAATGAGTTTCCCTTTCCAAAATTAGTTGTTTGCAAGCGAGTTCTCCAGCCCGTTGGGCTCACTAGTTTATTACTTTGAATCTAATACAAGATCATTTTCTGTAGTTGAATATGAATTTTGGTGAAGGATGAACTATCCAGTCTCAGACAGATTATGAAGATCTTGCAGAGAAAAATCTTTTCAAAACTCCAGTATGCCATGTAGCTTCCACAAGGCTTATCTAGATTAGAATATTTTACATTTTCCGATCTCGGCAGTGATTATTGCTTCTGTTCTAACTCCATGATTTTTCAATCAATTTCTTCTCGGTTTTTTTTAGCAATTTTTTACTTAAGATTTTAATCATCTTATTTTCCATTTGATATTACTTTCCAATTTCATCCATTCTTCCTTTTTTTACTGTGATCTTTCAATAATAAATTTTTTCCGTTTCTATTTTCATTTCAGCTTGGTTCTTCAAGTGTCTGAAATTATTTGAAGACAAGTTGAGGAAGATGGAAGACGTTAATTGTTTTGGTGAATTTAACGACTTGCAGGCAATTTTCAATTAAGAATAAGTAATATTTTACTCACTCTCTAGGCCAAACCTTTTAGAGTTATAGAAACTCATTTTCAATTTAAAAATTGGCTGCAAGTCGTTAAATTCACCAAAAAAGTTAATAAACAACGTCATGGAACAAGAAATACAGAAATGGAGACGTATTTATAGTACCGTAAGTTACTACCGTAGGTACTATTTTTAGTCAAGGAGTTGGATGGATATAGACTGCTGATACAGAAGTACATTCTTCATCACGTTCACACTATAACATATCATTATTTTTATTGAAATATTACACAATTAATATAAACTTGAAAAAAAAACACTTTTAAATGGAAATTAACTCACGTTATGGCGTGACGGCCGTTTCGCTCTGTTGTCTAGAGCATCGTCAGACGACCCACAGTACACACTGTCACTGTGTACTGTGGGTCGTCTGACGATGCTCTAGACAACAGAGCGAAACGGCCGTCACGCCATAACGTGAGTTAATTTCCATTTAAAAGTGTTTTTTTTTTCAAGTTTATATTACATATTAGTGGAAACAAGATGGATCTTCAACATCACAATTAATATTTCAGATCTTGTATTGTACATAGCATATAGGCCTACTTATATGCATGTGCAGTTGAAACTTGGCGCTAAAGTGGTGCAGAATATGTTGGAAAGGAACTACGGTATGTAATTCCTGGATTTCCTGTTATTTGCGCTCTTTAATTTGTTCCTATATGTTCCATAACGATCTGCGTTGTTAATATTAACTTTTCATAATAAATTTAACGACTTGCAGTCAATTTAAATCGAGAATAAATAATATTTTTACTACTTTAGGCCAAACATTTTCTCCATGATTCGAAAAAATTTGGCCTAAAGTGAGTAAAAATATGATTTATTCTCAATTAAAATTGACTGCAAGTCGTTGAATTTACTATTAAAAGTTAAGAACTATGTAAGTTGAAATAACTGGGTAATTCGATTTTTGTTGCTGATTGCTAATTCCAACAGCATTCATTCAAGACTGCACAAAAACAAGAACAGCCAGATAATATGGGACATTTTGACTTTTTTTGAATACATAGATTGATAATAAATTAATGTTATGTCTCACCCATGATTCTGTTATTTGCGCTCTTTAATATTCGTTACTATGTTTCACAAAAGTTACACTGCGCCACGCAATAATTAAGAATGTGTTTCTATTCGCGCCAGAATGTTGGGGTTGAAGGAGACTACAAGAAGAATCGATGGTTGATGGATTGCATGAATTGGTGCTCGCAGCCAATGATAATCACCATCTCAAAATAAAAAATAAGTTGAATGGTGCTATTCACGTTGTTCCATTCTGTCATACACTATTTAACAGCATGGATTTGATTTTTTGATAGTGGTTATCATCGAGTATTATAATTATAGTAGGCCTATTCGATTATTGGAAATCAGATTCTTCAACTTGTGTATGTTCAAGCTACTCTATTCCACCATGGTAGGCTACTCATCATATTCATACTCGATGATAATCAACATAATCAACAATGGAAAATCAAAACATTCTATGGAGAGTGGAATGTTATATGACAGTGTTGAAATCTGTGATGCTTTCCATGACGAGATACTTAATGAACAATCTAGTATTAAAACTGACACTGTATTTCACTTTTAAATATTTAGCACAACAAAACGGATACAACACCATTCTAGTAGACAAAATCCTGAATAAAATGAAAAGTAAAAATCCAAAACCTGCAAACCAAAACAGATTTATCACACTCACATATTTCAACAAAAAATCACACAAAATAGCTCACATCTTTCAAAAATCCGGATTTAACACAGCATTCAGAACAACAAACAACCTAAAACACCAGATCCAACAAAATCCAGCTCACCTAACAAACAGCACAATTCACAAATTCAACAAACCAGGAATATATAAGCTCAAATGCAACACATGCCCCAAGTACTACATAGGACAAACAGGCAGATCATTCAACACAAGATATAAAGAACACATCAAAGCACTACATTCCACCACTGACTCAACATTTGCAGATCACTTAATCAACACTGGACACTCACACAATAACATCCAAACTGACTTAGAAATTCTACACACATTCCAAAAAAGCCACAAACTAAATACCGTACACTGGAGCAATATGAAATATTCAAACACCATAAACAAGATAGAACCAACGTACTCAATGACCAAATACAATTCAAATCAAACGCAATTTTTAACTACATAATGGCTGCTCATCCCAACCTCAACAAAGCATAACCCCTGGCGGCAGGCTGACGAAGCTTCTTTTCAGAAGTGAAATGCATTCCTCAAGCATCTCAAATATATGTGAGTAAAACATTATTTAAAAGTGAAATACAGTGTCAGTTTCAATACTAGATTATATGACAGATTTTAGGGCACCGTGCATGAATACCCTCATTCCACGAAAGTTACCAGAGTGTTCAATTTTAAGAATAAAGCTGCTATCGTTCTTCTAGAAAATGTAGTACGGTATTTAGTACGGTAATGTAGTAAAAGCAAGGTGGGTAAGTTGTATTAACTTTGTATGATGTAGTTTGGTGTGGTCATAAGTTAAAAAAAGATTGGAAACAGTAGCCTACAGGAATTAAGGTGTTTTTCAGCCACTCTGTAATACGTACCAGGGTTAGAAAGTCAACAAATTAAATTTAGATCAATCAAAGACAATATAATGTATCATTATATTATTTAAATTGTCTTTGGATCAACTTTACACAGGATGCGTTTAAGCATCCTGTTTAAACATTGCGCGAAAAACTCGCATTGCTACTTACTAGTAGCTCTGTGAAGAATAATAAGGGTGCTTGCACAGAGGAATAATATACGATACTCGATGTAGGCCCTACTGTACTCAATGATAATCATCGCAAAATTGAACACAATCATCAGCTATACAGGTATACAGCTGCAAGTTCAAACAGATGAGATTTTTCTCATGTCTGCTGATTGAATATAATTATAGGCTATAACAATATAGATGAATAAGTGGGTCCGAGGGCTATCTTCCAATAAATTGTACATGATGGAGAAGCTCATATTAAAAATTATATGTTCCTAATCGTATCGTATCATAAATTCTTAGTGGCCTAATAGACTTACTTTTTCCCTTCCCTTTTAAATATCCTTTTTGCAAGCAAATTTTGAAAATCATTACACATGTACATGTACATCGCTGGGTATTCCTTAAAGGAAGATCCATGCAAAGTTTCATTGAATTTGGTCTTCGCGTTTAGTCGTGAATGCGTTACGAAGAAACAGACAGAATGCAAAACGGTCGACTTGAAACAGAGACTCTCTTTGTTCGGTCAATTATTATTTCTAGCAATGACCCTTTTGTGTCACCCGTAACTGGACTATTTATGGAAGCAATGTCAATAAATAACTTTGATATCTTATCGAATACCTTGGATTAGATTGTCTGATGGAAGTCAAACTTTCCAGAATTCAAAAACGACAAGCTTCCCGCTAGTCGGTGTGAGCTTTGGGTTTTAGACGCTAGATGTCATTCAGAGTGATATTCCTTCATCAGAAATCCACTAGCTGTCTGCTGTAGTTGTATGAGCATAGGGGAGCCTTGTTGTTTAACGGTAATGCGGTAAATTAAATTTTGATCTCTGATTTATCTATTCAAATTTTATAGATTGGTACAACTTACTAGTACATTATCAATGCTCAATGCTGTGCTGAGAAGTAGTCCAAACCCTGACAAGTGGAATGCAATTTTTTGGTTATGGTATGTGGTAGATGTCATGCGGCTCTTTTATGCTATTTGGTTAGTGCTGTGAATATTGAAGCCAATGTGGTTGCAGTTCGATATCCAATCCAGTTAAACATCAAGTTTCGATACCGAATGGAAGTATCGATACTGTCTTGCTTATCAACACACCTGTTCTGTATCATACGAATGATACAATACAGCTGATGACGTGGTACGTTGCTTTTTAACAACACATTATACACTCTTTGAGGACAAGTACAACACACAAAAATAATCATGTGTTAATGAAAACAGTTTTAGAAATGCTTAGTGGTAAAGGTACTGAATAAAAGCCAACGAATTTTTCAACTTTTTATGGTCTCATGTTAAAGTATTTTTGATGGTGATAACAAAATATCACTATCATTTTGAGCAGAAATGCCTAGAAAAGTTGCTGTAGCACGGTCGGTCTGTAACGTTTCTATTCGCTACTCGCTTAGCTAGAAACTATTCAATGTAATCAACCCTCAACTAACCAAAGCCAACCTAACCTAACCAACCAAAGCCTAACCTAACCTAACCGACAACAAAGAGACCACTACCGATTCAGATAGCTGTTAAAAATGAACAAATCACGTTTCAGCCTACATGAGTAAATATTCATTTATTCTCTATTAAAATTTTGTTAGATGTTTTATTTTTCTGTTTATAATATTGTGAAGTTGACAATAATAAACTACATTTTGTACACAATACGATTCCAGACATCAATTAATGCGATAAAATGCTTTTTCATACAGACACTGATACGCAAAACATTTGATACACAATTCCAATCGATGGTATGAAGTATCGATATTAGCAAGTATCGAGACTCGTGCGACTATTTTACTGGATGGGATATCGAACAGCACCCATTGAGGGTTCATTATAGTCATAATACGATAACTAAAATTGAAAATTATTCTATTCGAAAATGTTTGTGCTTGTTGTAATGCAGCACTTACATGTATGGATATTTTTTATGAAATTCAGTTTGCCAGGAAAGACCTATATTGGACTTGCTATGATCTCAATTGAAAAATCCCTTGTTAACCAACTGACAGTGAATAGACCTCCCCAGGAGGACATGCACTGAAGTATCGCAGGATTGACCCATCTTTTAAAATTAGATTTTGTGCAAATCGTGAATAGCTAGCTATACTTCCTACAAAATTTAATGTATGGGATAGTGTTGTCTTAATATTTAATATTTTGTTGCAGGACAAATCCTATACATTTCCAAATCGAACACAATATGCTTCACAATACATACTATAGTCTATAGGTACTTGAAGTTTTTATTGCCCACAGAAATGATTTGGGCTTAATTTTTACTTGAGACGCGCCAGTGATTCAATTATGTCGTGTACAACATTCTGCCTTCAGTAAGGTAGGACACCATCTCTCAGTGTTTTATGTGATTAAGTAGTGTTATAATTGATTGTATTAACCGTAGTCTATTCACAGTGAAATTATATGCCAAGAATGCTCCCAGTAGAAGATGTGGTTTACACCTTCTTCCAATAATTATTAAAGATTTTGTATTGATTCTTAGTAAGAACGTGTTTTAAGAATTTGAGAATTTTGCCGCACTGATGTCACATCATTATTACCTCCACCATTTTGAATTATCATCTGTGACCGTTCAACCTTCTATTTATTTTACTCTAGAAACTGCGGAAGCTTGTTATAGAATTTTGCAGTTAGGAGATAGTGCGCTATCGTGATATTCGCGATAGTGCGAATCTAGCCTATTTGCTTTTCTCATATTATACCTAACAGCTTACTTTTGGATCTTAAACAACCTATCAAGTGATGATGATTTCCCATATTAAGATAGAATACCCAATATGTGACATTAGAAGACCATGGTAAGCTGTAAAAAGTGACTTTTTGTCATTCAATCTAGCAAGCTGTCGCAGGACAAATGTCCCAGATGCAGCTTTTGTGCAATATGAGGAGCCCAAGTCAATCGCCTATGAATACAACAGCTTTAAATATTAGTGTGAACACACATTTTGCATGAGATGAGAACTAGCATAAGTTTAAAGCTTGTGCGCTAGCAGAGAGTTGACAAAGGTATCTTTTTTTTATTTGATTTATGTTGTGTAAAAGAATGAGAAGCTCTTGATGACCTGAATAGTGAGAGGATGACTTTTTAACAGAATTTGGGAAGGTAGAAATGCAATTTATGAGACCACAGAATGTGGAAAAAATTCTAGATGGAGAATGATAAGGAATAAATAGAACAATAAACTAATTACAACCGAGGATACATTTCTGTACATCTATTACATCACAGAAAAGCATTTTAACAACTCTACAATCAACCTTGAATTTTCATTCAATAGAATATTATCAATTTAAAAAATATATTATCTTTTACACATCTATCTATCTCTTTCTTTCATGAGATAATCTCAATCAGACTATAATCAAAGATATAGCTCGAATTTGGTGAATTTGGCTTGTTAGCCAGTTGGACATTTGATTATGTTTTTCTTTATAATTATTAGACTTTCTAATATAAAAGCTGACATTGTATTTCCATTTAATATAATGATTTTCACTCACTTATACTGGAGATACTGGAAGGATGAATTTCACTTCTAAAGAGGCTGATGAATACAGTGTCAGTTTTGATATTAGATTGATCATTGATTTTACCAGAGTTTGTTCTACTAGATTACTTTTTGAAACACGTTTTCAGCTTTGATGCAGTATTATTTAAAATTGTTATTTTCCTGCTAATATTGTTTTTTCAGAGTTAAGACGAATACTAAATTCCTGGATTTCTTGTTCCATGACGAACTGCGTTGTTAATATTAACTTTTCATGTGAATTTAACGAATACTAAGTCATTTTTTCTTATAGATTAAATTATAAATATTATTAACCCATGATCTAATAATTATTTTTAAACCATTGGTTCGGAACCCATCTAGCAATCTAGGACAACATCCAGAACATTATCTCATTACCCACGCACAAGGGCACAAGACTTCATCAGCGGAGAAATATTTTTCGTAATAAAATTAGTATGTGATAACATTGTTCATAAAAACAATAAGAGTTATCTCAATGGCTGCTCATTATTGCACCATTTTATGGAATTCAATTCTCATTTTCACTCAATTCTAAAGCAATGTTTCATTACTCGTCCAATTCTACTGAATAGCACACAATATATTATAGACGTTTTCAATGTCCACAATCTATTTCTATACATAAAACATATCTTTCCAGTTATCACATGTAGAAACGGAACTTCCCATGATGATAAATTATTCCAATCATCTGAAAAACTATTTGTGTCAATTTTTATTGCCACCAACCATGAAGCCAAGAGTTTCAGTTCAGTACACCTGTGTTGAAACTACAGTACTTGCCAATATTATCCCTTGGCGAGAATGAAAACGTGAAATATTTTATGATGTAATAAATGGGGTGTTGATTGAGTGCCCCAATAAGCTATAACACTTATTTCAGTTCCCATCTCTCGATATAAATCAATTCGATACCGTACATCGACTTATTCCCTTTAGGCTCTTTAACCAATCCTCACTCCCTCATCCCTCTGTCCTTTCTCTCTACCATTCGATTATTCCCTTTCACCTTTACTTCCTTCCCCTTCAAACCACTCCATTCCCTGTCTTGTAAAGATCAATGAGTTTCAATTATCTTATTCCTGAGCACACCTGAATCTATTTTCCATGCAATTTCTGCCTCAATTAGCAAATTGAAGAGCATGTCTCCGTTTGGTTATCAAATGTTGATATCTGTGCTCTACTCGGCAATCAATTATCCAAGATGTGTGATATGCAGAGGAATACCAAGAAGGAATTTGTCACCTGTAGTGCACTATATTCATCTTTGAAATATATTTTTTTGTGGCTTGTTGATTTCAAGTGATTTCTGTTGCATTAATTAATTATTTGTCTGTTTATCTTTGATTTTTTCATTTGATTCCATGAGGTATCTTGTTGATGTATTCCAGCATGATGCTGTATTCAAAATTGAAATATCATGATCGAAAGTTGATTTGATTTTCTTCAATCTTTTTTGATGAAGCCCACATAGGTCTGAGACCTGTGCTTGGGTAATGAGTTGGAAGATGGTGATAAATGAGCTGGACATTTATTGAGTGCACTCAATCTGATTTTAATATTATTGTGTCTTTGATTGCAGAAGGTTTATTGAAATTGAAATCACTTTATTGAAAGAAAAGTGTACAATGCAATACATATTCTACTGAACATAAAATGTCTGGAAAAGTAGTTCTAAATCCAACAGACTCAACTATACATATAAGAAATTATGTAGTGTACATGCATTGCAATAAGTACAAATAAAATACCCGCAAAGGCTGAGCCTGAGCGCAGGTATAAGCTTCAACTACTGGAAAATAATAATTCATACAAAAACATCAGTGAAAAAAGATAGGAAAAGAAAAATTTAAACTAAAATGAAAGTACAAAGTGCATAGTGCAGAGTGCTTTAAGCACATAGAAACCCTAAATCAATATCATCTACAATAACTATTAATAACTTAAAAGAAAACAAAAGAAATACAAAAACCCTTCATGTATTCATCAAGAAAAGACGAAAGATTATGGAAATATTTGAGTTATTTCATGTTATAAAATCATCAGCACTTTTACAGGCTCATTCGCTCAGAAACCAGGTTTTCAATACATCAGCCGGCAGGGCAGATAGAGGAAGGAATTTATCTGAATATTCTGAAGCAGTAACTTATGCTGAATTGATAAATAGATTTTATCGCATGAAGTTATTCCATTGTAATTGAGCCCTTGGTGAGTCACTATCATATTCATATTAGAGTGAAATTATAATAATGTTAAACAGAATTTATCAATTTCGAATTCCTTTAATTGCTATTACTTTATACTGAAGACTTCCGCAATGGCGGATATTGACAACAGCATTGAATAGCTGATGGGAATCGATGAATGCTACTGTACAAAAATATCAGTCACCACCGGGAATTGAACCACGGACCTCTCAATTGCCGGTTGAGCGCCTTTAACCACTAGACCATGGAGACCTCTAGTGGTTGAGGGCGCTCAACCGGCAATTGAGAGGTCCGTGGTTCGATTCCCGGTGGTGTCTGATATTTTTGTACAGTAGCATTCATCGATTCCCATCAGCTATTCAATGCTGTTGTCAATATCCGCCATTGCGGAAGTCTTCAGTATAAAGTAATAGCAATTAAAGGAATTCGAAATTAATAAATTCTGTTTATGTAGGCTATATTTGTCAGTTTATTCAATTAATTGTCAGTCACTTCAAACTAACTTGTATAATAATGTTATTTATGTTATCTATTATAATAATATTATTTGTGCAATCGTTTTGAATTGAGATTATGCATTTCAAAGCGACATTGAGATAAAGCATTTCAGAGCAAAAAAGGCTGTTCTCTGCTGTAAAATCACTTCCCGGTGGTTCGGAACCCACCTGAAACAGTAGGTCCAACTCATCAATCACCATCATCCATTACACACGCACAGGTCTCATTCCTATGTGTGCTTCATCCTCCGAAAAAATATGCTTTATTATTGTATTGCGTGTAATTTATCAAACTTTATTTGTACGAATTGCAACTCTTTGTATAGGCATGCCCCTGAATTTCAAATTTCAAATGAACTCTATTCTATTTGATAAAATTTAAACAAGGATGAAAGCTCCTGATTTCAACGCTCTAATTGGAGCACTGTATCGGTCTCATGCATCAACATGTATCTTTTTTAATTAATTAACTCATGTATCAATAGTTTGTTTAATTTTACACCTTTCTATATTTTTTATTATACGTTCCTAAATATTAAAAATTTAGGCCTTATTCTCCAAGAGATACAGCTAATGATGAGTGTAACTCAACTAAAAAAATTTCCTTCAAACTGTTTAATTCCTACTGTTTTGTTTTCAATATTATAAAAAATCTTCACAAATAAATTTGCTACAAAATCAAAGCCAGCTCATTCTAGCTCAGAACAAGTAATGAGACGTTCTAATTAAATAATTGAATTAATTGCGTGACAGAAACAAATTCGTTTGTCTGGCGATTGGCTCGATTCATTGTCTATGTTACATAATGCTTCGCTTCTTCAACTCCTTTGTGATGATGCCAATTCCGATACTCATCTTTGGTAAAGTCAACCTTCAGCTGGTCGGTGTTAGAAATCACTTATTCAATTTATTCTTATCCGATAAAAAAAGTGGACTATATTTTTGTGAGAAGGTCTTGGGGAAGGATTTGTATGAGTTTGAGCATTACCAACTGTTACCTTGAGCGTCTTCAATCTCAATATTTTTTTTTTTTTGGAGGATGAAGCCCACATAGGAGACCTGTGGGTGGGTAATGAGTTATGAGTTGGATGATGGTGATTGATGAGTTGGACCTATCGTTTTAGGTGGGTTCCGAACCACCGAATATGGCTGGTTAATTAGAATTTAGTATCAATCTTTATCATAAAACATCAGTCTTTATCATAAAAACATCATAAGAGTACTTTGATATAAAACCTTTTTTATCAAACTGTGATATAAAATTGTTACACATCCTAAGGTTGATTGAAAATTTATTGTGAGACCTATCTTGTTATGAATTTTATTGAAATTTATACACTCAGTGCTATTTTTGCAAATATTTAGGCTCCGGTATACTTTTCCCTGATGAAAGGGGGAATATGGAGTTTATTAAAAGATTTCTAGAACCTTCCCAGTGTAGAGGAAATGAGTTTATTAAAAATTTGGGTACAAATCTTCAGCAGAACCAATTTAATTAGGTATTGACAAGATATTGTGTTTACAAGATATTTATAAATTTTGGTTGACTGATACATTATAATACAGGATAGTAGGTAAATAAGTTATATAATAATTCTATTACACCATATAATATATACATTTTATAATGACACTATAGACTGAATAATACACTCTATAATATTTTTTTTTGAGGATGAAGCCCACATAGGTCTGAGACCTGTGCGTGGGTAATGAGTTGGATGATGGTGATTGATGAGTTGGACCTACAGTTTTAGGTGGGTTCCGAACCACCGGGAAGTGATTTTACAGCAGAGAACAGTGTCTTTTTTGCTGGATGAAGCCCACATAGGTCTTTTTTGCTGGATGAAGACCTATGTGGGCTTCATCCAGCAAAAAAGACACTGTTCTCTGCTGTAAAATCACTTCCCGGTGGTTCGGAACCCACCTAAAACTGTAGGTCCAACTCATAAATCACCATCATCCAACTCATTACCCACGCACAGGTCTCAGACCTATGTGGGCTTCATCCTCAAAAAAAAAAAATAATAAAAAAAAATAAGTTGTATAATAGCTCTAATAATAAATTCAATCCATAACATGGAGCTTACTGGTGAATACTGTAATCAATTTATTAATATAAAATAACAATAAAAATATAGAAACTTGGTGAGTGATAAATATTTAATAAAGTGGTCGAGATCTGTGTTTTGAGCATTCAGGTTAATTAATCTTTTGTTATGGTCATGAATTTTTCTTAATATAATATTCAATACCATGTACGTGTTGTATTTTTTATTACACATCATCTAGTTATCTAGTTAAACAACTTTAAGAACTGCTCCCGCTCACAGACGATATAGTCTATGCATTCTATTATTCATTTTTTTATATTTTTGAAGTGGAGGATGTTATATGATAAGTATAATGTGTATGATACGTGAATAAAAAAATTGAATTGAATTAAAGTGGTAATGGTACAATAAACAAATGTGAAAATATTTTTTCTCCATACTGAATTTTTGGTGGTATCAAAACAACTTTATTATTCCTCATTCAAACCCCGTAGTTTAACTACATTACTGTATTGACTACACCTCATTTTTGCCTTTTTAGAAGCGTATAAACTTACTTTAGAAGGTAACTGAATTTTACTGCTCATAATACAGCAATAATTCTCCTCATTCAGTCATGATTTATTGTTTTAATAAAGGGTGCTGGGCACTCTTGAATGCATTTTCGATTAGACTGTAAATTAATTGAAATCTGTAACCTACTTTCAGCTCAACACAACAGTTGCTGCAAAAATTTACATGCTTGAAAGAGTATTCAAAAATATATCATTCGATTGAGGTTATTGTTTTAGGAACAATAAGCAAAGGCCAGTCGCAGGCAGTTCTGGCTTAGTCCTTTGTTTATTCTGTGCCCGCAAAAAGCAATACCTACAATGCCGTAAGGTTTTGTGACTTGCATGAGTTGCAATCGTAAATCAAGGAGTGGATCGTCTGTTGTTTTGCAGTTTGCACCCTTGTAGGTTCACAGTAATTGAGGGCCAACACCTAACTTACTACTTTTACTACACCCTAGCATCGACTTTTTATCTGAACAGTATTACTTTTCTTGGCCAGCAGTTTCCTACGCGTGTTTTCCCGCCTTAAACAACTTGAATCAGGAAGTCATTATTAGGCTAATTTTGCTCAAAAATTTTGGAGGTGGAGATGATGGGAATTTTTTTTCCAAAGTGCTAATATAAAAAAGGTTAACTTTTCAACTTATGATTTATTTGTTCATCTTTTATTTGAGGCTATTATTTGTCTCGTTGAATCTAACTTCCCTTCTGCTATGCGCTCATGTAAAAAAGGGATTATTTTCAACTTTTGTTTTATTTATTTCTATTTTGTGGTATTATTTGATCCAATTGTGTTTTCTGTATAAGTGCTCCTGTAAAAATTGGTTGCTTTTCAAGTTATGGTTTTTCTGTTTCTATTTTGTAGTATTTATTTGTCTTTCCTGTCTGAGTGGTGCTCTTGTGAAAAATGGGTTGTTTTTCAACTTATGATTCATTTGCTTATCTTGATTAGGCTACTTATCTCATTGGATCGATAACTCACATATGTTTTCGTCTTGATGTAGAAAAAGGGTTGCTTTTCTCTTGGCTCTATTTAGTGGTATTGGTTCGTTGAATCCAATTCTCAATTCTGTCAAAGAAAATTTGAAGATGTTATGATGTTGCAGTTTCATTTTCACTGAAATTTTCCCCCAACATTTCAATCAATCAATTTGTTGCCATACACAAAAAAATAAAAATACAAAGCCAACTTGACTTATAAATAAACAAAAATCATAAACAATGATAAAACGTAAGACAAGTCCACGATCATAAACGTCATGACACCTCCAGCAAAATTAAAACTTGCTCGCTGGTGGGAGTCGTAATTAAATTATATTTTCATATTGACATATATTGCTGTGAAAGAAAAAGGTTTAATCAATTTATTTCAATTTTTAATTCAAACTAGAATTTATATTTTTTTTGTAGGATGAAGCCCACAGGTCTGAGATCTGTGCGTGGTTAATGAGTTGGATGATTGCGATTGATGAGTTGGACCTACAGTTTTAGGTGGGTTCCAAACCACCGGGAAGTGATTTTACAACTGAGAACAATGTCTTTTTGCTGGCGAATCTAATCGGTCACCGTTACAAACGGGACCAACGAGAACGCAGCTTATCTCTATCTGATTGAACAGCAGATACCTGCTACGGCTCGCGGCTATCACTTCCCTTAATTTCGAATCCCTCAAAGTAGCCTACTATCATTTGATATTGGTAGCACCATAATGATAGCACTTTGAGGAATTCGAAATTAATAAATTATGTTCTCTATATTTGGCAATTTTCAAAATTGTCAGTTCCTTCAAATAGAGCTACAATTATTATTATTCTTATCAAAAGAATTCTACTATAGTATTCATATAACTTGGCAGCGTGTAGCAGATGGGACATGCTATATCTTAACCCAACATACTGCTGCCAAGTTATATGAAAACTACAGTAGAATATAATATAATGAAACTTTGAATCCGCTTAGAAGTATTTCGATATTCGATAATATCGATATTCAGCAATACTTTAATGTGGTGTTTAAGATTGGCGTTTACTCTGTCAAAACAGCGACATTCTTCTGTTGATTGTTTTGTTTCTATGCTATTGTAGTTCAGCAACATTGAATTAATCTAGTTCACAGCTTTTCCTTTATTATTGAACTTTTGCAATTTCAGATAGGTCAATTGAATCGGAGATAGCTTGGAAATGCTCTGAACCCGTTGTTGTTTTTGAAATACTTCAATTTTCGAATGTCAGAGAGTTTGGATAATACACTGAAGATTTTCAAACTGCAGTAGAATTGTCAAGTGATGGAACACTTGGTGCAGAATGGGCTAAGTTGAAGGGACGCTGGGTGGTGTAAGGTGAGGAGATTGGCAGCGCATGCAAATTGGCCATCATTGCTTCTGCTCATCCACTCCATCACATAGGAATCCTACCGTATACGCCTACTGTATTCGTTGTCGTTCATGCATGCTCTATTTTTGTTCTATCCTTCAGTTATTTCTTTGTTCATGAACTTTTACAATATCAATAAGTAAATTACAAATTTGTAAGTTAGGAGTAGAAAACTGAGTTTCTGAAGCTCATTGGCATCGACCAAAAGTACTAGTAACCGCTAACCGGTAACTAAAGTTGAAGACCCGTATTTATGAACCTACTTCCACTTTCTTTGTAGTGGTGTAAGTGATTGTGGAAGATATCAATAATGAATAATTAGACGAAGCTGTCACAACCAAATTTATTAAAAATGTAGAGATACTAGTTTCGGATGTTACTACATTATCAATCTCAAACAAACTAAAACTAAAGTACAGAGCAGCTTAATATGAATGATACTATTGGCTAGGCTGAGGGATAGGATGACCTTCATTGACGGTTTCTGATTGGCTTAAGGTCATATCAAGTCACGCCCACTAGTGGGAGGAGCAACAAGCAAAAATAAGAATCAAATCAAGAACTAAAAACCGTGAATATCTAGAAAGTAACAAAGAAGAACAATACAAAAGTAAATTGAGCTAGAATTGAATCATTTTTAAATTGATATTGAATTGGCTAAAATAAATTTGATCATTTAAACTAGTATTGGAGTCGTTTTTTACCAACCTAGTTATCTCCAAAGCTTCTAAAATGTTTAATTGTCTGCCTTTGCCAATCAAATGCAGAAACTCAACAAATTTATTTTAATCAATTCAATACAACTAACTTGGTTTCATCATAATTCTGACCTACATTTCAATAATAGCACTTTCGTGAATTTTCGGTTGACCTCGACTGCATTTCAGTAAACTTCAATTTTTTAATTAAAAAAAAAGATTAAATTTTCCAGATGTTCACAGTTTTTAGTTCTTCATTTGATTCTTATTTTTTCTTTGTTGTTCCTCCCACCAGTGGGCGTGAATTTTTATGGCCTCCAGCCAATCACAATCCGTCAATAAAGGTCAACCTATTCCTTTGCCAATAGTATCATTTCGTGTTTAGTATATATTAAGCTACTCTGTACTTTAGTTTTAGTTTGTTTAAGATTGATAATGGTTTAACAACCGAAACTAGTATCTCACTATTTTTAATAAATGTTGTTGAGACAACTTCGACTTATTATTCATAAACCTACTACCAGGTTTTTTCATCTCAAGGGTAACTTGAAAAGCCTCACTCAAAATACTTATTAAGTCTTTCTTGAAATAAGTAATACTCAAGGTTAGCTTATAAATATGGCACTGGAAATTATATTTCTAAATTTTATTAACGACACTATTCAGATAACTAGTAAATAATAGATAATGCGCGCGGAAGAAGTGGAACTGCAGCCCTAGATTATTTAAGTGTCAAGTAAATGTTATACAAAACTGGTAAAAGTTGAAAGAAGGGCAAAAATTACAACCTTTTCTCCTTTTTCCTTAAAACAAAAATGAAATCCCATTTCATCATCGCCGTCTTTTTTCTCTTTTCGATATTTTCTTGTGATACTGTTTCTTGTCTTCGCTTAATTTTTTTTTTTGAGGATGAAGCCCACATAGGTCTTACACCTGTGCGTGGGTAATGAGTTGGATGATGGTGATTTATGAGTTGGACCTACAGTTTTAGGTGGGTTGTAATTTGTCTCTTATTATTCTCCTCTTCCTCTCCCTTCTCGATTTTTTTTTATTTTCAGTTTTAACTTTTTTCTGAGATTCTTGGATTTCTTGTTCCATAACGATCTGCGTTGTTAATATAAACTTTTTAATTGCTATTATTTATTTTTACAAAGAACATTTACAAGCCTTACATAGAAAAACCGAATAGACTTTTGCAGACCATATCATTCAAACTAGGCACACTTTTACTGACATCACTACCAACCTACACATTCTACATATAAATTCTAAAGGACACGAATTCAACACCTTGGAACAATTTGAAATTTACAATCACACCACACGCAATAAACAAAACATTCTCAATGATCAATTAAATTTTAAATCACACAAACTTTTGACCACATTATACAAAACCACAATTCTTCTAACCAATATCGCCGATCTAGAATGCCTTGAAGATGAGATTCGATACCTCGAAAACATTCAGCCGAATTTGAGTACATTTATTATTTATTCACAATATAAAACTGAATGCAAGTCGTTAAATTTACAACAAAAAGTTTTTCTTAGTTTCAAATATCAAAATTAACGTAGACAAGTAGTAGGCTATCGTATTTGAACTTTCGTGCATTCCTACGTGTATTTTACATGCGTTTGACTATGACTTCCATGGTCTAAACACTATTCTCATAATATTTCATGGGTATTTTATTACTGATGTAAGTTACTTATAATATCTGCAGTTCAATTTAGGTCTAAAACATTCGCCTTACATCAATTTCCTGTTTACTGCATCATTATTCTAACTTTGCAGCGTAGAAGATCGGCACATAAGCAAACAAATCTAGGCAATGTTTTTGCAAGCTACATAAATATGAGCATTTGTATTATTGGAACAAATCGTTACTGTTTTCTGAACAGTTGCCAAAAGTTCAGTAGGAGGAGCCTCTGAAGGTAACTCTAGGGCGCGGTGGAGAATTTGTTGGAGGGAATTTTCTCTTGTGGATGGGAAATTTTGAACTTTTTCTCGTAAAAGTAAAGGTGAACTAGGTACTGCACTGCTGGGTCGTTTTTGGAAGGAAAAGGCTTCCCTTAAACGTACACGATGAATTTTTGTGCAATTTTACTTGTGTAACTCCATTCATCAATAATTATTGACATCAGGGCCCTTTTTAAAAAATCATACAGCACCTGTAATACAGGAAAAATCCCTGTAAGTTCTTACATTCTTAAAGAATCGGGTCCAGCTCAAATTTCCCGCAATCACAAAAAATACTTAAGAAAAGAGATTCAAACTTAGTTACTTTTATATAGTTAGATGACTATAAACGGTCGTTTCACACACATCAGTTACAGCACGTCTCAGTTCCGAGCTATCCGTCTCGTCACAGTCATAAAATATATTTTTATCTGAGTTTCCGGTTACGCTGTCTACACTCGTCCGGCGCCGACCCGTCAGGTGACTGATTGTTACAATGACTGTACTGAGACGGAACTGTGACTGTGACGCGCCGTAACTGATGTGTGTGAATCTACCTTAATTTCTCACAACATTAATCTTTTCTGAACTTCAACTTTCCACAAGCTTAGATTATGTAGTACTTTAATGCATGTATTTTAAATTTGACATTTTTAACTAACAATTGCTGACATTTTTTTCATGCAATTATTGCATAATGTGGTCAACTCTAGTAACTTTATTCAAAGTTGATAGTTTGTTTTGTGAGTAGTAATATCAATTTACATAATCTCATCGTATTATAATGAAGCTTTGTTATGTGATTGAATCACCATTGATTCTCCTAATAATCTCCATATTATGTTCTTATTAATTATTATACCATGCTAGTAGAACTGTGAACAGTAGACCTCACGCCCAAGAATAAGGTGGCTTGCACAGAGGAACATACTTTATGTACTCGATGGTAATCATCATCTCAAAATTAAACACAATCATCACATTCAGAGGAATTTTCAGATCTAACACAATTTATTAGACACCTTTGCCTGAAACGAACCCTTCAGGAGTTTTTGGAGGAACACAACTTGAAAAAACCGTAAGAGAGAGGAGTCGCGTAGTCTATTTTAGGGCTGTATTTCACAAAAAGTCATTCTGTATCGCATCACCAAGGCTGCGGTTCTATTTTCATCCAGCCAATCATTTGTAATTATTAATACGTTGTTCCAGACAGCTGATTCCTAAAATAAGTTCTGATTTCACATGTCTGATGAATGAATTCATATAACAATACTAATTATATAATTTGTATAAATATTAACATTCACTTAGTAATCACTTATTATTATACTTTATAAGAATATTAGAAATGATTTGATCCTCTTAAACAGGGAAGTGATAGCCGCGAGGCGTAGCAGGTATCTGTTCAACCAGATAGAGATAAGCTGCGTTCTCGTAGGTCCTGTTTGTAACGGTGACCGATTAGATTGGCCAGCAAAAAAGACACTGTTCTCTGCTGTAAAATCACTTCCCGGTGGTTCAGAACCCACCTATAACTGTAGGTCCAACTCATCAATCACCATCATCCAACTCATTACCCACGCACATGTCTCAGACCTATGTGGGCTTCATCCTCAGAAAAAAATATTTGGTTCTTATGAATGATTACTTAATTCATTATGAATGAAGCTCAACCAGATAAGTCTGGAAGCCTGAGGGCTATCTATGAATCTAATTCCAATTGCATAATTATGATGGAGAAGCTCATTTTAAGCATCATACGTTCCTATAAAAGTGGGCCTAATAGTCTTACTTTTTCCCCTTTTAAAATCCTTTTAATGAAAGCAAATTTCGCAAATCCTTACACATACATCGCTGGGCATTCCTTAAAGTAAGATCCATGCAAAGTTTCATTGAATCTGGTCTACGCGTTTAGCCGTAAATGCGTTACAGACAGACAGACAAACGCAAAACGGTCGACTTGAACGGCTTTCTTCGTTCGGTCAATCATGTTAGTTTAAAAATATCTAATATACTGATATCACTGGGTGATGTAACAAAATGTCAAATCAAAATAATGTTGCAAAAGTGTTAAACATATACACATAAGAAAATTTGTGGTCTTGCGATGAAAGATTGTGATAAAATTAAAAGTGGCTCAGGTTTCTTCTACAGTAGTGAAGCATCGATTATAATAACCATCACAAAATCAGATATATTGTGTAGAATTGTGGATGTCACGCACCTCCAATGTGTCATACACCATTTTTTTCCAACATCCAACATTTTTTTCCCAATTTACAACATGTGTTTCAACACAACACACAACAAAGTAAAACACTCACCCTAAAAAATTTCAAAAGTGAATGAATAAAATAGAATTGATTACGCCATGGTTTTATCACCGAGTAGTAATTACTATACTGCACAAGAACCTTAAGGTTATGTCTTTTTTCATTCTAAAATCATTATTAGTTTAATATCTTATATTTATTTTGTCTTGAATATTCTATAAGTTTATTGTTATTTTTTTATTTATTTATGGAATAATTTATTTGCTTATTTAAAAAAAAACATAAAAGTTTATTTATTCTATTGTATACTTATATATTTTGAATTTTGGAATGTCATTGTGTCTTATATGAAAATGTATTGTACATTTTGATTGTTTTTTTTATTATTTATTATGTAGGAAGATGGTAGGGAGTTTCAACTTGTGGGAGGGAATTTTCAGGGGTTGCAGGGAAATTTGTGGCTTTTCATGTGGAAAATAGAGGCGGAGTAAGTGCGGCACTGCCTGTGCGCTTCATTCATCGCAAGGGCGCTTTTCTGACTGCAAGCAGCCTCCGTTGTAGCGAACGTTCCGTTTGTAGCGAGCTAGCGAGCGCACACTGCGAGCGTCCAATCAAATCACGCGCCCTGTTTTCTCTACGGGAAATTCTTCCGTTCTTTCGGAACCTTCTCTCGAAAGGTAGGAATCGCATGCTCGTGATTGGTTAATGGCTGTGAACCAATCAGAATCACCCAATTTTTGCACACTGAACTATCGAGGAAAGTTTTCCCCGGTTCAGGAAAAATGAATCATTTCCTGGCAATTGATCAATCAGAATTATGATTATGATTATTCTTCTATTCAGCAGAGCAAAAAATGTAGTACAACTTTTGGCCACAGCACTCTAATAAACTCTACAAACTCTACAACTCTTCAAAAAATCAAAATGTATTATTCAATCAATAACATAATTACAAAATCCTTTTAGATAAACTTCATAATTACAGAATATGTTATATCAGTAATTCACCTTTAGAAACCCCACTATAAATCTTTTTTGGAAAGTTTAGTGTGCGAAAATGAGTAATTCATAGTGAGGTTTATGCAGGAAGATGGTAGGGAGTTTCAACTTGTCGGAGGAAATTTTCAGGGATTGCAAGTTGAAACTCCCTACTATCTTCCTACATAAACCCCACTATAAATTACTCAATTTTGCACACTAATCTGTACAAAAAAATTTCCTGGTCGAGTTAAAATGATTCTATTAACCCAATTTGAGTAAAAAATGATACCGTCAATTGGAAATGATTTCTTTCAATTCAATGAAAGACAAACTATTCATTTTATAAATTAATAAAAAAACACAAATATACGTCATGCAAAAAATTAGAAATATTAAAATACAATAACTGAAATCCAAAATTATACAAAAGTAAAATCTATAAACTATTTGATAACTAATGTTAAAATTGGGAAACCTCTGTTCAATATTTTCCATCATTTCCCTTGAAGCCTAGAGCAAGGAAAGAAAGAATCTGAATATTAATTGAAATAATAGGTTTCTTCCAGGAAAATAATACATATAAATATCTAACATGATACAATACATTTCAAGAAATTTCCTCCCTTTTTCCTTAGTTTATTGTTCCAATTAAAACATAGAACGAGGAAAGAAGTAATCAGAGTTATTTAAATATAAATATGCTTTATATCTTCATAATAGTAATACTAATGTAACATGATACAGTGTATTTGAAGAAACTTCCTCACTTTTGCAGAAGCCTTGAGTGAGAAATGAGTTCGCTAACAAAAATATTACAATTTAGATAAAGTAACACT
This sequence comes from Conomelus anceps, assembly GCA_948455865.1. Classification (NCBI taxonomy): domain Eukaryota; kingdom Metazoa; phylum Arthropoda; class Insecta; order Hemiptera; family Delphacidae; genus Conomelus; species Conomelus anceps. Next base: position 32,457,236 of record OX418225.1, on the reverse strand, counting down.
TAATACAATATAAAGAAGTTGATAACAGCTAAGGGAAACCAATGCACGAGAATCACAATATTTGGATAAAGCGGCATTTAATGCAATATGAAAAGTTGATAGTATAGCGGGCAAGGGAAATCAATGTAGGAGAATATTGAGAAAGTCGATTTTAATAATGAAACTATGAAGAATGAAACAAATATCATGTCAATTGTTATTGGATGAAATCAAGATGTTGTTGATGGCTTGTTGAATTAATCCAAACTCTTGATAATAATACTGTATGTGACCTAAATTTTTTCTTTTGCTCAAATAATAAAGGAAAGAAAGGCTGGATCAAATCAAATGGTTCTAGTTTATGATCCCGAATTGTATGTTATAACTTTATTGATTGATTCATTGATGTGAGAGACAATATATTTACGGATGCTGCTCTAGAATTTTTCACAATTGTAGGTCGATATAGATTAATTGTGGTGTAAAATCCGAGGCTGCAGTATTTTACTGCAATCGATTATTGTGGTTGACATCCTGTGTTCTATTTATTATTGATTCAACATTGTTCGAGAAAACGAACAGTTGTTGGTTGCCGTCGAATAGGTTGGGGGGGGGGGGGGGGGTGTAAAGAAAGGTTTATAAGATTGAAGAGGAAAGATGAAAATGTTTACTTTTTTCTTTTTTGTTTAATTTTTAATAGTTTCTCAGAAGGTTATAGGACCCTCCCTCCTGCGCTCCTGCCCAATTATCACCGCTACTGAGCAAAACTGGAGTCGGTTAAATTACTGCGGTCGGTTACTGCGGGCCGCTTAGCGCAGTTGGTTGGGGCGTCGCAACGTCAGCTTGCTGTCGTTTCAGCGGTCGTGGGTTCGAATCCCGCTCCTCCGTCAGGCATTTATGTGTAATCAGTCACCTCATTTCCCACGCACAAGTCTCGGACTCATGTGGGCATCATCAGCAATAAAAAAAAAAAAATAATAATAACAGAAGTACTAATGATATTGGTGTATAAATTGCCGTGCAACCGACCTTTCATCTTTCTTTATGAATCTTTCATTAAGGGAAATGTGAAAAAGCCAGTTTATGAAACGTCTAGCCTATATATAAATGGGAGTGGACTTGTTCTATATAGATTATTGTAGAGATCCAAATAGAAATATTTTAAGGTTATATTTTTATCAATAATTGTATAATTGTGACCTGGCTGGCTCAGGTCTGATGTCAGAGTTATCAGGTCGCACCTGAACAAGTACAGGGCCTCTGACGTGACTTAACTTTCCAACTCTACAATAAGCTACCGCAGTTTTTAGAGTCTTGAAAATATAGAAAAATTTAAAAACAATTGAAAAAATATTTAGTTGATAAAGCTTTTTATAGTGTACAAGAGTTCCTTTCACATCAAAATTAAGCCTCACCTCAACTAATTGATATAGTAATTAATTATGGTATCTAGTGTATATGACTAATGTTAATCTGACTTGTCTTATACTCCTTAACTGGAGTCTCCAAGACGTAATCTACAAAAAAAAACATTGTCGACTATTTTTTACTTTCAATATTTATAGATTTGTACTTTCTTTATTGTACTATTTGATGTTATGTGAACTTGATACTGACTGATTCAGTGTGAAATTAAAAACTGTTTGTTCCAGTAAGTACAGTAGGACCTCTTTTCAACCCAACTTCGGGTCATAAGAGGGAGTGGATCAGTGCTTCCATAAAGCCTTACTCTCTGATTGGATCTAATGAATCTCCTAAAATCAACCTTTGTCACGAAAAACTATCACATTATAGCATGGTGAATTGAAATTTTTGTCAGTTCCTAATGTTTTATAGTAGCCTAGTCTACGGTAAATAATAAAAAATTCAATTCCCCTTTTACATGCGTGGCTAAACTTCTACCACCTCGCTAAACTACTTCCACCACAAGAAGCTTTATAGCTTCTTTATTGAGCTTCATAGCTTTATAGCTTCTTTATTAAGCTTTATAGCTTCTTTATTAAGCTTTATTGATTTGTAGCTTCTTTATTAAGCTTTATAGCTTTATAGCTTCTTTATTAAGCTTTATAGCTTCTTTAATAAGCTTTATTAAGAATTTTCAGGCCTGCCTGGAGAGCGTTCAAAAAGTCGAGTGTTGAAAAATTACCTGTATTATCAATGACTTATAATTGACCGAACTTAGTGAAGTCCAGTTTTAACTTGTCCGCTCGGTATTTCGTCTGTCCATCTGTATGTATGTTATTCGATTACGGCCAAACCCCTTGACCGATTGTCATGAAATTCCGCATAAATGTTCCCTATTCCTAGGCCGAGCGATGTATGTATAAGATTTTTTCAAAAATGCCCCCCCCCCCGTCTTTTTTAGGGGGCCCAATTTACACCCGATTATTGGACTATTTGATTTGGGTGCGGTTGGTTTTAAATTGAAATTGAGGCAATTGAGAGGGGTATAAGCCTTGAAAAAAACTCTATAAACCCAACGGAGGGCGTTAGATATCTCCAATATTGAGATTTTCACATTTTTTTTGGTGAAGCTTTTTAAGCTGAGTGGATTGGTGTATACCAAATTTTTGATAAATCAAGTGTTTGAGAATGAGAGTGCGAAAATACATTTTTTTAAAACGCATTTTGTGGATAATTTTCGCATTTTTTGATTGGAAACTCTATAAGAATAGGGTTGACATTGAAATACTTAGTATTGAGTTTGTGAAATCGAATTTAACCAGTGTAATGCTGTTCCAAGATGGTGATTATTAAGGCTGAATTGGTGTCTGGCATGTAATTTATTGTATCAACGAAGTATATCGTTGCTTTCTTTGCTTCCATATTCTTTCAATAATCCTATGAGGGGCGGGGTTGGAGAAAACTTAGAAAACTCAAATATTGTGATAATAATTGATACATTTTTGAAAATTTCACTGAAAATGGTGGAGGGGTCAACACATTTGAACTTTTTTGTAAACTATTGATAATTTTTGCATTTTATAATAAATTGGGAGTGAATATTGAGAGCTGCTAAAAATGCAAAGCAACCCTTTATTAGGGGTGATTTCTAGGGGGCGTCACAAATTTCAGACTTTTCAGATTTTTGTTTTATCATCAATGAATGATTAAGCAATGAAAATTGAGTCGAAAGTGCTCTTTAAATTTTTTCGAAAATATCTTCCCCTTTGAGTGAGAAGTGTTGGGGTAGTAAGGTTCCCTGTTCACAGAACTACTAGTTATTTATACCTTATTCAGAGTTCCAAAAAAAATATTAATAGTGATGTGCGAGAGACTTTCTTTTATTTTGTAAAAAAAAAAGTTTTTTTTTCTACTAATAGCGAAACATTGTATAAAATAACGTCAATTAATAGCTTGAAACCACTATATAATGTGCTGAAAACTTTAACACTTTCCAATCATATTTCGAAACATACTTCCGTTGAAATATTGTTACTGTAAAGCAATTGGCAATCAATTTATTTATAATCATCATGTCGAGTGGTTCTCTTCAAAATTTAAAAATATTCATTCTGAATGTGGTCTAAATCTATCTTATTTCAAAAAATCACTCTACAAGTCATTATTTTCTTAAGCATGTCAAACATAATGTGTTCGAAGAATTTCACAATTCATCTCACTTTGGAGTAAACACTCCACAAATCATGCCAACCAATAGCATATGAAAAATTATTAACAAGATTTTTTTAAGCTTTACGTGTTCTACACCGCTTAAAACTAGCATTGCGGAACTATTTATAAATTTCACATTTTTAGTGAATGCTCGAGGAATTCTTCTGAATTGTTCAAGAAGATTGCTAAAGTTTATCAATTTACGACAGTTTTGTATTGAATAACATTCTTCTGTTCGGGTCTCAAGAAATTTATTCTAAAAACTTCTAAAAATTTTACTTTTATAATTAAAACTTTGTTTACCACTGCGAGGGTGGAGAATAATATTTTTCACAATTTCTTCCCTCTTGTTTTCTCTTCTATATTGTTTCAAATATTTACTTTTCAATCGGAATGCTCGAGAAATTCCACTAAAGCATTTCAAAAAGACCCCTCAAACTATCAAGTTCATTACAGTGTTGTATAAGTTGGCAATTGATAACATTTTTTTAGACAAGTTTCAAAAAATCACACAAACATCCCAAAAATTAAGATTTATCACCTAATGTAGTATAATATTCTCTAAATCGCATGTTCCCTGTCTTTGTCTCTTTCATACCAAGGAAGCTTCTTTTTCGGAGGATGAAGCCAACATAGGTCTGAGACCTGTGCGTGGGCAATGAATTGGATGATGGTGATTGATGGACCTACAGTTTTAGGTGGACTCCGAACCACCTGGAAGTGATTTTACAGCAGAAAACAGTCTTTTTTGCTGGCAAATCCAATTGGTCACCCTTACAAAGAGCGCCCTGGAGTTTCGTAGCTTATCTCTGATTGAACAGATACCTGCTACGGCTCACGGCTATCACTTCCCTGGTGATTGATGAGTTGGACCTACATTTATAGGTCCTAACCACCGGGAAGTGATTTTACAGCAGAGAACAGAGTCTTTTTTGTTGGCCAATCCAATCTGTTACCCTTACAAAGAGCGCCCTGGAGTTTCGTAGCTTATCTCTGATTGAACAGATACCTGCTACGGCTCACGGCTATCACTTCCCTGGTGATTGATGAGTTGGACCTACATTTATAGGTCCTAACCACCGGGAAGTGATTTTACAGCAGAGAACAGAGTTTTTTTTGTTGGCCAATCCAATCTGTTACCCTTAGAAAGAGCGCCCAGGAGTTTCGTAGCTTATCTGATTGAACAGATACCTGCTAAGGCACTCGGCTATCACTTCCCTTCATTCACTCATTTGGATGTCCTCTTAAAAGCTCTGAAGTGTGCTCATAGAAGTGTTATGAGAAGTGTGCACATAGTTATTATTAACTCGCATATTTTCTAGGTTAGTCTGAGTGTATTTCGTGTTTTGTGGTGAATTTTATTGCATTTGTCAAGAACTCTAACGTTATTATAATTATGTACACACGGGCTCTTCATAGTGCTCAACACACATTACTGTTGTAGCCATTTCAACATCGCTCAGGAATATTGTGACCTAAAAACCCGACATCAATCAGGACTTAGATTAGTTCGCTGCTTGCCGTTGGCTGCTGCTCTTGTTGTTTTTCTAACGAAATTATTGCTTCGAAAATCTCATTAGTCATCTCTGTTATATACTCGTATTTCTGAGTGATTGCTAGGAGCTATTTCAGGCACTCAATTCATGACCACCAGTATTGAAAGCAGTAGAATAATCGACTCAAAAGTTAGGAGAGAAAGAGAGGGTCAGTGAGTGAGAGTTGGATTAGATTAGATTAGATTAGATTATTTACTTTATTCATGTAGATTACAAAATGCACAGTCTTAGATTCTAGATTATGATAGTTACAAATATATAAGTACTGTAATTATTGTTCTATGAATTTTTCAAATCTAAACTAAAGAATTAATCAACGATATGTATACAGTATAAGATGCAATCTGATAACGATAATATGATTGTGATGTATCTACATGAAACGGCGAAGTTTGAACATATAAATGTCCATTCTTGGAAGATTATATTCAAGAATATCCTTCTCACCAACACTTGACCGTAGTGAGAGAGTGAGAGAGAACGAGAGAGTGATTCGTGGGAGATGGATAGATCGATATTCAATTTTATTTTATTGTGTTTATTCAAAATACAGGATGATCGTAAAGTCGCGCAACCCAAAATGATAACAGTCTTAGAAATCTGAAATCTTTTTGTTTCTTTAATTTCAAAGTTTATGGTACAAGTTATAATTACAACTTACTTACAAGTTCATAATTAGTGCTGCGAATGTCCACCATAATTTCCATGCATCAATGCATTTTCTTACATTGCAAGCAACCTTTTTCATTGTAGCAGTAGTGATAATTTGATCTGCAGTCTTCAATGCTTTTTCTGAGTTCATCAAGTGTATGCGGGTTGTTTGTGTACACATAATCTTTCAAATAGCCCCACAAATAAAAATAAGGACGACTCAGACCAGTGGCGGGCGGATCTAGAAAATGTTTTTGGGGGTGGCTGGTTTGCTACTGTTGAAAGGGGGGGGGGGGGGTAGAGGTGAACTGAAAACAAGTATTGTGAAAGCTTTTGAATTTTTCATAATCAATCATACCCAAACTATAACTATTCATATGATTGGGAAATAAAAAAAATAGTTTTACTAGTGCTTTGAACCATATCGGCGATAAAATTAACTTAAATTTAAAGTATATTGGAAAATTTTGATTAAATTATGGCTGAATCTGGTGTGTTCAACAGTTTGTCAAGGAACATAGACCTAGTATTATTCCGGTATTACGGTCATATTATTCAATTTTTAAGAATAAAATCAATGTGGGAGCTTTAATAAGATACAAATTTTTCAATGAACTAATGTTTCATCAAGATTTAATAGATAAACTTTGTGTGAATTCCACACTGTAAAAAGAGATGTTTTTCTAAAGTTTTTATATGACGATTATGTTTTCCTCTTATAGAAATATGGGATCTAATGTTACAATTGAAGACTTAGTAGTGGAATTAAGTAATTCTTGCTATAATGAATATTTTACGAGCTTCAAACTGGAGGTTTGATTGGAAAAAAATTACACTCTGGAGGTTTTGGGTGGGTTTCAGCCCGAAAGCCCCCCCCCCCCCTAAATCCGCCACTGACTCAGACAGATCAGGTGAACGAGAAAGAGGCCACAAACCACAAGAAATTATTGAATGAAACGCTGTTCTTGCGTAAAATACATTGCGACTCAAAATGAATAAACCAACTGCTGTCTGGCTCACTGTCACCCGGTAGCATGATCTAGCAGTGCTGCCACGAAATGTACAAATAAACGAAAAATTCTCATATTGAAATCATACTTTACAAATTTACCTTTCATTCCTACACTGCTTCAAACATTGGGTTGCGCGACTTTATGATCACTCTGTATATCAAGAACTACAAAGTACGTTAGGACTTACGTTACTCCAAAATACATGGTACCATATGCTATTTCCAGCATAAGCTCTTGTTTGTTCGCTGGTAAACATCACTTAATTACAGCTCTACAGTATGAACATAAACAGTTACTATTTTTGCTGTATGCACGTTACTTACTAAGGAAAACATTAAAAATAAACTGAAGCCAAGAGTTACGAAGTGAAACGCTTAGAATAATAATGAATATTAATTTAATAATTCTAATTAAATAAATAGATTAATAATTATTGTTTTCTACGGTCGGTTTGTTATCAGGTCTGCTATTGTAATATGAATTCTAGAAGCATGAAATAAACTATTATGTTTAACAATTCTGATGAGATGTATCTGAGTTGTTTCCTGCAGATGGATAATTTGATATTGCAGGTGTAGTGCCTATCGATATAATTTGAAGGCCTATTGCTGAGGCTGTTTCAGGAGGAAGTACTTTCGTACTTTCGTCTATGAAATAATATAATTTAGTTCGAAGTTACTGACAATTGAACAAACTGACAAATTTACTTAAACAGAATTTATTAATTTCGAATTCCTTTAATTGCTACCAGTTCATAATGAAGACTTCCGCAATGGCGGATATTGACAACAGTATCTAATAGCTGATGGAAATCGATGGAAATCTGCTGTGCAGAAAGGTCTCCATGTTCTAGTGGTTAAGGCGCCCGACCGGCAATTGGGAGGTCCGTGGTTCGATTCCCGGTGGTGACTGATGTTTTTGTACAGTAGCATTCATCGATTTCCATCAGCTATTAGATACTGTTGTCAATATCCGCCATTGCGGAAGTCTTCAGTATGAACTGGTAGCAATTAAAGGAATTCGAAATTAATAAATTCTGTTTATAATATAATTATTCCAATACAATATATTTTAGCTGTCTTATTTTAGTATTTTTATATATTGAAATAAAATTACCCTAGGTATCGTTTCGGCTTCTTTTTAAAAATGTTTATAAAATATATTCTTTGTAGAGAGAGAATAGCTAAAAAAGTGGGTATCCTTTCCTTCACATTATAAATTATATAGTTTTCTATTTTCTCAATTTTAAAAGCAAAAGTGAAGGGAGAGGTGGATAGATGGAGAGTTGAATTATAGCTGTCTTTATTTTTCCTTGGGGGTCGAAGTTGAGGCGCAGCCGGCTCCCTTTTGCACTGGTCATCATGTCATTGATGACCGAGTTGCAGTAGATAAAGTGTGAGACGATCAGGGTTTTAACTAGCAACAACCGGATATTTTGTGGAAGGATAAATATCTTTACTTTTCTTTAATGGATGCATATCACAGAAGACTCTATCGCATATACTAACAACCTGCTCTGACCAGTCAAGAGAAGCATTCATGATAATGCCTAAGTTTTTAACTGAATTACAATATGGTATTCCAATTCCAAGTCATGCTATTGAAAAATCGTGAATTGTCTCCTATGTCTGATGATAATTTATTGCAAATTATTTCTCTATATTCTTCAGGTCTACTTGGTGTTAAGGTATAGAATTGTTTGAGTTTGAATATGAGTTTCACATGAGTTTGAGTATTCATATGACCCATTAGTAGAATTTGCTGTAACTCGGCATCATGTAACTTTTGCTGTAAAAGTCCTATCTTAGGGGATTCAGCTCTGCATATGAGAAGTGACAGGTCTATGTGAACAGTAGTCCTATTATAGATTGTCGAGTGTTGAGAGCGTCCAATCAGGACGTCTATTCCAGTTTCCAGTGCAGGTAGATGCAGCCCGGGTCCTAGATGCTATGTAGATTGTTGCCTTTGAATTTCATGTTGATGATTGTCGCGCTGACAGGTAGGATGTTTACAGGGGAGAACTGCAACAGTGAAAGAGAAGGCAAGCAGAAGCAATAGCGGAAACAAAAGTATAGTGATAGAGCAAAGACACGAATGAAGAGGATAAATGAGTGACAAGGTGAGAGATGTTAAACGAAAGCTAGAGACGGTAGGTTGCGAAAAGGAGTGAGAAACAAATGAGCTGCTATGTAAAAACAATAGTACTGTATTCGTGATTAGTGTACTAACAAGGGGTGTTAGTAAGCTTTAAAGAGGATCTGTAAGTACTATAATAGAGCAGATTGAACTCGCTATGAAACGATCAATTGAGTTAGCACACTTGTTCGGTGTGGGGAAGAGCATGATAGAAAAATATTGAAGTGATACTGAACCGACGATGTAATCTGACCCTTAGAAATATCATGATGGAGGAAGTTTATAAAGTATACGCGAGAGCATGAGGGAAGGAAAGAAAGGTAGAGAAGAATGAATGAAGCTGCAGAAGGTGGTAAGACCGAAACGAGAGGAACGTTGGGAGGAAGAGTGTTTGAGGTGAAAAGACCTCTCGTACCGATTCACTGTCTTCGGTGAGGAAGACAAAAATTAAAGGGGGGGGGGGGAGAAAGATTAGGGCCGAGTTTTCTAAAGGTCTATTGATATAGGTTTAGAGTGTAGCACTGTGAAGGTAGATGAGGAACATCCATTTTCATAAGCATGCATATTTAAGCATGCAAGAATCAATAAATCGCGGCAGATTCCATTAAAAAGTGATAAAGCATAATAGAGATACAGAATAAAATGATACAGAATAGATTTTAATGAACTTTTGATTCGCAAATAAAATAGTGGTTTCATGGTTTAAGTTACTATAGCCTGCCTTAATATTTGATTTTTCAACAATAAATATTATTGTGAGACCCCAACTCATTGAGTTGTTTGAACTAGTTTTGTACTATTATTGAACTTTTGGTCGAATTATTGAAATATGATCAACTGCGATTGGATTTCCTTGGTGTAATAACTTCAACTTATTGTATTTAAACTAAATAAATTCATTATCAATAAAAAGTATTAATAATACACTTGATATCATATTATAATAATTTTTTTTCAGGATGAAGCCCACATAGGTCTGAGACCTGTGCGTGGGTAATGAATTGGATGATGGTGATTGATGAGTTGGACCTACAGTTTTAGGTGGGTTCCAAACCACCGGGAAGTGATTTTACAGCAGAGAACAGAGTCTTTTTTGCTGGCCAATCCAATCGGTTACCGTTACAAAGACGGCCATATTTATCGTAGCTTATATTTTATTATTATTGTCATTGTATTTAAATTTTTATTAAAGTAACTTAACACAGTATAGGCTCAAGTAGACAATAGGCCTAAAAGTTGACGTAGGCTATGATTATTGTATTCAGTCGTAGATTTAGTATAGCCTTGTCGTTAGCGAGTCTTGGAACCATCATCGTTATTAATATAATAATAATAATAATATTTATTTTTTTTGCATGTACAATCACAAATAGTTTTGCAAACGTTATTACACATAGGCTACTCAATGTGATCACAGATAAACATCATCACAGACAAACACATACAATTCTTATGTCTTTGGTCCAATGCTATAAAATGTTTATCACTTATTACATAAAAGTTCAAAGTTCCAGATAAAAATTTGAGAACATATCCTTTGCACCTTGCTAAAATCCTACTCCCACTCATGTAGGCAAAAACTCCGTTAAACTATAAAAGCATTTGTCCAGCAACCAATTCTTCAACTGCTTTTTGAATTGCTGAAGCGTCTTGATGCTCAAGATGTCAGTTGGCAGAGAATTCAAAATTTTCCGACTCATGTGCTCCGGATTTGCTTCAAAGAATCTTGTTCGATGAGTCTGGATTCTTAGAATATTTCTTGACCTTGTGTTGTAGCTATGCAGAGAAGCGCCTGTAGTCCAATGATCCTTACGGTTGTAGCCATACACTGCTGTCTCAAAAATATATAAACAAGGCAGAGGAAGCATCTTTGCTAGTTGGAATAAGGCTCTACAGGGGGTCAACGGTGGTTGCTTATAAATTATTCTCAGGACTCGCTTCTGTGCCCTAAAAGCCATAATTGCAGTCGGTGAAGCACCCCAGAAGATCAAGCCATACGTGAGTATTGGCTGGAAATACCCATAATAAGCAGTTAGTGCTATCTTCTGGTCCATGGTTTTTGCCAACCTCGAGATCGCAAACCCTGCTTTGTTCAGTCTTTTTATTATGTGATCAATGTGATCATTCCACCGTAATCCTAGGTCCACATCGATCCCTAAAAAGCTACATACTCTTGCTGATTTTATATTTTCTGTCTCAATTGTCAGGCTGAAGTCGGAGGGGGAGCTTGAACTATTGTTGATAGTGAAGTCCATGTAACAAGTTTTCCCTACGTTAACACTCAGCTGATTTGCCATACACCAATCATTTGGGCGTTCCATGACCTTCTGTCCTTCACTCTGCAGCTGTTGATTATCATCCCCAATGAGCAAGAAGTTTGCATCATCTGCAAATAAGACGCTATTTGCTGAAGGAGGTATATTTTTTGGCAGGTCATTTATATATATGGAAAATAGAAGCGGTCCTAGTATTGGACCCTGTGGAACTCCTTTCTTTAATTGGCCCACTTCAGACTGATATTTGTAGTTGATACAATATCAATTGTAGTGATAGCTGGAGAAATTGAATGTGATGCATGATGAGTCATATATCTACGCTAATGGAATATATTTCAGATGCAGTACGTGTGTATTACGAATATCTTGTCAAGTCTTGAGACCTAGATATGGGAAGTAGTTCTACGATAGCTCAAACGAGTGAGCACATCCTTATAATAAAAGAGAAATATATAAACCGATTACACACAATAATTTGCATATTCACATACGAGATAGTGAGAGAAGATAGAAAGAGAGAAATTTTATATAAGTGCTGTGCTAGTATCATATTAGTACTTCTTCATTATGTGCAAATAGCATTTATTCACAGCTTCGACACTAATAAGGTTTTTGATAGTTTGAGGGCACTCTTTAATAAATTTCTGCGCTTGTTAATTGAGCAATGTAGGTTGGAAGAAGAGTCGACATTTCATTTAGAAAGCACTCTAACTTTGAAGAACATATTACGTTCATCATTGAAACAGTTGAAGTGAATGTTTGTTTATTTGACAACTACTGTTCGTCTATCTAGTGAGTTTAAACATGGGTTTGATGGTTTTCAAACAAACTGTTTATCATGCACTGAGCACGTAAATACTTGAAACGACTACTATATTATTTATTCAGGGTCCGAGTCCAGTATTTAAGAGACTTTTGAGTGGATGTTTTTCAAGTGTCCCTGGACTTGAGTAAGCCTCATATATTAATATGAATGTAAAATGACAAGATAACCTAGAAAAGTGATAGCCGTGATAGTCAAGATGGGGAAAACAGATTATTTATGTTTGACAGCAACGAATCTACGAATCGCTCTACAGTATGCTTTCTACTATATTGACATAATATGGTAGTGTGATTTGGGTCTTGGTAACACAACGCAACTGACAGCGCCGTTATGCTGTCTGTGGTTTGTTTTGAGCCCTAGGACTAACTTCTACCCTAATAGTCGTAGGAGGTTTGAATTGCAAATGTCTCTTCATTTAGAGGTAGTGAGTAAGAAAGAACGAAGGAGGCCTCTCTGATCAGCTGGAAGCGCCCTAGACCCTATGATTTACTTCTTCCCAAATAGTCCTAGAAGGTTGAAATTTGAAATGTAGCCTCAGTCTAATTTTTTTAGGTCGCAGCAATGCGCGACGGCCCAGCTAGTTACTAAGTAGATTGAGACGAATGGTAATTTTTTATTAGTGATTAAATTTATAAGAAGTGACTCCCTCTCCATAATAGCTTCATTACGCAACGGGTTTGATAAGGTTTTAATGAGGTCAGCTGCTATTACATTTTTTTTCATACTTTAATAACTGCTTTATTAATTAGTTTTAAATGAACGTAATGTTTCATATTGGCCTAATAATGCAATTTTACGATGAGCTTCTGCTGAGGTGGAACAATGGATTGGTTGAAAGAGAAATATTTATCTCAGTTGAAAATTGGATCTTGAACCATCCACCGGTCTCGTAGACAGGAGCACTTATTACTTTAAATAGAACAAAGGACTCAGGGGTGTGCAATACAGAACGTGAACTGCATGGGTACGCGTATCACGTAAGGTACGGTACTTGAGTTTCATCATGAACTGTAGTCCACTGTTCCAATGTTCTAGCCCTAGAATATTCCTTCACCAATCTGCTCTTGAAGCAATTATGATGACCAACGTTGAAAGCTGGAGAAAAAATTATAAATATTGGCCACGTGAACTATAATACTTTGTAATATCTTTGTTATATTACTTTGTAATATCTTTGTTATATTACTTTGTAATATAATAATGTCGAGGCATTTTGTAATGACATTAATTCTGATTGCAATTACCGTTTAAAGGTTAATTGACTATCAAGTAGCATACCTGTAACTTTATTATTATCAGACTTTTTAATACATTAAATGATTAATCATTTCATTTCATCACTAAAACTTTTGATTTCTAATCGGTTTTTTTGACCACCTCCATTGTTTTTTTGTATTAGTGACAGTGAAGTTGTGTTAGGTATCCATATCTGGTGAGACTTGATGTTGTCACAACCATAAAAATGATGATAAACTATTAGTTCCTTTATCCACAAACTAATTATTCATTCACCTTGCTAGTAACTCGTGTTTAAAAAAAAATAATAAATGCTACTTATTGTACTCAAATTAATGTGTTTGTGACAACATCTGGGGCCTGTCAATAACGATTCACAAACAAGTTTTATTTTGTTATTCAACTATTTTATTTCATTAGTTACTGCAACATCTCATCATCAACTGCAACGCTCTAGGTCTTACTTATGTTTTTTAACTTCAACGTTTCATATAATCATTTCATTACTAAGACTGCATTTTTTAAAATAATTATACAGTATACAGTATCCTAATACAGTATAGTGAGTGGGCCTACTTATAGGTATAGTATTAAATGATATATATAACACTAGTAGAACTCTTATTATTCATTTATTTATTTATTGTGACAAAATTACAACACATTTAAAGGCCTAATGTGATTGATTACCCGAATCAATTGGAACCAGACCTCATTCGGATAATCATGAATTGGGATAATTGGATTTTTTAGAAAAAGTGTGTATTTTGAGAAGAAATAACTTATTTTCGGTACTTCAATGCGTTTTTTTATTGATTGAATGATAAAGCAACAATTCCAAATTTTTGTGGCGTGTGCGTAAAATACTGTTAAGTAGTGTCTATTAGTTAAATTTTTTATGTAAATGAAAGCTATTATTTTCTGTCATTTAAGCAGTCAAAGTAAGCAGTTTCCATGATTTTCTGGTTCCATTTTCTTTCTCAAAGCGATTCGGATAATCAGTGACTCGAATGATCGAAATTCGGGTAATTGGAGTTCTACCGAACATCTTCAAGCTTCGGTTCTTTCATAAATGTAATTTGTCATCGGACGAAATTTCACACCTACAAAATAAATTTCATTAGTGGTACTGTACATAGATCAACATTAGCCTCTATCAGTTCATTTGGTGTCTTGATCATTCCAGAAATTATCATACTCAATCTTCAATATTTGAATTTATCTAATTGTATTTTTTCCGTTGCAATAAAAACGTTCTTTTCTTTTCTAGGTGAGTCTTGACTTGGTATAGGCCTACACTTTGTCTCTCGCCTCACCCTTCATTATTCCAGTAGGCCATAAATGACTGAGTTGACTTTTTCACTAAAGGTCATATGCTGCGTTAAAATAAAGAAGGGTTGGCCAGTAACATTGTAAGGGGATGACATGCAGCCCATTAAAACATCTCGACAGCAGACACAGCGTTTACTCGTGGGAGCATAAATGCTGATAGGTCAGTGGAAAATTAGTTAAAAACATTATTTTCTCAACTTTCCATGAGTATGTTGCCAATGTTTGCGAAGGATTAAACCCGTTACAATTTTATTCCAAAAGTTCTCTATTGTTTTTTGCTAAGTTTTCCTCATGGTTTTTGTTGGATTTGGCATTCAAATTAAGAATCTTCCAGTGATTATTTTTGTTTCTATGATTGTAGATAAACTATTTTCAACTTATTATTCATTCACTTATATGGATAACTTACAGCAATTAATTTGCTGTGATACAATAATCTACTGTAATTACTCAAGCTACTCATGCTATTTACAAGAATTACTCATTAGAATCTACAATCATAATGCATTATTTTTTATGATTCTCAGTGTCTTTGTATCTCTCATTATCATTGGAATGTCTTTATGGGGGGTCAATATTTTTCGGGCTTTGAATTTCTAACATTTTTTGGGATTGGTTCGGTCTTCAAATAACATTCTCGTAAAATCAAGTTTTTAGAATTTCAATGCTCTTTGATCCAGGATATTCTTAAACCTTTTAATTATTTTTTAAATATTATCTTCCGTTCTCATCTAAATCATTTCTTGATAAAGTACAGTACTTTCAATTAATGACCACCAAACTACTTAATCATCATTCATGTTAATGATTAGGTCTACTGAATGATAATTATAAAATATTTCGTGAATGATTGATTTTGTTTGTGAAGGTTGGAATATTAGCCGGTGGTTCGGAACCCACCTAAAACTGCAGGTCCAACTCATCAATCACCATCATCCAATTCATTACCCACGGACAGGTCTCACACTTTTGTGGGCTTCATCCTCAAATAAGCCCTTTTTTATGAACAGATTCTGAAGCTTCTTAATCTCAAAAGACAATCGAAAAGCACTTTCACTATATCCTTTCCAGATCTTCCCTCAATTAAACAATAATTCTTAAAGTTAGGTTCATGAATGCGGATCCAAGGCTTTTTTAACTTGAAGAAGACGTTTGATAAGCCTCTTGAGCGATTGCTTTTCAAGTCTTCCATGAGTTAGAAAAAACCTCAAGGCAGGATTAAAAGCCCATGAGTAGGACCTTATCAAGAACGCTGTATGCTGTATCTTAATCATGGTATATATAATAATAATAATATTAGGTATTGTTCGATATAATTAATCTATCAATAATCTATGTAATGTGTAGGTTACACCAAGGAATCACTGCCCTGCTCTAATAGGCCTGTAAGGAAATTTAATTTCACTGATAATTTATTAATGGAGCATAATATGACCGACCATTTCCCAGCATTCATTAATTCTGTCATAACACATCCAGTTTTCTGGAAAGTAATAATCTCAATCATGAAACATAGCCCCATAACAGAACAGAGTGCACCCCTAAGTTATTCTTAGCTATTACAGCCTCTATTCAATTATTGGTATAATAGTAAAACAGCATCGGGTTGAAATTATTCCAAACTGTAGACAGTTAATTAATTTCAATAATTATACGGGCCAATCAACAATCGCGAATATCATTTCTGCGATATTAGTAAATTCCACATTCTGTTTGATTTGGGATCATTTCTGTGATATTAGTAGATTCTACATTCTGTTTGATTTGGGATTCACGATAGTAACATTTGAAGTTGGCTGCTTTAATCACTCTGTATTAATTAGTCTAATGATCATGCTAAATGCCTGAAATGCTGTCATAGATGAGGATATCGGATCAATTCAATCGCATTATATACTCTGTCATTTGTTGGTGGAGATTCAATTTGAATAAATCAGTAGTAATCAAAGTACATATTGGAATGCTCTCTTATTTGGAAAAAAATATATTTTTTTTAAATTTTGCTGGGAGCTCACCAATATATGCGTTACACATAATATACGTACATTCATATCATAATGCTAACATCATTCACTTTATCATCCGCGCACAAGTCTCAGACTCATGTGGGCTTTATCGGGTTTTAAAAAATAGGGTTTTCTCGCTTAAGTGTTTTGGACCAAAGTTGGAGTTTCGAACCCGAACATGGGATCCTCCTTTTGCTCGAATATTTTTAGTTTGTGGGGTTTTAAATATAGTGTTTTTATACTTTTTTTATTATTTTTACAATGTTTTTCTAATTATTTTTTTTTAAACTGTCGGGTTGAAATTTTTCAAGTAGAACATCAAGAGTTTTTGAATGGGCTCTACATCATCATAAGGTTAGGGGTAGGCCTAGAAAAATATGGTTTACCAATGTCCGTCAGGAAATGGAACTGAGAGGATTGCATGAAGGTGACTGGGGCGAAAAAAAGAATAGTTGAAATTTTACAATGTGAGAAGAATACAGTAGTTATTTCATAATATGTTTTCTTTATTTTCGTGGTGAAAAAATTCATGTTTGATGATTCAATTCCTAAATTAAAGCTTGTGGCGAGTGACCTATTCTAAACCTAATTTTCTATGACCCAGCTTGAAATTTAAACCTAATTCTTTGTGGCCTAACTTGAATTCTTAGCCTAATTTTCTAATACTGTATTACAAATGACACCGTATTTCAATTAAATATATGATTTTCGCTCAGCTTATATAATAAAATACGACTTTGAAAAAATGTAATAAGTTCTCACCGTACAGATACATGCATCATACTAATATTGAATTAATTGTTGGATTTTCACTCAATGACCAAACACAGTTCAAGTCCAACGCAATTTTTAATTATACAATGGTCGCTCATTCCAACCTAAACTAAACATGACCCCTAGCGGCAGGCTGACGAAGCTTCTCTTTAGAAGTGAGATGCATTCCTCCAATATCACGAGTAGAAGTGAGTGAAAATCATGTATTAAATAGAAATACAGTGTCAGTTTTAATATTAGATTGTTCATAAAGTATTTCGTCATGGAAAACATCACAGATCCTAATTTTCTGTTACTCAGCTTGAAATACAACTATTGAAAAAATCTAATAGGATCTCACCGGACAGATCAAATCAAATCAAAATTTATTATTCAATCAATAACATAATAATCACAAAATCCTTTTAGTTAAACTTCTCAAATATATACTATGTTATATCAGTAATTTACCTTTAGAAACCCCACTATAAAATACTATGTGTTGGGGTATATGAGTCTGTTAATATTATATTTTTTTTAAATGCTATTTAATACCTAGTTGAAATATTTAAAAAAAATGAAGTTAGATGCGTTAGTGCATATTATGTAATTAAATAAAATTGATAAATGTGAAAAACTAATAAACCACCTAGAGTTATACAAAATAGCTACTTATTGATATATTATAATATCATAATAATAAAAGAAAATATTATAAATGCAAACAAAAATATAATAGTTAATTGATTTGAACTCTTACTAAATTTTCAAATTGCGTTACTTCCTGATGTATCATCCAATTTATTAATTTTCTTTTGAACCGAAAACATGCATAATTTTAATATTGAATTGAATTGTTGGAGCTTCATCCCTTGATTAATACTGTATTATAAGAAAAATCTGACTAAAATTTATTATGTTATTGGGGAATTGAATTACATGAAATTTCCATTGCAAAAAAGATTCTATTTCCACGAATTCTATCCAATTAAGGAAAGATTGTGTTATGAAAGCAGAGTTAATTAAAATGCTCCTGGGTTGGATTTGAATCATTTCTGGGAAATAAAACAGTTGTTCCGATGCCTCTGAAATTCAATATTCTTCAGTTATATTTCGAAATTCCTGCACATACTTCATCAGCTACAAACTGTATGGATTGTGTACACTCATCAAATATGAATATATTCAGGCTTCAATTAATATGAGTCCTCTCATTTATCTGTACATATCCTTTATAACTTATATAGCATACCATATCCCTTATACATAAATATACGTTCACTTGGCCCTTTAAAACACACAATAATTCGAATTGATATTCAGACCTCGACCAACCTCTGAATTTATTAGGAGTTTCCTGAAAGGTATAAGATTCATATATGTTATATATTGTATCAATATATATTGTGTGTGGGAAGGTCGATAGGGGCAAGCTTTCAATTAAGTGTATTGAAGCCCGGATCCGAAAGGAAGAGACGCTTTTTCGTAGGGCACAAACCTCTGATTGCGGACCCCCTTATCCCTTTTTGAGTCCCCCCTCTGACCTCCTTTTTGCCCTTTCTGACCCTCTTTCCACCTCTCTATTTTGATTGAGAGCGCTGACTTCAACCTCTATTCGCCCAAACTCGAAAATGCCGAGCTGAAATTCGCCCGCCGACCAGTGCTCTTGACTTATATTGCTTCTTCTCTTCGAGTCAGCAATCATAAGTGAGATCGATTGCAGACATGGGTCTTAAAATCTTATTTTGAGAGGTTTTCGTTATTTTTGTGACGTTTTTTGATGTTACCGGTACAGTGAAATTTTGAATAAGATTTGGTTTTTATCCATACTCGTAATATCATAAGATACCTCTGTCATAAACAATCATGAACTCCTCTGAACTAAAGAAACTCATGATATTACAAAAGAGAGCTGTAAGATGTTGTTATTCTTGAATGTCTGTTGTATATAAAAGGTAACATACAGGAGATGCAGACGAATAACTTTATTCATAGTCATGATACACGTCAAAATTCCTTGTTACATAGGAGTCAATGCAATGCACAGCTGACTCTAAATAGTTTTCACGAATTTGGTGAAAAATGTGTAACTTTTTGCCGAGTGAAGTAAGATCTCTGGAAATGGAGAAGTTTAAAAAATACAGTATATTAAACAAATGTTGTGTGAGCTTTGTGGTTATAATGTTAAAAAATTTGTAGACTACTTGAGTAATGATAGTTCCTAAAAAATATATAGACAGGATTATTATTCCTGAAATATTTAGTTACCGTACCATATTTGACTGTATAATTTGTATTTTACATTAACTTTGAAACTACGTTAAACTGAATTGACGTTATTATACAAATTGATATTTGTTTTGACAATAAATGATTTTGATTTGAGGAAAGTAAGTATTTAAGTACAGGGTGTTTAAAAAAAACCAATGGACAGTGGCGGATCCAGAAATTTTTTTTGGGGGTTGGTAGCTACTGATGATGAAGGGGGGGGGGGTAGAGGTGTACTGAATAAGAATAGAAGTAGTATTGTAAAAGCTTTTGAATTTTTCATAATCAATCATACCCGAACTATAACTATTCATAATATTGGGAAATAAAAAATAGCTTTACTAATGCTTTGAACCGTATCAGCGGCAAAATTGATTTGAATTTAAAGTATATTGGAAAATTTTGATTGAATTATGGCTGAATCTGGTGTGTTCAGCAGTTTGTCAAGGAACATAATTTAATATTATTCCGGTATTACGGTCATACTATTCAATTTTTAAGAATGCGAATCAATGTGGGAGCTTTAATTAGTTACAAAATATTCAATTAACTAATGTTTCATATAGTTTTAATTGATAAACTGTGTGTGAATTCCACACTATAAAAAGAGATGTTTTTCTATAGTTTTTATCTGACGATTAATTTTCCTCTTATAGAAATATGGCATCTAAGTTACTCCCCCAGAAAATGTTTGTATAATCTCTTTGAGAAATCAGTTAAAATGGTATTAGATCCATATTATATATATGTAAACCCAATGCAAGCATTGTATCTGGAATTTTTCCACGATATAACCTATATCAGTAGCTGGTGATCTCTGGTTTGCCGACCACTGTGATAGAATGTTAAAAAAAAAACATTGGTTGATATGTTAATGTAGTTCCACATTACTTTTCATTAAAAGAAAGTTGGTGCTGTTGTGATTCAATTACTGAAATAAAATTTTATGTCACACTACTTTTTCTATTCAGGAAGTACAAAAATCTAAACACTGAGTTGATTGGTTGCAGGAAATGTATATGTAACTAAGACATTATACATTATTAAAACGGATTTCATATAATTGAAGACTTTGTAGTGGAATTAGGTCATTCTTGCTAATGAATATTTTACGAGCTTCAAACTTATTATATTGGTAAAAAATTAACACTCTTCCAAAAAATTTTTTGGAGGTTTTGGGGGGGGGGCTTCAGCCCGAAAGCCCCCCCCCCCCCCCGTAAATCCGCCACTGCCCATGGAGTATAATATGGCACCTTCAAAATGCGAATGATTGAAATTCAATCTTGTACTAATGTTGGGAAGTTGGATGATTGTGTTTGATGTCCTGTAACTTCAAAGTAATTTGTGCCGATTTAAAGAAATTTGTAGCAGGTATGAAACTGTATTTCCACAGAAAAAAAATACAGATGTTTGATTAGATACGAAAAATAAAATAGTGGAATACCCCACAAATACTTGAGTCTGAGCGTGGGATAGAGTTACAATAAAAATAAAATAAAATAGACCAAGACTTCCAGCTTCCCTGCCTAAAAAAGCTGTTAAGGATTAGGATAATGAAAAGATAAAGATAAAGATAAGATAAAGATAAAATTACTTTATTTACGTAAATTTACAAAATATAACTGTGACTGATTAAAAAGAATATTGTTAACAACACAATAAATAAGAAAATGAGAAAAAGTTTGGATATTAACAATAACATTTTTGTGAAGCATTTACGTAATAAGGGCGAAGTCTGGACAAAAATTCGTCCATTCAAACTTAACCTTGATAACTTCGAACTGCGAGACTATATAATTGGTAATAATAGAATAAAATTTGAGTACAAATTGAAAAAGTTAAAAGTGATTAAAAATAATTGATATTGTGTTTTTTTTAAATATTTTCTGAACAATACAGATGGGATATTATTTACAAAATGAAAGATGATGGTTGTCATGCATGTGCTCTATGGTTGAAAAGATGCAGTCATTCCCTCCAAAAGATACCTCTTCAATGATGAGGTGAAGCCCGCTCGACTCTCAATGCACCTTATGGAATTAGGAAGTGCGTTCCAAGCCAGACAAGCACTTACAACAAATGATTTAGTATAGATTGTAGTACGGTGGTTCGGTATCCTAAGCGTATTATCCCCGGTTCTTGTATGAGAGACATTATTCTGTCTGCCTTCAGAAACAAATTTGAAATCGTTTTTAAAGTAATTAGGTTTGCCATATTTGAGGATTTCTCTGACAAGTTTGTTTATTCTGAATAGTCTCTGATCTGGGAGTTTGAGAGTTGAGCTTGTAATGTGGGATTGAGTAATTCTATCATGCCATTGAAGAGAGTAAACGTACCGAAGACAGTAGTTCTGACTGCGCTGCAGTCTATCATTCAGAATGACTGTCATGTCATTCATTACAGAATTACAGTACAGGAAATGTGGAAAGATGAGAGATTTAACCAGTAACAATCGGACACTTCTAGGGAGAATATCTTGCATTTTCTTTAAGGGATGCATTGCTGAAAAAACCTTCTTACATGTTCTAATAACTTGCTCTGACCAGTCAAGAGTTGAGTTCGATAGAGAGATGGAAAGGAAAAAAGGAATGAAGTAGACTTAAATGAATGAGATTAAAGAATTGAATCTGTTGAAATATTGCTTAATTGCTACTGGATCGTACCCAACCATCAATTCGATTTCTCAGTTGGAATGTCATTCGGGCGTTTATTACATTATTTGGTATCCTTCAATTTTTTTGGTAAACTAACGCTAGACTAGTCCATTTTAATTGACTGAGATAGTTGACATTTAATTAAATGTTGAATTAAATTTTAAATATAGATTGAGGCACAGAAAATTCACTCCCATTCATGACTTCTGCCATTGTGCTGGATTGCGTCATGTTTGAAACACCAGTTATTTATTAATTTCACATGGTTTAATTAGGGCAATCCATATTATTTTCTAACTTTGTATTCGTATTCACCTCAACTGACGCTCTTGTCCACTTATCCATCCTAATTATTGTTACGGATTCTATCTCTAAAATAACACTGGTAACACTTCAATTTTTCACTCGCACTTTATTTACACAAATAATTCACAACACGCACTGATCAGTAATGTATTACACAAAATAAGCAATCAAAAATAGATAAATCGATATAGTTCACCTGATGAAGAGTTTACAATATTACTGTACAAAAATCAATCACTAAATGTCAAAAGGCCAATCTAATATTAAAATAATAACTGTTCAATAATTAAAGGAGAAGCGTCTACATAACATTTGAAATTCTACAAGCACTACAAGTCGCTGTATAAACTGTCAGGTAAGCCTGAATAATAATCAAAATATCAAGATACTGCAATTAACACTACAGACAAGGAAAGTTCATTATCACAGTTTGTAATAGCGCCAACAGGCGCAGTACTCTAACACAACAACAGACGTTTGTTTATCACGGTCTGTATAAGCACTTACTGGTAAACAGGAACTGTCACTACTGCCACTTGATATCAATGTAGAACAACAACTGAACTCATTTCTACAAAAGTCTCTCCTATTTATACATTTTTCCATAATCGAGATATCTCTCCATTTTCTATCAACTTCTACCGAATTCAAAAATAAACAAATAAGGACTCACATTTTCGATAAGATCGATACATTTCTGTAAGGTTCTAATTGAATATTCTACCAAATTCTGAATAAATATCATAAAAGTTTCAAAAGAAGAGTAATTAATTGCTTATGGGTTGATTACATTGGGATAGTTACTCGCTAAGCGAGTAGCGAGTAGGACGTTACTAACCGACCGTGCTACAGCAGCTCAGCATACCAAGCCAAATTATATTTAAAAAATTATTTCTAGAATCACCCCCATACTATGGAATTTCTAAGACAATAAATAATATTTGAACACAAAATTAAAATATGAAGTTTACCAACAATTATTCAATGAAATTTCATCAAAACAATATACAATATATCTCATCTGAAGTGTTATGCTGGCAGCCTGCGTGATTAAGTGTAGGCTTTGGCCACAATAATATTGTATTTTGGTGTTGGCTACTCTGCCAGCGAGTATAAATGTGACCAAATTCAAAGTAGACAGGCTCTCAACTTTGAATTTGGTCACATTTATACACGCTGGCAGAGTAGCCAACACCAAAATACAATATTATTGTGGCCAAAGCCTTTACTTAATCACGCAGGCTGCCAGCATAACACTTCAGATGAGATATATTGTATATTGTTTTGATGAAATTTCATTGAATAATTGTTGGTAAACTTCATATTTTAATTTTGTGTTCAAATATTATTTATTGTCTTAGAAATTCCATAGTATGGGGGTGATTCTAGAAATAATTTTTTAAATATAATTTGGCTTGGTATGCTGAGCTGCTGTAGCACGGTCGGTTAGTAACGTCCTACTCGCTACTCGCTTAGCGAGTAACTATCCCAATGTAATCAACCCTTTAGAAGTTAATATTGACACAGCAGATAACGCTGTAAATCCTTCTTTCTCTTCATTTTCACAACATTATTTTCAAAGTCAATAACAAAAAGATGTCGACGAGCTCCACGTTGTCTATACGTTATTCTGGCCTATCTCTGAATACAGTATTTTTTATAAGTACAGTAGTCACTTTTGCGAAGGAACCTTCACGCGAGCAAGTCGAGTAAATTTTCCAGGCATGCAGACCAAAGTGATTGTAGTGCCGAATTTCTCAAGAGCAGGCAGTAGCAATCTTCCAAACGACTTTCGGCAAAAATTCACAGAAAGAAAATGAATGATTGCTTGAAAATTGCTGAACTAAGGGCTGCTCTACTGCTAGGAGTTGGCAATGAGAGGTGAAGGCGGGGGGGGGGGGGGGTAAGACAGAGGCGACTGCTTGACTCCAACTCTATCGACTACTACTTACTCATCATCACTCACACACGCACACCTACACTCAGCCCTTATTCTTCCTTTCTTTCAACTTCTTCGATCTCTTTCTACGTTCTACTTATTTCACTTCTCTGTTTTCTTTCTTCTTTTCATTCTAAATTTCTTTTATCTTATTGTTCTTATCCTTGCTGTTGTTCTTTTTTCTTCTTCTCCTTTCTTCTTCTTCTTCTTCTTCTACTTTCTTCCTCTTCTTCTTCTTCTTCTTCTTCTTCTTATTCTCCTCCTCCTCCTTTCTTCTTCTTCTTCTTCTCCTCCTTTCTTCTTCTCCTCCTCCTCCTTTCTTCTTCTTCTTCTCCTCCTCCTTTCTTCTTCTTCTTCTCCTCCTCCTCCTTTCTTCTTCTTCTTCTCCTCCTTTCTTCTTCTTCTTTTTCTTCTTCTTCTTCTTCTTCTTCACCTTTCTTCTTCTTCTTCTTCTTCTCCTTTCTTCTTCTTCTTCTCCTCCTCCTCCTCCTTTCTTCTTCTTCTTCTCCTCCTCCTCCTCCTCCTTCTCCTCCTCCTCCTCCTCCTCCTCCTCCTCTTCCTCCTCCTCCTCCTCCTCCTTCTCCCCCCTCCTCCTCCTCCTCCTCCTCCTTCTCCTCCTCCTCCTCCTCCTCCTCCTACTCCTCCTCCTCCTCCTCCTCCTCCTCCTTTCTTCTTCTTCTTCGTCAACCTATATCTTCTTCGTCATCCTTCTTCCTCTTATCCGTTCTTCTTCTATGCTTCTCCTTTCACCTCTCCGTTCTTTTTCGTCTTTGTACTATTCTACTTCATTTTTTCCTTCTTTTTCTCTTTCTTCTTTATCTTCTTCTTATCCGTTCTTTGTCTCCGTTGTTGTTCTTCATCATCAACGTCATCTACTTCCATTTTCTTCTTCCTCCTGCTTCTTCCTCTCTTCTCCTTCTTCTTCTTCTACTTCTCAGTTCTTCTCCACCGTTCATCTTTTTTCTCATTCTTCTCATTTTCTACTTTTCCAATCTCAATCTCCATCTTTTCTCCCATTCAGATTTTCTTACAATCCATTCTTTATTTCTCTCCTGTTTCTTATTCTTTTTCTTCTTTTCTCTCCTTTATTCTCCAGCTCCGTTTTCTTCCTATTCTTCTTCTTCCTCTCCTTCCTCTTAATTTCTCTCTCTTCTTTTTCTTCTTCTTGTTTTGTCTTCTTCATTCACAAGCTCCTTTTTCATCCTCTTGTTTTCTTTTTCTTCTACTAATTTTTTTCTTCGTCTTATTTTCTCTTCTTTATTCTTAGCTCTTTTTTCTTCGTTTTCTCCATTTTCTTCCTCTCCCTCTTCTTCTATTTCTTCTTCTTTTTCTCCCACCTCTTCTTCCTCTTCTTCCTCTTCTTCCTCTTCTTCCTCTTCTTCCTCTTCTTCCTCTTTTTCCTCTTCTTCCTCTTCTTCCTCTTCTTCCTCTTATTCCTCTTCTTCTTCTTCTTCCTCCTCCTCTTCCTCTTCTTCCTCTTTTTCCTCTTCTTCCTCTTCTTCCTCTCCTTCCTCTTCTTCCTCTTCTTCCTCTTCTTCCTCTTCTTCCTCTTCTTCCTCTCCTTCCTCTTCTTCCTCTTCTTCCTCTTCTTCCTCTTCTTCCTCTCCTTCCTCTTCTTCCTCTTCTTCCTCTTCTTCCTCTTCTTCCTCTTCTTCCTCTTCTTCCTCTTCTTCCTCTTCTTCCTCTTCTTCCTCTTCTTCCTCTTCTTCCTCATCTACGTCTTCTCTTCCTCTTCTTCATCTCCTTCCTCTTCTTCATCTCCTTCCTCTTCTTCCTCTTCTTCCTCTCCTTCCTCTTCCTCTTGTTTTTCTTCTCCTACTAATTCTTTCTCTTCTTCTTTTCTCTTCTTTATTCTCCAGCTCAGTTTTCGTCCTCTTCTTCCTCTCCTTCTTCTTTCTATTCTTTCTCTTCTACCTCTTTTTTCTCTTCTTCCTCTTCTTCCTCTTTCTCTTGTTTTTCTTCTTCTACTAATTCTTTCTCTTCTTCTTTTCTCTTCTTTATTCTCCAGCTCAGTTTTCGTCCTCTTCTTCCTCTCCTTCTTCTTTCTATTCTTTCTCTTCTACCTCTTTTTTCTCTTCTTCCTCTTCTTCCTCTTTCTCTTGTTTTTCTTCTTCTACTAATTCTTTCTCTTCTTCTTTTCTCTTCTTTATTCTCCAGCTCAGTTTTCGTCCTCTTCTTCCTCTCCTTCTTCTTTCTATTCTTTCTCTTCTACCTCTTTTTTCTCTTCTTCCTCTTCTTCCTCTTTCTCTTGTTTTTCTTCTTCTACTAATTCTTTCTCTTCTTCTTTTCTCTTCTTTATTCTCCAGCTCAGTTTTCGTCCTCTTCTTCCTCTCCTTCTTCTTTCTATTCTTTCTCTTCTACCTCTTTTTTCTCTTCTTCCTCTTCTTCCTCTTTCTCTTGTTTTTCTTCTTCTACTAATTCTTTCTCTTCTTCTTTTCTCTTCTTTATTCTCCAGCTCAGTTTTCGTCCTCTTCTTCCTCTCCTTCTTCTTTCTATTCTTTCTCTTCTACCTCTTTTTTCTCTTCTTCCTCTTCTTCCTCTTTCTCTTGTTTTTCTTCTTCTACTAATTCTTTCTCTTCTTCTTTTCTCTTCTTTATTCTCCAGCTCAGTTTTCGTCCTCTTCTTCCTCTCCTTCTTCTTTCTATTCTTTCTCTTCTACCTCTTTTTTCTCTTCTTCCTCTTCTTCCTCTTTCTCTTGTTTTTCTTCTTCTACTAATTCTTTTTCCTTCTCTTCTTCCTCGTCTTCTCTTCCTCCTCTTCCTCTTTCTTCTCCTCGCCTACCCACTTTCCATTCTACCATCCAAAGGTTCGTTGCCGTACATCCACAACATTTCGACTGGCAATTCTACTTTGGCTGCCGCAATTTTCAACTTAGCTGACTTTCCAACTTGTAATGTCGTTCTACACAAGCGGCAAAAGGGGGAAGGAGAACAGTCACTCAGAGAGGGCGAGCGGGAGTGAGAGTGATAAAGAGGGATTGAGGACGAATGTGATAGAGTTAGTGACTGAGGGATGGGGAGAGAAGGAATGAGAGTGAGAGTGTGAGAGAGGAAGAGACAGATATAGATTGAGTGACTAAAGGGGCCCACACACTAGCGAGTCTGACTCGCGAGCCCGGCTCGGAAGAAAATCATCACTAACGTGTTGTGAACTTCCTGAGTCCGGCTCGGCTACTTTTCAAGGTCGGCTGGATTGCGTCCATGTTAATTCTGATCCATATGCATATTCTGATCCATATTATTATTAACTTATTATTATTATTATTGTTATTATTATTATTATTATTATTATTATTATTATTTATTTATCCATTTATTTTATACACAATTTATCTGTTAGCAGTGAACCAACCAACCTACCTTGGCAAATTAAGGTTGGTTTTTTCACATAGGAATCGTACTGAACTCAAAAGTAAAAGCACAAAATAGGCTGTGGTCGATAAGGCCAAGGCTTTAAAACAATTAACAGACACACATGATGAAGGGTTTCAAGTCAAAGAAGGTCCAGAATAGAAGAAAATAGCGTCTATAATTTTAGAAAAGGTTAAATTCAAAATATCACAGATAAAAAAAAATTAACAGCCAATAGAATAATCTCTCGTCGTCTTCCTTACAAAAGTAAATAGAATTTTTAGATACTGATTTTTGTGCAGTTGAAAACTTGAGTTAAAAAGATCACTGGCCAGGATATAAAATTCTCAACTTGAAACAAATGAAGATATGCCTAAGCATACTAAATGAAAATTATAAAGGTCTGTTGAGGACAGACCCGGATCTTGAAATCTTGACTCCACGGAAAAGTAATATAAAAAAGGAAGTATGTCACCTGGATAGCAGTTTTGGTTTCAAGTCCGGTCCATAATAGTTATCTTATATTTTCCAAATGCTTTCCTGAACCAAGGTGTTGAGGTTACATTAATACTTTCGATGTCAATCTAAACCTGAACCAGGAAAACCTGTTGATACAAAAATACAAAAGGATAAATTGGGAAATAACAATTTCACAATAATAATGACAGTAGTAACAAAATACATCGAATAATTGTAGTTAATAAACTTGAATTACTGTACCTGGATTTGACGACGAGAGATATTTTAAATAAAAGAAGACAGATTACTAACACATCATGTCTGTAAACAAATTCATAATCTTATTTAAAATTGATAATTATGGCATCAAGGTGTTAATTATAACAAATTATTTAGAAATCAAAGAAATGGCAAAACAATCCAAATCATATTTTAGGAGCCAGTGCCAAGCTGCAAAAAACAAGATGCAACAGGTTAGTTTATGCACAAAGCAAAACCTAGTGCAGTCTGGTAACATAACCAACAAAGGACGGTTACAGTTTAAATTGAAAGCTTGACTAGAAACGTTAAAAGGAGATTTAGTTAAAGTAAAATATTATGAAAAATACCTAAGTAGAAAATAAAATATTATAGCTAGAAATAATAAAATTAATGTTGAAGTGGATGAAACCGAAGGCTCACTGAATGAATTGGTGTGACCAACTGCACCATATTTAACTAAAACAATGTGGCAATGCTACAGCAGCTATTATTATTGAGATTATTTTTTAGAATTTTTCTTTTATGTTACTGTAGGTATTTTTTGTTGAAAAAAAAACATTTGAATATTTGAACTATTAAAAATAAAAATATGAAAAAAAACCCATTTGCAACCACGCGCCTTTGGAAAGAATTCTCTTTTCCTATTTTTTCGGGGATGTGTGGAATTTTTTAAATACTGCAGACAATCTTCTATGAAATCGTCTCATTTTGGTTCAATTACATTCATTATTTATTCATATTTTACGAGAAAAAACTCAAATTAACACATCCTAATATGAAATGGATTATTAATAATATGTAACTCAAATTTAGGTACTTCCCTTCAATTTTCAACAGCTTCTCTTCACAAGTCAATGGATTTTTAACACTCAAATTTTAATTAAAAGATTTGAAAATATTATTTGATAAATTAAAAACATTATGATATCAAAATTTATAAAAAAGAATGATTAAAAGTGAGACAATAAAATAAGAATTCCAAAAAGTGAGAAGTGAGACATAGTGAGACTTGAGACTCCTGACTTGAAACTCTCAACTAACCTAGGCTATGTCCAGCTTGTGCTCTATTCTCTCTACGCACAACCTTATATAATTTGTATTGTATTAAAAATAAGCTCTGCACTGCAATATTATCATTTTTATTTTTTCTTGAATATTCAAATTTAATATACGGTTTCTTTCCTATTTTTCTGTTTATTCATTAGTTTAACTCGGTACCTATTTCAGTCATAGTATTGTCATAGTAATATTAGATATATAACTCAATTTTACTTATTTTTACGTCTTGTGAACAGTGCAAATACTTGCTTTCTGACGATCTGCTATGTTATTATGAAGTGCCGAGCCTGGCTCGGCTCGGGAGACGTCCATTAACTTGCGAGTCCCAGCCGAGCCGAGCCGCGCCAGTAGCCCTGCGCGAGTCCGGCTGGGCTCGGCTCGGCTCGACTCGGGAGAAAACAGCCCACTAACTAGTGATTTTCTCCCGAGTCCGTCTCGCCGAGTCGGACTCGCGAGCAAGACTCGCTAGTGTGTGGGCCCCTTAAGAGATAGGAGTGAGAGAAAGAGTGAGTGAGGGTTGGTGAGGGAGTGAGTAAGAGATAGAGAGCGCTTGAGTAAGTGAGGAGTGATTGAGAGAGGAGTGAATGAGAGAGTGTGATTGAGGGTAGAGAGAATGTTGGAGTGAGTGAGTTCGAGAGGGAGCATGAGAGAGCAAGAGAGAAAGAGTGAGAGAGAAGTATCGTTGCCTCAGTATTCTTCTTCAAACGATTGTGTATTGGAGTTGATAGTGAAATTGATTATTGATCCAGTGAAAGGGTTGTGTCGTTTTTCGGAGAATCGCTTGCCTCTGCAAGTTCACGAGTAGCAGTAACTGGTAGTAGCAGGCTCGCTACCAGCGCCTGGTGCAATTGCCTTGCCTTCAACTCTCACTCTCTTACCAAATTGAATGGAAATTCAGATCTCCGTATTCCAATTCCATGAACTCATAACAAGATTATTCATAGCTCGATACAAGCAAGTATCTGTAAGGACCCCATCCTGAAATGAAATATGGAGAGTTTGGGCAATCTTCTTGCTATTAAAGCAGGCGGATGTATAGAGTGTTCAGGTTAGCATTAGCATTAACTTAGTTCTGCCCAAACAGTATATTATTCATAACTCGATACAACCAAGTATCTGTAAGGACCCCATCCTGAAATGAAATAATAGAGAGTTTGGGCAATCTTCTTGCTTTTAAAGCAGGCAGATGTATAGATTTTCAGGTTAGCATTAGCATTATCTTGAAGTGAGTGAGATCAGCCGGATCCAAGACTTGTTATTGAAAGTAAACTTGTTATTAAAGGTAAAATTTGGTTGAGAGCAAGGGAACTAATTATTTTCAATTTTTCCCAGGCATTCAACAGAACAACACGTGACAATAGATACGTTCATTGTCATGCAATTCATCTATTTAATGCAGTAAGTAATGTATTATTGAGGGAACAAAATTAATAGCAGTTATTGATATGGAGAATTCTCATCAAACTTCCAATTTCAATTTCTTAGTTCTGCTCAAACTTTCTATTATGATTAATGATTGTGCTGAAATATAACCGTATACAATTATACCTTCATGACTTCTATAGATGTCATATGATTGATTATATGTGACCCCAAAGTTCAAACTCAAAAGGTTTTGACGACGAGGAAGTTTCAAGAGTCTAGAATCTTTCTTTCAAGAGATATCTGTAAGGTCTCCATTTTGTAATAAAATAATAGGGAATTTGGGCAATCTTCTTGCTTTTAAAGCAGGCAGATCTATAGAGTGTTCAGGCTAGCATAAGCATTAACTCAGTTCTGTCCGAACAGTATATTATTATGAATTATTGTGCTGAAATATACCTGTATACCATTAAACTTTCATGACTTCTATAAATATCATATGAATATTTGACCCCCAAAGTTCAAAATCAATAGGTTTTGACAACGACGAAGTTTCAAGAGTCTAGAATTTTACTTTCAAGACATATTCCATGTAAACTGAAAATAGTGAAGTTAAAATTATAAATAGGGGGAGGACGGTTATGTAATTATTTTGATATTATTTATATTTATTAATTTTAAAACTTTGACAGACGGACAATGGTGCGATTTGCTTAAGACCCTATCGAGTTCTTTAAATTAATGAAAAATTCACATTTTCATTCATCAACCAATCTAGTATAAAAGATAGTTTGCTCTGTCGGGTCCATAACAGACTCACTTTGTTAAAATGGAACGATTATTGTTCAAACGATTGTTGTTATTGTTGAGAAATAATGTTAAAGTATAGTTGGTGGTCCCTATAAAATGAGAACGTTAAAAATTTGATTCAACATAATATTATACTTGATTGTACGAGTAATTACGGTGCCTTATGAAGTGAAGTCAGAAATGAAGAGTTTGAGAACTACGCTATGACATCAATTTCAAACCTGTTCATTTTTAAACTGATCACTCTCTGCCTCCGCTTTCTCTGAATGCTATAAATATGTTGTAAGGGTGTGGAGCAGCCTAAGAGTGTTCAGATTGGAATTAGTGTAACCGTAAGCGTAGTATCGCTCAAACTCTCTGATGAAAAGTTGTCGAATTATTCTCTTGAATGCTATGATTTTTTACAATTTCTACTATGAATTTCCAGCAGCGAAATACGGGAATGAAGCTATCACAGCAAGATTACCGTGTGCTTAGGTCTCGAAGATGTGTTTGGTTTTCACTGTTTGCCCATTATCGTAATAAGTGGCGTGTTCAGAAAGTAAATGTCGGAAACCCCTATGCTAATAATAATATTATCGTAACAACCCTTCTCTTGGGACGTAAGAACAGTATAAGAACATTGCTTGCTATTAAACAATAATAAATTGGAACTTCTGTTTCAAGAAAGAAACACAAAAATTCTGTTCCATTTCAATCTTCTTCACTAAACTTGTACAGCAAAACGTTTTGTCTGCTTAATTATAACTCACCTTGTGGCTCGGAACACACCTGAAACTGTAGGTCCACCATTCATGACACCATTTACCTCACCCACGCAGAAGTTTCAGACTCATTAGGGTTCCATCAGCAAGAACATAAAACAATTCCTTTCTTAATAATTCATGAAGGTTCTAAAATTTAAGATATTTTTCCAAAATGACTTCGGAGAACTTTTGGGCGGTCCTGTCTTATTTATTAACTGACATTTGGCGAGCTTCCATAAACGAGAGAACCGCTTGCATCTATCATACTTTCCTTGTTTTATCTTCTTTATTTGTTAAAAACTGTTTCTCACCCTCATTTATATTCCTTTTTGTCAAGTCAATTCATTCATCTATTTTATAATTCATTTCTTTCTTCATCTGATCTTTCTTTTACGATCTATTGTTTACTGAACCTTCAGTGCATTTGATTTTAAAAATTTCTGTTCTTTATCTCAAAAAATAAAATTTTTTTCTTTGTCCTTCAAAGTTTCTCAAAGATTCAATGCATCTCCATCAATTTTCTTTCTAAGGGATAAATCTTTTAGATAGTACAATATTCAAATCTATGAATATGAGCTCAATGATCCTTCAATTGAATATCAAAATAATTAAAATAATGAATTGGATCAATTATCATTATTATTAATCGTTTGGAAACAAATCCAGGCCAGGAAAACCATTGGCTCGTCTGACCGCCGTATTTGCCAGCACATTGTGCATCAAGTAACACAGAGTGCACCTAGGAAACGAACTTGTTTCACACCTTATGGATCAATGAGACTTATTGAATTAGATTCCATTAACAATTCAAAAAAAAAAAATAATTTCTATTAATTAAGCTAGCTATCTGACAACATGAAGCTATAAGCAAGTATGCATTAACAGAATGTTGTGGTGATGATCATAAAATAGAGTAAAAAATGAACTCATTTTTCATGTTGTTGTATAAATTTAATGTAGTTCTTCTAAAGGGATTAGAATTACAGGTATATTTCATTGCGAACATGGTATATAATGTGTTAACACAATTTTGCAGTGATAATCATAAGATTGAGTAAAAAATGTATGCTCTTTTTTATTTTGTTACATTGATATGCTTATTCTATAGAGATTATAATAAAATAAAGAATATAGTTTATGAACCCATACTTTCTTCTCAATTGATGCAAGGTATACTGCCTTATTAAATAGATTACTATACAATATCAAATGATTACATTTTAGCTTATAGGTGGCTATAATATTTTTTTCATCGTACTTTTCTGTACTATTTTCTATTGTCCTTTGTTGAAAATAAGGCAAAATAATCGTGCGGTATGTAGTGCAAGCAATGAAACTGGACAATACGATGTGAGCTAGAGGTATTGTTGAAAGCGAAAAATCAAAAAAATATTGCATTCTCAATTATGGGATTGGGATAGGTGTGGAACATTGGGATGGGTTCACATAATTCACCTGATAAAATCAGCAATAGATGTTTCTATCTCGAGACGCTCCCGTGGGAAATTGGATTGTTCCATCTCCAACTCAATTTATCCAGCAAGAAGTACTCATCCTAACACGTAGTACAGCTTAGAAATCTTCAGAGGACAAAATAGTCTACGACTCTCGTATGTCCATGCTAAATGGAAGTGAATATCTTGTGATCTTGTGAATAGGTACACCTTCAACTACTAGAATACAGGAATACAAGTGTAAAAAATAGAGACAAATCACAAATGGTTAGCAATACAAGAAAAGTGAGATAAGCTACAGTAAAAATTGTAAATGATTGATAATAGGAGTGAAAATTTAATTTTGAATGTAAAATCTAAAATAAATGAAATCACTAAAATTGAAAAAAGAATTCTTCGAAAGATCTATGGACCAAAACTTACACAAGATGGATACCGCCTTAAAAGTTCTAAAGAAATCTACAAAAACATGAATCCCATCCACTCAGAAATCAAGAAAAGAAGACTAAAATTCTATGGACATCTCTATAGAATGGACCCCTCCCGACTTACACACAAGATTTTAAAATATTTTGATTCAAAGAAAAATAATCCATGGTTTGATGGCTGTCACAAGGACCTTGGAACGCTCAACATACCGTTTCAAGAAATTCAGAGTAGGAACTGCTTCAGACTCAAGATTGATACTTCACGAGAGGTTTGGAGGAGATGAGAACAAGAAGAACAATGAACTTGTCTGAACAAGAACGGAAAAGACGGGGACAAGTGCTGCGAGATTATCATCAAAGATTAAAAATGTCTAAATTGTTAAATCGCGGTCCTAAGTGACCAATACCGAAAATAATAATATTAATAGGAGGAGAGCAATAGCTTAAAAGTGTGAAATATGGGAATCGGGAGTGTTATGTATACTCATATATGAAATAAAAGTGTATAGCAATAGTTATGAAGTGTTTGAATATGAATAATAAATTTGAAACTAGATAAGACAGAACAGAACCGTTGAGTATTGGCCGAAGCCCGACTTAACATTAGGACATTGGTATGCCTTTTGTAAGTTCGCTACCATCGGACTCCCCAAGAGAGATGAAATGGGAGGTTATGAAACTGTATGAAGAGAAAGAGTTGAAAAGAGTAAAATAAAGTGTATGGTAGACATAGAGTACCGTACGCATGCATAAATGGTTGACAGCAGCTTACTAGTGAGTAAAATTAATTGGTGATGCTCTGGGAAAACAGGAAGCGGAGACAACAACTGCTAAAAACACCTGAGCTTCAATGATAGTTACTGGAGAGGAGGAGAGGAGGGAGTAAACTTCAACAATAGTTTGTACGGATGGGTGCGAGTGGGGACTTTACTAAACTTCAAACATTGTAAACAGCCCTATAGTTTGCCATTGAAGTTGGCGACCAACTTGAATAATATGGGCATCTCACAAGAAGGGAAGCTCCAGAGCACACGTGTGTTATGTGAAATAATTATTTTTTTTAAGAATTAGATGGAAGTTTTTGAAAGGAAGGATTTTTGCGATACTCAGTTCAGGTTCATCTTGAGTTTACTTGCAGAAAATTCTATACAATAAGATCACAACGGGATATGTTAAGTGAAGTAGGCCTGTCTGCTGTCAGTGACTATCTTAATAGGAGAAATCTCCTCTTGAATACTAATAAGTCTATAGTAATTCCGTTTTCGACCAGACAAAGACAAAATGAATTGTGCCCGAATGTTTTCATCAATGACGAAGTTTCACCACAAGAAAATGTCACTAAATTCCTTGGCTTAGTCATTGATGAAAGTTTGTCATGGGATGGTCACGTTTGTCAGGTAGTTAAAAAGATATCCAAGGGACTTTATGCTCTGCGACGAATTCCAATGTTTGCGGTATTCAAACCATGAAAGCACTATATCATGCACTTATTCGTTCCCATCTGGCATATGGGCTTTGTATTTACGGAAGTTCATCTAAGAGAAACCTTGATAAAATACTAATACAGCAGAAAAGGGCTCTGAGAATAATAATGCATCTCAAAAGAACTGACTCCATAAAACTTGTTTTTTCACAACTTGGAATCTTGACCATTTATGGGCAATATGTTTTTGATGTAATTATGTAGTTTAAAAAAAACACTCAGATGCTGAATTAAGAAATAAATCACATAGTTACAATACTCGGTATGGAAAAATTTTGGAAAGACACAATTTGGATTTTTTCAAGAAAAAAACAATTTATATAGGGAAAAAATATTTTACTATTTTACCAAGAAATTTACAATTATTGGAGGATATTAAAAAGCTTAGTATTAAATTAAAGGAATATTTGGTCGGATTGTCCCTGTACTCATTGCTGGAATTTACCAATAATAATCGATAAAGTCAAGATTTTTATTAATTGTTTACATTTTACTATTTTATAGATGTGATATATGTTCTCTGTTTTTAATCAAATGTGACACTATTCAAATGTACTTGTACATGTTCAATGAATAAAGACGATTCAATTCAATTCAATTCAATAGCCTAAGGCTTCCGATCATCTGCTTTCTATATGAGAGAAAATAAATATTTCTTGTACCTAAATATTGTATACCTATTATTTTGATTCACTGGTTAAAAAAGCCTCACTCAAAAGTCATATTTTTCATTAAATCTAATCTAATTCAAGGGTGACTGAATGGAAAAAGCAATTTAAACTGAATGAATGTTGAATTTTTTCAATTGTATTTTAAAAAGTTTTGATGAATAAATAAATTTGTCAGTCTTCATAATTATCCTCATTTTAAAAAAGAAAGAAGCTTTGAAGAATCCTCACTCAAAAATCATATTATTCATTAAATCTAATCTAATTCAAGGGTGACTGAATGGAACAAAAAAAGATTCAGTTCTCTGCTGCAAAATCACTTCCCAGTGGTTCGAAACCCACCTTAAATTGTAGGTCCAACTCATCAATTTTCATAATCTAACTCATTAACTACGCACAGGAATCAGATCTATGTGGGCTTTATCCTTCAATAAAAAAATTTCAATTAACCACGTTCCTCAAATTTTTCCTGTTACCGTGTCTCTTAGTCATACTTTTTCTTCCCTTCCATCTCGTCTGCTGCAAAATCACTTCCCGGTGGTCCGGAACCCACCTAAAATGTTGAGTCAAACTCAACAATCACCATCATTCAACTCATTACCCACGCACAGGAATCAGATCTATGTGGGCTTTATCCTTCAATTAAAAAAATTTCAACTAATCACGTTCCTCAAATTTTTCCTATTACCCTGTCTCTGTCATACTTTTTCTCCCCTTTCCACTCGTTTGATGTCTTATTCTCTTTCACTTAATCATTAACACTTTTTTCCTCCTTCCCTTATTCAAGCCTTTCTTCTTTCTATCTCCTTCTGTTTTTCCCTCTTTTTCTCTCTTCCCGTCTCACCATTCCACTCAACTGCAACCGTGTCTACTCCTTCTGCTATTCATCGGTAATTGAATCACTATCATTCATTGGTCCACTGGCTTTGCATTGGGGAAGAAGGACTTTGATGACCGTGATGGTGATGATGATGATGATGCTGACTGTGATGATGATGATGAAGAAGAAGAAGAAGAAGAAGAAGAAGAAGAAGAAGAAGAAGAAGAGTCCAGTGATCGATGGAGCAGCTGATGGCGTCGCGATTGATGATGTATTGATGCGTAAAAGTGAGCAAATCTGATTAATTAACTATTTCGGGTTAGTCTGTGAGCGAGCGTTTTTAAAAGTCGATAGCGCTCCTAATGGATCTTTTACACGTAAAAACCGTGAGCTCATCATCGAATTCAACGTTTGGTGGCCTGTTTTATAATAAAGTGTACAATAACAAAATATTATTTTCAGTACTTTTTATTAATTGTGGCAGGCCCATGCTAGGTAACTGGGAACTCCGGGGGTCTTTTTTTACAGGAATCCATCCAGTTTGACTTTTTCAGGAGATCTTTCAGTAGAAAGTACAAAGTAATATTATTAGTTCTTGTATATAGTTAGGAGGTAGCTAGGTCTCTGGGGGCCCCGGGGACTTTTGTGCGAGTCTTGGCTCTTTGGGTGACCTCCATGGCTCCGGTGCCCCATGATCGGGGTCCCGACTAACCGAAGGCAGTTGCGGATCTGAGTAATTGTGGTCACTTCAAGATGTTAGTAAATGTTTCACTCGTAACTTGTACTCGAACTTTGTAGTTTGTGATGGAACAGACCTCAGAACTATGTATGCAATGCTTGAACTCTGTAATACTTCTTAATATTTGCATTATATTTATATTTATATTTATATTTATATTTATACTTATATTTATATTTACATTTATATTTATATTCATATTCATATTTATATTTATATTTATATTTATATTTATACTTATATTTATATTTACATTTATATTTATATTTATATTCATATTTATATTTATATTTATATTTATATTCATATTTATATTTATATTTATATTTATATTTATATTTATATTTATATTTATATTTATATTTATATTTATATTTATATTTATATTTATATTTATATTTATATTTGTATTTGTATTTGTATTTATATTTATATTTATATTTATATTTGTATTTATATTTATATTTATATTTATATTTGTATTTGTATTTGTATTTGTATTTGTATTTGTATTTGTATTTATATTTATTTTTTATTTTTAATTTGTATTTATATTTGTTGCAGTTTATTTTTCTATTTAATATAATTCCTTTATTATCGGTTGAGGGGTATCAGAATGACGAGAACTAAGGCGGCGGCATTATATGAATTCAGAGCGTATAATATAAATTCTTTGAAATTGAAATGGTTATTCCTATTGAATAAAATG
Source organism: Conomelus anceps (assembly GCA_948455865.1). NCBI lineage: Eukaryota > Metazoa > Arthropoda > Insecta > Hemiptera > Delphacidae > Conomelus > Conomelus anceps. Next base: position 32,418,342 of record OX418225.1, on the reverse strand, counting down.
CAGGTTTTCAAAGTAATACAGCAGTATTGGAAATACAACATTATTAGAAATATTATTTAGTGGTAGCAGTACATGTCATTTCCATAAACCAGTTTGCATGAAATTAAATCAAAATGTATAAGAACAGATCGATAATAATTTTGAATTCAATCCAAAATAGTCTAGCGCTTGTTCAGCTTGCACATGTTGGAAAATACGGGTAATGGCTAATGGAAACACTGGAAATCAACATAAACAACATCAAACCTCTCCAAATACGATTTCCTCCGTACTGCAACCAATACAATGCATACTCGGTTTAATATTTTGATGCAAACATAGCAAATAATAGGATTGGATGCATTTGAACTGAATTCATGCACCATGAGTTGATACGTGCTCATTCGCCCTTTTAATAATTGAATATGGTAGTAGCCGATTATTTCCTTATGATACTCATAATTTAAATATTGATTACCTCAATTCGTTGTTCCCGTATGAATGGAACAATATGGTATCGCTTCTTTCATTGTTTCTGTACCACAGTTTCAGTTAATAATCAATGTTATTTATTGAGTTATTCCATGTGATATAGGTTTTGGTTTCAGTTGAAATAAGGTGAAACGAAACTTGAATATACTTGGAAAGTGGGATCTATGATAGAATGGTGTAATGATTATAAATATAATGATGTAATAATGATGAAAGCAATGTTTCGTTTAGAATATTACAGAAACAAAAATTTGATAAAATAAAATTAATGAATTACGATTTCCTAGATAATACACCTGGGGCTTGTTGCATATCAATTTAGAGATTGAAGTTTATAGTTTTTTGGCGGCGGATTAAAGTTTAATCAGTTAGGGCGCTTTTCTCCGACTGACTACGACTCCTGTGCACACGGGTTAGATTCCCTTCACATCTTGACATTTTTAAACCATTATTCAACTCATTACTCTCGAAAACGTATGATCCATGTGAGTATTATCAGAAAAAACAATATCACAAAGCTTTAGTTGAAACTTGCAGATTTTTCTGGATCTACAAATACAAGTACACTAATAAAACCAATTGGTAATTTTTTATGTAAATACTTTCTAATAATATGGACATGACAAAATGAAATATCTACAAGTACCGGTACATGATTATTATCTATTTGACCTGAATATCACAAAGCAATAAATAAACATTTAGTATTGCGTTTCATACAGTATTGTTAGGTATGTTGACATAACCAGGCTAGTTGAAATGAACTGTCTCGAGTTTCTTCAATATTTTACAATCCTCCTGTTAAGCCATTTTTTAATCAACTCACATTCAATTTTTAGTTCTCATCTCGTTGAATCATCATCAATTAATCGTTGTTTACTATTTTTGTTCACTTTGGCTTTCATCGGTTAGCTACAGGTCTCAATAGACAGCCTATTAGAAGATTCCTTCCATTTTGTCAACCATTAAATTATTTTGTTGTAAAGTTGTGGCAATAAACAATTGAATTGAAAAAAAAAAATTGAATTAGTGTAACTCTTTGTGTGTTATAAGTTTAGCTGCCGAAGCTTACGCCTTTTTGAGAAAGGACACTTACTTATTTCTCACGCACAAATGTGAAAATCAACAACTGCTATGAAAGTATATTTCCTCAAACTTTAATATTTTCGGCCTCGTGAATAATTCTATTCGAAATCAAGAAGGGACTTAGAGCACCAATCGATTCTAAATAATGAAAATAATCAATTTTCTAATAATAACGTCAAGTGTGAACCTCATGTTCAGTTTTCTAGGGCACTCAACAAAATTGAATGAAACTGTCTAGAACAGTGGCAAACTGGTTAGTAGACCTTTCTCTCGAGTACCCCTTCTGCTAATATTAAGTGGGTCAATACGAATATTCATTCACCAAAAAGAGAGATGGAAAGAGACAGAAAGAGTAAAAAGAGAGAGAAAATGGGTGAGAGGGGGAGAGAGTTAGTGAGAGAGTGTGAGTGATAGAGAATGAGTAAAGATCTTGACATGTCTCCCCTTTTGGCAACACAATAAGACAGCTGGCCCCTTATTGTTAAGTCTTCAATGTACACTGACAAGAAGCCCTGTCTGCTCGGTTTGCACTGAGGGCTGGAAACTGTTATAATAATCATCATGGAGAAAATGAAGATGTCACATAGTTCACACCTCCAACAGATAGTTATGTCTTGTTCATTGATGTCTTGACAAGGTTGACAGAATTGGTAATCTTCGGCATAAATTCTGTCGTGGCATTAGCATGTTTGAGATGTTATTACATTCAAATGAGGTGATTATTCACCCGTTCATTCTTATATGTAGAATACCATTGAAAGTTAGAAAAACAACAGGGTTGTTGATAACGCTCCATTTACTAAATTTACCAAGTTTGAATTAGTGTTTGAATTTGTGGGTATGTTAACAGGCCAATGGAAATTTTTACTTGAAAAATATTAATCCAATTTTATATTTTGAATTATTCTGCTTGTCACGAAAAAGTGGAAGTTTCATCTGTTTTTTACTTAGAGTACCAATAGTCAATTATCACCATCGCAAAATCAAGCACTTAATGGAAGATTACCTTCAGGGAAGTGATAGCCGTGATCCGTAGCAGGTATCTGTTCAATCAGATAGAGATAAGCTGCATTCTCCTGAGCACTCTTTGTAAGGGTGGCCGATTAGATTGGCCAGCAAAAATGACACTGTTTTCTGCTGTAAAATCACTTCCTGGTGGTTTGGAACCCACCTAAAACTGTAGGTCCAGCTCATCAATCACCATCATCCAACTCATTACCCACGCACAGGTCTCAGACCTTTGTCGGCTTTGTCAGCAAAAAAAAAAAAAAATGCTGTGGAATGGTGTTTGCTCTATTCCAAACATGACAAATCATGTCAATAATCATTCATGATTAGTGGTGCAGCATGATTATCACTGTTCCACAGCATGGGTTCCATGTGATTCTAATCGGGTATTGGATGCTCCACTGTGAAGCAACCCTCATGTCGGAATTTCGCTGTAAATACAAGTAGGAATGTTTGAGTTTGTTATTATTATAAAATGGTCGAAAGAATAATTATTTCCCCTTCACTTTTTTGAAACATGCTAGGTGTAATAATTGAAAATTTAAAGAATGCTGAGTTGCGATTGACGGAATGAGCATTATTGATTGTATGAATCCTGCCGATTCCTCATCATCACCCAGAACAAAAGATTTGTAGAAGCTACTTACGAAAATCAACAAAACTCTGTAATTTATGTCTCTCCGGCATAATAACGTAAGCATGAAGACTCATAAATCCTGTTAACTTTCATGCTGATGTTTCAAGCCGGCAATATATTAACAATCTTCTTGACACCCGCACTTGCACACTCACACACACGCAGCGTGTTTAGGCCATAATCGATTTGAATGTTCTAGGCGTGGTTTGAAGAGCTCTCTTCCATCTACAGTCTGTCCTTCACCTATCCTATTTTGCTTTTTCACATTTTCTTTTATCCCTCCACCTTTATTCTCTATCCTTTTCTGCCAAAATGCAAACGCACATATATTTACTCACATCTCGTGTCAAAAAGCTTACCCAACAGAATTCTCGCATGCAGAGAGGAAGCGCCCTTATCGGCAGACAGTTCTTTGCTTGTAACGTGCACTGTAATAAAGCACTGTAAAGATAGGAGGATTAGATGATGAGAGATGGGCTGGATCGACTTTTGCCAACTAGTGGAAGGATTTCGTCTGGTTTGACAATGTTGAGGAAAACTCTAGATTTTTGTAGAGTATCTGTGGGGATGATTGTCATGCGAAAGGAAAGATTGATAAGGAAGGAGTAGAGGTAAAGAAGACGTGATGAACGACTGAATTCGAAACGTGGAATATCTCATAAGAATGAATAAGACTCCAAGATGTAACAACTACGTTTGTCATGAAAAACGAGATCTATTGCTTTACTGTCTACTCTTTGGTAAGAAAGACGATATATTGATGGAATAGGGAAAGAGATGAAAATAGTCGAAAAAGAGGGAAGGAGTAAAAATAGACAAGGAAAACTGATAAAAACAGGAAATATTTTGGTATTGAGTATTTGAAGTATTGATGTTTATAATACACAATAATAAAGAGAAACAATACTGTTTATTTAAATTATTTTGTTGAATAACCTTTTGAGAGTTCAAGACTTTGCTTCAGTTTGTTCCATGTTGAGGCAGTCTCTTGTCGTTTTATAAATTCTTATAGATATTCTTCAATTCAATTTTTTATTTCCAAAGTATAGAACAGATTTAATACAATACAACATGAAGATCAATGGAAATTTATTTCCCCGCATGGACTATTGATCCGTGTACGGGGAAAGAGTCCATAATCTGGAAGTCTCACAATATTTTCTTATTTTAAAATTGTTATTTTAATAATTGGTAATAAATTGTTATTTATTTCCAAATACAATGTCAATAATGCTATCTTAATTTCTACAGTATATGATATTTAGTTCAAAATTATCACTGCTTCGTTTACCATATAGATGCAGAGCTTGAATTATTCTATCATTAATAGATAGAAAAAAAGGGGAAAAATTAATTCCATTTTATTGCAGGGTCTCCACCTCAGTCTAATCAAATACCTAAGTAGTGAACTCTTCTTACTTTAGTGACAGCTTACTTTAGTGACTGTCGTGTGTCATCTGTAAGGGGATTGCAATAGCGTCCCCGCAGCCACACGGCCAATCACGCGGAGCCATCTAGTCACTCTCCCTTTATAATCCGCGACACTGCACTCCTCCGCTTCTATAATTGTTCTCAGGAGGTTACGGTATAAAACGTGAGCAAGAAGAAAGGGGTTATTGCTCACAGAGGCAAGGGTTGATCTTGGAAAGTTATAGCCGTAGTTGAGTTTGTGTCTGGTAGGATAGTTATGTTGTGTGAAAATGTATGTTTTGTTAGTTTTAACACGAAGGCTTTATGTATAATTCAAGAATATTGTATCGATTACATTGCTTGGTTCACTGGTATGTCAACTCAAATTCAATTAATTAGTCAAACATATAAAATGCAAATAGAAATTCAATGATAAATGAAAAACAAGGATTATATAACAACTTTTGAAAAATTTATCAATTTCGGTAAGTCAATTCTAATTCATTTCACAAGAATACAAAATGCAAATAGGAGTCCAAGAAAAAACAAGAACAAGGAAAATCACAACTTAACAATTCTGCTTGGGCTGGTGCAATTTGCTATTGAAAACAATAATTATTAAACTATAAAAACCGGAATTGAACAGAAAAGTTAATAAACATAAAACATAAAGTGATAGCCACGAGCCGTAGCTGGTATCTGTTCAATCAGAGAGATAAGCTGCGTTCTCGTAGGTCCCGTTCGTAACGGTGACCGATTAGATTGGCCAGCAAAAAAGACACAAAACTGTAGGTCCAACTCATCAATCACCATCATCCAACTCATTACCCACGCACAGGTCTCAGACCTATGTGGGCTTCATCCTCAAAAAAAAAAAAAAAAAAAAAGTCAGTTGAAGTTTACGTTCTGGTCAAGGTAGCTAGGAAAGTAAAGTACAGTTCTCGTACATCCACCTAGTGAGTTGGCGTACTGGTACAATTAAAAACCAATTAATTAATAACCAAATACTGAATTATTAAAACAAATTGCTATCAAAAACCAATAACTATAGATATGAATTAAAATATCTATGTACATTTAATTAGAATATCATTGAACAGATGTTGAATATGAACTGAACAGGAAATTTGATGAGTGAAACTTCAGAAGTCAGTTGAAGTTTATGTTCAGTTTATGTCAGCTAAAAAGAGTAGCTACACACCCCCGCTATGCAACAAACAAGAGAAAAAGCAACAGGGTAACGATTCTAGTGGCAGTTTCAGACTCATTTTACTGTTTTCAGACACAAAGAAGCGTACGCCACATTGTTTCGTGTATTGTGAAGAGACTGAATCATAAATTACAAGAGTGGGAAGCTCAACTGTCATAGACAGGATAAGCTGCTCAATTTTATTATTTTACCCTGAGCAGAAGTAAAATGAGTGAGTGAAAGATACTTGGGGAGAATGAGGTGGTGGGTGAGTAAGTAAGTACGTGAGTGAATGAGTAAGTGAATGAAAGACCCTCAGCCTCACTTGAAGGAAACATAAAGCTGTTCCGCAATGATATACGATTGTCAGTGAGTTTTCATCATTCAGATCTGTTGAAATTCACTCAGCATCTAAACTTGGCTACTAAAGAACAGTATTCCAGCCCACATTTAATACGTCACTGTGGTTGTTTCGTCTGGCTGTTGATAAATTGATGGTTGTCGCTCATATTCAGATTTAATTTTATCCTTGCGGTTCAACTGAAGGAAGCCACTAAGTTTCACAACAACTAGGCGTTTAAAGAGTATTTATTTTTTGTAACTGTGGATCGAGAACTCTGTTTCCAATAATTCAAGATAATCATTCCTATTCTACTGAAATCATATATTTTTAGGGGTTTAAAGGCTCTTGTAAAGTATGTTTTGTCATTAAGGATCACGATGTTTGCTCTCTTATTTTCCATAGTCAAATTTTCTTGCTTTATTGTACTGGGAAGATATATTTTATTGAAACAGAATTTATTAATTTCGAATTCCTTTAATTGCTATTACTTTATACTGAAGACTTCCGCAATGGCGGATATTGACAACAGCATTGAACAGCTGATGGGAATCGATGAATGCTACTGTACAAAAATATCAGTCACCACCGGGAATCGAACCACGGACCTCTCAATTGCCGGTTGAGCGCCCTTAACCACTAGACCATGGAGACCTTTCTGTACAGCAGCATTCATTTTCAACTTGGCCATATCGGCTCGATTCCCGGTGGTGACTGATATTTTTGTACAGTAGCATTCATCGATTCCCATCAGCTGTTCAATGCTGTTGTCAATATCCGCCATTGCGGAAGTCTTCAGTATAAAGTAATAGCAATTAAAGGAATTCGAAATTAATAAATATTATTAATATAATTAATTAATATAATTAATATTATTAATATAATAAATAATAAATATATTTGTCAGTTTATTCAATTGTCAGTCACTTCAAACTAACTTGTGTGATATTTTATTGAGTTTGTGGCTCCTTAATAAAACGTATTTTTGTAATAAAAATGTAGCTGTTTTCATTTTGCACTAAAATTTTCGATTTTTTATGATCCCATGTTTATGCTCTATAAATTATTGTAATGGGAAGGCTGTTATTTACTGTTATGATATGCTATATTACGGTGACCCACAATTTTAGGTGGGTTATTAGTCTAGATCCCGCTATAATAATTGTTTTGGAACCTAGTACATCCGTGTTGAAATTACATATCTAATGACGTCATATCACTATGCCTCGTGTTTCAACCAATCAGGTGAAGGCAAATCGAACCATAAGCTATATCTTTGGGTTAGGTTAGTAAGAGCCGCTTCATAGGTTGAACCGTAACTTGGACAAGGCCTGGTTTCCTTTATGGAGCAGCTTCCACGAAGACGGGGGCAAAGTAGGCAACCAGCAAGGCAGTAACAGATGGCGTTAGGAGCTACAGCTAATAATGCAATGCATATGTTGTCAAACTTTATTGTTCTCATGTTATATTAAGCAGTATCACTTAATTATGCACAATAACGGCTTTCGAATTTGATGGTTACTGTTATTCTGCTAAGTTTGGTGTACAAGTCAATTATGATGTGGGTTTATGAGTATTTAGGAAAGTGGGATTAAATTCAAGTTGGATTAGTTCAGTATGATTTTTTACTTCTACTATTTTTGTGTTTTCTGTGACAGAATTTTAAGGACTGTCCATGTTATATGTTGTAAATGTTCATGTGAAATCAAATGATACTTCAAATTCTCAGGTGCAGAGACCAACTACATCCATATCATGCACGTCTATATGAATGGAGTTAAGCATTCATATTATCCTACTTAGCAGGATATAAAAATTCAATTTCATTTCCACAATTCAATTCAATTTATTTCATCTCCACAATACATAAAATAAAAACGAAACATAAAACAAATTCCCCCGCTTAGACTATCAATCTGTGTGCGGGGAAAGAGCTCTGTATCTTGATATATTTATTTTGTTTTCTCTTGTACAATTTGTTTCATATTAGTTTAATACCGTATAGTTTCATAATATTTAAAAATAATATGAAACTATCACCTAAAAAATATCATTTGTTTCATATTAGTTTAATACCGTATAGTTTCATAATATTTAAAAATAATATGAAACTATCACCTAAAAAATATCATTTGAATAGGATATGAAACTTATCAGTATTAAGGTGGACACATTCTTATTCACAATCACAATATTATGCATTTTATCTAATAAGTGATTACTGACATAGTAGCTGATTTTATTTTGGTTTTATCATTCTGGAGTAATTGCTCAAGTTCTCCTTTTACATTTGGGTCTCAAGTGCTGATTAAAATGTTAAATTTAGCTGAGAATTGACTCTGAAAGTAGCAATGTATGTGGTAATAGCATTATTAGCTGAATAATAAATTAACTACATGCAATAAATATTAGGCTTTATTCTAAAAAAAGGTCGTTCACAATCTCTGGTTAACTGGATGTGATTAATTGAATGCCCTTACAGGCTTAATTTTGAAGAAATCCCTATTTATTCACTGGCATGAAGTTTTACGGAATTCGTTAATCATAACCTTGACACAAACCACCTCAGAAAAGTCACAAATACCTTACGGCTCTGTAGTTGTTTCGGATGGACAAAAAATGTACCCGGAATACTGTTTTATCCGAATTAAAACAACCCTCCATTAAAACCAGTCCCCACAAAAAAGTGCGTCTCCAATTAAAAGTTACCCAGTGAATGACACGAAAACTCTTTTGGCCCAAAGACATACATCACAAGCTTTCCGGCTTTGAGTTTTGCGTTTTTCATCCCGGTTTTTTTAGTTTTTCTCGTTGCTGCCAGCGTTATCTAGTCCACTCACACTAAGAGGGAGAACTATATAACTTTATTGCTCGGAACGGTTTTTGGGAGAAGAGAGGAGTTTGAAATGTCATCAAGAGATAGCAAGCTGTGTAGTACTAATGGATCTCCCGCAGTAATTCATATAGGAAAGGTGGTCCCTACCGACTCTACCCATACTGCTTCCCTCAATTTTCTTGGGCTAGTTTGGAGTTTCTTGTCCACTCTATCTCACATCTTACTCATTCTTATTCTCTCTCTCTCTTCTCTCTTCCACTTCCCCTTCCCCTTTTCCTCACACTCACTGTCTCTCATTCTCTCTGTTATCTTCTCTCTCTTCATCTTCCCTGATGAGTTTCAGACTCTCTTTTACTCAAAGGACTTCTTGTACTCTTCCTTTGAAGAGTATTCTGTCCTACTCAGTTCAGTCTCTCTTCTTTCCGCAACCCCTCTACTCCTTTCTCTTTTTCATCTGTCTCCCTTTTACATCCTTTCGAATAAATCTTTCAACAAGATTTGTTTATCAATTTGTGAGCTTGTTGGCTTATCGATTTAAATAGGATATTAATAAGCAGTTGGGTTATTTTCAAATTCATATTTTGCTTTTTCTCACATTAAAAAAAATTCTCCCTTGTACATCCTTTCGAATAAATCTTCCAACCAAATTTGTATATCAATTCGTGAGCTTGTTGTCTCATAGATAAAATAGGATATTAATACGCAGTTGGGTTATTTTCAAATTCAGATTTTGCTTCAACTCTATTTTTAAATCTGATTCTCACGTACTGTCGAATTTCACTTATCTGTAGTTGTCGTTTGCGTTATAATTTCCTTTTTGATACAATTGAAACAAGGTGATTGGAAAACAAAGTAATATAAGAAATAGCTATTTTTGTAACTAGAGCGAAAAGTGGGGTTTTCTGCACCGCGAGAAACAGCCTTCGGCTCGTGATAAAAGTTTCTCGAGTGCAGAAACAATATTTTGCGCTCGAATTTCACATTGAATTTTTCCTACAGTAATGTATAAAGTAATTTAAACAGAACAAAACAGGACATACATAACCTCAAAATTCCTCACATAACCAATCCTCGAATCAAATCGATTTCAACAACTGGAGCTGACTGTTTTTGTGTAGCTGAAGCAGGGTAGCCATCCTTTTTTTGAATGCAGAATTAATAGTGAACCTGCGTATTTCATGCTCACTATTTTGTGTTGTTAGGTTGCAAATCTGAAGTGCGTAATAGTATTTTCCTACAACTGCTCGTAAAGTAGTTCTTTACGTACTGAAAACTAATTGTAAAATACTCTTTACTGCACCGCAAGCGGTAAAGTACTTTACGCTCGCCAGCTGTTTTCTTTACGCTTCTGTTTTGATTTTGATGTCTTCTCATTGGTAGATCACTGAATCCGTGAAATTCACATAACCTCGAAAAAGGCGAACGCTAACCAAATCCGCGCATGGTCTGTGATGTTACAGACTACTTTTATTGTGTTGGAATCCAGAACTGCAGTTTTAGGAAAAATATTGTATGCAATTCGCGCGTGAAGTTTCTTTCTTGTCTCTCATGGGGTTCCTCAGGGATCTATATTGGGACCTATATTATTCATCATCTACATAAATGATCTCTCAACTATAGTTGGTCCTCCAGCTAAGAGTTATTTGTTTGCTGATGACCTTTGTGTATTTATGAATATGCCCACAGAGGTTTCCCTGAATATTGCTTCATGGGATGTGACTCAGTCAATTGAGAGGTGGTGTAACTCAAAATTGTTGTGCATGAATTCCAACAAGGTTCAGGACTTGAGGTTAACTTATAATAGGAGACTTCTAACAGTAGATGAGGCAAAAGAAGCTAAGTTTCTGGGCTTTACTCTAGATAATAGTTTGAATTGGTCCAGGCACATTGATATAACTGCCGGCAAGCTCAATAGAGGAATATTTATAATAAGAAAGTTGAGGACATGCGTCAGTGTTGATGTTTTGAAAGTGGTCTACTTTGCGCACATTCAGTCGCACCTGTCTTATGGTACAATACTCTGGGGATCAAAAGCATATACCTTTAAATTATTTCGAATACAAGGGAAGGCAATCAGGCTCATATGTGGACTGCCAAAGCGTGCTCAAAGTAGAGAGAGCTTCAAAGAATTAGAAATAATGACATTGCCCCCTATTTTTGTGTTTCAATGCTTGAATTATGTGAAGGAGAACTTGGATAAGGTTGTGGAGCAGGGAGTATCCCATGAACATCAAACTAGAAGTAGGAACAATCTGATCACCAACCGCCATGCTTATGCTAGCACACAAAAAACTTTTATATTTATAGGTGTAAAGCTGTTCAATTCACTCTCCGAGCAATTTAGAAGTTTACAACATCAAATTTTCAAGCAGAAGCGGAAACGACTCCTAATTATTAACCCTCTTTACACTTTTCAAGAGTTCTATGATCTGGCTAGGACTTTGTAATGCTTAATATCAATGTACCTTTCCATTATAATGTGTTCTGGTTTGTGGTAGGCCTAAAGTTCTTTGTTTGTAATGACAAGCATCAATTGTATATATTGTGGGTAAAGTCCTGCTATCAACTATTATTACTTTTGTTTTGAATTTTTATTTGAGTAGTTAGATTGTATCCCAAGACCAGGATAGCCTATAATTATATAAATTTTATCTCTTTGATTTCTATATCTTGACATTTCCACTATGTGACTGTCAATACTTTATAATATTGTAGTGTTTTTAGAAAATTATATTTTCAAATTATTGTATAGTGTATGACATTTTGTTGTATTGTGACGAAGGTAATGCTTCTGATGACCTCAGAAGCGGTTACAATAAAAAAAAATATTCTTCTCTTCTTCTCTTCATCGCTCTCGCAAAATTACTGCGCTCCGCTACGCGTCGCGCAGTAAATGTTTGGCTCGAGCGATAAAGTCGCGCTTCACGCTCTTAATACATAAATAACTATTTTCGCACACTGGAATTTACTTTCCCGCACTGGTGCAGAAATATACTATTTTGCGTGCTACAGCTAGTGCAAAACAGGCACTTTTTCGGGTCACTATAGGAAAATTATTGTTTTCTTATTACTATGTACCCGACTGATTAAAAATAAATTTTGATTGATTTAATTGGTCTTTTTCAACTCTAACCGAATATTGTTTCTTCTTCAAAATAAATAATTGGATTTTCAAATTCATCCAGGTTTTTAATAATTGAACTCTTTGTTGTTTCTTGCTTTTATTTCGTATTATTCGTCCGTTCCTTTCCACTGAATTTGTTTCATTGTTCCATCTATTTCTCACTTACACTTTTCTATTTCTTCGTCACCTACACCCTCGTCCTTTTTCATTCTTATTTTAACTAACCTCCTCGCTTTGCACTCACTTGTGTCCGGTCCCACTAGGCGTCAAATCTGCAAGAAAGTAGAAACCAATCTGTCAAAACAAAACAATTCAAAACACTTTTCTCCACATTCCTTTTTACTTATCGATATTGACTATTGATCAAGTATCTATAGATTTATAGTACCTTACTCCTTTCTCGATTTTCAATAAATTTCATGGTTTTCTCAATGATCTACGATACTTCATTATTGCACTTATCCCACTTCTCATGTCATTATTTCTTTTGCTTTATCATTCATACTCCCTTCATTCCTCACATACGAGTATTCCCGTACTAATTGTACATGATAAACATTTTACAATGTCTTATCTACCTTTCTTCTCAAAATAGTGCTCTCTTCCTCCCTTCATCTTCATTTTATATCGCACATTTTGCCTTACAGTGAAGAATCAGTCATGGACGACCTATTATCTCTTTCTCTCCTCCTTATAACCCTCTCTCTCCAGCTTCTTTTCAGCCACCTTTCTCACTTTCTCTCTCTCTCGCTCTCTCTCTCTCTGTCATTCTGTCACTTAATGCAAGCATCCTGCTGAGTATACTAATAATGATGTTATTGCTACTATAGCATTTGCATAGGACGTATTAGCGCTCTGAATTGCATTGCATTCTGCACGCCAATGCCTACTGTTCACTGTATACTGGTAAACAGGGAGTGAGGCTAGAGCTCATTAGGCCTCCTAAAGGGCATCACGACCCTAATCGGCATGACGTTGAATATTCATTCACGGTCTATGACTTGATAAGGCTTATATGCAGCACTTTCTTATCATCTCAGATCACACTCATACATTATTTATGCATTTCATCTTCTTTCTAAGCATTTGAAAATGGTGTAGTGAGAATTGAGAGAAAGAAGTGGTTCTCGGTGTTATCTGCTATGTAAATGTTTACTTCTAAGCAATTAATTACTCTGCTTTTGACACTTTTATGGTGTTTACTTGGACATCTGTAGAATGTTCTAGTTGTTTGATTAGAAATTAATGGAGTCTTATCGAATATTGTGGAAGGCATGAAGGTCTTTCATTGTTTATTTTAGAAATCGGTAGAAGTTTATAGAAAAATCGGGAGATATCTCAATTACGGAAAATTATATAAATAGAGGGAGACTTTTGTAAATTAGTTCAGTCTTGTTTGAAATTTGTCGCGATAAACAAGTTGTGACAGTTCTATATATTGTGCCTACATAGTTATAATTCTTTCTCTGTGCCTATAGTGATAATTCTTTTTCCTGTTTAATTCATACCAGTGAGCTTTTATTGCCTAAAAAGTTTATTTATACCTAAAAAGTTTTTATTGTATTACAGACTAGTGCTACGTAAGTTAATTGTTCTTTTTCGACGTTTCCTTTTAAATATTATTGGACACTTTATTGTACAGTTATTATTTAATAAATAAGATCGGCCTTTTAACTTTTAGTGATTGATTTTTGTACAGTTTACTGAAATCTCTTTATTAGTTGAACAATATCGATTTATCTGTTTTCAATTGCTAATTTTTCTGTTTGTCACTTCTGATCAGTGAGTGTTGTGATTATTTGAGTAAATAAAGTGCAAGTGATAAATTCAAGTGTTGCCAGCGTTATTTTAGACATAGAACCCGTAACAACAGTTTCTTCCTAACTGGGATTACAGTTTCTTGATTCCTGAGATAGCTGAACAAGCACTGTAATAGGAGAAGATTGGTTACGAATACGTTGATCCTGGGTTTGATTCCTGACCAGGCTTATATAAGATGGCAATACTTGATACTCAGCAAGCGGTAAAGTATTCCCAAAATAGTTGTGGAATCGATCAGAGTTCTCGATATAGAAGTTCACAAAAAATTTCTAAGATGACAACTACAATGTCTTGAATTCCACTTCCCATAAAAAATACGTCTCTGGAACGGCTTTGTTCATCTAAATAATCAAACACTCAGTAATAAGCTCGATAAGTCCTGTGCGCTCTTTTTAAGGGTGACCAATTGGATTGGCAAGCAAAAAAGACTCTGTTCTCTGCTGTAAAATCACTTCCCGGTGATTCGGAACCCATCTAAAATTGTAGGTCAAACTCATCAATCACCATCATCCAACATTACTCACGCACAGGTCTCAGAACTATGTGGCTTCATCCTCCAAAAAAATCATTAGAAGAGTGGAAAATCTTTGTATATATATAATTTAGAGCCGATTTCGACTGTAGATGACTTTTCAGTCCTCAACGTTAAGCTCCAGTCAAAGAGCGTTCTACACAAACGAGGAGTGAAGTATTTAGTGATTGTTTTCCTCACTGAGCTAAGAAAATTATATCATTCTTTGTTGTAGCGAAGGTGATATTGTGAAAGGTATCCATAATGAATAATAAGACGAAATTGTCACAACCACATTTATTAAAGAATATTGAGAAACTAGTTTCGGTTGTTATACCATTATCAATCTCAAACAAACTGTTTCTTTCATCTATTAGATAAATTATAACTGACTTTTGATTTTGTCATTTATTTATATTATCATGTGCAAAATGCGTACCTGCGTTTTGCCGTGACAGCCCGGGTGTCGCTCCCGGCCGGCTAGCGTCAGTCGGCGTTAGGCAGGCAGGGTAAGGTACGGGGACCTGACTTCGATTACGTGATTTCGACTGTCCGTGTCCTCTTGTCAGTGGTTGAAATAGACGATTCCGCGGACACTTAATTCGCCCAGATCGTCGCGTCTTGGCTGGAGAGGAGGCCGTTCAGCCGGGAATCTAGACCCTGCCGCCTCCCTAGGGGGGCAAGCGTCCGTTTCCCCTGCCGGAACGAGGAAATAGGATTTTGGGGATAGGAAGGGAAGGCCGAAACAATAATATCCCTGCCCCTGAGGAGGAGGAAGAGAGGAGGCCGTTCAGCCGGGAATCTAGACCCTGCCGCCTCCCTAAGGGAGCAAGCGTCCGTTTCCCCTGCCGGAACGAGGAAATAGGATTTTGGGGATAGGAAAGGAAGGCCGAAACAATAATATCCCTGCCCCTGAGGAGGAGGGAGAGAGGAGGCCGTTCAGCCGGGAATCTAGACCCTGCCGCCTCCCTAGGGGGGCAAGCGTCCGTTTCCCCTGCCGGAACGAGGAAATAGGATTTTGGGGATAGGAAAGGAAGGCCGAAACAATAATATCCCTGCCCCTGAGGAGGAGGGAGAGAGGAGGCCGTTCAGCCGGGAATCTAGACCCTGCCGCCTCCCTAAGGGGGCAAGCGTCCGTTTCCCCTGCCGGAACGAGGAAATATGAGAGGAGGCCGTTCAGCCGGGAATCTAGACCCTGCCGCCTCCCTAAGGGGGCAAGTGTCCGTTTCCCCTGCCGGAACGAGGAAATATGAGAGGAGGCCGTTCAGCCGGGAATCTAGACCCTGCCGCCTCCCTAAGGGGGCAAGCGTCCGTTTCCCCTGCCGGAACGAGGAAATATGAGAGGAGGCCGTTCAGCCGGGAATCTAGACCCTGCCGCCTCCCTAAGGGGGCAAGTGTCCGTTTCCCCTGCCGGAACGAGGAAATAGGATTTTGGGGATAGTAAAGGAAAGGTTTCCTGTTAGAACAACCGCGTCCCTGCCACTTTCCAAAGGGGGCCGGGACCGTTCCCCTAACAGTGAAGGATGGCCGGGGAGGGACGTGCCCCGCTCTTCTCGAGCTGGCCTGAACTCCCCTGCCGGGATATGAGGTGACGGGTCGGATGCCCAGGTACACCCCTGCCAATTTCCAAAAAGGGGCAGGAATAGTTTTGGGCCCACGTCCCGGGGTTAATAGGTGTATAGGTTGTCGACCGGTTCGGACAGGTACAGCCCACGCGACATAGCCGCGGGTGGGAGATTTCTTAGTCCTTGCCGGCCGGGGTGAGAAGGATACGACTTAACGACGGCTATGAGCTGGTACACCCCTGCCAATTTCCAAAAAGGGGCAGGAATAGCTTAGTCTTAGCCGCCGGGGTGAGAAGGATACGACTTAATGACGGCTATGAGCTGGTACACCCCTGCCAATTTCCAAAAAGGGGCCGGAATAGCTTAGCCTTAGCCGCCGGGGTTAGAAGGATACGACTTAACGACGGCTATGAGCTGGTACACCCCTGCCAATTTCCAAAAAGGGGCAGGAATAGCTTAGCCTCAGCCGCCGGGGTTAGGGAGAAGAGGAGCTGTGGAGCTGGGTAAATAGCAGTGGAGGTATGAGGTTATGGTATGGGAAGGTGACAGGCAGAAGTAGGAAAGCCTCTGCCCCCACGGGTATGGGAGGGGGGTATTGGGAATAAGGATAAGAGTAAAAGGTAGAAATCCTCGTTGAGAACCGCGTGTACTCGCTGTGAGCAACGCCCGTGAATCGCGACCGCGTTCACCAAACACCCATACGGGGTAGTAGCCTAAGTAGATAGCTTTCGACTACACGAGACGACCTCGGTCAAGCACCAACTGCTCCAACTCTAGGAACTGGCTGCTATGACACCTGAGACACTACTCTACCGACCTCTCGTCGGCTAGCTGGTCTTCCCCGAAAAATAATGGGGGAAACCAGTGGGGGAAGGTGGAGAGAAGGGTATGCGCACCCAGTACACTCCACCGGTCAAATTTGTTATCTCCGTTACTGGCTGTAGAGAGATAACCGAGCATCAATTAGCTCCCTTTTCCTCGTCGCGAACTTGCTTCGTGACACACTCGTCCTACCCGGGGTGGGGGGGGGGGGAGGAGGAAAAAGAAAGGAAAGGAAAAAGCCGAAGTCTTTCGACCCCTGCCTAAGATGAAAGGAACAAGAAGGAAAAGGAATGAGCCGAAGTCTATCGACCCCTGCCCCAGGAAGAAGAATTATAAAAAAAAAGGGGGGGGAAAAGGAAAGTGAAGGCCGAAATATAAATACCTCTGCCCCAAGGAAGGAATAAATATAAAAGGGGGGGAAAGGAAAGTGAAGGCCGAAATATAAATACCTCTGCCCCAAGGAAGGAATAATAGGATAGGGTAGGGTAGGACATACTAGGGGCCGTGGCCTTCACCACTGCCCATTAGGGTGTTATCCGTGGGACAACACCCCTCAATCGTGAGTCTTCACCCACACACGGCGTCCATCGGGCAGCCTTATTCGCACCCTCGGACGGCCGGCCCGGTGCCTGCGTCCGACCTTGTACGACTGGCGGACCAACTTCCGGATACACGTGGGTGGTGTGGGAGGGACATTCCCGACGTCCTCTGACTCTGCCTCTAGCTCCATCACCTCACAGATGGGCGTGTGGGGTGTCTCCGCCGTATCCGACCGCTCGATGACGAGGGAGGGGATGAATGGCATCTCCTCCTCCTCCTCCTCATCCGGATAATACGCGGGTGACAGGGAAAAATCCCCACCCCCGCCCTCTAACAAGGCGTCCTCCTCGTCCGTGGGGACTACGACATCCGGCTCCGAGACTATGTCGATCTTTCCGACCTTACTGGCCAGATCGATCACGTCTCGGGGCTCTTGGTCCGTGGAGGCGGCCCGGTCGGGTACCTGGGGAGACTCGGGTACCCTCCACCACCTAGGCCTCACCAGGGTGGGGTATGTGTCGTGGATAGATTCCACCATGGTATCGACGTCAAGCGTCGTTACCACGAAATCATGCCGAAGAAAGGCGTCCATCATATGCGCGATAACGCGCTCTGCCTTCCACCGCGGCAAGTCTTTTTCGTCGCACCCGTACCGGATTGACTCCAGAGGGCGGTCCTTACGCGTTTTTTTCAAAACCGCGTAGTATGCTACCTGCCGATACAGCTCCGCCATTTCGGAGACATCTATTACCCCCAAGGGGTCAAACAGGTGGAGACACAAGGCGGCTGAGTCGACCACCACAACTGCCGTCAAGTCTCCTACCTTTATGGGCACGGCCCAGAGCATCCCCCTGCGAAGCCGGGAGAGCGGGCCGCGTAATCTAGGGAGGGGTACTCCCCAGTGCCTAGTTTTTAGGCTCATAAATGGCACATAGCGTCCAGGATCCGTCCGGGATCGGGCCTTGACCTGGCCCAAATACGAATCGAGGAATCCCAAGCGTTTGGTAGGCATGATGTGATGAATATAATTTTATTGTGCACTTTAACAAGACTGAACAAATAATAACTGGGACTAAGATTAATCGTTGGTGGTTCAAGTACATCGAAGGACAACTCGATAAGAGTTATCATACCGTTTGGAAGGTAAAGCGATAAGTTTCCGAAATTAACTTTTCAATAAAGTTCTACCTCCTTATCTTATCATCGATGGTACCTTCTTAGCATCCAACCCTTCTTATTGAAAGCTACGACTTTTCATAACTTTGAATCTGAATCGAATTATTATTATTATCCCATAATTTATTCACTCTTCGATGATGATATAACAATGAATAGCTCATACGTTTGTTACCCAACATCCCGATTTATTCATTAACTTTGAATAAACCCCCTTTTTTTTTGTAGCCTCAGATACTTCTTTTCAGCTAACAAACCGTAATCGCTCCTTTAGCTATTTTTGAATAAATTACTAACTCGTAATCTTATTCCATTCAACAAATACTTTGTGTATTCGTTACAGCACAACTTGAATTATTTGTCCAACGTAAATAATTCAATTCCCATTCACAGGGGTGCTTATCGGCTGATAAGCGTAACAGCTTACTTCACCTCTCTAATTCGATTAATCTTTACTAATTAATCCGTCTCCACGCTGTTATCATAATAAATACCTCACATATTTATTTTACAGCGTTTTCGAATCATTTATTCCAATATAAATAATTCATCATCCATATCTATGGATATTTTCCAGCTAATAAACGCCAGTAGTTTATTTAACCTTCCGAAATTAATCACTACCTCATAATTGAATTTCTGCCGACGTTAGGGAACTACAAATACTTTGTGCATTCACTGTACAACGTCTCGAATTATTCATTCTAATATAAACAACTCGTCATCCACATCGATGGATATTATCCAGTTAATAAACACCAGTAGTTTATTTAACTTTTCGAAATTAATCACTACCTCGTAATTGAATTTCTGCCGACGTTAGGGAATTAATAAATACTTTGTGTATTTATTGTCTAACGCCTTGAATTATTTATTCTAACATAAATAACTCTTCTTCGTTCGGAGGTGTTTATCTGTCATCTCACGCCATGCTTTTATATCGTTTTTTTTATAACACCTCTGAACTTCCCTGGGCGCCAACCCAAGGTAATCAGTTACGATTAGGCTTGAGTACCTTACACAGGGCAGTCGCCCTCTACTCCTCCCTCCTCGTCTTCCAGTGAGGGGGAAAGTACTTTCACGTCCTTCGCGTGGACCGTTATAAATTTCCCTCCCTTCGTTCTCAGCTGCACGACAGAGGGGCTTAGCATCTTGTCGACCTCATAGGGCCCTGAGAATTTAGGCGCTAATTTGGCCGCAAATTTATTGACGCCAGACGACAAATGGTGCTCGCGTCTGAATACCAATTGGCCTGGTACGACGGTCAACGGGCGCCTTCTTAGGTTATAATACCTTCTTGTGTTATTATAAGCCTCGTTCAAATTATCAACAACTACCTTTCGTAGCTGTTCTAATATTTTGAGCCGCTTGAGCTGCGTCGGCTTGCTTTCAGCGTCGGCCTCTCCTTGGGGGTCGTCCTCCCCTTCGCAACCGGCCGCTCCCGGCGCTCTCAACTCACGCCCAAAATTTAAAAATGCGGGGGTGAATTTCGTCCCCTGATGAACTGCCGTATTCATCGCGAAAGAGAACTCGGCGATATATTTATCCCATTCTGTATGAGTATCTCCAACATACAGTTGTATCATCGTCTTCAAGACTCGGTTGACCCTCTCTGTGGGGTTACAACTAGGAGTGTAGGGGGGGGGTGAAAAATAAAATCATCCCATTATCTTCACAAAAGGATTTGAACAGTTTACTCGTGAATTGAGTGCCATTGTCACAGATTAATATCCTTGGGACTCCAAACCGCGTGATTACGAGCTCTCTTAGAGCTTTCAGGACAGAAATGCTGTCGGCTTGTGCTAAGGGGCGCGCTTCCACCCACTTAGTAAATTGGTCTTGGAACACAACCAAGTACCTGCACCCTCGTTTAGAACGAGGCAGGGAGCCAACCAAATCTGTACTCACGGTTTCCCACGGCCTCATTACCTTCCGTTGTCGTGCCATCTGACCATACGGAACTCTCTGTTCTACTTTGTGTTTCATACACGTCTCACACCTCCTCACGTATTTGGCGACATCTTGATACATGCCAGGCCAATAGTACTGTCTCGATATTCGCTCATACGTTTTATATACTCCTTGGTGGCCGGCTGTTGGAGCATCGTGGTTCAGTTTATAAACCTCGGCTCTACAGTCCCGTGGAATACATAATTTCCACCCGTCATTCCCGATGTCGCTGGGTACATATCGCCGTGGCCACACATGCCGATAGAGTAATCCCTCCCGGATCATAAAGTCCGGATATTTTTCAGGACACTGTGTAAGGCCTTCCTTGACCTTTTTTGTCCAGTTATCGTCCTTGCTTAATTCCGTAGCGATTGCTACCGGATCCTCTATTATCGGCCCATTGACTTCATCACTCCCGTCTTGGGGTGCATGAGATAGGGCGTCCGGGACCACATTGAATTTCCCTCGTCTATACTGTATAGACAAATCATATTGTTCCATTTCCAAAATCCATCGAGCTAGTCGTCCAGATGGATTTGGAATAGCTCTCAGCCATTTTAACGACTGGTGGTCTGTGAGCACTGTCGTTTTATAACCCTCTATATAGGGTTTGAATTTTCTGAGTGCGAATATTACTGCTAGGCACTCCTTTTCGGTTGTGGTATACCTAGTTTCAGGTCCCTTCAACCCACGACTCGCGTACGCGATCACTTTCTCCTCCCCCTCAATTTTTTGGGTGAGGACGGTGCCTAGCCCACAATCGGAAGCATCCGTTTGTAACGTGAACGGAAGTTCAAAATGCGGGTACGTCAATACCGGTGAACTTGTGAGAGCAGTTTTAATTTTATTAAACGCCTCTTCTTGTTCTTCCTCCCATCGCCACTTCGTCCCTGCCTTCAGTAACTTATGAAGGGGGGCTGCTAGATCGGCGAAATTTTGAACGAAACGCCGATACCACGACGCTAAACCGAGAAAACTCCGGAGAGTCCGAATTCGTTTAGGGGTAGGGAATTCCGCGACTGCCCTAATTGTTTCTGGGTCAGTCTGTAACCCTTGTTCAGTCACAATATGACCCAAATAGCGTAATTTGGACTTCAGGAACTGACACTTCTCTGGATTAATAACCAGGCCGGCCTCTCTTAGCCTCAGAAAAACCTCTCTCAGGTTTTCTATATGCGCTTCCAGGGTCTCCCCAAGCACAATGACGTCGTCCAGGTAGGCGAACGCATGGGGTTCCAGTTTGGGGCCTATCACTCGGTCCAATAATCGTTGAAACGTCGCCCCTGCGGAGTGTAATCCGAACGGCATGACTCGGAATTGGAATAAGCCCCGTCCGGGTACGGTAAACGCCGTCAACGGCTTGCTAGTTTCCTCCAA
The DNA here is from genome assembly GCA_948455865.1 of Conomelus anceps. Classification (NCBI taxonomy): domain Eukaryota; kingdom Metazoa; phylum Arthropoda; class Insecta; order Hemiptera; family Delphacidae; genus Conomelus; species Conomelus anceps. The sequence goes on along the minus strand of OX418225.1, from coordinate 32,396,479 downwards.
AGGGACTTGCCAGTAACCGTTTTTCAGGTCTATTGACGAGATAAATCGTGTGTTACGCAATCTATCTAAAATACCCGTCATGTTGGGTAGAGGATACGCGTCTCTATGCGTAATCCCATTAATCTGCCTAAAATCAATGCAGAATCGGAGTTTCCCGTTAGGCTTTTTCACTAATACGATGGGAGAACTCCAGGGGCTGCTACTCGGTTCAATGACACATTGATTTAACATGTCAGTGACTGCCTCGTCTATGACCTTCTGCATAGCGGGGTTCCGCGGGTACGGCCGTTGTCTGAACGGTTCCGCTCCTTCTTTCAATTTGACTCTGTGTTCCAATAGATGTGTGGAACCGGGAACAGACTGAAATTTACTCAGCTCTATCTCCAGAAATTTTTCGAAGTCGACTTCTTTAGTCACTTCCACGACTTGCTTCTGAATTTTAGAAGCGGGTAGTTGCATTCTCCTATGGAGAATATCGAGACTTGCTCTCATTAAAACCAAATGATTTAAACCTAAAATCATTTCCGGTTTCGATTCGTCGCATATTGCGACTCGCAAATATTGCTCTCTTCCGCATATATTTGCTGTCACTCTTAACTCCTTCCCGACGGATAATTTCCTGCCGTTAACCAAGGAGAGTTGTTGGGTGACCATCCTTGGCCTAGCTTTCCCCACTGACGTTATTCTATGCGCCGTTCTCCAGGATACATAGGAGAACTCCACCCCCGTATCTACTAGAGCATTAATCTCTATTCCATCAAGCTCTATACACATAAACATACGTGTTTCAGTCTCCCTATGTCCCTCGCACCGGGTTTCGATAGGGGCTATGCCGGGTTTTGACTCTTGTCGGTTTGACGTTGGTTGTGGAGATTTCTTCTCCACTTCTACGCCAGTCGAGCACGGGACCCATTCCACTTCACGAGTATGAGTGCGAATATGGAACACATTTTCACGCATGAATTGCATGCCAATTAATATTTCAGGTTTGAGTCCTTCCATCACCGTCGCAGTGAAAGGAAGTCTGACTCCGCCCAACGTAACGTTAGTTATGACTCGGCCATCTAAACGTGCGGCCGTTCCATTCGCAAGGAGCGCCCGGTGACTGGCCGGCTCCTTACGTACGGGTCCCATACTCGCAAGACTGCTGTAGGCTTCCGAGCTAATATAATTAGACTCAGCTCCGGTGTCTAATAAGGCCCGGTACGGTTTCCCCGCGACCTCTACCATCACAAACAGACGTTTATCTAGTGGTGTCCCGCTCACCAACTCCAGTCGACTCGGTGACTGTACCGCTGCGGTTCCCTTCACTTTACCGGATTGTTTGTTACACACACAATCCTTACGGGCTCTTTTACACTGATTACAGTCAGTCCCTTCCGGACAGTGGGATCGCCAATGTCCCGGCTTTTTACATTGCCAACAGGTAGGCTCGGTGACCTCAGGGGTGGGTTTGACCCTGCCCTGGGCTACCTCCTCGTCTCCTCGAGGTTTCATCACCTTCCTCGGGTCTTCTACTTTCGAATTTCGCGCAATTTGACGCGATTGCTTCTCTTCTGCCTTGATTTGTTCGAATTGTCGCGCGAGGCGCAACAAATCGTCGACATTATGTACGTCAGACAGGTGTACGTACAATTTGTACCGAGGTAGAAGGTTTCGGTACAGTCGTTGTACCTGGTTTTCTTCTGTAAAACCGCCCCTTCTCCTCATCAGAGTTACTAACTCTTCTGTGAACTCGTCCACAAGTTCACCCTCTCTCTGTTTTCGAGCGAGGATCTGGTTATCAAGATCCTCCTCATATGTTGAGGGGTAATATCTCAACTTAAAATCGGCGATGAAATCGTTCCAACTTTTCCATCGTTCTCTCCGATTCCTCATCCAGAGAATCGGCTTCCCTGCCAGCATTTCGGGTAGGGCGACTAGCAACTGTTTGCCAGTAAACCCATATGCTAACTTTAATTCTCCCAGCCTCTCTATAAAGCTAGGGGCATCCCCGTGCCCGTCAAAGGAGAGCTTCCAGCTTCTCACTTTATCACATACCATTCCTGGATCCATCCAGGAGCCGGTATTCGTCGTAGTACGGTATTGTGTACGACTGATTCGTTCTGACATGTTAGCCTGCTCGTCTAACACGACATTTTCCGCACCCTCGTGACTGGCAGCATACCTACTGGTTCCTGCCCCGCCACTCGCGGTGCTCAGGTTGGCTGCCTTCACCGTCATCTTACGATGGTGTTCGATGACCACTTTCCTCAACTCGGCCACCGTGCCCTGCGTGGGTAACCCATAGCTGGCTGAGAGGTTCACTAAATCCTCCTTCAGCAATCGGTAAACCCACGACACTCTCGGGTCGGTCGACTCCTCTGCCGAAACTGCCTGACCCAGATCGCTTTCGGAATCACCGTGCTCACTCATCCTAACCACTTTTTTGTCTAATTTTCCCGACGCCTTCTTGTCTAATTTTCCTGACACTTTTTTGTCTAATTTTCCCGACACTTTTTTGTCTAATTTTCCCGACACTTTTTCGTCCCCGTTACGTGCCCCACGCGTGGGCGTCAGTTTATCATGTGCAAAATGCGTACCTGCGTTTTGCCGTGACAGCCCGGGTGTCGCTCCCGGCCGGCTAGCGTCAGTCGGCGTGATGGCAGGGTAAGGTACGGGGACCTGACTTCGATTACGTGATTTCGACTGTCCGTGTCCTCTTGTCAGTGGTTGAAATAGACGATTCCGCGGACACTTAATTCGCCCAGATCGTCGCGTCTTGGCTGGAGAGGAGGCCGTTCAGCCGGGAATCTAGACCCTGCCGCCTCCCTAGGGGGGCAAGCGTCCGTTTCCCCTGCCGGAACGAGGAAATAGGATTTTGGGGATAGGAAGGGAAGGCCGAAACAATAATATCCCTGCCCCTGAGGAGGAGGAAGAGAGGAGGCCGTTCAGCCGGGAATCTAGACCCTGCCGCCTCCCTAAGGGGGCAAGCGTCCGTTTCCCCTGCCGGAACGAGGAAATAGGATTTTGGGGATAGGAAAGGAAGGCCGAAACAATAATATCCCTGCCCCTGAGGAGGAGGGAGAGAGGAGGCCGTTCAGCCGGGAATCTAGACCCTGCCGCCTCCCTAGGGGGGCAAGCGTCCGTTTCCCCTGCCGGAACGAGGAAATAGGATTTTGGGGATAGGAAAGGAAGGCCGAAACAATAATATCCCTGCCCCTGAGGAGGAGGGAGAGAGGAGGCCGTTCAGCCGGGAATCTAGACCCTGCCGCCTCCCTAAGGGGGCAAGCGTCCGTTTCCCCTGCCGGAACGAGGAAATATGAGAGGAGGCCGTTCAGCTGGGAATCTAGACCCTGCCGCCTCCCTAAGGGGGCAAGTGTCCGTTTCCCCTGCCGGAACGAGGAAATATGAGAGGAGGCCGTTCAGCCGGGAATCTAGACCCTGCCGCCTCCCTAAGGGGGCAAGCGTCCGTTTCCCCTGCCGGAACGAGGAAATATGAGAGGAGGCCGTTCAGCCGGGAATCTAGACCCTGCCGCCTCCCTAAGGGGGCAAGTGTCCGTTTCCCCTGCCGGAACGAGGAAATAGGATTTTGGGGATAGTAATGGAAAGGTTTCCTGTTAGAACAACCGCGTCCCTGCCACTTTCCAAAGGGGGCCGGGACCGTTCCCCTAACAGTGAAGGATGGCCGGGGAGGGACGTGCCCCGCTCTTCTCGAGCTGGCCTGAACTCCCCTGCCGGGATTTGAGGTGACGGGTCGGATGCCCAGGTACACCCCTGCCAATTTCCAAAAAGGGGCAGGAATAGTTTTGGGCCCACGTCCCGGGGTTAATAGGTGTATAGGTTGTCGACCGGTTCGGACAGGTACAGCCCACGCGACGTAGCCGCGGGTGGGAGATTTCTTAGTCCTTGCCGGCCGGGGTGAGAAGGATACGACTTAACGACGGCTATGAGCTGGTACACCCCTGCCAATTTCCAAAAAGGGGCAGGAATAGCTTAGTCTTAGCCGCCGGGGTGAGAAGGATACGACTTAACGACGGCTATGAGCTGGTACACCCCTGCCAATTTCCAAAAAGGGGCCGGAATAGCTTAGCCTTAGCCGCCGGGGTTAGAAGGATACGACTTAACGACGGCTATGAGCTGGTACACCCCTGCCAATTTCCAAAAAGGGGCAGGAATAGCTTAGCCTCAGCCGCCGGGGTTAGGGAGAAGAGGAGCTGTGGAGCTGGGTAAATAGCGGTGGAGGTATGAGGTTTTGGTATGGGAAGGTGACGGGCAGAAGTAGGAAAGCCTCTGCCCCCACGGGTATGGGAGGGGGGTATTGGGAATAAGGATAAGAGTAAAAGGTAGAAATTCGTACTACGTACCGTTCCGCACTTCTCATTGAGAACCGCGTGTACTCGCTGTGATCAACGCCCGTGAATCGCGACCGCGTTCACCAAACACCCATACGGGGTAGTAGCCTAAGTAGATAGCTTTCGACTCGACTTGACCTCGGTCAAGCACCAACTGCTCCAACTCTAGGAACTGGCTGCTATGACACCTGAGACACTACTCTACCGACCTCTCGTCGGCTAGCTGGTCTTCCCCGAAAAATAATGGGGGAAACCAGTGGGGGAAGGTGGAGAGAAGGGTATGCGCACCCAGTACACTCCACCGGTCAAATTTGTTATCTCCGTTACTGGCTGTAGAGAGATAACCGAGCGTCAATTAGCTCCCTTTTCCTCGTCGCGAACTTGCTTCGTGACAATATATTTACTGTATTTGTATTCTTTGAAAAAAACAATTTTATATCTCAAAATTAAAAAAATATAGTAACTCATACTGACTAACGGATGGGAAGTCTTGTGAGTATGATTTCATAATATGTAGATAATGAAAAATGTTTTATGTATTTTTCAAATGAAATCAATAAAGAATTTGAGGTAAAAGATAGCTATTATAATAACTATAGAGTTATTATGCGAATAGTCGCACTTATTACACTTTATTATTATAACTCTATTTTCAGTTGTGAACTAATTAGTGGAATTTGTTGCGTGAAGAACATCTGTGTAACAGCAACTCCAAATAGTCCATAATGGTCTCGAAAATTATGATGTTCACTATTTTCTTATAGTACCAACTAAAACACAAGAATGTGCTTTAGGTGGTAGATTCATACCGTTATAACTCATGCATGAAAAGCATTTCCATTGCATGTGACGAAACGAATATTCTCTAGAGGGTGTCTTAGCCTTTATTGGCATGGTGAAAACGCTATTAACTGGACAATATGGCGGGCTTATGGATGAACGAAGGCACTTGGAAGGTCATAAAACACAGGAAGTCATCAGGACTGAGCGACGATATAAGAATGTTTTACGACAGTATGGAAAAACCATTGCCATTGCATAAGGCGAACCTTTCACTCTTCCAGTATCTGAAAGCAATATTGACAGGGCTAGCCTCTCATAACAGCCTTTGTGGAAGTAAATCCGCCAAATGGTTATGGGCTCCGTTCTAAATCTTCAAGAAAAACTATAAAGTACACATACTTGAAATTTTCGTACACAATTTATAACAAATTGCATGAGTTTCCCTACTATATTGTGAACGATGACGCCCTTAATCTTTTAGGAAGTGTATTTTTCTATAGAAAATATTTGTTGTTAAATTTTTAGGGCACTATTTTTATAATCGTCTCACGTGTTTTATTTCAAAAGAGTTGAAGGGAAGGTGATTGTAGGTGTTTGACATTTTGTTGAAAGGTCATGTGGAGAAGTCTTGAACAACTAGTGGATGTTTCAAACTCTTCTACAAGGCATTGACGTTTCGAGTATGTTCACGAATATATTATGTTAACAAATATTCTGGAGCCTGTTACGTAGGATTTTGAGTTTTGCTGATTACATAGAGCTATTTACAAAACATGGTACACAAAGACTTGAAACATTTTATTGCATAACAAGATTCTTTTCATTAATATTCTTCGCCAAACTAACGGCAACTGAAATAACAAAAAAATGTCTTTTTGCCACCTGTTAAAGTACTTTGAAATACTGTTTCATAATTAATATTTCCCGTTAGTTACTTATGGCCAATTTTAACGGAATAGAAAATAATTACGTTTTTTCTATCAATCATGATATTCCGATTGTTGGTTCAGATTATTATCAAACCAGTGTAATCGGCGTTATGCAAGTTTTATTCATATGTGAATCATTATTCAAACGTAATTTCGCAAACACAGCACCTCTTTGTTTAAAGGAGACAATTATTGATAAAAGTTCATCAAAAGTGCAGCCATTACATAAGCATCACGTATAAAAAACATTAGTATAAACATTAACATTAGTAAATCTTAGACATTGAACATTAAACCATTTACATTAGTATTAAGTTACCTGAGGAATGAAAACACCAGTACTAGTTAGGCAAAAGAATAAATAAAAAATAAACAAATTCGCTAATATTTTCTGAACTTTTCTTTTTAATTTGTTGCTTTGTAAATTTTGGCTGTTAATGAAACTAACTTGTAAGATATTGTGTAATAGGTCCCAAGTAAAGTCGAAATAAATAGTAAAAAACCTGAGAAGATCTCATATTTTGAATTTATCTTTTATCTCCTCCTTCAATCTTCTTACCTATCATCTCTATCGAGCCGGATGTCATAAAGATTTCAAAAACAAACTTCTCCATTTAATTTTCAAAAATTAGAACTCCTCTTATCAACTTTCCACTCAAATTCACGTCGATCTCTCTCCTATTCACTTTCTCACCCTCTCACTCTCTCTTTCTCTTCTTCTGTCAGACTCTCTCTTTCCCCTAATCTCTCCTCACTGATGAATTGGACAGGTTGAAGTGATACTATCTGTTTGAAAAATCTTTGCAGATGCTCTTTGCAAACTGATGGGACACGGATATTCAATTCAAATAGGATTTTTAGGGGGGGGGGGGGGGGAGATCAAGGGAAGAACCGTGGTGGAAGGGAAGGAAAGGAGGATGAGTCGATTTTGTTATTCAGCAAGGAATGGTGATAGATCATTATAAGCAGAGTTGTGAGTCCGTCGCTTCAGTATCCGTCTGCCCTGGAGACTACTCAAAGCTGAATAATCTTCTCATTTTCTTCTTCCTGTCCTCAGTCAGTGTGTCTCTGAAGTGGAGGTAAATCGATATAAGGTCTGCCATGAAAAAACCAAAGAGTTTCTGCTGAACTTTGCGAAAGTTGTTCGTGAGACAACTTAGTGCCAGTGCCGGTCCCCTGGTGATTTCACATCAATCCGAAAAGCTGTGTGACAGCAATTTCTGTGCAGCTTCATCGAGAAAAGAAAAATGGGAGTCGATATCTTGATTTAGAGCTGGTCTTGAACGAGCAAACTGTTTATCTTTGATGGTCTACTGACCAGGTAACTTGATTCAAGTAACATGGAGGTAATATAAAAAAGTATTAGTAATATAGTAATATTCAATCAACTTGAAAATAACGAGTTATTCATTTTCACAAGTGAGAATTTCACTAGAAATCTGCTAGGTATAACTGTTCAGTTAGATAAGTCACGAGCGCCTAGGCTGCACTTGTATTTTTTTCCGGAGGATGAAGCCCACATAGGTCTGAGACCTGTGCGTGGGTGATGAATTGGATGATGGTGATTCATGAGTTGGACCTACAGTTTTAGGTGGGTTCCGAACCACCGGGAAGTGATTTCACAGCAGAGAACAGAATCGTTTTTGCTGGCCAATCCAATCGGTCACCCTTACAAAGATGGCCTAGAAGTTTCGTAGCTTATCTCTGATTGAACCTGCTTTGGCACTCGGCTATCACTTTCTCAATGGTGACCACTTTGACTTGGCCGGTGAAAATGACTCTGTTCTCAGCTCTAAATCACTTTCTGATGGTTCGGAGCTCACCGAAAATTATAGATTTAACTCATGAATCGTCAATTACCCAGCTCATTTTTCAAGCACAGGTCTCAAATTGATGTGAGCTACATTCTCCGAAAAAACCCATATGCGAACTTGCTCTTTCTGTTGTAAGTGCAAATTAACATCATTAAAACATCAACCATATTAATTCTGCACTTTTTGCATCCGTAGTATAATTTGTACTCATGACAAAATTTTGTACATTCATGTTATTTTGGAATAAATTTGAACCACAGCATAAAGTTTCAAAATGGGTTTTTATTTTATTCATATTTCAAACCGATCTACTTCCAACTTTGAGTTTATCTATAGTGAAGAAAAATATTGATAAATGAATACCTGAGTATCATTAGTTTAAGATATAAATTTCGTTTATAGATGTAAATTGCCATTTATATCACCACCCCCATTTATATTGCCATTTATAGTATTTTAATTGCTGTAAACTTCACATTTCCTTCTCAATTTCAAGTCCAGTTTCATTCTCAAGTTCTATTGTGGATGTAAAAACATTATAATTATATAACTCACATCATAAAACAGGTCGAATTTGTTACCCTACCCAGAATAGATTTCATCAGTATGCTTTGATAATGAAATGATTTTTCGAAGGATGAATCTCACATAGGTCTGAGACGATGATGATGATTGATGAGCTGGAATTGATGTAGATAAGATGGATTATTACAATTCCCAATTACTTGTACACAGCTTAAAATCAAACAAAATAATTTTCAAATATGTGATATTTATTCTAAAGTCTTTCTAATGATCCCGTTTCCCAGTATAATGACCTTTTCACAAGTTTCAGCCTTTTTAGGGCCCCAGATCTACACATCGATATCATCTATTGATCCACAACGTATACTGTATTTCTGTTTTAAGACTCCTCACTTTTGCAGCCTTATTTCTCTTGGGAAATAAACTCAGGGCTCCAGAATACAATCCAAAACCTTCATCAGAAGTTATTAGAATTTCTCCAAATTTATTCAACTTTCTGTGAATCATTCTGTAAGCACCCCGTAGGAGAAAACATAAAATGAGAAAAATCTGAACGCAGAGATTAAGAATTGTGAGTTCCGGAGTTGGGATTTAAAAGCTATTGAATTACTTCTGTCTGAAAAAGCGTTGGTGTCACTGACCCTTATAATAACCAAGTCTGTCATCCCTTACCCCAACCCACCTTTCAACCCACCAATCATATTCTCTCTCTTCTTCATTTCATTTTTTCACTCTTCTAATCGCTGGAGTTTTATTCCTAAAAATGTACATCTTTCTTCAGAGCTCGGGTATTGGAAATGACAGACACCTGTACAGCTATCAAGCTTTCTCATTAATCAAACGGTAAAGTTCTCTCAACGGGAGCAATGGTAGATTTTGTTCTATAGTTATTGAGATATGATTCAGCAATTATCAATTGACTGAATTTCTCTTCTGACTGAAGTGTCAGAAAAACAATACTGAGAGCTTGTGTGGTCTCAGCAAATTATTAATACACCCAGAAAATAATTTAGTTATAATCGTTCCGAACTCATCTCAATCCAATTCACATAGATTCACAAAAATTTAAAGTAATAAGAGCACACGTAATATCAAGATTAAGTATTTCTAATCGAGAAATAACTACTTTTGAAGAAAATTTTAACAAGTCTCAAATAAAAACCTCTGGTAAAGTCTATAGTAAGGGTGAATCCTCACACGTTCAAAGCATACATGAGTACAAAGCCCTAGAGCTTTGAAAAGGAGAAAATTTTATACAGCCTTCAAGTGTTTTTGGTTTAAAACAGCCATAAGTTTTCCTTGGTTAAATAAATCCCTCTTTTGTTCATCTTTTACAGCATAGAGCCATAAAATTCATGAACGCATCGTTCGCTACTTGAATTTTATTGAATCTTGTGTGAAACCTTAACCACAAGAGCAGCAGTTTAAGAATTGATCGTATAAAAGAGTGGACATAGCTCAGATTCCCGGCGACATTAAATCTTGATCCCTATTTTAATGGATGGAAACCACTTCTCGCTTGAAACCTCACTATAAACTTTGATATTTTATTGGAAATACGTGATCTCGAAAATATGTTCCCAAGAGTGGTCATTGCAACTATTTTTATACCTCTGAATTTCAATGGTTTAAAGAACCACATCAGGTATCTCTCCACATTAACATATTAATTTTTTATTATATTTTTTTTTGAGAAAGCGATAACAATGGAAAATAGCATTTATTTGTTTGAAGCGATTGCATTTGAAAATGGATAAGTTATAAATTAATTTATGAGTTATTGCATTGCTATGTTTCGTTGTTACAGCAGCTCAACCCACAATCATTCAAATAACATTGAATCTTCTTTATTATCTATAACATTTTTGTTCGGAGCCGAGATTGTATTGCAGGTCTACGTTCCTTTACAAAAATAGAGTTTGAGACTTGAAGCACTCAACTAGATCATTTAAATTCTAATTACTCTGACTTGGCTGTAGAATTTCAGCTTCCAGCCTTTATAGTCTGTTATCGTGCATAATATTGGATGAGGTCAGTAGTAGTGTCACTAAGTGTTCACTTAGGTTTAAAAGTGCTCACCTAGTGCACACTTATCGGTGTGCCAAATCTGTCCTCTTTATACTACTGAGGTCCAAACATAAGATATCATAAACAAGTATCTCAGATTATAAAGATATTGTTTCTCATTCTATCAGAGGAACACAAGTTTCGTATAAGTTAAATCTGTTCACTGAGAACCATAAGGCTTGGTGAGAGGTACTCCGTAATACTCTTTCTCTTGGAAACAAAGCGGCCATGGAAAAATACAGTCTCCATAATGCTCAGATAAGAGCAGCTAGGAACTGATTACTTATTTTGGGAAGCCAGAGTCCGTTCCTTTAAGAAAAATGGAATACTCTCAAGAAAAAGACAGTGACTCTTCCGAAAATACAGCTCAAGAGATTTGCATTAATTTTTTATTCGCTAGCCGACAGTCAGAGAACGAGCAGCTAACTTTAGGCTCCATTCTCTCATTTTCTTCCTCTATTTGCATCGTATTCTTCTTCCATGTTCTTCATTTTCTTCTTCGATCTTTTGCATCTGCTTGTCTTCTGTCACCACTCCCCTTCCCACTCATCGACGTTGAGCTTTTGCATTAGTAATGTGAGTGACATCAAAGCTTTCAAGTATCGTGATTGAGCTCCAGTGCACCTGATTGCCACAGAGTACCATCTAACGAACCAGCTTCAGCTCCTGATAATATTGCTCGGTGAATGTCATTCTAATTAATTGAACTTGCTTCATACGCGTGGCAGATTGTGTAAAGGTAGGTTTTGCCAAACCGAAACTCTAACCAGGGTATGCTTCTTTGAGTTGGGGCTTCAAAGAAAATCGGGATAGTTCGAAACGAAGCCGTTCAAGCTATGAATGAATGTGGAGCGGAATAATTCACTGAAGTCCTGTGATCATTCTGTGAGTTCTGTTAATCAGCTTTATATTGATGACAAGAAAATTCATATACAGGTATATTTGGAATAGTATGTTCAATCATGTCCACCTTTATTTAAAAGAACTAGGAGTAGGCTTCGCTAATATCCTGTAGGCATATTCTTTATGTTGGAAATGGCCGTCGTTGTTGTCCATAGATATAATGGATGTACCCAACATATTAGTAATATTTACCTATGATTATAAATCTTGAGGTATAGGTACAAATGAATTTATTTTCATGGGCAAGGAAGTCGATCATTTTCAATAAAAATAATACACCTGCAGTATATTTTTGATTTTCTTTGTAGTGGTGAAGATGATATTGTGGAACATATCCATAATGAATAATAAGACGAAGTTGTCACAACCCTATTTATTAAAAATAGTGAAATCAAGGTTGAGTGGTAGAGGGGACTCTCAAGTCCCAACTCCGCCTAATAAAGCATATTTTCATTTCATTTCAAATACTAATTTTGGTTGTTATACCCTTATCAATCTCAAGCAAACTTAGTATGTTTTTTAAAGTGAATGTGGTTTTGACAATTTCTTCTTATTAATCTATTATCAAAACTGACACTGTATTTCACTTTTAAATAATGTTTTACTCACATATATTGGAGATGCTTGAGGAATGCATTTCACTTCTGAAAAGAAGCTTCGTCAGCCTCTTTTCAGAAGTGAAATGCATTCCTCAAGCATCTCCAATATATGTGAGTAAAACATTATTTAAAAGTGAAATACAGTGTCAGTTTTGATAATAGATTGTTCATTAAGTATTTCGTCATGGAAAACATCACAGATTTCATCTTATTATTCATTAAATTTTTGATACTCGTTTGATAGTGTCTGTGGAACTGTGTGTAATAACTATGTGTTTATGAGCCAACCTTTTTAAGGATGGTAGTGATTTAGGCGAATTTTACTGTGTGTCATTCCTAATACCGCTACACAATTCACGAACCAAGGTGTAATAATAGAAATTGAATGTTAAAAGTAATAATGCATGCATGACACCGGAATTTAAGATTAATAGTGCATCTGTCATCCTTTGTATGAATTGAACCTTGTTTAAATAAAATTCAATTAGGAAAATCAAGTACTATAAATTAGTAGAACTGAGAATGAGAATTCGAAAATCATTGAAGTCTTTATCCGAAAAATTAATATTAACTGCATTATCGGAAGGATGTAATTCCACCATTAGCATATAATTTAAACTCTACCCACATACAGCCATAGGTGATGTTTTTTTTTTTTTTTGTGAGGATGAAGCCCACATAGGTCTGAGACCGGTGCGTGGGTAATGAGTTGGATGAAGGTGATGTGAAGAGTTGTGCTTACTGAAGTTGCATATCTATTTATCCAATCAGTTTTCGTGAAATATTGAATATTCAATCTTCCACAGTACTTGAAAGTGAGTGTGAAGACAAATAAAGTAGCTCAAATACCCGAGAATCACTATCATTGATGTGATAAACATGCTGTATAGAGTGCTCTGAATTAAATAATTGAATGATCAAAAATGCCGCAGATCACAGCTAAACATACCATAAAACATGGGAAACGTCCAAGTTTCGTGTAAAGCATATATATTTTGAGAAAAATAACTTTTAGATCTATGCAATTCAACATGTAAAAGATAGGCGAAATCGCGAAAAGAGATCCGGATGACGTCACCGCATCAGTTGACTGTAGCTTGCTACTGCGCATCATGCTGTTGAACATATGCTGTTATACCTTTTCCTCTAATAATTACCTTGGGATTTTGTAACTGTATCCAATTTTAAATTGATCAGCGGGATTATGATGATTATAACCATATTTAATTTGGAACCAAAATGCCAATAAGACCTTGATAGAGGCTTAGGCTTAATAAAACTTGTTTAAGGTTGCCCATAGTTCGCCGTCAAATACTTGGCGTAGTGATTGATACAATACTGTCCTGGAAGCTGCACTTGGAATATCTCCGGGAGAAACTGAACACAGCAATTTTCGTGCTAAGAAGTTGTGAGTTCTATAATGAACCTTCATAACTTGAAGACTTTGCCTTGTTTCATTGTCTTTTAACATACCTTATTTCTGGAGAAATCCAACTGACTCAATTCAAATTTTAAGAACTTATTTATCAAACTATTTTTGAGTGTTTTCAAATCGAGTATTTTTTATTAGAGAGTATTATTTATTTTTTAACCCATTAACAAATCCAATTACCCCTTCTACAGTAGGTCAACGGGTGCTCTATAATCTATCTACCTATCTACTGTAGGATGTTTTAACACTTGAATTCATGTATAATGTACTGACTATTTATTATATGTTTTATTATGTGTTGGTTAGTATAGACACAGATTAAGAAATGTAAGAAAGGTGGTATAGAGAAGGAATGAACAATATTTGCTAGATATATTTATTGGAGTCACCACTTTCAATATAATTTATTGATATGGGTCACAACCATACTGAACAGAACAACATTTAGGAATTTAACGATTATGTCTCGACTCAGTAACTGTAATGCCAACGAATACGTCATAATACACCACAATATACATAAAATTTAATCAATCATTCATTTTGGGATCGTCCAACAGTTTTTCATATTTTAGAAACTTATGGCTAAAACCGTCCTTGTGTTTTGGGTCTTGGCAGTCACAAATAGTCATAATTGGCTGAATTGTGAATCTCCAAAATATCGATCTATGTATATTTTTTACCACCTATAAATTTCAACAGTATGCTGATCGAAGCACAATTTATTTATAAGTAAATTTAGAGAATTCAAACCAGAGGCCAATTTGTATTCACAGCCACAGTTTTGTCGCAAAATCTTGCGTAGAAATTTTCGGCCAAATCCCTCAATGTTGTTGGAGCAGATAGGGTACAAAATACGTTCTCTTCATCCAATATGAGGAAGAGAAGCTGAGAAATCCAATTTGAACGGCAATGGCAACGCTTAAGCTGGTTTGCCATCTGATGAAATCTTATCAACACCAAACACTTCAACGTATTAGATACTGGGAGACGTTTGAGTGTGTGCGCTTCAACATGGCATAATCTTCGTTTTCCAGGTCGTCAAAAGCCTCGTGTAGTGTCGAGAAACAACTTCTTTGTGCTGTTACAAGCAGCAACGTCTTCTTATCAGGGTGTGTGGCAAAAATTTGATAGTTGTGTAGTGTGAACTGGGATTTGTTCAATCTTGTCTGGTTTGGTTTATAGTAGTGTATAGTAGTGAATTACTACTACAAACCTGTTGAGAAATTGATTCTTGCAGGTTTTCTAGTATTTGTAAATTATTAATTCAGCTCAAGTTTTCCAGTTTTTGATTAATTTGTATTTTTAGACAAATATTCCATAGTAGATAAAGTGAAAACTGGTATTTTTGGTTTGGCTGTGGGTTAAAACTATCGAATGTTGTAATATACAATACCAATGGCCACTTGCATGAAAGAAAATTGAATTTGATCACCGTAAGATGACGTTATTTGACGGAGTCAGTGCAACGGCTTCCCTATTGAGCTCCGTGAGATGTCGTCATTTTACGGTGGTTTAATTTAATTTTCTTTATAAACTGGCCCTAAATGTTGAATTGAACAAATGTTGCAGTACAGTGACTGGTGCTATAATATAGCGTACTAGTCAATGTTAAATCATTATTTCTAGTTAACAGAAATTCATTATAAGTAAAGTAGACAACTTGGATTAATTTTTTGTTTCAACAAAAAATTATTATGAGTGTTTAGTGTAACTAATCGTTAAGTAGAGTTTATTACTGTTATGGTCCAATCCTCCAATCTTATAACTTTTATAACTTTCTATTTCCACGTTTTGATGATCCATCCACAGGTTATAAACTTGGCACACAATGTATAGAACTGGAATTTGAAGAATTTTGATATAAATATTCTACAACCTTTTTCACAGCTCTCTGATACTAAAACTAGATTCTACAACTTCCCACATAATAATCGAGATATACCTTAAAAACTGGGCTATCGATGAGTTTTCAAGCCTTGAAAAAGTATATGAGTTATCGAACTAATGTTGTATAAGGCCTGTTCTGCAACATAGGACTGTCATTCTTGTATTTCAAGTTACTGTAGAATCTCATGAGAGTTCCTTCTTGTAAATTTTATCTGTAATTTGTAGCAATAGGCCGCAGATTGAGTTAATGGAAACGATCAATTCAATTCCTGGATTTCTTGTTCCGTAACGATCTGCGTTATTAATATTAACTTTTTAAGTTAAATTCAACGAATTGCAGTCAAATGAACAGGCTGTAAGTCGTTGATTTACCATAAAATATAAGATCAATTCAAAATGATAGTACTCAAAGATTAGACGTTAGCCTATCCTATAGAATGCACAGCTGCCAAGACAAAGTACATGACTAAACCGAACAAGCCTTTCCGACCACACATTAATCAGGGTAACAGCTATGACCACAACTGTTTCAGATAAATGTAAGCCATTATCGAGGATAAATAGTTATAGTAGCCTTGTTAGCAGCCAATATATGGCAAATCCATGTTTCTTCGCAGAAGTAAGTGTTGTAATAAAGGTAGAAATGTGACTTTCCGGTTACATCTGAGAAAGAAATATGGATCAAAGTTATATTTGTTTTGATAAAACTATTTTTCCACTGTACTAATTATTTCTATTCCAAAATACATTTTCATAGGTATTATAATCTATGCTGAAGTTTTTTTTTATTACTGATGATGCCCAGTTTGAATCTTGTGCGTGGGTAATGAGGTGAATGATAACACATAGATGCCAGACGGAGAAATGGTATTCGAACCCACGACCGCTTAAACGACAGCAAGCTGAAGTTTCGACGCCCCAACCAACTGCAATAAGCGGCCCGCCAGTTGCTATTTATTCAGCTAAGATTAATATAAGTTTTAACATCACCTCATGATCTAAGTTTAAGTCATAAAAAGTCAAAGTCATACAAAGTACAAGTCATAAAATAATTTGTTAGCATCCTCTACTCCTTTGGGAACTATACCCAGTATATATTTTTGAAGTATCATAGCGTTTCTCTTATTTTTGGTAATTTCAAAATTATTTTCTATTTGCTGCCAACTGGGATCCTCTTAATTGAAATATTTCAATTATTGGATTATTGCCAAAGGGAATTCAACACTGAAGACAATTGCTTTTTTTCCTAGGGATTGTTAAGATACGTCGACTTCAATTTGGAAAAAGTCATTCCATTCTCATTTATTCCAGTACTTGCCAGATGACAATAGTCTTCTCAAGAGACTCGTTTTGTCTGGACGAATTAAAATACTACTTGAATTCCTGCTACCAACTGTACGTAGAACTCAGTAAACCTTATGACCCATTGACCTGCATTTAAATGGGCTAGAATACACTATATAATGCGTTGATGTTTGATGTCTCAGTGGTTCAATATTAAGGATAATCCTTGATTATTTCTATAGATTAGAGTCTCCATTGTATTAATTTTTAAATTTTCAATTTCAATTATCTTTTATTGCCACAACTTTAGAAACAAAACAAATTTAGTTAGGAAGATTCTCAATTTTCAAGATAGTCATCGATTATTATTCCTAAAGTAGAGTGCAGTGTCTAGATTATTTCCAATATCGAGATTCTTGTTATTCAATTTAAAATAGACTCAATCATCAACAAAATTCTCAATAATTTCTGAAATATATCAATTGCCTTGGTTCAAAATGAATCAAACTAATAATAACTGAAAATTTACTTTGTATAATTGAGACTTACAAGATGGCGACTCTTTGCCAAGGAGAATGTTTGCAGATGGCGGCCATCCTCGTCGGATATGAATTTTATGCATTCGGCGGTAATCATTAGGATAAATATCCCAAATCTTATTCGGATAGATAGACTGTATTAAATGTTTACTAAAATAATTTTAAACGGCGTAGACTCTCTATGTCGTTAGTCACGTGCAGTATAAGCTTTTGTTACAAATGGGCGGGGCATGATTCAGTACGCAGCCAATCACAACACTTCAACATAGAGGAGCTCAACCTGTCAGATGCCTCCATTTTGTTATTGGCCAATAATGAGCCAATAGCTGTACAAATCCTGGCGCACCCAGGGGTTGTCTTGAGCTCCCCGTCCCCAACGACCTGTTGATGAGAACTATCAAATGTTATTTTTCAAGTAGATTTCTGTACAATATCGTTATCAGCAATATCTGTGTATCAACGTTAATAACGTTAATACATTTCAAGCTGGTTAATCCAACAAAACATTGTCTGTAATCATTGTAATTGAGGTATTCTACAAAATACGCAAAATATTTTTGGAAAAATATTTGAATCATTGACACCTTCTGTGGTTCGGATCCGACCTTCAACTCATCAACCACCATCATCCAACGTATTACCTATGCATAGGTCTCAGACCTATGTGCGCTTCATATTCAGAAAAGAAACGTAGCTCACTACGCTCGCCTTAATAGCCAACCTCAACGAATTGATCTTATGTGATCGTTGGTCTACCCAAAGGACTCCATACTTTCAACCACCGGGCAAAAATATCAAATTTCATTTTTTCATGCCTCTTAGTTCTCGTGAGAAGCTGTATTCAATATAACCGTCAATTTTGGGCTTAATGTAGCAAGATTTTCCTTAGTGGGCGTCTACGTCCTGAACCAAACATGTGTAGACCTACTAAATTTCAACCTTTTCAGCCTAGTTGCGTGAGAAACATTTTGAGCGTAAACAGTGTGGCGGCGTAGGAAGGGGAGGTGTGCTCCCCAATGAGATTCAGTTTGTTATGGTGCTTATAATGGTCGTTCTTCGTCAATTCAAGTTGTAGTTTTCTATTTTCACCGTTTTTTTAAATTAGCTATGTAATACTCTAATAATTTGGGTCTAAATTGATGAGTATTTTATATTTTATCTAAAAAATATGATGAATTATCACACAAATCGTCTGTGGCAATAGACAAATAATTGATAAAAACGAACAATTCATGTCTTTCTCACAACAGTATAGAGCAGGGGTTCTCATCGTTCTAGCAACTACGTACCACCTGAAGGTTTTTGAAGATTTTGGCGTAACACTATTTTTTCGACCGTTCGACCAGATATGGGGGTGTAGACTCGAAGGAAACCCTCCTGAAGCTAATTTTTTCTAGGAAAGCATTTTCTAGCATAAACATGTTCATTATTCATTTTATTTTTGATTAAAAACTTGTTAGGTTGTTTCTATATTCATTTTGGATATACAACAGTTCAGAAAAACCACTCTCACACAAAACTAGTGATAATGGCATCAAAAACAGCATACCGGAAGAGCATTGGATACTCGGGCTTATAACAAAACAGAAGTCTATTAATGATTTCTCTTTAAAAACATCTCTCATTGAACTTTCTTTTTTCAAATCGATAAATTTTTCCAGAAGTTCCAACTCATTTGGTGATCCTGCAAAAGGATTTCTGATTCAGTCAAGTTTGGAATAATCTTCGAAGAAATATTTATTAAAACTTTCTCGAAGAACTTCCAAGTGCAGAATGATACCAACAAACACATCTGGCTTTGGAGGTATATAATTTTCTTCAATAAATGATGACAGTGTAGGAAATGCTGAGAAATTCTTCTCTTGTATTTGCAAGCTTAAAAGGACCAACCTTTTCTTGGAAGAGTTTATTTTGTCATTGGCTGTGATGGGTTTTGTATTTGCTCCCTGAAGACTCATGTTCAGCATGTTTAGTCTATCAAAAATGTCAGCTTGATATGCTAATCTTGACAATCATTCTTCATCGCAGAACACGTATTTTTTTAGACCAGGTGACGCGTACCAACTGAAATCTTCCCGCGTACCACCAGTGTTACGCGTACCTCCGGTTGGGAACCCCTGGTATAGAACCCCGTCCAGACATGACAGATACATCGAATCGTAACTTAACTCCAGCGCGTAACATCACTCTGTAACAAGTTGTAGATTACCATTGAGTCGTCGCGTAGCATCTTATAATTGCTATCTACAAAAGATCATGGTTTTCTTTACAAATCGCCTGTAACAAGAGCTCGATTCAAGTACCTCTCACAATAGTGTAAGAATTATACCCATACGATATTCGCACAAAATTATAGCTTTCAAATTCAGTATAACAATAATCTGACAGATATCTCTAGGACTGTATTCAACTGTATAACTGAAACCTAAGATAAATTGTACAAGCTTCTACAAACCCATTACTTTGCTTGTCAATCATGTCTAGTTTGCAAAAGCAGGCTGCCAACGTGGTAAGCTTATAATATGGAATACAGTATTTCGCCGAGAGCTGAAAATGGAAGAGACTGTCAAACATCAGTGCAGTATTTCTAAACAGAGTCGATCATCAAATGCAGAGCTGTCTCCTGTCATATATACAAATATAACTTTCATAGCATAACTGAATTTAAAGTATATATCGTATAGCTTTCATACAGTAGCGATCGTATTGCTTGAAAGCGATCAGAAACAGTATTATGTGCTGTTAATTGAGAAGATAAGATGCGTTAACTAGATAAGTTGTGTTTCATCATACTGGAAATGAACGTATTGTACGCCCGACGTGATGATGTCAGTAAAACATTGAGTAGTGTATTGATTTGACAGATTCACTATGTCAGATGGCTGTGTTGCGACATGCTCTGTCTGTTCTGGCATGGGAATATTACAAAGATATTCTTGTGATTTTTCAGAGTATTGAATTTTCTTTTTAATTCTCCTGACATCTTACAACTTTCTACACATCTAACTACACGACTGTCAATCTCAATCAATCTAAAACTAAAGTTTTTAACAGCTTCATAATTTTCACCCGAAAAGGAGTGATACAATTGGCTGACAAAATGCATCTGCTAAGCTAAAATTTATGATATAACGGAACATTATAATTAGCTACGCACTGAAATATGTTACATCCTGTGACTCTCACGCCCATATGTAACGAGGCAATGGAGTTGCTAACCAATAAAAGTAAAAAATTAACAAAATAGCAACAACCGAGATGCAATATCAATTAGAAGAAACTCCGACACGAAAAACGATGGATTAATAAAGAATGAATTAATAAAATAAAATGGATGAATTTAATGTGTCCCGAATCAAACTCCAAAATCACGAATAGAACTTCAAAATTACGAATGGAACTTTCTTTAAAGCATACAAATTGGAATAACTTATTTCAAGGTGTGAACATTTTCTTATTCGTGTGACCCAAATATCCTGTTAGAGTAAATGAACCTATCCGTTTGGATTTCATCAAGGATATCATGATACAAAATCATTTTTTAAAGTCGATAATCATTCAATAACGTAAAGTAGTATTCATTTGTGGATTGGAATTAATGGTGGGCGGGAAAGTTTGAATATGAAGATAACTGTTCAAATCAAATCGAATCAAAAATGGTTTTATTTCCACTTTAAAGCTGCGTCTCCACCAACCGAACATGTCTGCCGAACATTGTTGGCGAATACAAAAAACAGACAAACATTAAACATATGGGTCACCGAACATGTTCGTGAGTTCAACTGTAATGTTCGGTCTGTGAGCGAACAGCGACGTCCAAAAACAAGTTCCCGCCACTACCACCACACCGATCGAGAAGGCGTCCACACCAAACAATGTTCGGCGACATCAGATAATTCCAGCAAACACTGTTCGCCGAGCATGTTCGTTTGTGGAGATGCGGCTAAACAAATGCAATTTATTCATATATTCTATAAAATACAAAATAATCAAAATAAACGTATACATTCTATTCAATACAAAATATAATAAGAGAACAAAATATTTCTCACATAGGCCTGTGTGTGAAGAAGAGTCATTATCATCATTACAAAAGGTTTTATTGAATAAGAAT
This sequence comes from Conomelus anceps, assembly GCA_948455865.1. Classification (NCBI taxonomy): domain Eukaryota; kingdom Metazoa; phylum Arthropoda; class Insecta; order Hemiptera; family Delphacidae; genus Conomelus; species Conomelus anceps. The sequence goes on along the minus strand of OX418225.1, from coordinate 32,375,266 downwards.
TGAAAATGAATATAAAAAGGAATAATAAGAGAAGTCCAAAAAATTGGGAAAGAGTAGGCTGAAAGAAAAAAGAGAAAAAACAGTTAAAAAAAACTCTCCCAGAAGCAGAAAGGATCCTCCATCCATCAAACACGCAGAATATGGGCACAACTGAGAAGGAGTAGCAATTAAAGTATGGTTGAGCATGAATTCAATGATTATTTGTGTTTTAAACACAAATCCAGCATAAATTTTTCTAAAAAATATCTCCGATCCGCTGCATTATTTATGAGAGCACCAAGTAGTATTATAGTACGTATCATTGGTAGTATTATTATAAATAAGCAGCAAACCTCAGATGAGAAGAACCTGACACATAAAAAATACTTAAATGTAATAATCCCCCGTCAATCTGTCTTCCATTGAAAAGAATGACAAAATTTACATATAATATTTTAGATAGAGGAGTAAGTAGAGATCAGTAAGTGGCCTTTCTATAAGCACGAGCAGTTCATCAGTTGTCAGTAGCCAGTCACCAAGTTTATAGAATAAAAATTTTACATGAATTGAACATATAAATTCTTTTACAACCAGTACAATAAAGAGACAAAAATACAACAGTCACACGCAAATAATAAGGTTTCATAAAAATAAAAAAAACAGTAAGAATAAAAATGGAGCTTCTTTCAACATTGGTCATTGGTAGCTAAATGATAACAATAAAACAATGATCATCAATAGTCTTCATTAATACTTTTAAAGCATAATATGGATTCTTGGATTTCTTGTTCCATAACGATCTGCGTTGTTAATATTAACGTTTTGTTGTACATTCAACGACTTTCAGTCAGTTTTATATTGTGAATATATAATAAATGTACTCACTTCGGCCGGACGTTTACGAGGTATTGAATCTCATCTTCAAGGCTTGAAGTCGTTAAATTTACAACAAAAAGTTGACATAATATGGAATTACGAATATGTTCATATACTAACAAACTCATAATACCATAATCATCATAATAGATGTATCAATGTCATGCATTTCCTTTGAAGGAGATCCTAAAACCGCTTCAATATTACTTTATTGTCATAATAGTGTTATAATATGATATCAAAATAGTCTTTGTCTGTCATATTATAGCTTCTCACCTTTAAAAATGCAATACTGTATTGCAGCATCTTTTGAGTGAAGTATGACATGAGTTACTACAATATGCTCTTATTAGTATAATGTGTTGAACAGAGGAGCACACATTCCACACCTTTCTGTCAGTATTTTATGCTCGATGCTCACTACAATGATGCTCATCAATATTAACATAGCTCAACCAAGATTCGCTCTCAGGAAATGTTGGGTGCCTCTAGTTCTTCATCTCTAGCTTCACTCACTCCATCTCTGTCCATTTTGCCATTTCCCCCATTTCTCCACCTTACCTTTGCTATTCATTCCATCTACGATGTGAGCTTCCACCTTCAATGTGATTCTGTACATCAATTTTGCATGCAGAACTCTTCCAAAGGTGGCAAACAGAATGGAGCATCAAAAGGGAATAGAATCTCAACGCTGTGAAAATGTTTCTCTTCTTATCTTCTCTTTATTGTGTGGGGGAAACTGGATGTGTGAGTAGTAGTAGTTAGCTTGGAGAGCTTTGCTTCGCACTTTGTTCCTGGTTTATCCTTTACCATCATCTTTGGGACTGGGAGTCTCATAGTGAGTCTCACTAATGATTGGGAATAGAAAGTTAACCTGGGAAAGTGCTTCGTTGCCGGTTGGGAATTTGAAGTTAATCAAATAATGACTTGGATTAGTTAACCTGCAAAGCTTTGTTTCACAAAATAATACTCTGGAGTTTTATCAAATCTTTATTTGTATGGAGTTTGTATCTTTAACTATAATGATTATACAGTTAGATGACTTTATGTAAACTGTGTTAGGGAAGCTTTTTTGGGCGTAGGCCTGTAAGCTTCCATGTATGCTTTGTACTAAATAAATAAAAATAAATCCAAACAGGTGTTTGGAACAACACATAGGGGTCAACAAGCCCAGATTAAAGAATAATATTATTGTGTTATAATATATATATTTTTTTTGAGAATGAAGCCCACATAGATCTGAGACCTGTGCATGGGTAAAGAGTTGGATGATGGTGAGTGATGAGCTGGACCTACAGTTTTAGGTGGGTTCCGAACCACCGGGAAGTGAATATACAGCAGAGAACAGTGTGTTTTGCTGGCCAATCTAATCGGTCACCCTTACAAAGAGTGCCTAGGAGAACGCAGCTTATCTCTATCTGATTGAACAGATACCTGCTACGGCTTAAGGCCATCACTTCCCCTCCAGTTCCCACAGTTCCCTGTAATTCTTATTCCAACAAAATATATTATCGTTTCACCCCCCCCCCCCCCCCCCGTTATTTATCAATTACGTACTGACTCTCCTATTTTCTTAGACTCTTCTGCATTTCCTGCTTGAATTCTTTTTTGGCAAACCTTACTACATATACCACGGTTGCACAAACGTCCTATCATCATGGTGGTCCATCATTCGTAACACTTTTATACCAAGCTATTGTGTCAAAGCGCATGATAGTATCTATATGCATGTTAGCAGTCTTATGATCTATATATATCTTGAATGCTGGACCGGATACCTGGTATAAAATGTTAAAAATTATATCATCTTTCATGCACATGAACCATCTTGTTATAACTCAACATAACCTAAAACAAGCCATATATTAATGGCAAATACTAGTCACTTATACATGTGCTATAGTGTTATAAAAGCTAATTAATCCTCCAAAGCATATAATAATAAGATTTATTCACAATATTCAATTTATAACTAATTATTTAACTAATTTATATACTATATTTCATGCTCATCTGATGTCGGAATTTGATTTTTTTAGCTGACTCAGTTGGCTGCCTGGTAATCTAGAAAAAATTATTGCTCGTAAAATAAAACAACCAAAATGATTCACATTTATACTGGATTACTCCCTGGTTACATATAAAGCATAATAATGATAGGACGTTTGTGCACCCGGCACAATTCTCTAATTTCTATTTCCTTCTCAGAAGCTGGTACTTCTGATCTTTCTATCTTTTTTCCTCACTATCAAGTCAGTCTCCTTATTTCTTCCTCTTTGAGGAATTATATAATAATCCAATGTATGATATCTTATATTAATATAATCATCTTATACAATAATTTCTCACTCCAATCCTTTTTCTTCTACTTATTCGCCTCCTAATTCATCATAATCATTACCAGATCCATTTCATTAATATCTTCTTTTACTTTTTCTCTTCTTTTTCCCTTTTCTGTTTTTCATTTTTTCTTTTCTTCCCTTTTTTCCTATTCCTTCTTCTTTCTTATTTCTTTTTCTACTCCTCCTTCACCTTATCCTCCTTTACTTCGACTTCTCAATCATCTTCTTATTCTCCTTCTCCATCTCTTCCATCTCCTTCATTTTTCTTTCTGCTTATTCCTTCTTCCTCTTTTTCATTCTTCCTCTATCATTTCTCCTTCTACTTTTCCTCTCATTTTTCTTTTCTTTTTCCATCCCTCCCTCTCCCTCATTAGTGGTCGAATCATAACGGAAGCAAGCGTGTAACAAGTTAAAATGGTACTGACAGCTTTCATGGGCCCCTTCTGTACCTACTATCGTATAACATTCAACGATGAAAATGGGAATTTCACACCAGTTATTTTTGGCCAGTCAAGCATTTTCATCACCTGTTTTCCTCATAATCTATCAACGCCAAGCCCAAGCAGCGTTTTAATCTGCTAGGATTACAACAGCGTGAAGAAAATCATTACAGGTGATTTTCAAAATGCTTTTCAGTTGCAAAAACGCTGTTCAGTTCGACATGAAAATACAGGCGTAACTAGGGGGGTCATTGGGGACTTAACCCCTTCTCCATTGCTTAGAAGAAATTAAAAAAAAATATTGTATTCAACAATTTAAATAAATAAAAATTTTAAAGATTATTTATTCAATTTGAAGCTACATGAATATTGTATAATATGATATATTTGGATGGGTGACCGTGCTTCAATGACTTGATAAAAAAAAGTAAATTCGTATGGCTTTTCGTGGTGGGGAGACCCTTACGGGTAGTTCCACCTCGCCGCTTTTTTAACGACTGCTTTTTTTTTTATATGCAACCGGGACCGACGGCTTAACGTGTCCTCCGAAACACGGGAGTGGCTCGAGAAAAATATCTTGTACTCAACTGGGATCGAACCCAGGACCTTTGGCTTATCAGACCAGCGATAAGCCAACTCGGCTACGCCGACTTGATGTTACAAGCTTTATTATTACTTACCCGGTAGTTCGGAACCCACCTAAAACAGTAGGTCCACCATGTTCCCCGTAACATGGCTCAAACGGTGAGGTGGAACTACCCGTAAGGGTCTCCCCACCATTAAAAGCCATACGCTTATTATTATTATTATTATGAGTAATCTGTTTTTGAAGGGAGTAATATGTAAGAGTGGTTGACTAATGATGGTAAATCCCCCCCATAAGATAACTCTAGTTACACCATTGCATGAGAATATGATAAAAGAGAATTATTGTACTTTTGGTTCAACATAAACTAACAGTAGAAGAAACATTGATAAAATTAATTTCTTCTATCCTACTAGATATTATTAATTTTTTTAAAGGTCAAGATTCTGTTGTTTGACAAAAGAAATTGTTGTTTTGATCTCAATTTAATTCAAACTGATACTAGTAAAATGTAAAAATTGATCAATATTATCTGTCCCGCATGTTACAGTAAACCCACAGTAACCCGGCTGTACGCATAGCCCAGATTTGTTCTGGAAAACATTTTTAGAAAATATAGAAATCTGCATGTCTTCTAAGACGTCTGCGTGAAATCGATACATTAACTTGAAGTAAAAAAAAACTCTAAATTTTTCAATCCAAGTGACCAATCCAATGACTATACTAATCACGTAAAGTGTATAGGAAGTGATTAGTATAGTATGAAGTATAGTAAAAGTTTTTATGTTGAAAATAAATGATTAATCGTTCAGGTGAGTTTTTACTTTGCCGTTATTTCTATATTCTCTAATTAATTCTAATCAGTTCGTTCCCCTTCAATCCGATTTATCAAGGAATTAATGTACTATTTCCAAGGCCGGATTCATTTTGTAGAATAGATACTTTATCGAATCAAAAGGTGGTAGCCACTGTAAAATTTTTTCAACTTGCATTGGAATTTGTAGCGTTCAATTCACAAGAAGTTTCAAAAAAAGCACTTCCATATGATACACAAAGCTTTTACCTTTCCAATTCAAATCCATTCAAATGCCTAACTGTATGTTCCCCGTGCCAATAATCACGTCCTCTTTATTTATATATTTTTTTGCAATTCAACTAAATTCTTTATTTACTATTGTTTGAGTGAAAAATTGGAACCAAAACGACTTGATTCGATTGTAAACACACAAGCATTATTTTCAGTGCATGTCAAATAGAGAAAAATGCTCCCATTTGAATACCCAACGGGGGATTACCCATACTCTTCCAACGAAGCCCACTGACAAAATTACATCATCTTCGATAACGTAGCGTTTCTCTGTGCAGTAAACGTTTCTCTCATTTGTGTAAACATAGCTGAAACATTGTGATGGCATACAAGCCATCACGATAATGGATTCACGTGGCGTGTTGGCAAAAGAAGGACTAGAAGGCCCCTCACTGGTCTTTTCGCCAAAGTAGAGGCTGATATTGTTTTTTTGCAAGCGCCAACAATAAGCTCGTTGCCTCCAACTGTATGACTAGTTATGCATGTCTAGTTCGCTAGTGACAGAGTTGTTATTGACTCCACTAAAAGTCCTCTGATAGATAATATAGAAAATGTGTAAAAACTCATTTTTTAGAACTTGAATATCTTTCCAATTAAATTATTAATGTCTTGGTTATAACTGTAATAAGTTTATTATGTGAGAATTTGGAACCGAAAATTTTTTGAAACTTGACTATTGTTGGTTATCATTCCAATTTGACTATTAATTTTTGTTTCATAGGAATATCATATTGATTTCCTGGATTTCTTGTTCCATGACGAACTGCGTTGTTATTATTAACTTGTTATGTGAATTTAACGACTTGCAGTCAAATTTGACTGTAAGTCGTTAAATTCACATAACAAGTTAATAATATTGATTACATGATTCCAACCATGCATCTTTGTTAGAGTATGCAGCACTTGGTTGGTGATGTAAGAAAACGTGGAATAGGTAATTTTTTCCATTTGGTTTATAATTTTCTGATCATAGCAATAAAATTGTTTCCAACTTATGATTCCAATCATTTCCAACTCCTATCTTTTATATAAAAGCATTAATTACTTTAAGCAGCGCATACTTTGTAGTTAGTTAGATAATTTAAAAATGATAAAGAAAGTTTTTGAGAATTGATTATTATCTTTATCACACGATTATCAATTTTCTGATCAAAATGACGAAATTGAAATTAAAATTAATGTCTCTGAACTTACTGATCTTTGTTGCAGGTGAGCTGAATTAAATTTGTAGCTGTTTGTGTTTTCCCATGAATTTGGGTAAGTTATGTTACTTTAGACTAAAACGTCTTTTTGATATTCAGTTACTTGCCTGGATAGTAAGATAGTCGATATATTCAATTAAGAGGCTGTATCAGGTTGAACTTTAACGCACTATCATCGAAATAGCTATTTGTGTAACTAGAGTGCAAAATAGCGTTTTTCTGCATCGAGAGAAACAGTTTTTTTCACGAGCCAAAGGTGAGTGAAAAAAGTTTCTCGAGTGCAGATACAATACTTTGCGCTCGTATTACACATTAATTTTTTCCTACAGTAATGTATAAAGTCATTTAAACAGAACAAAACAGGACATACATAACCTCACAATTCCTCACATAACCTATCTTTGAAACAAATCGATTTCAACAACAACTACAACAACTATTTCGCAGCTGAAGCAGAGTAGCCAACCTATTTTTGAATGCAGAATAGGGAACCTGCGTATTACATGCTCACTATTTTGTGTTGTTAGGTTGCAAATCTGGAGTGCGGAAAAGTACTTTTCCGCACTGGAATTTACTTTCCCGCACTGGTGCAGGAATAGACTATTTTGCGTGCTACATTCAGTTCAAAAATAGGCACTTTTACGGGTCACTGTAGGAAAAATTAATTATTAAAGAGCTTGGACAAAACAACATTAACGATAATGTTAGATCTAACTTGAACATTCCATGTATCTGCCTGACCTGTAGAATCTTGCTTTTAGAGCAGGAAGATGCATATAGTATTCAGGTTGGCATTACCGTGCTATTAACTTAGTTTTACCCAAGCTCTCTCTCTCTCTCTCTCTCTCTCTCTCTCTCTCTCTCTCTAGGTTTAGGTGTAAGAAAAAACTCCTGTAGTTTTAACCTAAATCAAATAAAATTGATTCATTCATTCTCTCTCTATTATTGAGATATCTGAATACAGTAACTAGTGTTATGGATACATTTTGTTTTTGGAGGATGAAGCCCACATAGGTCTGAGACCTGTGCGTGGGTAATGAGTAGTTAGATGATGGTGATTGAGTTTGACCTACAGTCTTAAGTGGGTTCCGAACTACCGGGAAGTTAGTTTACAGCAGAGAACAGTGTATTTTTTGCTGGACAATCTAATCGGTCACCTTTACAAAGAGTGCCCAGGAGAACGCAGCTTATCTCTATCTGATTGAACAGATACCTGCTACGGCTTACGGCTATCACTTCCTACTTCATTATTTAATTTCCTCTCTATCGATGTCTTCTCCTATTCATTTATCATTTACCCATTTACTAGTTTCCTGCCCAGTTTTATCTTTTCATATCCATTTTCACTCAATATTCTATTCAATTTTTCATTCTATATTCAATTCTTTCAAACTTTCTCTCCACCCAATTATAATTCTTGTTAATTTCTAACTTCCAATTTATTCAGCTAATGATCTCTATCCACTATTCTAATATTATATATCGATGCCCTATCCGTATTGACTAAATTAGTTTTATTCGTTCGATTAATGTTTTATGCTAAGCAACCAAGTAATGCATTTTCAAATTCATCTAACTTATCAAGCACGCCACTTTTTTCATTTATCGATACTAGTTCATCGATATTACTTGATTCTAGCAATTGATATCCAATCCTGTCAAATATTTATTTAGTTATATCAATCTCTGACGCTCAACCATCTATGAAATGATGAATTTTCAAATTTAACAACCTTTTGAAGCACTTCAATATTATTTTGTTTCTCAAATTTAGCAATTCATATTCAATCCTATGAAGTTCTTCTCCATTCAATCACTATGAGTATTATTGATATTTGATGCTCATTTCCGAAGTAATAAATTTTCAAATTTAGCAAACTTTTCAAGCACTGTGATATTTGAATAACCAATCCTAGCGATGAATATTCATATTAACGTTTTTTTCATCAAATATTACTGTATTCACTCAATTAGTGCTATGAAATTTTCATGAACATCCACTTAATACATTTTGAAATTAAACAAACTTTTTAAGCACTCGACTCGTGTGAAACCACTCTCAAACATGTCTTCATTATTTGTTTTGGCTCCACGTAGTCTGTCTCTACATTATTCCCAATCGCTTCCTCTGTTCTTCCATGGAAAATGGGAAAGGGAAACAATTTATGTGCGCCATTTTGGGTTTGGGGTTCCATTTTGGGGTCAAGGGGAGGCAGTGTCACGTCGGGGGAATTGGAATTCGGCCACAGAATATCAATTCGTACGCGTCAAGTGCCTAACAGCAAAATTAGTTTCCTATTTTATTTATTGTTTTCCGAAGTGATAGTGTGCAAAGTGCATTCCATTCAGCCGTTGACGGTCAATGGTAAACAAACAAATTTCCAATTGCCTGTTGGCGTTTGTTTGATTTATACCGGTTTGAAATATTTTCAAAGAACGCTCGATTTCAACTTCCCATTTATTTCTGTTGGTTGTGACACTGGAGCTTGTATTGTTTATGTTACGAGTTTGTATGACGCTAAACGCTGTGGGCATGCAACGAATTGGAAAATTAGAAGAGCTTTGTAGCTTCTCTTTACGTCCATTGAGCTGGTGAAGTGGTTACGGAAACTGACCACCTGATTAATCTCCTGATTGTCCCAGGTTCGGTTACCAGTTAATCCTGGAGTTTCTATCTATATTTCCATGGACACTAACAGTTTCTATTGAATAAACCACATTTCGAATGGACCGAATTAGAACAATTCAAAAAATCAGTTTTCACTTCTTTTAGATGAAGCTGCTTCTAGTATACAATATCCAAGCATCTTTAAAAAGTTCACATTATAATTTATTATCATATATATGAAATATTACATCAAAAGAACATCGAACTATTAACCCTGGAATGGTGAGAATTCATACATTTTACGACGCTCTGCTATAAAAGTGCCACAATTTTTCTGCTTTTCGATTTTCAGACCTATTTAGCCAGCTAATCCTTCAATTTCCCAGCCAAGAGTCTGTGACATCGTCTCAGCCGTGTAGCATGCTTCATTATTGAAATATCATATACCAGTCGTAATATTTACGAATGCTTACCAATGTTTTATTTTTGTAAACTTTTAAATTGAATGTTTAATGACTTTTTAAGTTCAAAAGAGGATTCTTGTGGTTTGAAGATTGAACCTAAATTAATTATATTCAGAATTCATGTAAATACGAGTTCACTAACATTTTTCCAAATAGTTTAAACGTTTTCTGAATAATTTTCAAAGATTGACCTCCGTTGCTCTGGAATTAATTGACAGGCTACTGGATGTCCTTTCAATTGACATTAACAAATTTTCAATACAATTTTCAGTGAAAAAGATGATATCATCTTATATTACTGTGGTACAGAAATGACTTTGCCATTGCTTTTAGATGAAGATCAATATGAATAATTGTCCCTCAACTTAGATGAGTTTGAAGGTCAGAAATATTTGAAATTACATTGAAAACGGACTGTCAACAATTTTTCAACTTCTCATATCTTATATTTTTATTCACATTGGAAGTAATAAGATGAATAATAGCCTACATTCTTATAAAAAACAACTATTTTTTAATACGTACATTGTCATAAGCTGGAAAACCTTGAAATTTTATACAATATATTAAAAGGTGAATGAAACTCAAAATTGGTATTTTACAATTTTTTAGACACAATAGATCATACTACTAACAAGTAAAAGTTTTTTCAATCCCCTTAACAACCATAAATATTTTTAAAAATGAGTGTAAAATTTACGAATCTTTACCGATGGTGTGTCTTTTAACAAGTTTACTATCCCAGGTTTAATAGAATTTTCTAGACCTCTCCAATGTTTTATAGCTCAAATGCATGAATTTAAAACTGAAAAAAATACAAAAAGTACAAATTATAAATTTGTCAAGCTAGTTTGATAAAAACACTCAGTCGAGCTAGTTGCTGCTCGTTGGATGCTTGACGGCACCGGACAAACCAATCATAAAACACAAATAATTCAACGTAACCATACCATTGAATCAGGATTAAATCCTTTTTTTTTTTTTGTTTGGTACGTAAGGTAAGGTAATTTATACGGAATTCAATCAGGTATTACATAAATTTGGCTATTATTGATGGAATGTTTATTGCAGTAATTGATGAGGTAAGGCTAACATCTCAGTAACGTATCTTTAGTTTGATGAGATGCAATATTTATTATGAATATACACGCCCATAGCCTTCTATTCAACCACTAAGTGATCGCCAGCTCACTTCATAATAAATATTGTATAAAGATTCTCATAAGTTAGATTCTCATCTAACTAAAATTAATCCAATTTAGAATATGACTTGTCATACGATAAATAAATAATACAAATTTAATATTGAAACTCTATTGAACAGAAAAGAAATTCACAGCAAATCTTTGACGTAATTATTATTCATTAATATTAAATAGAGGTTCTATAATATTTGTTCAATATTTTAATGTTTTTAACCTGACACAAGTTTCAATCTTCCAAAAAATATCAATATTTACTCATTATACTTATAACGGTTGCCTTGACTCTTCCACTAAGTTTTTGAACCAGGAAGCACGATAAGTACTCCATATAAGTTGCATAAACTTTTGGAAAGTTTCAATTGCATCCAAGTCAATGTTTGTAGTGCACTTCAATCAGTTTCAGTAGTAGAAAACAAACTGAAAACTTAATGGTAGGCAAACATATATAGAAGTATCTACTTCTTATTGACTTTGGAGTAAATATTCTACTCAGTATCTTTGATGTAGATAGATGACGGTAAACTAAATTTTCGACTGATGGCAATTTATTCTTCTGATTCGACAACTTTGAACGCTTCTTGTAAACAGCCTCGCAGTTTTCAAATGTTTATTATATTGAGTTTTCATTATATTTATGGTATGGAAAATGCTTGGGATGGAAGTAGAAATAGAAGTAGAAGTTTTAGATAATCTGGGTTGAGGTTCTTTTCTATATTTTTATAGGATCTTCATTGAACCTCGAAGAAAGCCTCAAAGTGGTTCATTGAAACGGGCTTAATGGCTGAGGAGTTTGTAGCATGACAACATGGAACTAGTTCAATAATATCCAGATGTAACAAATTTTGTTCAATACCATCAAAATTTTGATCTACTTTAGTCCCCCAATTTAATGATGGAAAGTTTTTACTATGTCATTTGAATAGAATATAATCAAGACAAGGTTGATTCTTTTCAATACCATCAAAATATTGTAACATTTCACCCTAAATACATTTCGATCTATTAAAAAGTATATATTATATTATTGAGGTATTAGAATCCAATCTCATCGAAATCGCAAATTTCCTCCAATAATACCAAAATTATTTTACACTTGATATCTTTCGAAAAAAGTCTACCACAACACTTTTCTTCTTCTTCTTCCGGCATTCACCTTTGCGTGAGCTATAGTCTCTTCAACTTATCTGCCGCCAAACCAAACGATTACCGTAATATAAGAGTTTGTGTTTCACACAAACCTTTGTGTGAAGCGTGCACAATTCATGATTTATGTGAGCTTGAATGCAAGACTACAAAAACTATATCAATAAGCTACTCAGCAATTCGAGTGACATCGAAGGAATGACCACATGAATAATGATCTCCACTTTATTTATCCAGAGATTCATTGGCGGTTGGCCTACTGCTATCCCTTTTTCCCTCCATTTTTGCTTTGTATATTTTGGTTCCGATCCGGTGGTTCGGAACCCACCTAAAACTGTAGGTCCAGCTCAACCGTAACATACCTAGTTCAGCCATTCTTTCCAGGTGACCAATCCATTAAATCCTTTGTGAATTTATATGGTGCACCATATCTTCACCATGTAAATTTCGTTTATTTTAATATTTGACTTTCTTATGTGACTTTCCTCCATATGTGAATCCATGGAAATTTCGTTCATTTTATTATTTGACTTTTTCCTCCATATGTCTTCCTTATTAATGCCTCCATTGGAAAGGCCGTTGCGTTATTTATTTAAATGAATCCAATAGTATCAAAACATTATTAATTTCACCGCAGATATACAGAACCATTTTACTCTCTGCATACATCATTTCAAAACAACAAAAGTCTCACAGAAGTAGTCTCACAAACTATTAGAAATTAATTTATTTCCTCTGACGTTTTATGCTCAGTTACCACTTCTACTCCAGCTTACCGATTTAAAGTTCCTTATGTCTTGCTCTTAGAATCAAGATTAAATGCTTCTGTCTCTTTTCCCAATTTACTCAAAATCCCCCACGTTTATTCTTGGCAAGAAAACCAGCCCGGATAAGACTACAACGCTGAGATCAGATTAGAGAAGCAAGAAAGTAGAAGAGTGAGTGAGAGAGTGGGAGAGAATGAGTGGGAAAGAGAGCCCTCTAGCGGCAGGTTGAAAAATTACATCGTCGCCACACGCAAATTGACTATGACAGCCTTGACCCATTAGGCAACGCAGGCTTATAGCCTATTGTTTCTAAGCTCAGCTTGTGAGTCCGCTTTACTACGTTGGTTGGCACAAGGAAGTTATCAAGTTGATAAATCAGGCTGCAAATCAAGTCCCAAATGATATTCTGGCAGGCAGCGTTTTTGGCTTGATTTCATATCTGTGACACGGACCCAGCAGAGTCACCGTAGTTGCTTAGCAACGCGAACAGAGTTGGATCTCGTGAAGATGGGAAGGTATTTATGGGCACTGGAACATTTCTCGAAAATTTACTATGCCAACTTCATTAAAAAACAGTGTATTATTATGTTATGAGAGGCTAACATTGTTTTGATAGTTCATCAAAATGTACTCTTCTGTGATTTATCATTATTATCGATCAATTAATTTAGTTCGTATAGGAGTTATTCCTTCCTTGGTTCTCAAACTCAAATACAAATATTCTTTATTTAATTTTTTTTTTATTGGTGGTGAAGTTGAGACTAAATTCCACTTGATCTCAATTTATAAAATAAGAGAGTATTGAAATTAAACGAGTTTTCAACTAGTGAGATTAGTTTTAATGTTATTAGTCATCACAATAAATCATAATCTTCAAATTTTATTATTCTTATTGTAAAGTTCAATCTCAAATTGATAAATAGCTCTTGTATTGATATTATGCTTTTTTCATAATTTTTTAGTTTTTTCTTGAATATCATTTCTTGGTATGGTTGCACTTTTCTTAGGTCCGTGAAGTTAGCCCCCCCCCCCCTATTTTCACTAACGTTGAAAATAGTATTAATGGTTAGTGCTTCGTTAGTGCTGGTTAGTGCTTCAAGTCCCGCCGTTAGTGCTCTTTTGGTTCCAGAGTTTTTTTCGCATATATCTCTGGAACCATAAGGGCACTAACGGTGGGACTTGAAGCACTAACCATTAATACTATTTTCAACGTTAGTGAAAATAGGGGGGGGGGGGGGGCTAACTTCATGGAAAGTGTTTTTCGCATATATCTGTGGAACCAAAAGAGCACTAATGGTGGGACTTGAAGCACTAACCAGCACTAACTAAGCACTAACTATCAATACTATTTTCAACGCTAGTGCTTCCATGGGGGGGGGGGGCTAACTTCACGGACTTACTTTTTTTCCACAAAGAAATTCAATTGAGAAGAGCTACTTTGGAATGGGAACGAATTCTTATATTATTCTCATCGAGACGATCATTTCACTATATTGTTAGAGCACTGTCAGATACAGAAGCATGTTCACTGTCAGGTATCAGGTCTGTTGTCTGACGATGCTCTAACATCAGATTGAAACGATCGTCTCACACAACTATGAGTGTCCATTCCCACCTCAAAGTGGCTTTTTAGATTAATTGTTTCCATATATTATATTTCTTGGAAATACGCTCGTCTTTTCGGATTTTTTATTGCTCATTTACATTTTTAGAGAAGGAAGAAATAAAAATAGTTGGGAAAATTCTTGGACCAAGGCGTACAAAAAACGGATATAGATTACAGAGATCGTCTAAAGTTGAAAAATATTCTAATATAGACAGATATGAGGAAAAAACGCCTTAAATTTTATGGTCACATCATGAGCCTTCCAGACAATAGACCAACAAAAAGAATTGTAAACCATGTAGCATCACTTGTCAATGGAGGAGAATGGATACGAAATGTTAAAAGAGACCTAGTACTGGCCAAAATAACCAACAAAGAAATTTACAATAGAAAAAACTTCAGAATAGAACTTTATATATGTGAAGTTATACCAGAGACAAAACTTCCAAGATTGAATAATAACACAGATATTGTCAATTTCTACTAGTTTTTAATATGCAAAACCAGGTTTCAATGCTCATGGCATCATCATCAGTTGCATGTTGAGTTAAAACTAAAATTTTAGTTTTAACACAACATGCAACTGATGATGATGCCATGAGCATTGAAACCTGGTTTTGCATATTAAAAACTAGTAGAAATTGACAATATCTGTGTTATTATTCAATCATGAAACAGTTCTACAATATCTCTGAAAGCAGTGTTAAATTTACACTTCCAAGAGTTGGAACAAAATGGAGTGAAGAGAGAAGAGCTGAATTCGTACAAAAAATGAAAAGCTGGTGGGCAAACAAGAAGAACAATTCCAAAAAATGAACCATCTTTACTCAGCGTCTTCCACTTTGGGAGTTTTACGTCTAATAATAATAATAATAGTAATTAACTGTTGTATAATAATTGAAATAAGTCTAGAAAAACAAAATAAACAAAAAAATAATTTGATAAAAGCTAAAATTAGCTTCATAGGGTAGCCACCAGAATACAGATGATTGAATTTACTATTCTAATACTATTCTCACAATATATGTATAAATTATGCTTGTATCTGTATACTGTACTTATATTATTGATTTTGTCATGTAAAAGTGAGATAATAAAAAATAAAGAAAGAAAGAAAGAAAGATTATTATTATTATTATTATTGTTATTGTTATTATTATTATTATTATTGTTATTATTATTATTGTCATTAGTAATTTAATTATTTTATTCCTATTACTTTTGAGAAGTTGGATATTTCTTCAAATAATTTTCATACCTCGTATACTATTATTCTTACAATGTTTTTTCAAGCTACTATTAATAAATTATTACCTATTATACGCACAAATATAAATCACTATAGAGTGAGAGGTAAGTTACAGGTATGGAAAGGTCATTATTTTTCTTGAGATGTCTAACACGCTCTTGTGGCTTGAAGTCTGCAAAACAGAGCGAAATGGAAAAACAAAGAAACAAACAAGAGAAGAGTGGATGAACGGGGGATGTGATAATAGGAGAAGAAACTGGAAAAGGATGGACGGAGTAATTGAGGAAGAAACTGGAAAAGGATAAATGGGTATGGAGACATGGTCGAACAAACAGGGAGAGAATGAATAGATATGGAATAATGGGAGAACAAAAGGGAAAGTGAAAGGGAAGGGGAAAGGAAGAGCGAGAAAGAAGGGATTACTGGTAGAAAATAATGGCAAGTCTTGAAGCGCAAAAGAACAATCAATCTAATGTAAGCTGGACGGCAGCCAGATCGTATAGGAGACGTAGAGTCGTGGGAAATAGGACAGAAAAGGAAGGAGAATAATGTGCAAAGGAGAAAAGAGAAAGGGAACGGGAGAGTGACCAAGGCAAGCGTCACCTAGTTGGAAGTTGGGATAGCGAAGAAAAACTAAGGGTTGCCAAGCATAAGTGCCCTATTCCTTCTGTCTTCTCTGGAAAGAAAATCATTAATTGCACAGAACTATTGAATTAGGAGTTTGGTCTTTCCTTTCACTTTGATAATTCTTGTCGTTCATTTCAGAGCTCCGATTCCTGGATGTTTTGATTTTTATCTTTCTCGCTATGCAATATGAAGTGAGTGTTTTTTTGACGTAGAAAACTTCCATGGGCACCGGTGTGGACCCCCCTCCACCAACGGTATCGCCATTTAGATAAAATACACTCTGGTGAAGTTCAATTTTCAAACACTATAGAAAGCTGTTTTAAAGCTGTTTAGAAAGAATAGATCCCATTCTCGGAAAATTCACTCCTGGACCTCCCTTTTTTATGCGAGCAGTGATGAGTTTTTTTCATCGAAACATGACCAATTATTGGTTTTTTGAAAAATTACTATTTGAAATTGGTTAATTTTTCGGAATGAAATAGCAGTTACTATTTCACTTCATAACTTGGGTGGACAAATGGATATTAGCTAAGAAGATATTTTGGGTAAGGGAGGGGTTTGGATTTCACCTTAAAAAAAATCTTCACCCTCATGAAAGATAGAGCTCTTTATAATAATAATAAATTTATTTCTCTCAAAAAGAACATTACAATTTTTAAATAAAACAGAAATAGTTACATATTAAATAATACTATTCATTAAACATTTTTGTTTGAGAAATTAGGTACTCCCAAGAATTCCTTTATGGTAGTTACCAGCTGTGAAATTTAAATACATTTTGCAAACATGAAAACAAAATTAATAAGCTGCATCCTAAACTCGTAGCATTAATAAATACATTTATATTTTAAATTGAAACAAAACTTACAACTCGTTTTCCAATCAAGTTAAAAGGAAGCAACAAAATTAAGTTGAATGATACAACACTTATTATACTTTATGTACTACAGTTATATGTTTTCATTTATTAATTGAGAGATCATACTTTACTTTCATCTTAGATTCGCAAACCATACCTCCACTTCATGTCTTTCCAATAACCACTTCTTTAACATATGTTTGAATTTTCTTGGCTTTTCCTGTCCTTTTATATTATCTGGAATTATATTAAACACTTTGGGGGCTATATATAAATAAAAATGTTTATAGATCTCCTTGTTCGGTCTCGGTGTAACTAAATTGCCCGCAGATCGTAGATTAAATTCTCGGTCTACAGTGTTCATATGCCCACTTCTAAAAAAGAAAATTGTCAATACTTTGAAGAAGTACAAATACCTAAGTGGAAGGATTCCCCATTTCCTGAATATTGGCATCGAACTAGATATTCTTGGTTTCTTATCTATGGTTCTCAAAATATATTTTTGCCCAATGAAAAGTGGTTTAATTATTTTATTTAACACTTTATTATTGTTGTTTGTAAGTTTCGGGGTGGGGGTACATCCCCTATATTTTGCGACAAAAAAGCTGGGTGCACTAGCTAAGGGATGAACTACATCATAGTAAAAATGCAACAATTCTAGGAAATTAATCAAACTGTTATCAATCCTTTTTTTTGTAGATTGCGTCTTGGAGACTCCAGTTAAGGAGTATAAGACAAGCCAGATTAACAATAAATTATACAATCTTAAACACTAGTTACCATAATTACTATATCAATTAGTTGAGGTGAGGCTTAATTTTGGTGTGAAAGGAACTCTTGTACACTATAAAAAACTTTATCAACTAAATATTTTTTCAATTGTTTTTTAAATATTTCTATATTTTCAAGACTCTTTAAAAACAGCGGTAGCTTGTAGAATTTCCTACCAATATAACTAGGTTTTTGTTTGAATAAGCTACTATTGTGACTCACCAAGTGATAATCTCCTCGGCTTCTTGTATTATAATCATGTACGTCAAGATTTTGGTTAATATCATTCGTTTTTTCATATAAAGTAGCTTCATACACATATAAGCAGGTTACATTTAGGAGACCAAGTCTCTTGAACAACGGCCTACATGAATCTAATCTATTTACTCTGAAAAAAAATGAAAAAATTCTTCATTGGCATGTTGTGAAATAAGGAGAAATGATACCATTGAAACTTACACTTTTGGATGTGAAACTGTCGGTAGTATTTTGGCATCTGTATGAAGAGGAAATTACCCAAAAAGCCACTCCAGGATATTTTGATCATAATTCTGTTGTCATCAGTAATGAGGAATACTACTTATTTGCATCCATTCGCTTTAGATAATCACTACATAATCAAGCAAAGCTTGGTAGAATTTACTAAGTCAAAATCTTCTAAAATATCAAGTCCCCCTCTCATCTTGCTTCCAACTTACTCTAACCCCCCCCCCCACCAATTGATTCAAGTATCAATCTGTTTGGATTCCCCCCACCCGCTCCTTTACAAGACCACAAACCTGCTCTAATCCTGAAGTCTAGAAATTTTCTTGGGAATTCAAGACCCAACCGTGATCAGGTTTGGTGTGAATCATTATTTGTGCTCTGAACAGTTCTATTTATCACGTGTAAGGACAGGGGATGTTCGCTGATGCAAAAAATTGGAACCGGCGTTCGTGTTGAATAACCAAGTCATACTTCATTTCCCAAGCTTCCGTGCTAGGTCAAGGTATACATCATTTGCATATGAATAAAGCACGCTTTTATTCAGTCGATTTCTGAGAGTGAACCGGGATGTGCAAACACTCACACGAGATATATTACTCAAATATTCCAGAAGGCACAAAAAATGTGAGATGTGTGCAAATATGGGAGAGGGAGAAAAATAGAGAAGTATTGTAGAAGTGAAGCAAATAAAAATGGACGATAAGAGAAGATGAGGGATAAAGAAACTGGAAGGAAGCAATAGACGATTGTTCACTACATCAAGGCCCGTATTTATTACTATTTTGAGGCCTCGTTAACTGAAGGATACTTGAAAAGCATGCAATCAATAAGCTTTTCATGTCTGTTGAAGCTTTCTCAACTCAAGGAAGACTTCAAGTCTTCCTCAAGTCAATAAAGCCTCTATTGGGAGTTACGGACATTAGTATAACATTTACTATAAATTTATGTTGGGCCAATCTTGATCTTAAATTACGTCTCGACCATTCTTCGTGGAACAAACCCTTCTTACAGTATGCAGTAAATGTACTAGCATGTAACGCATGAGGATACGAGCAATGGGGAAGCTTGAAAAGTGGAGCATCTGGTTTACTCAATTTTTTAGGTATAATCACTATCGAAAAATAAACACGTGCTGTAGAGTTGTGGTAATCAAGCTACTCCAATCTGTCACACTCCATTCTACAGTAAGTGTTTGATTCTGCGATGGTGCTGATCATTTAGTATTGGATGTTCATTGTGATTACTGAGGGTGCTTGCACAGTCACAATTGTGATTGATGATAATCACGATTGTAAAATCAAACATGCTGTTGAATGGTGGTATTCATGCTGCTCAAGTCTGACCTACCGATTCCACTACAAGTGTTCGATTTCCAATAACAACCTAACCTACAAATATTTGGATTCTGTAGCCGAAATTTCGTGAAATTATCAGTTTTAGGATTAATTTCATGTTTTAATTGATTATAATGTATTGAATTAATATAATTCTAATTAAATTCTTGGATTTCTTGTTCCATAACGATCTGCTTTGTTAATATTAACTTTATGTTGTAAATTTAATATTCATGCTGCTCAAGTCTGTCCTACCGATTCCACTGCTAGTGATCGATTTCGAATAGAAACCTAATCTACAAATATTAGGATTCTATAGCAGAAATTTCGTGAAAATATCAGTTTTGGGCTTAATTTCATGTTATTGATTATAATGTATTGAGTAAATATAATTAGAATTAAATTCTTGGATTTATTGTTTCAAAACGATCTGCGTTGTTAATATTAACTTTTTGTTGTAAATTTAACGACTTGCAGTCATTTTCATATCTTAAGTGTGCATTGAAACAAACTTTAATAAGTGCTGCCCCCTACAGCATGGAGGAGTGCATACAGTCTTTCTCCTGAAAGTGGTGTTATTTGTTTAGAGACTAACTAGCTTTTATTATATTAAAAAATCGTGACTTCAAATACTGCCAAGCTATGCTTGTATAAAATGTGGTTTATACTTGATGTAAATAAATTGAATTGAATATATATATAAATGTATTCACATTCGGCCGAACTCTTTCGAGGTATTGAATCTCATCTTCAAGGCCTTCAAGATGTGATTCAATTCCTCGAAAACGTTAGGCCGAATGTGAGTACATTTATTATAATTATATTCACAATATAAAACTGACTGCAAGTCGTTAAATTTACAACAAAAAGTTAATAATTTGGATGTTTCAATGATTGTCATCGAGTATTAGAAGCTCCAATATGCAAGCGGCCTTTTAATGTACATTATGAACAACATCAAAAAGCTCAACTTTTTATGGTAAATTCAACGACTTTCAGTCAATTTTAATTAAGAATAAATTTTTTACTCACTTCAGGCCAAACGTTTTCGAGTCATGGATATTCATCTTCAAATGTCTTTCGTTGAATTTACCATAAAAATTTTATATTAACAACATTAATATGTATGGAACAAGAAATCCAGGAATCAAGATACAAACCTCCATCTAAGTTGCAACTTGTTTCAAACTAATCGGATTCAATTAAACTCTAAAGAGTGTTGCAGCATCTCAAGAAAACTCTCATGTTGTAGCCTACTCGCTGCCTTCAGTACAGTCTCCATCCTATCTTTGTTATAATCCAGATTACCTACGTATGTTTACAATTAATTTCAGCCTGTACTAAGTCGCTTCCACAGCTTCAACCACGTGAGGTCTTGATAAATAATGAAAATAATTTCCCGTGGATAATGGTGGTAGGAATAAAGTTGGATTAAGTTATTGATGTTGGTTGCGCAGTTGTTTGACATCTAGCCGAGTGCCGTAGCAGGTATCTGTTCAATCAGAGATAAGCTACGAAACTGCTGGGCCATCATTGTAACGGTGACCGATTGGATGATGGCCAGCAAAAATGACTCAGTTCTCTACTGTAAAATCACTTCCCGGTGGTTCGGAACTCACCTAAAACTGTAGATCCAACTCATCGATCACTATCATCCAATTCATTACCCACGTACAGGTCTCAGACCCATGTGGACTTCATCCTCCGAAAAAATCTTAGATTGATTTTACTTCCACTCAGATGACGTTCTGTGATTTAATTCTAATCTTAGCTGATAATCTTATCTATGTAGCTGATAATCAACAAAGAAGTTTAAGAAGTCGGAAAATAATAACGTTGAAAGTGCAGTATAGTTTTTTTCTACAATCCCCGCACTGTTGTATATTAGGCTATATTGATTTATTTGTCCTGATTGATTATTGTTCTAATTCTTCTATTGAAAGTCAATTTAATAATCAAATCCAGAAAATTCGGGAGTACGTTCAGAAATTGAGAAGATTGAACACAAAAAGATAATAAGTACGTCCATAGTTTATTATAGTATGTAGTACAGTGTATAGTATTTAGTATAGTATATAGTATAGTGAGTATAGTGTATAGTATATGGTATAGTATGAAGTATAGTATATATAGTATAGTAAATAGTACATTACACATGCAGGAGAAATAAGAATTCAATGCTGGAACGTCCGGTAATCTCAGTCCTGTCTTTGAGTACTTCTAAATCGTGATAATGCTAATGAGGGTTACTATGAAAAAGGATGGGAAGTCAATGAAGGGCTCCAGCAAGTGCTACTATAGAGTGCACTGTAGCGAAATAAAGAGCGGTGAATGTAGTAAACTTAGTGTAGTAGTCTACTTTCTTTGTAGTGGCGAAGGTGATATTGTGGAAGGTATCCATGATGAATAATAAGACGAAATAATTGTCACACCCACATTTATTAAAAAAATATTGATAAACTAGTTTCGGTTGTTATACCATTATCAATCTCAATCAAACTGAAACAAAAGTACAGAGAAGCTTAATAACATGGAATGATACTATTGGCTAAGCGAGAAAGAGGCTGACCTACATTGAAGGTTGTGATTGGCTGACAAGTCACGCCCCCTGGTGGGAGGAGTAACAAGCAAAGGTACGAGTCAAATCAATAACTAAAAACATCTAGAAGGCAACCAAGAAGAAAAATACGTAGTAAGGCTAAAATTATCTTGGCCCAGTATCTGATAAATTAGGGAGAGAATTGAAAAAGACCGGGTTTGATGTAGCTTTTTAAACCAAACCTATTTTAAGGAGTTTATTCGGGTGTAGTAAATACAAATTGATATCCGGGATAAAAGTGGGGTTTATAAATTGAATTGCGGTGATTGTAATGCTTGTTATGTGGGTCAGACCAGTAGAAGTTTCAAATGTAGAATAAATGAACATGTCAGGGATTGGAAAACCCAAAAAGGAGATTCAAATTTTGCAGAGCATCTCATTGGGCACAATTTCAAGAATGGAGAAAATGTAGAATTTCCGCATTGAATTGGAAAAGGCAGACAATTGAACATTTTAGAAGCTTTGGAGATAACTAGGTTGGTGAAAAACGATTCCAATGCTAGTTTAAACGAACAAATTTATTTTAACCAATTCAATACAACTAGCCTAACTTGGTTTCATCAGAATTCCAGCCTACATTTAAAAAACGGTTCTTTTGTGTATTTATAGGTTGACCTTGACTGCATTTCAGTGAGCTTCTAATTTTTTAGTTTTAATTTGATTCAATTCTAGCCTTATTACGTATTTTTCTTCTTGGTTGCTTTCTAGATGTTTTTAGTTATTGATTTGACTCGTATTTTTGCTTGTTGCTCCTCCCACCAGGGGGCGTGACTTGTCAGCCAATCACAACCTTCGATGTATGTCAGCCTCTTTCTCGCTTAGCCAATAGTATCAGTCCATGTTCAGTATATATTAAGCTTTTAGTTTGATTGAGATTGATAATGGTATAACTACCGAAACTAGTTTTTCAATATTTTTTTAATATATGTGGTTGTGACAATTTCGTCTAATCATTAGTAGACTACTTTAAAATCGTATTCGGTTAGGCTACTATTTTTCAGAGGTGTGGAGTAGGCTATGTATTCTTCAATGAGTATCATTTATTCCGAATGTACTGATAACAATGATGAATAAAAATTTATGTTTTGTCTAAAATCACATTGCTACATAGTTGGAGCTTAAGGAAACTTGTTTATCAGTAATTCATCCATCATTAATATTTTTCCACTCATTACACAAGCAGAAGTTTCGGGCTCATCAGCACACGAAAAATATAGGTAAAATAGGTCTGCAATCGAAAATTGAGGAAACAAATGGCTTTTGTTTTTGTATAGCTTCCATTACTCAATTCCAATGGAAGTCCAAATCTTAAAACGACTTTATAAAATATTTATTCAATTTTCTCTCTTCAAGTTTCCAAGTGTTCCAGTAAACCGAAGTTTGTGCTCCAATCAAATTAAATAAATAAATGAAATACAGATCGATCAATAAATTAACATTCACCATATTTTGCAAAACATCAAATTTCATAAGATAAAGCGATAATTAATGATGGTAGAAATGGAAAATAAAGTTTGGAGTCTCAGCCAAATCAGAGAATAGGTTTAAAAAGTGAAAGCTGAAAATCAACAGCATGGAGTGAAAGACTCGAAAGCTTCCCACTCTTTGGAAGACTCATCATATTCGTTCTACCCTTATTTACTATGAAAGTTAAACATGGCATTGTTGACATACTGTATACGCTTTATCATAAGGAGCTGTCGCACAAAGACCAGTGCTTTTGATGAGTGTTCATGAGCACAGTTAACAACCCTCGAAAGTCGGGAAAGGAGACGAGAAAAAAGATGTCAAATTGCACAAGGAGAGACAAGGCTGACAAGGAAAATGTGGGAGGAAGTAACAGGAAGAAAGTGAGAGCCAATTGTCCACGCCGATGCACAAATATAATAGTGTTGTCTAATGGATACAAAAAGCAAGCCTTATTATAGTAATTTATTTTTTCTATTTTCTTCTCTCTGGATTCGTATTGTAGCTATATCGTAGATGGTTTGTCAAAGATCGGCTGCAGTTCGATATCTCATCCACTGAAATAGGCGCAGGAGCTTTGATACTTGACGATATCGACACTTCATACCTGAATTAACTTCCTCTTCACCAATACCAGCAGGGCCGGATAGGTTGCGTCAAGAGATAAATTACACACAAAAATAACATAAAAAATAATTATACCATCGATTGCAATTGTGTATCAAATGGTTTGCGTATCAAAGTGTCTGTATGAAGCAGCAATTTTAACAAATCAATAAATTGATGTCTGGAATCGTATCGTGAACAAAATGTAGTTTATTATTGTTAACTTAACAATATTATAAACAGAAAAATAAAATAAAATTTTAATAGAGAACAAATAAATATTTACTAATGTAGGCTGAAACGTGGGATGTTTTAACAGGAAATCCAGGAATAAATAAATATTTTATGGCAGGTTTATTGAACTACTAAAAATGCAATAAAGCATCAAAAACCTGTATTTGAATGATCTTCATCAGCAAGAAACTAGCCACATTGCTCATAGAAGAAAAAGGAGTTTGGAGTCGAAAAGACGAGTTGGTCTATCGAGTAAGTGATTGTGAAAAGGATGAGTATATTGAATGAGTTTTACTCGTCGGCGGGGAATAGGACAACAAAGGGCTGAGGTCAAAGAGCCAAACTAAATACGAATACAATGCTCTTTGAAAAATGTTTGCTGACCTGAGTTGTTGTAGTTTTTGTAACGGATGATTCATGGAGGCTGCCTCAGTATTTTCAACAAGCTCTTTCCAGTTTTCTTCGAGATCCTTGTCTAAATATGATTGATTCCATCTGTCCTGGCAACATGCCAGAATCGAATTTTTTCGCCCATATTATTTATCATCTCGGTTTTCATCGAATCTAATTCATCTGTCCATGTCCAAATCCCTCAAAAGCTGGTTTCAAATTATGGATCATTGAAATTTTTCAACGCAAACAAGTTCGTATTCCATCATCTTCTGTTGCGATGTTGTAGGGTTATTTACTTTAGATTCTGCAGTCTCAATTCAGTGTTTTCGTAACAAATTGTGTAATTATGCTACATCTTATCAGTGTGTTTATATTTTGCTGTTGTGGGTCGATGTTATAATGCTGTGCTACTGAAAGATATTACGCGACGGAGTTACGTTACGATGCAATGTTACATGTCTTTTTTTGAGGATGAAGCCCACATAGGTCTGAGTCCTGTGCGTGGGTAATGGTGATTGATGAGCTGGACCTACAGTTTTAGGTGGGTTCCGAACCACTGAGAAGTTATTTTACAGCAGAGAACTGTATCTTTTTGCTGGCCAATCTAATCGGTGACCCTTACGAAGATTGCCAAGAAGAAGGCAGCTTATCTCTATCTGATTGAACAGATACTTGCTGCAGCTCACGTCAAGTCTTGACGAGCCTTTTGGAATTCAAATATTTCAAGTTAAGTGCTCAATTAACAGTTGATTGGGCACTTGACTTGAAATATTTGAACAATATTTTACAGTTACTTCCAATCTTATTGATTAATTAATAATTTATATATATTGTATTCACTTTCATCATGTGCTCTGCTCATTGCTGGTTTGTTTAGTGTTCAACTTTGTTGCATGTTCGTATGATTTGCTGTTACATTTAGACTTGACTTAATTTACAAAATGTATGATCGGTTGAATAAATGCATGTTACTTACGTGGCTTTTAAAACAAGTCAAACTTTGAAGACACCGTATATGCTGTATTATAATGGCTGGCATTTACATAAGTGTATTACATTAAATAATATTATAAAATATTTTTCGCAAGCTAAGAAATCGTAAGAAATCATAATCAAGACAGAAGCTTAAACTTGAAAACTAACCACACGATTCAACTTAAACTTAAGATACCACATTCAAGTCATCAGCATCACATCAGTTACAGTGTATCAAGGTGGGTTAACAGTTACAAGCTACAGCTACTGTGCTGAAATAATGATAGTACAGGAGAGCTATTATAGCTTTATCTGATAGGATTTGTCAGCATCACTTCAAATTACAGAACCAAGATAAGTTGATAATTAAACTTGGATCATCTCTAAAAAATAGTATAACATTGTAGAACAAACATATCAAGCTAGTTTTTTTTTTTTTTTTTTTTTTTTGAGGATAAAACCCACATAGGTCTTAGACCTGTGCGTGGGTAATGAGTTGGATGATGGTGATTGATGAGTTGGGCCTACAGTTTTAGGTGGGTTCCGAACCACCGGGAAGTGATTTCACAGCAGAGAACAGTGTCTTTTTGCTGGCCAATCTAATCGGTCACCGTTACAAACAGGTCCCACGAGAACGCAGCTTATCTCTATCTGATTGAACAGATACCTGCTACGGCTCGCGACTATCACTTCCCTACAGTTTAATAAGCGAGTAGTTTCAATCACATTATAAATCTATACTTTCAACGTTCAACTCCTTTTCTAATCTGGAAACTCTCCTATTACTTTATGAAACAACTCTATTTTCAACTCTTTCTCAAAGCAGGAACAATGGAATATACAATGAGATGAATAATTCAGAGAAAGACTCCTCTCATGGGAAATAGAACAGTCTCTGTAAGATCCCACTTGGAAACTAAGTTCGCCATATACTTTTCGAAGGCAGTTTGCTCACAGAAGGAAGCGAAAATTGAGTTAATTTCGGTTTAACGAAGTTTTCGATAATAAATACTCGACTGGAGTCTGGACGGTGTCTTTTGCCCAAAGAAGATTGTCATAACGTTGCACAGACTGCTCCACGAACTGCGATAAAAATGCCGAAAATTATGGGTCTGATCCTTGAAAAATTTATGAACCGTGACAGTAAAGTGTGCCAGATTGGAAATTATTGTATAGAGGGAAGAAAGTAGGCGATTCTGAACAAAATTTCCGATAATGAATTAGTATTCATTGGAAAACTTCACGTTAGGTAAGAGTTTATTTCAGCCTAATTAAAGTGTTCATGAAGTGTTTCAGATTAAAAATTATTGTATAGATGGAAGAAGAAGGTCAATTTCCAACAAAACTCTCCAATTATGAATAATTATTGTTGATCGGAACTTAAAGGGAAGAGTTGAAGTTATCACTGATTTTCGAACATTTGCCATTTTGCCAATTATGGATGTCATAAATCAGTTGTGAGTTTGAGGAGGGGTGCAGGACCAATAATAACAAGTTTATCACTGACATTCCCTCGTTCTGTATAGTTTCGTAGATAATTAGACAAATTCAAAAATTAAATGACAGCTGATACTAGGAAAATTGTTATTTTTGAAGGATTTAAGCAAATCAAGTACATTGAATATTCGATAACACAAATTTGTGGTACGTAGAAGTTTTTATTCAAACATTTTAATCATTTCGGGTGGGGGGGGGGGGCGCTTCCAATGGCATCCTTCCCAATATATTTTCTTTTTACAAATAATAGAAAAATTGAAATTAATTAATAATAAAGTTGAAATTAATCTTGAATAATAATTCATTGGAAAACGTCATGTTATGACAAAGCTTCAGTCAAAGTTCATGATTCACTTGTGTATTTCTTTGTCTTAATGTCACACAAGAACCCGATGAATATTTGAAACAATTTTGAATTACGAGAAATATAGGTTTAATGGGTTTATATATGTTTCATGGATTCATAGGTTTAATGAAGAGGAGATTGAAATAAAATTGATTACATTGTTTGTGATATTTTTGCAAGGTTTGTGAATTATCGAGATTTTTGAAAACTCGTGAACAATTATAATGTTTGAATTAACTGACTGGAACACGAAAAGTCTATTTCCACTTAAACGTATTAAATGGTCGAATTTTTATAAATCATATAATGTTACTGTGTTAATTTCTAATAATAGGACAAAAGAAGAATCGATGGATTAAAAAATTAGAGGTTTTTAAGGATTTTACATTCGAAATGTAAAGTTCTTAGATCTGGTAGTGAATCAGGATAAAACTTTGAGAAAAGTGTATTCCCATTAAAACATCCTAAAAAGTCGAATTTTCATAAATCATATAATGTTACTGTGTTATTCTCTAATAATAGGATAATAGTAGGATTGATGGATTGAAAAATAAGAGGTTTTTAAGGATTATACATTCGAAATGGGAAGTTTTTACATCTGATAGTGAGTCAGGATAAAACTTTGAGTATAAAAATAGATTAGAGAAAGGTTACTAAATTATCCATTTAACCCTGGAACATGAAGGCATATTTTTTGGTGATTAACACATAGGTGTGGTACTTAACACTTCAATTATTGAGAAAACCAAATAATTCACCACTTAACTTTAATTTATTAATGAGATCAATGATATATGGATACAATAATTAACTCAGACAAGATTTACAAACATCATATCAGTACAAATTGCTGAATGACAATCACTAACAATTTCATTTCCACATGCCTCAAATAGGTTTTCAACAAAGTTTGAACTTGTAGTCGCAGACACATCCATTAGAAAAATGAAAGAGAAATGACATAACTGATGAGGCATGAATATTGTACACTTTTACCACAATTTCCCTAATGGATATGTAACTGCAAACACAGTGGGGTACCCCAATTGATTTTTTCTGCAAAATTACAGAGAAAGTTCCAACAAAACAAATGAGGCTACCTAAACATACTTCTTTTAAAGAGAATATACAGAGCATTATTATAATAAAGTGCTACTGGTGGCAAATTGAAGAACCGCTGGGGTGTTTCAGCACCCCACTGTGTGTTCCAGGGTTAAAGTAGGGTTTTCAAGGATTGTACACTCCAAATTTGAAGTTTCTAGATTCCTTAGTGAGCCAGGATAAAAACTGGAGAATAAAAATAGGTTAGAGAAAAGGTAGTGAAATTATCAATATTTAAGTAGGAGAAAGAAAATCGGTAGTAAAATGTAGAATGAAGTAGTTTTTCCATTCAAATAGGGGAAACATAAAATGTGTTATTCGCCATGTAGTTCTTTTTTCGGTCACCAAGAGCGGTAGAGATTCTTAGTTCTTCGAGCGGGTGCTGTCCTTGACATTGGGGACGATTATTTCACGGCCACTGGGTCAACCGGTTCACTATACTTGCAGCTCCACTCCGTTCACCGCTATGATACGGTGACGTCACAGTTTTGATACTGTATCAAAGAATCGTGATACAGTTCGCCGCTTATTCGCCCATCCCTGTTTTTCTTTATTTGTTATTTTCACATAATGACAATAATAATAATGTATAATATTATTGTTATACATAACGATGTAACCGTTTCAGTCTGTGACTTCAAAGACGTTCTCTAATACAAAATGCGCAGTTATATCATAGACCAACCATCAAGATTGATTTATCTTTATTCTATGGCTATATCCTTTTTCATATATTCTGGGAAAAGTGTTTCTCTAGAATTCTAATGGAGAACGTAACGCTTTTAGATGTTTGGCTATTTTAAAATAATTCTCAAGTTTTTTAAGCTCCACTCAGGAACAATAATTTCCAATCAACTTATTTTTTTATTCTCTTGTTTCAGTTGTTTTTAAAAATTCGTTGCATAGAAATGTGGAATCGGGATTCCACTGGTTCGATTTAATGTTTGTGGTTGGTACTTCTTTTCAATGATGGTAAAGTCAGCATCCGCTTGTGAAACATCTAGTTCTATTTTGAAATGGCAAGTGTCAGCTTGAGATGTGTGATGAAACTCATTATTGTAAAAAATTAATTTGAGTAGTAATAGATTAACAAACAAACAAGAAAAAGTCTAGCAACAAACAGACATTCAACAAACGATGACATAATGGAGGTGATGCAATTGATAAATGAATTATACCAATGTTATCACAACCACTTATCACTTGATACTGCAGTCACGACAGCCACGTCATTTTCAATCTCAATCAAACTAACATAGTCTGAAACAACTGAATTGTTCAAGATTACAAATGACAACAGTTGAAACTATAGTATCTCGCGTATTAATTTGAATGGTTATGACATCATCAGCATTATTTTTCATGAATATCTATCATGGCCAAAGAAGCAATTGATCAAGGTTAATATTTCCATACTTCAACATAGATATTACAGCGTTAATTGTTATTGATATTTCAAGTGCTGGATTAATCCCTGTGTGTGGGATTTACTACATAGCATCTACATTTTAGACATCTCTTGTACAAGTAGCTGTACTCAGTTACTGTACTTATATCTGTGATATAACCTAACCTGTACAATATTTTTTTGTAAGATTTATTTTTAAAAACACATAAATCTTTGCTCGAATAGATAACTAGTCCAATATATCGAATTCTTGGTACATGGACTCAGGATGGTTCAACTATGTTATACCTCTTGGCACTCGAATCTGAACTTTATATTCTTTCAGTGTGCCAACGGTGGACCTGATAATTAAGATTCTCCAGCATACCTGACGTTTATGGCTTCCACTAGAGGTCAAAAAGATGTGGGTTGAAAGGGTGGTCGCTGTGAGATTCGGAATTTATTGGATTTTGTTGGAACGGGGCCAAAAAGAACAGACATTGTCAATTTTCCAGCCATTTAAAGGCTCCACCACAGAAATTGCCGAAGTTCCTTGCAATTTCTTGAGAAATTTGACGTCTTCTACTTGAAACCTTTATCTTTTCCAAGTGATTCTGATATCTTTATGCATTCCAGAAGTCATTTTCGAGTTGCATTAGAAATTCTAAGACTTTAGGTTACAGACTTCTTCATTATTTAAGTCATATTAAGGTTACATTTTTTCGTCTGTTCTAAGTTTTTCTGATTTGCCTCTGTATTGGAAAGTCATTTTGCAAGATAAGTCCCTACTTCATAATGCTTCATTTCGTTTTCTGATCATCTTCTGGTTTCAAAGTTTCAAACATTCTTAGACAATGTAAACGCAAGAATCTCTCAAACCGCTGTAGTTTTATTTCTTTTTACTGTAGTACAATATCAAATGAAGCTTGTAGCTTTTCTATTAGCTTAGATCTTTTTCCTTTGACAAGGAAAATTTGAAAATAGAGAAAAAATGAAGTTATTGGTATTGATGGAGATGTGTCTGCAAAGCATAGCTTACAATGCAAAGCGTAGATCACACTGTTATGGTGGACAGTGTACTTTGGAATTCTCATACTTCAACACTCAATTATTCAAATTATATGAATTCCCGAATTATTCACTTTAAATAATTTAACATATCTCACTTTGAGTTTCAAGAGATAGTTACTCCAAATTGATAGCCCATAAAATAATGTAATTTTTAAGCAAATTTGAAACAAATAAAAACTACTTCAAAACAGTTTGAAACCCAATTTGAAACAAAATCGAGACAAATTTCAATAATTTTGTGCCAATTTCTGGAGCAGCCTTTGTATAATTGACTGGATATTTGGATGTAGTAACATTCATGAGCGATGAAAGGAAAGGGTTTAAAGCAGAAGAAAAAGAAGAAGAAGAAGAAGAAGAAGAAAAATAAAAAGACGAAGAAGAAGCATTTCTACAAATTCTCCAAGCACTTCTTCTTTTTCGGTGGTTTAGTGTAAGATAGAGCTATTTTCCCCAAACTCCCAGTAGTAAAAATGATTTAATTTCATCAACATGAATGATTGGCCCACTAGCGCTACTAATACTAGCAGTCTCTTTACAAAGGAATGTCCTCGACTTTACTATTCCATCCTGCCTAGCTCCGCCTTTTTGTAAAAAGTATCCATCACCTGGATATTACAATTCATTTATTATGCGAAAATTCTTATCAATGCCAGTAATCAAACTTACAAAACAGTGTAATAGTAACAGTGAGAACGTATCTTCGTCTTGGATATATTTTTTATCTATCGTCCACCAATTTAGGTGATGTCTTTTTTTTATTGCTGATGATGCCCAAATTGGTCCGAGACTTGTGCGTGGGTAATGAGGTGAATGATAACACATAGATGCCAGGCGGAGGAGCGGGATTCGAACCCACGACCGCTGAAACGACATCAAGCTGAAGTTGTGACCAAGGATACCAAAAGACTTTGGTCTTTTGTTATCCTTGGTTGTGACGCCCCAACCAACTTCTCTAAGCGGACCCCTCATTGTAAGGTTATAGTCAGTAGTCATATAAATTGTACCTTTACTCAGAAAAAGCTATCTGAATTTTTGGCGCGATAGGACGCATATTGTTTGTTATTCGGTTGAATTTTGATGCATTTTCCATATTCCACAGCAAGATGCACTTGCAATATGCTAATTCAGATCTCCTTCTCATATTCAATTTGAGAAATTTTCATCTTGATCCATCTTTTGGAGGTATTCATCACATCATCTCTGCAGCGTTTTTAAGTCTAGTAGTCAGACAGACATTGTCTACCAGGAAGGAAGCAGGATTGCAAAGTTCAGTCTCAAGTATCCGGCTTTGATCTAGCTTCATCCAAGTTAGGGGCTTAACTGCAGAGTATAAAGCTTCTCCAGTACAACTTGCAATCCTCCAGCAATATAGATTCAGTCCAATTCGATGTCTGTTTGTCTGTTTAGTTGTAGGAGGACGAGAGTCTCACTCCAAAGATAAGCTGAAGTCTTTGCGATAAACCTGCTGCTCTCATTCTTATTTTTCTTCTCCTTCTTCTTTTTCTTCTCCTTCTTCTTTTTCTTTTTCCTTTTCTTTTTCTTTTCCTCCTCGTTATCCTCCTCTTAAGTGTAAGAGAGGGACACCGTCCCTAACTTTACCTTTTCATGCAAATGTATCACCAAGCTTTTTTCCTTTTTTTTCTATATACCATATTAATATCATTTTCAGTCATAATTTCATGTTTGTATATAGATAAACAGTTTTTGTGATAAGTAACTGATAATGTTTTATGTAATAATACTTGGTGATGCCTTTATATTGTATTTTATACTAGTAACTATCCAACTATTATTTGTATGAATTGATAAATTAATCAATCAATCAATCCTTCATCCTCTTTCTTCTTTTTCTTCTTCTTTTCCATTTTTTTGTTTTTCTTCTTCCTTTCCTTTCTTCTTCGTACTTTTTCTTTTTCTTCCTTTTTTAAGTTTTTAAATTAGTCATCTTTTCTTTTTCTTTCTCTTCCTTTTAGTTTTCTTTTCCCCCATTTTTTCTCTCCTCATGTCTAATCGGTTCGAATATCGGAAATCATTCCGGGAATGATTATCTTGCTGAAAAGCTTAGTGGACGCTTTGGAGAATCATGCTCTCAAATTGTTGATCCAACATCTCCTTCTTCTTCCTCTTCTTCTAGCTCCTCTTTTCTCGTGAATTTTTTCTTGTGAGATTAATTAATTAATTATTTATTGGAGAAGGTAGAACTTACTACATACTACAACATGTACTCCCCAAACGAAGCTGACTTTGAATTGTTTTATTAAGACCTGGCTATAAGCTAGAATAATATAAGGCTACCACCTTGTTTATCACATAAGGAGGCTTGATAAGACTGTATTATATTTTTCTTTAGTTTCCTTACCAAAGCACATTTGAAATGGGGTCATGTAGACTGTGATATAAAATGAACAGTGATGTGAAAGTAGCATTTGTGGGAGCATTTTTACCTTTAGAATATTTAAGTAGTATATTATTCAAAATGAATAGTAATTTGAATAGAGCATTCATTCCAAGGAGCATGATGGTCCATATTATTTAGATTTAGTATCTGTTAATCCGTGACGAACTTCGAGTGGGATAATAGATATTTTCACTTAAACAACGTACAGAACTACCTTACTTCAAATGAATAAGAAATTTTAATATATTTCACTTGAGGTAATTCCTTCCTTGTGCTTCAAGTGAGAAAGAAGTCTTCAAATCCCTTATTTCATCCAAATAGTTCTGCACGTAGTCTAAGTGAAAACGTCTAAATAAAAAGGAAGTGATAGCCGAGTGCCGTAGCAGGTATCTGTTCAATCAGAGATGAGCTACGAAACTCCTGGGCGCTCTTTGTAAGGGTGACCGATTCGGTTGGTCAGCAAAAAGACTGTTCTCTGCTGTAAAATCACTTCCCGGTGGTTTGAAACCCACCTAAAACTGTAGGTCCAACTCATCAATCACCAACATCCAATACATTACCCAGGCACGGGTTTCAAACCTATGTGAGCTTCTTCCAACGAAAATTTTTTTTGAGTAGTTTATTGTCTTTAAATATTAAATAGTATACAGTGAATGAATAGTAGCATTTTAGACAGCATTGTATGAAATATTTGGGAAGTGAGCTTCTATTATTTTAAATTGAGAATCCCCAAGAGATCACGAGAGTAGATCGTGGACCCACACTGGATTGGGGATGTGGGTTTGCGGTGCCTGCTAGGACTTGGCAATGTTGAAGCTGCGCGCACATTAGGGAGGCATTGTCAGGATAAGTTCCCCTGACACACGCCACCCGCCAACTTGAAACATGTGCACAAAAGGCAACAAACTGGGTCACATAGGCCCACTCCAAGCCTGTGTTGTGAGAAACTTGGAATATCTCTCAATCTGTAGGCCTAGCTAGCCTAGCTTGCTCCATTCGAACTGGGATATAATATAAGCACAATAACTAAGAGGATTTGAGGTCAAAACACACTAGTGATCGGAACGTTTTTGTCGGGACGGCAAAGTCTTACTAAGACCTGGCACGCTACGATCCAACTCAGTGTGTTTCTAACTTTAATACTGTATGTTGTTTTAAAAATATGAAACTCAGTGTTGTTACAAGTTAGTTAAATAAGTTAATTATAGAAAGTATAGGTGAAAATAAAAACAAAATTCTAGTTTCAGCAGTTACGTAATTCTCAATCTCAATTGAACTTTTAGCACGGTCAATCCGGTGGTTCGGAACCCACCTAAAACTGTAGGTCCAACTCATCAATCACCATCATCCAACTCATTACCCACGCATAGGTTTCAGACCTATGTGGGCTTCATCCTCAGAAAGAAAGAAATCGATAATTTCAGTTTGCTCTGATGTGTAGTAATTTGTAACATTCGTCTTTGTGAAAATTGTCACTTCAATTTCAATTAACTAAATTACTTAAACTGGAACAATTGACTAAACAACATGAAACAATAAACTTGAAAACTAAATGCTACATTTCAAATTTCGAAGTGAGGAATGCTATTGGTTAACAAAATAAAAGTTTCTGGTTGACTGTCAACTGAGTACTGTCATAGCCACTACTACTTTTTTTGTAGTGAAAATGAGAGAAGTTAACAATAAGTAGCGAAGAAGTGCGAATCTCCACCTACATCTTCCATCTTGTATCTTTGCTGGGAACGATTGTCATAAAACAATTCATTTCAAATAATCCTTACCCATTATACTATTCATGCGCCTACCTTCTTCAAAAATGTATCACAGTTAACTTGAATTATTCTTAGTAGATGCCTCCGTTTAGAAGTTTAGATCATATATCCTTCTCATATATTCAATTGTATCATTATTTTTCTTCTATATTAACCTCAGTATATATTCTCTTTTTTAATCTCTTTGATGTTATTACTGTCAATATGTATTATTTTTGCTCAGTTACAGAGTAATAGGAGTATAAAACTCTGTTCTGCAACTCTTGAAAATAAATAAACTTTTAAAATAATAATGATTGTACAGTTCAGTATAATCTTTGATCTTGGATCAAAGAGTTGCTAATTCTCTTTGTATTGATGTTGGTAATATTGTGGTAGATAGTAGATATCCTGAATGCAGGCGCTAATCCAAGATAAGAGGATGATTCCCTCTTAATTTGGCATTTTCAAATAACACTAAAAAATCTATATTCGTGGATTTTTTTGAGGTTGAAGAGATAAATACATTTTTCTCTCTTCAACCTTCTGAACTTAAAATTCTTAACCAACACTAGAAATGCTGTATTTGATAATTTTATGAAGTTGAAGGGATGAAGACCGTTTTTCCAGGTGGCATCACCTCTAGGTCATATTCGCTCCTGCTAGAATGAATAAGCTTTTGACAACATCAAGTCTTATTCATAAAGTTGGTGAGCATGATACGCTGTACTCACTCTATAGACTTCAATATAAATCTACACATAAATAAAGTCATTTCAACTGAATCTCCAAGCAACAAAAAATCAATATTTTCGGTTTCTTACAAAATATGGCAGATATTATCACAAATACATTCTCATAAATAAGTCGACCTGAATCCCACCAATCTCTACGTAGAGAAAATAGTGAGAAAGATGCAGCCCAAAATGGAAAATGCTCACGTTCAGTGTGAGGTCGAGCATTAGACTCCATTTTGGCTAGGCACCAACTGAATATATCAGAACACACATATAGTCTAGCCCTTTCTTTCGTGCGTCTGTTTATCATTGCAAGCACTGTGCGAGCCAAAGGGCGCCTACACACCGAGCATCGATTCCGCCAATAGAACAGCACGCCACCATGGAATTTGCAATGAAGTTATCAGTGTGACACGGTCCTTATTTCGTTTGAAGTATATGCGGGCTGTGAGTAGCCTCCTATCCAGGATGAGAATTTCAAATCGCACCTGGATTACGGAGAGGAATTTCGATATTCGAATCGGCGTATACTGATTTGTGGCTTTTTGGCGAATGAGTTTGTGTTGACTGTGTGAATTGGGTGGAATTCCATTGCATCAATGGCAGGAAAATAGTGTGTTTCGCATAGCGTTACTATACTTCAACGTATAATGTAGAATCACATATTTCACATATCGGCTCATCATCTATAATGTTTACGCTAAGAGAACGTTTCGTACCTTTCAAACTCTAATTCTTTATCAATTTTTCACGAATGTTAAGAAGCGTTTAAAAATCAATTGACTGAGTGATATGAAACTGGAACGTTGCAGAAGTAGGCTACACAAGGTTACAAAGTCTGCAATTTTTTTAGTTACATTGGTTTAAAAATTCGCAGACAGATTAGCCAACAATACGGAATCGGACTTTATGAAAGCTATATAGGCTCAAACCTAATTGCTGGCATGGTAGAGGACCATTTGAGTCCAATCTACAAAAATTATAAGTTATCATAGATGATTTATGGTTTTTTTATTGCGGATGATGCCCACATGAGTCGGAAGACTTGTGCGTGGGTAAAGAGCTGAATGGATAAATGTTGAGAAACATCCATGGAGATTCGAACCCAAGACTGTAGGAAACGAAGCCATTCCTTATCTTTTCACAGACAAGCGCTCCAACCAACTGTGGTACCAGAGCCACCTATATAGGCTTGAACCTATTTTCTGGCATGGAAGAGAATCATTTGGGTACAATCTACAAAAACTATAAGGTTATCATAGATGATTTATGGTTTGAATCTTTGCTTCTATGCGAGCTTCACTCAGGGGCGAATTAATCATTTTTTAGGGTAGGTGATGGGAGGGTGATAAGGTAAAACAAATATTTTTGGGGTATATCATCTAAAAAAAATATCCTCGCCTTCCCAAAAGACGCAAATGAAGTTTTTTATTGTCGGCAGAGAATTTTTGAGGGGGTTACATCCCCTGGATTTGCCACTAGCTACCCTTGTATTACATAAGTGTTAAAACGTTATGCTTCCTCCACTTTAATATACCTACATGGTTCTAACTCAGAGGCAAGTCTTAAACTCTCCCAGTCTACTCTACAATCTGAAGTCACTTGAATTAACTCAATACTTTGCTGAATTTAAGCATAACGAAAGCCAAATGTTCTCAAGGTCAAGTGCTCGAATGGTCGAATTATTGTCCAAACTTCGCCTTTTTATGTAAATGCATCACTTAGAATTTCATTTCATTAGCTCTACCCATGAGATCACTTTTAATATTTCTAACAAAATGTAAATAGTATCAACCAGGTCTACTTTCTATGTGATGTTAAAATTTTGTATGTAAGTACACATTTGAAAAAAAAAGTTGTAAATTTACCATGAATAAAGTAATCTAATCTAATCTAATCTGCTAGCTGTTGGAAACCTATTTAAAGACCACACAGCTCACCACCGATTGACCTTGCTAAGTATTTGGAAACGCGTGAGGTAGGTCCTAAATTAACACAAACAATTTCCAGAGAACGCAGCCATCAATTGTTTTCATGTTTATCTCGCACCAAATAAACACCCAACAAATGCAGAGCAGTTGTTTAATAGACAGCGTAGAAGAATAAAATTCGCTTGTTCTAAATAAAGCGATTCGAGGTAGACTCAGTTAGACATGGCTTGTCTCGCCTTAGAAGACAAAAGAAGTGGGAGAAGGAGCTGAAGAAAAAGAGTGAGAGAGATAACAAGAGAGAGAGTGATTGAGATTAAGAGAGTGTGAGAGATAGAGAGAGTACGATAAGGCGCATGTGTTCTTCGTCTAGCTGATTAGAGCGGTGGTCTAAGCACAAGTCTAAGCTCGTTCAGTACAATCGGGGGACTTATCGAAGTAAGCAGTCGGGGGTGAACTTGTGCTTAGCCTACTTATTGCTTTGTACGAGGGACTTACGGTGAGTGAATTTCAATTACAATTGATAACGAATGTGAAGAGACCGCCGGATTGGTCTGATTTTAGGCAACGAATAATGTTCATATTTCCCGTAATTCCGAAGTTAGTTAACACTATGAACATTACAGAAAGAATTTTGAATCAGATTTATTTCAGGTTTATTCTCCATGGTTGATAGAAAAATCATGATAAACTTACTTTCTATATAAGCAAGGAAAAGTAAAGAAAAGGAAAACTATGTCATAATTCTCTTGAATCGTTAAAAATATGAATAATATATTTCTAATTTATTCAATCATGAGGATATGGTGAAATATGCCATATTTTGTAGGTTTACATGAAAAATATTGTTTTAATCGATCTGATATACTCTGGCCTTTCGGCTCCTCTGTATTAGTATTAGTACTTCAATTTTTATGATGAGGAAGAATGATATTTCATATCTGATCTGTGATGTATCTGGAATTAATACAGTGTGAAAATCTCAAGTAAGGTTGAGTTGATATTTTAATAACAGTTTCTCAATCAATTATGATGAAACCTTGCTTTGGACTCTAACAATTTGCTTTTTCATCGAATTAATATCCGTGATGTTATCGATAAACTCCCTGAAAACAATAAATTCAACAGTTTCGACCTTTCAATTTTTTTTCTAAATATTCTATTTTAAACATGAACATATTTAATTTACTCACTTTCTTATTCTATATTTTTCACTTTCCACATGAAAGCACTCGTGAAAATGTAATTCCACTGTGCATCGCATTTTCAACAACTGTTCAATTTTCAATTCTTAGATGTACAACTCTTTAATGATTTAAGTGTAATTATTTATGATTTCAGCAATATAGAATAATGGAGAACTGAAAATGTTGCGATAATTATATCATAATTTATCTTCTATCAAAATTCTCAAAAGCAGAAAATGTTCTTCCTTTTTATTTAGGATTTAGTATTACTGAGGGGGCTTGTCAGCTCAGCATAGCGTATTAATATAAACTTAAAAAATACTTAAGTGGAAATTAACTCACGTTATGGCGTGACGGCCGTTCCGCTCTGTTGTCTAGAGCATCGTCAGACGACCAACAGAGCGAAACGGCCGTCACGCCATAACGTGAGTTAATTTCCACTTAAAAGTGTTTTTTTGAGTTTATATATTATGAACACATATTAGTGGAAACAAGATGGATCTTCAACATCATAATAGCGTATTAGCTCTGCATTTTATAAAAAATGAGTTTTGAGGTTTTTAAATTTTCTTGTTATCTTCGTTTTGTAATCTAGTAAACTTTAAATTTATTACCAACCTCTTCAAAAAATGATCTTGAAATTATTGAAAACGATCTTGAAAGTTCAATAAATTTAACATGATTCGAATAGTTCAACGGGATTCTGATATTTTGATTTCCAAAGTGGCTGTATACTTTATCTGTATAGATGTCCTTTATTTCTCAATGTACATCTCTCATGTTATAAGTTTCGAGATGTCCGTCAATTGTTTTTATTTACATCTTGTAGTTACTGACTCATTTTTCGCACAGGCTACAAGTAATCCCCTATTATTTATTCGTCTGGGTGACATTAAATCAATTTCGTCTCCCGCAATAGTATCTCGAGTATATCTACATAGAATTCTATAGAAACTATAGACTATCCATAGAGTATCTATAGAGTATCTCCACATAATGCTATAGAGTATTAAGCCACTATAAATCATGTCACCAAACTACGCTCTCTGAATACGTTAGATGTTGATCTAGGAAAGCTAGCGAACCAGAAATTCATTCCTGGTTCAACTGAACTGCTTCGATCGAAGTTCATGACAGTAATTGAGAGTCTGCCATCAGATGAATTTTTGAACCAGGTCCCACATGCTGGGATTTCAGTTTGCAGAGTTCAGCTTAGCGGTCACTTCCTGGTTAGATAAGACATTGTATTAGACGGTAATGCTTGTTTTTTAATTTGTGTTGAAAAGCATAAATTATGGAATTTTAACTTATTTGTAGAATCTCTGTTGATGTTGTGGAACTCCATAATAAAAGAATAAAACTAATGTAAAAGAATAGAAAATTAATCATGTTTTGAAAGAATTCATCTCCATGACAATGAAAAGCTTCAATAAAGAATTAAATCAAAGTGAAATTTATTCCTCCTTTTGCATTACGCAGATCCCAATAAAACGCAAAAATAGAGGAAAGAAATTCTTCAAATGAACCTGAACCTCTGTTTGAATAAGATTCTGGACTTGAATGTCAAACATAAGAAGTTAAAATTCTAGTTTAGACTCTTATAGCGGCTCAGGTAGCGCAGTTGGTTGGAGCGCTTGTCTATGATAAGATAAGACTCTGGCTGGCTTCGTTTCCTGCAGCCTTGGGTTCGATTCTCATTCAGCCATTGATGTTTCTCATCATTCACCCATTCACCTCATCACCCACGCACAAGTTTCCAGACTCGTGTGAGCATCATCCGCAATAAAAAACTAAAAAAAAGTTATAATAATAGTTTTACGGCCAATTGCATGAAAGAAAATTAAATTGAAACCAGACTTACCTATTGAGCTCCGTAAAATGACGTCATGTTATGGTAATAAATTTAATTTTCTTTCGTGCTACTGGCCGTTAGATTTCCAGGAGTTTCGTCTCAAATAATAGCCTACCAAAGCTTTTGAGACTAACATTAATATATGATGTTGAAGATTCATCTTGTTTCCACTAATATAATAAAAACTTAAAAAACAATTTTAAGTCGAAATGATGACTCACGTTATGGCGTAACGGCTGTTCCACTCTATTGTCAAGAGTATCGTCAGACGACCGTAAATGATCAACTTAAATTCTTCTCATATACCCTTTTTTACAAAACAATCCCAATTTCAAACCTCCCGCCCACTCATCCCCTACCTCTCCAACCATCCAACATCCATAACCCTCAAACTCATATGGGTCGTCTGACGATGCTCTTGACAACAGAGTGAAACGGCCGTCACGCCATAACGTAAGTCGTAATTTCCACTTAAAAGTGTTTTTTAAGTTTTTATAACATTACTATACTTTGAAGTGGAAGTCGAAATTGATTGATTATGCCCGAAAATTCACAACCTCTATTGGTTTATTACGTGTAATTTTGGATTTTGTATTGGTGCGACAAATCATACCGCCTTCAGGCATTGAAAACAGCATTGAATCCCTTATAGAGATCTTTCTTTTATACTCTCTTGTCAGTCACTTCCTTAAACAATCAATCAGTCTTCAAACACATGATATTAAGATTGTCATACCAAGTAAACATTATAAACTTTGTAAATATTATAGCATACTTTCTTCTCGAGAACGCATTAGTACAAG
The DNA here is from genome assembly GCA_948455865.1 of Conomelus anceps. Classification (NCBI taxonomy): domain Eukaryota; kingdom Metazoa; phylum Arthropoda; class Insecta; order Hemiptera; family Delphacidae; genus Conomelus; species Conomelus anceps. Next base: position 32,333,303 of record OX418225.1, on the reverse strand, counting down.
GGATTTCTGAAGCTTGTAGTTCAGATTGAAAATTGAAATTCTCTTTATTTTAGCTCATCGTATTCTTCTATGCATTTTTCTTCTTTTTTTGAGGATGTAGCCCTAAATAGGTCTGAGACCTGTGCGAGGGTAATGTGTTGGATGATGATGATGATGATTGATGAGCTGAACCTACAATTTTAGATGGGCTCCACCATTGAAGGCTCAAACTTTCAGATCAACTTTCCATCATCTACGAGCTCAACTTTTTATCATGGGCTTGAAACCCTTATACAGACCACATTGGAATTGTTCGAACTTTCCAACCTCTTTTGAACAGTGGAAACAAACCTATATGCAAACCCCTTTGAACCGATATTTTACCTCTTCGAAATCCTATTGGACAGCTCGTATCAGTAACTGGGCTGTGCGTCAAAGTCTTCCACAGCATAAGATCAAGGTATCGGAGTGGGCATCTTGATCTATTGTTTTGTTGTATTGGGTTGAAAGCGGCTGGGTTGAAGTGCAGCTGAACAACGTGGCGAAAAAGACTTTCCAAGTTTCGAATAATGTAACCGGTGCACGGGGGTAAGTGAGGGTAAGGGGAAAGAGAGGAAAGAAAGAGAAAGAAAAGAGTGAGAAAGAAAGGATAAAACGTTTGATGTAAGATTTATAGGGGTCGCCACACGTGCTTCCAAAAGTTGTAGGTACTGCTGAAGGCAATTTGGTGTTAGCAGAGCTATCTGTGTCGTTTCATCTACGTTTTCTACTGTTTTCCGTTTCTCTCTTAATCTCTCTCATACTGTCTCATTCACTCTCTCCTAGGTTAAGTGTAACAGAGGGATATTTTCCCTAACTTCACCTTTTCATCCAAATTCATCATCAAGTTTTTATAATCTCATTTTCAGTCGTAATTTTATGTTTTTATCAGAAGTGACTAATAATATTCTATGTAATAATACTTGGAGATGCATATATATTGAATTTTATACTTGTAGCTGTTGAATTATTATTTTTATTAATAAAGCAATCAATCTCTCACCCCTCTTCCTCTCTTAGAGCACGAACATAAGTACACCGGTCAAATAATATGAAACCTACGTTTACATGACAATTTTTTTCTCATCGTCATTAGCTTCTATTATTAGCATTTCTATTAACTTTTCTCCATCAAAATCATCCTAATTTTTTTGATTTTTCTTCATCTTGTTTCAGATTTCATCTCCTTTATATTTGTTGTCCCTTGCTTCTGATTATGTCCTTTGTTCCTAACTATAATCTTCTTTCACATTTCCTTGTCCTTCGTTATTCTTAGATGCATGCTTTATCCACTTCCTGCTTTTTTTCCCCTATTCTTCCTCTTCTTATTATTCTTTTTCTTCTTCGCCTTTTATCTCTCTTTCTCATCCGTTTTTTCCTCTTCTTTCTTTTCGGAGTTTGCGTGGTTTTTAACAATTTCCAAAATCAATTCTTAATTTTCGAAACCGCACAGGACAGGAACATTTGATTAGAAACAATTTTTTCCCCATTAAGTTCATTTTTATCGTATACTTTTTGGACAAGAGCTAGTTTCTAATCGCAGTAGTTTCAAACTCATTTCAAGCATAATTATTACAATAATAATTCCCCCCGAAACGTACGAATTTTCGAGTTATTCAATGAGACTTATAGTATAACTATATTTATTTTTGAATAATCATAATTATTTTAGTATTTTCTAAAATTTTACAATCGTAAACTTTATAATTTTTGTATATTTAATGGAAGCGTGTTGTTAAATGACTATGAAATTTAGTTTGCATATTATATTTGAATGGAATCCATTTTGTGGAATAAAGTTCAGATTTCTATCTATCAATTATTATCATCATGCACGAATTTTTCATGAAGTTTACATGTTAAAGTTGAGTATGAACGAATCGATCTGTCATTTGAGGCTCAGGTAGAACGGCTTTATATGATAATTTCTATAGAAAATGGAATAAATCATTGATTCCAAATAATGCCTACCCAGCAAAAGTAATCCACTTCGTGAGCGGCGAGATTCATCAAATGCAAATTTAGCCCGCCACTGTACGATATATTCGATAAGCCCATTCAACTCTACTTGCTCTTGCATTAAATTTTTCAGTATTGATTTTCGAACTTCGTGAAAACAAAACATTCAAAATAACTTTTAAAATAATCAATTCAATATTTTTCGTAGATTTTTCAATCAAAGCTTTGTGAGTACATATTTTTGAAGAGGTATGGCAAGATGGTTTCTCAAGGATCTTTCTGGGATACATAATTGAACGAATTGAATCAATGTAACCTGCATCTTTCATTGATGATTAATAGACTAGTGAACTACTATAGCCATCAAAAGAAAAGTATAAATTATCTTCGAGATGTAAGAAATAGCGGGTGGATGAATTTAATTTGATTCAGGGAAATAATCATTTGAAATCAATTGAAATTGTTGTGTATCAAATTTATTGATACAAAGCAAATTCAAATAAATTTCCGATACAAGTATGGCATACGAATAAATAGCATACAAACGAGTCACAGAAAAGGTACCATTTTATTTGGAATTTAAATGCTTTCCAAGGATACCTGTATGTACGAGATGAGTATGCTTACTAAATTCTGCTATACTTTATCGCTTAAAAGCTATATTCAAAGAGCTTTGGGAAGTGATAGCCGCGAGCCGTAGAAGGTTTCTGTTTAATCAGATAGAGATAAGCTGCGTCCTCCTGGGGCCTGTTTGTAACGGTGACCGATTAGATTGAACAGCAAAAAAGACACTGTTCTCTGCTGTAAAATCACTTCTCGGTGGTTCGGAACCCACCTGAAACTGTAGGTCCAACTGATCAATCACCAACATCTAACTCATTATCCACGCACAGGTCTCAGACCTATGTGGGCTTCATCCTCCAAAAAAATAATTGAATTCACGTCTCTGGAATGAAAACAGGAATATAATAACAGATGATGAAAAATAAAAATGGAACGAATACATGAAATATCTAATCACTGAATTATACACAAATTTATTTTCAAACCCATATATGAATGCTTTGTAGGCTGCGTTTGGATTTAATGATTTGATAATGATTGCATGATTAAAAGATAAATCGATTGGTGATTAAAACTTTGATATCAATCGCTGTTTAATCGTAATAACTTATTAAGAGCTGAGTGATAAAAATTTTGGTTTCCAACTCTAGACAATGCCGAAATCAGGTGGACAACTTCGTCAGCAACGAAATGGACTCAAAATTAAATTTAGAATCAGTAGTAAGCTATTGTTATAATTGTCTGTTCGTGTAGTGGACCTTTGACAGAGAGTATAAACTAGGTGATAGAGAAGAGAGAATGTTAAAGAATGTGAGATGAAGGAAAAGAGATGGTGTGTCATAGTTGATTGTGTGGGTTATGCCCGGGCATTCTGTCTGAGCTAGAGGGCCACGGTCAAACGATTACCGGACCATTCCTGACGGACGACTCATTTGGGGGGGCTCTGCCCCAAAACGGACTCTTTTGAAACTCTCCGGACTCCGCCGACCTGCCAACATCAATTTATTTACGCAAATTTCGTTTACAAAAAATCGGTTTATTTGTGTGTGCTGCCAAACTCGGCAAGACCTCGCTCTTATTTAGTAACTCTCTCTTTCCTTTTTTACTAAACGCTGTTTATATTACAATCTTTAAACGATTCTTGTGGTATCAGACTTTGAAACCGTTCTGCGTTGTTTCTCTACAAGCCGAAATCTTCAAATAGTATCTGGCGTTTTATGTAGCATAAATTATTGAAGGTTCCATTTAGTTTTCGTTACAGTAAATCCAATAGGCTACATTAAAATTTTAGAATATTTTATTAGACTCATGAATACAATATCTAACATTCAATGCCAAGTCACATAACTTTCCCAAAATATAACATAATCTACAATGCGTTTATTCTTGTCAACAGTTCCAATTTGAAATCGAGTTTGGTTTCGAAATATTTAAATCAGCTGATGTGATGTTCGCTTAATATTCATTTCGACACTGTTTTGAAGAAATCCTGAGTTCTGATTGGTCTAGACTCTAAAAAGTGACAGTGTTGGTGATATTGATTGATTCATTATGACACTTATTTGTTAAGAAGTAAAACAAATTAAGCTCTATTCACATCACTTCCCTCTATTCACATCACTATTTAACCTCTTATAGTTTTCTATAATTTTTTCCAGCAATATTAAAATAGCATCATCTAAGTTTACTACAATATCTATGTGATGTTAATAATTTTTTTCATTCACTGATAAGCAGATTTTGTAAATTTACACGACTAAAGAAATGATAATCTAGTAATATAATAAAAATGATCTCTACCATATAACACACGTGAATTATGATATTACCATAATATTACTGTCCACTGTAAGTACAGTACTAGAATTGATTATTACTAGTCTACATAATATTTTATGTATTCAGTATTTAAAAAAAAAAACATTGTAAATATAAGTTCCGGGATTTCTTGTTCCATAACAATCTGTGTTGTTAATATTAACTTTTTAAGGTAAATCCAACGACTTGCAGTCAATTTTAATTGACACTAAATTATATTTTTACTCACATCAGGCCATACGTTTTCGAGTAATGGAGACTCATCTTCAAAGGCTCATCTTTGAAGATGAGTCACCAACTTTCCATGACTCGAAAACGTAGGGCCTGAAGCGAGTAAAAATATAATTTATTCTCAATTAAAATTGACTGCAAAAGTTGTTGAATTTACCATAAAAAGTGAATATATGGCTAGAACTAGCGTCATTGTTTTGCTCACTCTTTTATTTTTTGGTGGCATGAAAAACTCACCACTCCTTTCCACCCTTTCCATGACATCACTCTCAACTCGCCATCTCCCAGCAGACCGTTTTTGAGATTATAATATAGCCGTGTTGCACTGAGAGTCAGGGCTCCGCTTCATGTGAATGAGACGACGGATAATGAAGAGAGATGACTGTGGTGGATGGCGGATGGCGGATAGCTGAAAAGTCACACGTCGTTATTGTTACCGGAAAGCCGAACCAATTCGGCTAATGGAATTCCACTAATGAGACGACTTCATATCACTATTAATCGTCGCTAAGTTCCGCTATTTGTCTCACTCGATTAACCAAAGTAGGTGCCTACTGTAGGGTTATCATACTGCTTGCTGTTACTCTTCACTGACACTTCTTTTAATGCTTATCACTCATTTTGCTTTTCTTTTTTCCATTGGTGATGAAATATATTTTTTTTCGGAGGATGAAGCCCACATAGGTCTGAGACCTGTACGTTGGTAATGAGTTGGATGATGGTTATTGATGAGCTGGACCTACAGTTTTAGGTGGGTTCCGAACCACCGAGAAGTGATTTTACATCAGTGTCGTTTTTGCTGGCCAATCTAATCGGTCACCCTTACAAAGAGTGCCCAGGAGAACGCAGCTTATCTATCTGATTGAACAGATACCTGCTACGGCTCACGGCTATCACTTCCCTCTCTGGGAGTTACATAGTTTAAACAGAGTAAAAAAAGTAAATGCGTATGGGTTTTATTGGTGGGGTGACCCTTACGGGTAGTTCCACCTCGCCGCTTGAACCATGTTGTAGGAAACATGGTGGCGCTACAATTTTAGGTGGGTTGCGTACTACTGGGAAGTGATTTTACAGCAGAGAACAGAGTATTTTTTGATGGCCAATCCAATCGGTCACCCTTAGAGAGGGCCCAAGAGATCGTTGCTTATCTAATCTGATTGAATAGATACTAGACTATCACTTCCCTTAACAGAGTTAGTATATACAGAGTATCCCGTAAAACTAGCCCCAGTACCATCATCGTATGAAAAACAATGATAATTTCTTTTCCATTCAACCTCATTTTGAATTTCGAAAAAAATTATATTTGTAAATGGATTATGATATATTTTCTCAAAATTCAGTGATTGTACTAATGAATATGCGTTCTACGAAATGATAATTACAAAATACAGTCTATTAGTTTCTCTTTCTCTTTAAAATGACTAACCAATAGTTTAAATTTGAAAGTTTATACATGTTAAATTTTCAACACCGTTGATTCTATACGAAACACTCAATTCATGATAAATGTTGTACTTATTATTCTGAACAAAGTATATGCCACTTTCGAAAATCACAAAAGCGATTGAGGCAAGTAAATTTTCCTTTTTCCGAAATAGGAAAATTTAATATCTTCGACTAAAAAATTAGTTATTGATTTTATAACTGAAAACATTTCACTCATAAGAATGAAGTATACTTTATTGGCCATTACATTCAAATATTTATTTTATGCATTACAAGAACATTTTTAATATGAAGTGTTCAGCTTATTATTCGTAGCAAAATAAAGCTACATTAAAAAAAATAATAATATAAACAACAAATGAAATATGGCAAGAAAACTACAACTAGCTAGTTCTTCAATAAGACGATGAAAAGGTTGGAATGGGCCAAACATTCTCTGTTTTCTCGCTAATTCTCAGTTGTATGTGATCCTTTTTCGCAGTGTTTGTACCATTCTGCTCAGAATAACAGGCTCTACTTTTTCATGAGAAAAGCGTTTACGATAAAATCAACCATATTCAAGTCAAACACGTTTGAAAACTTTATGTCACCATTTTTAAGGAAATGCATATTCTCTTTTGATAGCTTGTTTTATAGAACCTATTTATTTATTAGTATACATGCCAATATTCAACGAAAATATCTCAATCCATTCTTGAGATATGATAATATTTCTCAAGAAACAAAATGGCGGATAACAGGAAAGCTATGATGAATTATCATTTCTCTAGAAACATTTTTTGTCTATTCTAGCATGAAGTGGTGTATATTATCTATATCAGATACTGGTGATACTAGAGTTATGCTTTTACGTCTTTGTGTTTTGAGTCCGATTCGTTAGACAGTTTCGTTCAAAACTACGTAGGATAACAATAATGCTAACCTCAATACTCTGTGCAACTGCCTGCTTTAAAATCAAGTGGCTATAGAGAAGGCAGATGCAGTGTTGGGGTTAGCATTATCGTTATCGTAGATTCATGCAAACTCTATAAATTATGGATATCTACAGTAACATCACTATTACTAATGGAAAGAAAATGGTGTGTTTTCTACTGGTTCCTCTCAGATTCAGATTTACAACCAATAATGTACTACAGTGAAATATCGTTAGAGAGTTCAGTGTCTCATGAATGATAATCAAACACCAGGAATCTCAAAACCATGAATTATTCAAATCTCATCATCATCATCATCTTTGTATGGACTCTTGACAATGAGAGAAAAATAATGTAAAATTTGAGGAAAACACAATAACCGAGCTTGAAACTCCGTCGGGACTCTGTACGTAACATTGTTCTGTTCAGACTCCCTAATGCTAATGAGGCTTATTATGAGGCTCTGAGTTCTTTTCCTCTGCATTTATTCCAATCCGTTAATCCTTCTGACCTTCATACTAACTTCCATTCTATTATACTTTTCATTTTGTATTCTCCATGCCTGATATTTGGCAGAGAGGGAATTTCATTCACTTGGGAAGTTAATTCTTGTGAAACGTTCAGCAATCTGCAGTTCACCACTCTAAATTGAATGGAAAATTATAATTCGGTCAGATTTTTTCTCTTGAATTAATTCTTGTGCTTGAAGCTCGAACGTGGGATGAATTTTTTTTCTTTTTAAAGCCCGTGTGAAGTAAACAGGAGCGAACCCGAAGAGAGCGAACATTCGGGAGAGGGTAATCAACTAAGAAATACTTCGGGGTGAGGTACCACCTAAACCAGTTTTTCACCTCCTATAAGACACAAATGTACTATATGTTTTACTATAGCGTTTTATATGTTTTATGTTTTATATGCAGTGGCGGATTCAGGGTACCGAGTTACAGGGGGCGATCCACACTACTGCACCCCTTCCCCCCCCCCCCCAAAAAAAAGATCTTCCAGTCGCTTTTTTTTAAATGGAACAAATAAGTCAAAAAATCATCTGTCCGTATTATTGAATAAAAGGCATATTTCTCTATAACACTATATATTTCTGTCTATTACAGTAACAAAATTCCATTGTTGAAAGTACAATATATCAAATTCAAATGCCGAAAATATATATTATGCAATATAATAATTAAAAATGTTACAAAATTTGGAAATCCACTCTTGTCATTCTTCTAATATGTATTATGCGAGTAGAAATCAAATAATTATGTAAGAATAAATTCTCAACCTTTCATAAAATATAAAAATTTAGAAAAACAACAATCTTTAAGTTCCCTAAGGGGGGGGGCGATCGCCCCAATCACCCCCCACTGGATCTGCCACTGTTTATATGTTTTATATGTTTTATAATGTTGTTTGAAAGTGCTGGTGAAGTAAAAGCTGTATTGCTTCTTTTGTACATCTCGTTTCTGCTGAAATCATTTATTTATATGATTAGCATCTAACTGTAAAGAATTCTATTCGTAGATGCTACTCATTAAATAATTTTTGATAAATAACAGATATTCTTCTAAAAATCAAAGTAATACTATTGCCAAAAATACTTTATGTTGTCACAATCACATTTATAATGAATATCACCATTACCTTCACTAAAAATTCCAAGAACAATAGAACATAATACAGAGTCGCAGAGTTCATTAAGTCGCGCACTTCAAAAAAGTTGTGAAGTAATGTATTTTATTTGGTATTATTGTGTATAATCCAATACGATATTCGATAGTGTGAGATGCGATATTCGATTATTCACTTATTGCTTATTCACGTTTTTTAGCTGCAATAAATGAGGAGGAGATACCTATTAGAGGTTCGATAATAACTTTAGTTAATTCAATTACCGTAATTGGATTAAAGCAAAATATATTGCGATCTATTATTAAAAGTACAAGCAGGGTTTTCCATTCTACAAAATGCTCATTATTATTATCTATCAGCAAAATCGTCTGATTTCAGCTAATTACATGAAAAACTACTCACTCATTCTATTTTATTTCCTTTAGAATAGAAGAAACTCCATTACAATAATAGACTTTCGTCATAGAACGCCATTAAGAGTAGTATTTTAACTCCGGAGTTTCCCTCTCTAGCCCTTTTGAAATCCTATTGAAGCACAATGGCCAATTATCGTTTTATATAGATCGACTACCCACGAAGTAAATAGCCCCGGGGGGCAATGGATAGATAAAATTAGGAAGACTCCCATCGAGAATCACTTGCTTCTTCTTCTTCCGTCCACCTCTTATTTTTCTTCTTATTCTTCTTCCACTATTTCTCTCATTCTATTGTTCTGGAACACCAAGTAGAGCAGTAGTAATTCAAGATAAATGAAAACGATCTCATAAAAATCTACAAATAAGACATTAAAGATTCGCCTTCCAGTAATTTTCCTTGTGATTAAAAAGCTTCATTCATAGGCATGCCAGGTTAGGTTGGGTTAGGTTAGATAATGATTACATATAAATTACATAGGCATGTACATTATATCAACGCTTTTCCAACTGCAGTATTGATTATTACTTAGCGAAGGTTTGATGCAAGTGGAGTGATATGGGTTTTAATACTTGAGAATGAATAATATCAATAACAATCATTTCTGAACTTCTTGAAATTGAAAAAAAATATGGAAGCTATTACAGAATATACCTGTGATACGTTTTCGTTACCTTAAGTTTTCCGTTTTTCTTATGTAATGTAAAAAAAAATTAACGTTATTCTTTTGTTATGTGGTGGTTTCTGTTTTTGTTACATAACGTTTTTCGTGCGTTAGATTTTCCGTTTTTGTTTTGTAACGATCTCTGTTTTAGTTACTTAGCGTTTTCCATTTTCGTTCGTTATGACACGCTTTTCGTTTTCGGTAGGCCTACAAAACGTTTTTTTTTTTTTTTGTGTAACGTTTACCATTCCCGTTGCATAACGTTTTTTTGTTACATGAATTTTCCTGTTTTTGTTATATAACGTTTTCTACTTTTGTTATTTACCCTTTTCTGTTTTTGTCACAACGATTTTCATTAGATTTTCCGTTTTCATTTGTAACGTTCACTGTTTTCGTTATATAAAATTTACCATTCTCGTTTTTTATATCATGTTTTTCGTTTTTGTTAGGCGTACTTAACGTTTTTTTTTGTTCACCTAACTTAACGTTTTCTAAATGTTTTAAGTTTTGAGTTTTTGTTACATAACGTTTTCCATTCATTAACACTCAACTGATCAATTCAATAAAGAGACTAACATGATATTTTAAAACAAAATAATCACATTTAATGATTATCAATTAAATTCCGCCAGTTGAAATCAATATCCAATCTCAGAAACTTAACATTAATTAACAAACCCTAACCTAATCAATTATTCACCAAATCAATAAACAGAAGGTATTCCAACAAAGGTGCAATTAAGATATCAATATAATTCAACCAGACACATTTCTGAAAGAAATGATACTTCAATGAGCAGTTAACTCAAATATTATATTCAGGGATTTTCACAAGAGTTAAAATTAGGTAAATTAAGTTAATATTAATAAAGTCATGGTCGATATTATTGTTACAATTATTTGATGTGGAAAGTGATAGCCGTTAGCTATGGCAGGTATTTAATCAGTCAGATAAGATGGAGCCTTGAGCTCTAGGGCCCTCTTTTTAAGGGTGACCGATTGGATTGGCTAGCAAAAAACTCTGTGCTGTAAAATCACTTCCCGGTGGTACGCAACCAACCTTAATCTTGTTCCTGAGCTAAAACGTGTCCAAAAATGGCTTTTTCGGGGGCTTTTTGCGAAATCTCCCGATTAATTTTTCTTCACAATTTCAATTTCTACCTAGGGATCAACGTGTTTTCATGGATCAAAACCCAACCCAAAAAATACGGATGTGATTGTAAAAAAATGTAGAAGTAAAGCAGATTTTAAAAAAGATCCATCTCTGATTCATTAAAATTTGGCATGAAGAGAGTGGGGATCATCGCAAAAAGCAAATACTTGTTTCACAGTCAAGACGACAGTCAGACAAAACGTTGCTTCCACTGCAATAATTATTATAGTGCAAACGTGGCATTAGTGCGAAAGTGCCTTTCTAAAGCCGCGTCTCCACCAACCGCACATGTCTGCCGAACATTGTTGGCAAATAAAAAAACAGGCAAACACAATAAAAAATAAGAAACACATTATGATGTAGAAAATAGGAGTGTCAAGTGAGTATTAAATTGTATCCAAGAGTGATAAGTGTCAATGAGTGAAGAGCGATACCATATTGATTGGTTGTTTAAGTGACTTGATTTTTTACGGTGCAGTAGACAATAGACAGATCAATGGATTACAAAGAAAATATAATGGGCTATATACAGTTATATAGATTACGAAAAGGAATCTATTGTTATTCATTGTTGAATTTGATTGTAATATAATGTCTTAATAAAATATCCCTCAAATAGCTTACAGCTAGAGGGATACTATTGCATTGTGAAATGTTCAAATAAATAAATAAATAAAACATTAAACATATGGGTCACCGAACACGTTCGTGAGTTTAATTGAAATGTTCGGTCTGTGAGCGAACAGTGACGACCAACAGGTTCCCGCCACACCGATCATAATGTTCGAGAAGGCGTCCACACCAAACCAACTCCAAAAAATGTTCGACGACATCAGCTGATTCCAGCGAACACTGTTCGCCGAACATGTTCGGTTGGTGGAGACGCGGCTTAATTGACCGAGAACTCGCTAAGGCAAAAATTTACTAACGTGTAGACAGCTCCATGCGCAAAGAAAATTTACCATACTAGAGGATGATGAGATAATAAAACTGTGTTAATCATGTGAATCAATCATTTCTCTGGATTCGCAGGTAATTTTCTACACTCTGTGCATTAAAAACTCTATGGATGATTATCCATCTCGAGGTTACGTCAATCATGATGCCTTCAAAGAGTTATTAATTTTTCGATTTGGGGTACTCAAAAAATATTAATTATATGAATGAATCATTTTTTAGAATTTCCAGCCAATCTTCGACTCTGATGTACACTATGAAAATCAATCAATGATAATTTACACGAGGCTAAATCAGTAATGATAGATGCCTTTCAAAATTGTGGATTCAAGAAGAATTATTAAAATTCATTCATTTCATTTCAGCAAATTAGCTCTATATTACTATTATTTTGAGTTATTCTGCACGTTTCCTTGAAATTTATCTTTGTTGCTCAGAGTTGGATGATATTATTTGTTCAATCGCAAACAATAGAGTATTAGGTGCAAAAATGCATGGAGTATCATAATTATAGTTTCATTATGATAGTAGCCTTCTCATCAAAACAGACAGTGGTAATCAAACGTTACTCATTGTAATCAGGAGTAGCCCCGACCTATCGTTGCAAATTTCATAAGATTCGTACAAGATGGTACAAGGTCGAAGTCAACGAGTTTGGCATTAATGCAGCCTTTTTTAGCCAAACAATTTTATAACCTTCCAATCTCCTCCATTTTTTTTTTTTATAGATTACATCTTGTAAACTCCAGTCAAGGAGTATAAGACAAGTCAGATTTTCAATTATACACTAGTTACCATAATTACTATATCAATTAGTTTGAGGTGAGGCTCAATTTTGATATGAAAGGAACTCTTGTACACTATAAAAAGTTTTATCAACTAAATATTAAACATCTATTGCAACATCTCTTGCATACCTAGTAAAGCTAGTGTATTCATTATCTCTAGTAAGATCTACTAGCCTCTGTGGCACATCTCTGAGTAATGGAGTTTGAGTGATCGATTTTTCAGGCTATTTGTTTATTGTCTATTAAACAGCAACAAATAGTAAGCGTAAAAATGGTTCACTTCAAGAACATTTTATTTTGGGATATGTTTTTGAAAATTGATGTGGATAAGTAGCAAACGGTAATAAAGAATGGAATGAGGAAAAAGACTGTAAAATTTATAGAAAAAATTACAACTTTCTTATCGTGAGGTATCGATAACTAGGAGTGATGAAGATACTTTATAAGTTAAATTTTGTAGTAGAAAATCCCATATTAACAAAAATCTTTAGCATTTGGAGAGCATCTATTTATAATTCTGTGAGCTTTTTGGAGGAGAAATTTCGATCCAACAAAAAACGAGTTTTATCAAATAAACGGAAACATTCTAGGGGAAATGAGGATGCGTTTTTATGATTAATAATAATGTAAGGATCTCTCATATGCTGCAGCCTTCATGGCTGGTAGCTGGAGGATAGTTTATTGCTTTCAAGACCCAGTCCAAATACGGAGCATAAGTAGAAAAAATGGCTCATCTTTTTGGCTTATATGTCGTCCGTGCTTACATTATAAACGTATAATCATAAACGTCATGACAGCAATCTCTTGAAATGCTTCATGCCGTGGAAATATCACAGGACTCGTGTGGAGTCATCTTTTTTTTAAATTATAGGCCTCTTACAGTCGTATATATAAGAATTATAATAGATTATCTATAGGCTACTCGATTTAGGTTGATGGAATATAGAACTAATTATATTGGTCATGAGCAAAAATGCGTGAGAACTGTGTAAAAAATTAAGTTAAATACTATTTGAACTGATAATAAGGGAGAAATAGAGAGAATTTTGCAGCCGCGATGGCGTAGTCGCTTAGTGAGCTTATCTCTGATAAGACTGGCTGGCTGCTACTCGTGTCGTCATTTCGATTCTTGTAGAGCTTTTTTTTGAGGATGAAGCCCACATAGGTCTGAGACCTGTGCGTGGGCAATGAGTTGGATGATGGTGATTTATGAGGTGGACCTACAGCTTTCTTTCTTTTTTTTTTTGAGGATGAAGCCCACATAGGTCTGATACCTGTGCGTGGGTAATGAGTTGGATGATGGTGATTTATGAGGTGGACCTACAGTTTTAGGTGGGTTCAGAACCACCAGGAAGTGATTTTCAGCAGAATACAGTGTATTTTTTGCTGGCCAATCTATTCGGTCCGTTACAAACAGAACCTACGAGAACGCAGCTTATCTATCTGATTGAACAGGTACCAGCTACGGCTCGCGGCTATCACTTCCTATTAGAAATCATTATTCAATCATTCATCTCATAGCCCACGCACAAGTCTGACTCATAATCAAATAAATCTACTTTTTTAATCCTCAAGAACTTTAGTGCTTGCCTCTCTCATTGTTATGTTTTGACTTAATAGGTTTCTACTATAAGAAGATTATTTTGTTATGATTGATTGGTTATCAGTTATGTTATGTGAGTTATATTGTAACGGTTATGAAGTTAACCTAAAGAATAATATTTATGAATCTGATTGTAATGTAAATGTAAGAGATAATGCTGGATCATTCCATTTAAAATATTTAATAATATTTAGTTGTCTAGTATTTAGGTTTTTTCGACGGTATGTATTTTAAGAATTATGTATTCTGTTATTGCTTTTTTTAAAAACGAAATTCATTCATTTCCTTAAGCTTAGTAATAACTTGAAGGTCCCTTGCTATCTATTTTGTGACCGGAGAAGAAATTACAACTAATCGCTGCATTTCGATACCTCCAGATTTATTTTCATAATTTCCAAACTCTATCTAATCTACTGGCGAACTGCCGAAATGTAGTTGGAGTGGCGTCAACTCTGACTGGCTGCCACTCCAGCGGTCGCGGGTTCGATTCCCATTCAGCCTGTTACTCAGCATCATTATCATTCATCTTGTAACTCATGCACAAGCCTCAACTCACGCAAAAAGCATGAACAATCAATAATATTCCAAATGAAATTTTGTTAGGCCTACTGTATGTACTATTTCAGCTTATGCCTTGGTGCTTAGCTGAGTTTAAGCCAAGCTTAGTGCTAAACAATACTTCTTCGATTCACATTTCTTCTTGTAAAAGAAGTGAAATTTTTTTATTGTAAACACGATACATTTTTCAAGTAATTTAGTGTTACATATTCATTTTTATCTTAATTCCCTCTTACAGAGAGGCCTTAGTTCCATGACAGAAGCTTTTGTAATTCATTCCAATAATAAAGAAAAACCTGGCAAAATCTTTCCAGGAAATTCAATAAAAACTTTAATACATCAGGTCCGTATCCTGTTCAAGTCTATGTTATAGCTTCATTCTGTAACCTTAATCCAATTTTCGATTAAAAGCCAACCATCTAATGTCACTCACTGTACCAGCAAATTAAATTGGAATGTTCACATGCCTATAAAAGCGTGAAATCAATAAAAGACGAGGAAGCCTTTCGTTAAATCACCAGATTAGTCGTCTCGATTTAATTTGCCCCCCATTACACCTGTTACGTCAACGCATTCTCAATTAGAAATACCCACAATGCACCAAAATCAATTCCGTCCCACTGAGACCTGATGCAGCAGATGCAATTGAATACCCAGCAGGCTGTAGCAATGATCACCCTAACCAGTCAGAGACTCTGCTGAGACCAAAAACCAAGGTTAAATGTACACGCTGCAAATTAAATAAGAATACTAGAGATGTACACTGAATGCACATTTCACAGACTCTCTGCAGACTCAGAAATAACAATCTTTGATTGGACTAGCTACTCGCCGGCAAATTTAAAATCTGATTGTAAACTCGCTTAATAAAATCATGTTTACTAGCTAACTATTTACAATCGACAAGATATATAAAAGACGGACAAGTTCACTTGCCACTCGCTGGCTTGTGGGCTTGTAAGCTAGTAAACTAGCTGAGTGTAAGTAATGATGGATGCTATCTGCAAGTATATTGATTTATTGTTGTCATATTGTTTAACAATGACAGATTATCTGGCTCCTGGGCGAGTGGAAAGTTTGGATCACTATCTGATTCACCAGCTTTGTCGCCGGCTAGTGTAATAGAGGCTTTACTGTAGTATACTAAAGCAGACTTGCACTAGTACACCATAAACCAATGCAGGTACTGTATTTGAATTCTAGACGCTGTTATTCTCATTAGCATACAAGAGGTGTACGCTAAAGCCCAGACTCTCAACAAACGCGAAAATAACTATAGTTGGGTAAGTTGAGGTGATGAATAGCCGACGACAAAGTTATGTGTTATGTTCATGTTACGCTCGGTGCATGTATCTTGTCTCTCTACAAAAGTCAATTTAGAATTGACAGTCCACATCAGCATACAAGAAGAGTACGCTAAAAGCACTAACTCTCTGCAGACTTGAAATTAATTTTGTTAGGCAAATTAAAGGGAATAGCAGACGATGTTATGTTATGTTTACGCTCAGCATGTTACGTTTCGACAGTATTCTATTAGTTGGTTGTTGGACCAGACTCAGATGATTGTCGTCTCTTACTTACAGCGAGTGAAAAGATCGTATCGAGTTCTGGGAAGGGAAGGGAATAGTCAGTTGCTCCTCTATCTACTTCTAATTAAGTAAGAGCCATGACCCAATAACGAATAACAGTTACGACTTTGGATCTTCGACAAGCACATTTGTGGTTTACTTAGTTTAAGTTGGTGATTACCCTCAAATGCTGGGGACGATCGATCAGTTATTTCTAATCAACTCAGATTAAATAATCTCTCCATGGAATCTATTTATCTATTTTGTCTATAATCTATTTTGCGACTAGAACACAAGCTATGCTTATGCTAGTCATGCTATATCAGTAAAAACTATATTTCTTTTTGTTATTAAATTGTCATTGTTATTCTATATTTTTGTATAAATTTAATTTACTTATATTAAGATTAATAGATTTTATAGATTTTTTTTGTATTTGATTTTTATTGGCAATAAAAGATGTATTGTATCTCGCCTCATGTGTTAGTTCGTTTTGTCTTATTGATATTACAATTATTTATAATTAACTCTGGTTGAATAATCTCTCCATTTTTTTCTCTCCAATAATTTCTCTCTTGTAATGTACTAACTAATTCGCTTTCTTCTTAATGATATTATTCTTCATTTTCATTTGTTATTTTATTCAACTATTAATTAAAAGTGTGATACCGTAGTTATTGGTAGCGACAATTACAGCAATGTAATCATCTAGTATATCGACGTTTAGATGATGTCCTCTGTCGACGAAACTAACACTGGAGAGAGAGGGATTGAAGGAGGAGAGAAAGAAGAAATAGAAAGAGAAGTGGAATGATGAGAAAGATAAAAAAGGAAAAGGAAAAGAAGAAAAAAGAACGAAGAGAGTAATAGTGATGATGGAGAAAGAAAAGAAGAGAAAGAGAGTTAAATGATGATTGAGCAGAACATGAAGAAAAAAGTAGGATGAAGAGAAAAATTATGAAGAACAAGAAGAAGGATAATAGAGAAAAAGAAGAACAAGAAGATAAAAGAAAAAGATGAAGTAGAATGAGGAGAAAAATTAAAAAGGCTAAGAAGAAAAATATGAAACAAATAGTTGGAGAAGAAAGAAAAGAATAAGGAGAAGAATAAAAGGTGATGAAGTAAGAGGAGAAGAAGGCGATGGCGAAGAAGATATTTCAATTCAATAAATTGAATCAGGCTACCTGCAAATTCAAAAAATAAATGAATCATCTATTGATTAATAAATAGAACAGCTGGTAATAGTAGTTTATGCAACGATTTTATTTTGACCCTTATTAAGGCACAAGTTAAATAAATATCTCACGAGTGCCTTAATGGCCAAATAAAATCGTTGCATACACTATTTTATCTACGACCACTAGTATACATTTAATTAAAACAATTTCATTTTACCTGTGACTGTCAGAGATACCTAACCTCTCATCTCAAATACGAGAAGTTATAGTAGATTGTTATGTTAAAGCAGCTGGTGTAGCAGTTTGATGAAATCAGCTGATAGTTTCACAATATTGAATTACGATATTGATTCCATCAAAAATGCTTCTGATTGGTCCAGAACCCGTGTTATAATGTAGAACCTGTACTATAATGAGCTCTTTATGCAACGGGTCTCAAAAAGCATTTTGAAAAGACAGCTGTTTTGGCATCAATTGTGAAACTGTAATGTATACATTATGACATGGTCGTAGATAATAGTAGTTTATGCAACGATTTTATTTTGACCCTTATTAAGGCACAAGTTAAATAAATATCTCACGAGTGCCTTAATGGCCAAATAAAATCGTTGCATACACTATTTTATCTACGACCACTAGTATACATTTAATTAAAACAATTTCATTTTACCTGTGACTGTCAGAGATACCTAACCTCTCATCTCAAATACGAGAAGTTATAGTAGATTGTTAGGTTAAAGCAGCTGGTGTAACAGTTTGATCAAATCAGCTGATAGTTTCACAATATTGAATTACGATATTGATTCCATCAAAAATTCTTCAGATTGGTCCAGAACCCGTGTTATAATGTAGAACCTGTACTATAATGAGCTCATTATGCAACGGGTTTCAAAAAGTATTTCGAAAAGACAGCTGTTTTGGCATCAATTGTGAAACTGTAATGTATACATTATGACATGGTCGTAGATAAATGTATAATAACTAAAGGGAATAGTCAGAGATGATATAGATTGTTCTATAGCCTAATGAAAACTATTGAAATTCTTCTCGTTATAGATCTTATTTTATTCTTTGAATTTATAACTTCGAGAAATATTGGCGCCTGGAGTGAATATTTTAATTTTTGTATAGGATTTATATAATTTTTTATAGGTTTTTCATCATAGTTTGTTTGTAGATTGATCATTTGGGAAGAATCTAGTTGTAGTGATCATTATTGAATCACTATTATTGATTCATCATCTAGTTGAATCACTCAGTAATCAGCCTGTCATCAGTTTCATTTGCAAATTGTGCAAGCTATCGAATTTCAAAGATAATTTAAACCCTCTTTAATGACTGGAATAAGTCTCTTTTGCTCAGTGAAAATTCCACAGAGAGCTGCTCTAATTGGCTAAAGTACATTCAGTGAGCTCCAATTAAGCTCTCACCGTTTCTCTGCTAGTTATCAGATTGGAACTCAAACTCAAATGTATATATTATTTATGATCAGTGCTTCAGGATTTAGTTATATGAACGTCATCTAAATTAAATTTTTGGTCATCTTAAACTACTGTTCTTTAATGAAAACTATTGAAATTCTTTTCGTTGATCTCATTTTATTCTTTGAATAATTGATAACTCCGATAAATATTGGCGCCTGGAGTGAATATTTTAACTTTTTTTTAAATAGAATTTAAATCACCAAGCGAGAGAATCAACAATACCATTTTCATTTTCATAACCAATATTGTAGATTCTAATGAAAGGATCATATTACATAGTCAATGGTGATCGTATCTATACATGTGTAATGCGGCATATTATTGGTTATTAATACAATTTGTTTATATATTTACTATACCGTATCACTCATCTGGAATATTTCAAATACTGTAAGTCGAGGAATATGATTATCATATTTTTATCATGCTTTGATGATTAATGATTGAAGTCTTATATTTATGATTCTCATTGGGCAGAATCGTACTAGCCATGAGTGCTCTCAAAAATAACAATAAATTACCCAGTAATAGTCCAATTAAACGATTCTAATAACTCTTCTCTTTTTCAGGTATTCATCATAGTTTGCTAGTTAACTGCTCAATTCATTGATCTGTGGTGAGTTATATATTTATTTTTAAAGTAAGTTATGAAATTTTAATGAGAGAATATCACGTGAGTTTTTCAGATGGTATTGAACCATGTGTTACACTTATTTTTTCACAACTTGAACTCTGAATATCCACCATAAGAATATACTAATTGAAAAACTCAATACGTGTACTAATAAATTAAATATTTACTTTTTTCCTTTTCGAAATGATAAGAATTTTATACCCCAACGCATAGTTTTTTATAGTGGGGTTTCTAAAGGTGAATTACTGATATAACATATTCTGTATTTATGAAGTTTAACTAGAATGATTTTGTAATTATTATGTTATTATATTATGAATAATAATAAAATTTTAAATAATATATTATTGTAGACCAAGACAAATAGCTCTATAGTATGAAAGTACGCAGAAGCATTCAGTGGAGTTTAAAAGTTTGCAATCACAGATTATTTATTAATTTTTACTTTTTAAATTAATTTTTTAAAATATTCATTATTATTTGGACATGTATCCATAAGTCAATTTACTTTTTCTGTCCGAAAATGTATTTGATATCAGTTCGACAGAAATGTTTACAAAGTGTTTTAGCTCAGTTGAATGCAAAGTGGGAGAAAAAAATCGACTCATAAAGAAGGAAGCAAAAAAGCACAAATTAATTCACACTAGACAAAGCCAAAAGTGCATCAATTTGTAATTATCAGTTCCAATCCAGTTCGTAATCATCGGTGGATCAAGAATAGAAAATTATAGATCCATCGTGATTATTTCGTGAAATTAAAAGATGTATAAATCTACTAATCATTGCATCAACAGCCGGAAGTTAAATAGCACTGTGAACTCGTTCTGTATATTTCAAGTTGCTGAAAGCTTCATCAGTCAGGTTGTAGGTTGTAGCGTTGTAGATGAGAGTGAAGTTGACCTACTTATAAGGATAGTGGGGCGACCAATGACCTTGACACAACCTTGCTTCGAAAAGATAATGAATCTCTCATAAGTTACTGTAGAAAGTCCTTTTCTTTCTATATTCCTCATAGATTGTCAACTACTTCTTCCGATTATTGATAACTGTAATTCTCTTTATTAACGGTGGTACACTACTTGAGAGTTTACAATAAATTAATTGACTCTCTTCTGCTATCTCAAATAAACAACACATTTTTTAAACATAATGATTTCTAGAACTACTTTGTTATGAAGTTACTTTTCGTAGTCAGTTTTTCTGATTATAAAATTTGGAATTTGAATCTTCGTTGATTTTCATTTACTAATTTAACAAAACTCGATCGTTTTCCACAGTTAAATGCATTTTTGGTACCATGAATCGAAACTTATTATAATCTACAGAGCGTTGACCAAAGATAAAGATAATTCATAATCGTTATTCCAAAATTTCAAATTTCTTGAACAAATGTACTAGAATATGGTTTGTAAATGCTGCTACGCTTTAATAACTGTTACGTTCAAGAGCTAGGAATAGTGTGTGATAATGATAATTTTCTTTGTAGTGGCGAAGGTGATATTGTGGAAGGTATCCATAATGAATAATAAGACGAAATTGTCACAACCACATTTATTAAAACTTTGAGGTACTAGTTTTGAGAAACTCAGAGTTTGATTGAGATTGATAATGGTGTAACAACCGAAACTAGTTTCTCAAAGTTTTAATAAATATGGTTGTGACAATTTCGTCTTATTATTCATAATGATAATTATTACAGTTTGTAAGTTTTTCCTCTATTGGTGTATGTATTGATGTAGTAAATATATCATAATAAAGAGCATGGAACTCCTAATAATATGAATGAGACTCGATCTGTCACAACAATTTTCTACAAAGAAAGTACAACAATATTCATTGAAAAAACGAGATACTAGTTTCTGTAGTTACGTCATTCCTAATAAAAACTACAAAGTGATAGATACTTTTGGAAAAATGTAAGGAGGAGCTAACCAATGATGCAAAATAGATGTCGAGCGTCACTAATAACATTCATATATTGGCTCCTCCCATTATTATAAGAGTGGCTGTGCCAGTTCTCGGTACACAGCCAATCACAGAGCAGCTGTATCATAGCCCGTTCAGCCTTGCCGACGGCCATCTTGTTAGTTAATATATTTATTACTTCCTACTTTATGATATGCTGCTGAAAATTTTAGTTTTTAGTTCAATTTAGTTTGGTTTAAACTACTGAAACAATAATAATTATTATAATATCGTTTCTAAAAAGTATACTAAGTGAATTCTATTTCATCTACATTGAATTCGTTTAGTTCACATTCCTATATATTATTGATTTATTTTCTTTTTTTTTCTTTCCTTCAAATCCACTTCTATCATGGAATGTCTATTTCCTACTAGTTATAATAATATTAATATTGAGTGACCTGGCTGGATCAGCTGGTGTCAGAGTTCTCAGATCACGTCTGAACAAAGTTTAGGGTCTCTGACATGACCAACTTCAACTACTGTTTTAGGCAGACGGGACCGACCAAAGATGAAAAAGTTCATAATATTTATTCAAAAAATTCAAATATCTTGAACAAATGTACTAGAATACGGTTTGTAAAGACTTTATGTGTCCTCCGAAGCACGCGCACTAAGGAAAAATCTACTAGCCACTAATTAAATAATAAATTACATTTTCAGTTCATTACAATTTCTATTCAACAATCCAGTCAACTCTTTATTAACCCTGCATCGGGCGCGGTCCCGTCTGTTACACGATCGGGCGCAGTGAGCCTGACAGGCTCACACCACACAAATGGTCTAAAAAACCTCAAAACTCCTGATTAATGAAATCTGAGTGGTGCTTAACTTCATTTGGGATGTACTTTAGAATGAAAATTAATAACTTGACTTTTAGTTATCATTGAATTAAATTTATTTCACAAAACATAAAACTACTCAAAACTACGAAATTAATTAAACTTTAACAGACATGACTGTAAACATTTGAAAATCATCAATCATAGTGTGGTATTATTTTTCTTGTATATAATTTATCGTACTGTACATATAATTATACTGTATATATAATTATTATTCGGAGTCGGTGTGAGGCTCCCTTGTGCAGACTGCTGAGCAGGATGAGCAGAATGTTTTTGCGTGGCTCAGACATATTCCTTGATGGCATTTCACACAGGAATAGTTTGATAGCCTGCGTTTTCCTGTTTCGGCTGTACAATCACAGCATCTGGACCTTTTAGCTGCAGGTGGTGGCTCTATGGGGTTGTTATCAACCGGAAGACATCTCTTCAAGCGAGCCTGCAATGAAGAGTGAATACCAGTTGAAGACTGGCTTCTTCTTTCTATTTGTGGTAAGCACAGTTCATGTGCCAACTGCTTTAGAAATTGTCTCCTGGGCATTACTTCTAGTTGATTCCCAAGGTAAATCACTTGTGAATTGATCCCTCCTATATTGAGCAAACTGAAAAAGATCACCATAGGCCATCTTCGAGTGTTTCTCTGAACACTGTATGTGGCACACATCTGGTCTGCAGTGTCCACTCCACCTTTGTTGGCATTGTAATAGGTGATTATCTCAGGCTTTGCTGCAGTCCCAGTATCTTCATCAATTGCATTGTCATTGTGCATTGATGACACAAGAATGACACATTTATTTTTGCGAGGGATGTATGATGTCAATGACATTCCATCACAAAAACCAAAAATGCTGGAGTATTGTGCTCTTCCCTTTGTATTAACAAAATCTGCTGGCAGGGCTGTCTTATTTTTTCTCACAGTCCCTACATATGATAATTTTTTATTTTTCAATTCATTAACCAGGTTGAAGTCAGTGAACCAGTTATCTGCAGTTATATTCCTGCCAGTTCCAATAACTGGCTCTATCATTCTCAAGACAACATCACTTGGTTTGTTGCTCTTCAGAAATGGGCCTTCTGGCTGTTTACCTACATACACCTCTAAGTTGAGTGTATAGACCATCCTGGAGTCTACAAGCGCAAATAACTTTATGCCATATTTATTTGGCTTGGATGGGATATATTGACGGAAAGGGCAACGGCCGCGAAAACCTGGTAGCATCTCATCTACTGTAAGGTTCTCACCAGGGATGTAGCATTTCTTGCAATTACTAACAAATTGTTCAAAAATATCCCGAATTGGTGCCAATCGATCACGAGCTTGTCGTTCTGTTCTAGTACTACTGTCATCAAAACGAAGGCAACGAAGCAAAAACTTGAACCTTTTCAAATTCATAACAAGTCCAAATTTTTCGATGCCATCTCCATTCCTCCCCCATAATTCTTCAAGGACCAAACGATTTGTTTTGAAGGACCCTGCTAAATAAAGGAGGCCAATGAAAGCCTTTAGTTCAGTGCTATCAGTGCATTTTGCATCTCTTTCTCTGGAGAATTTATCTCTGACTTTATTTACATACTGGTTTGTAAACCCAACTATAGTTTCCAACATTTCATCTGGAAACAAGTTTTTCCAACACTCAAGAGCAGTTGTGGCATTTTTGGCATCCCCTTTCACACCAGGAAGGTGTGTGATAATATTATGACTGCTTGCTCGTCTTCTTTGAGTAGGAGGCTGTTTATGCCATTTTGTTTTTTTGTCCCGCCCTATAAAAAAATCTTGCTCACCTACATCCTCTTCTTCATATTCATCTGAAGACGAATCATCCTGTTCACTCTCAGAATCTTCAGACCTCTCTTCAATTTCGTCTTGAAAGTCGATATCACTTTCCTCTCCAAGATCCTCGGTTTCAGCTGGGTCTCCATCATCACTCAGCAGCATGCTTCTGATCTCCTCCAGGTGGTTTGGGTCCGAAAAATTGAACCTACTGCTACTCATTATTGCAGCCTCTGCAACAAAAAATAAGAACAGGCTGTGAAAATAATGAGCAATGAGAATAGGTTTTTTTTATTTATAATATGAATTATGATTATAACATAAACTATGAAAAAAAATTATGAAAAAAGTCAAGAAAGAGTAAGGAGCCTGTCAGGCACAAGTAAGGCGCAGTGAGCTTTTGACAAGCATAGATAAAGATAATTTAATTTAATCATTCTTATGTCATATGAAAGTAAACAAACATGTGAAATGTACATAAAATTGGTATTTGAAATGATTTATAATGAAAAAATACAGAAAAACTAACCTTGAAAATTTTCTGTAATCGGGCGCAGTGAGCTTCTCAGATCGGGCGAGCTGTAGTGAGCCTATGAGAAAATCAAATGACAAATGAATTCCAGCATATGAACTGTCGTCAAAAGACAGGAAGCTACCGTGAGAGTGAAGTTGAAGCAGTGAGATGGTGGGGGAATAGTCTAGGTAAAATGGCGCCTGAGCCTGTCAGATCGGCCGCGCCCGATGCAGGGTTAATTAAAATTATTAAACATTCATTACATTTTTTATCTCAAATGTATTGAACTAGTTTTAACGATTAAACGATTAATTAACGACTTTTTCCTCTTTACGAATTGTTTGTATTTTTCCTTGACGTGGTTGAGTGGCAGAGTGGGATCGGTCTAAACTTCGCCACGTCAAACAGTCTTTCTAGTGTTTTCTACTCGTAATTTTATTGTTTTTTTTTTCAAGAGAATTCTTATGGTTCAAGGTTTAAGTATTAGAAATTGGAGATGATTCTAGGTTTCTTTTGTAGACAACTTCTCATCATAGGTTCCAAATCATCATGACGCAGGCGCGAATACAATGAGGAGGAGGAGGAGGAGGAGGAGGAAGTGGAACATATCCCCCAACATTTTCAATTCATACTAAAATAAGCTCTTTTTTATCTTTTATGGAGGGGGCGCTTCCATTCAGGTGATAAACTCACCCCCTCCCCCGTCTGAGATCTTCCTCCTGTCCCTTATTATTACTCCCGGTTCTCACGGAAAACTACGTACAATCTATCTGGTGAAATTCATTTTCCAAACACATCTTGCATCACTTATTTCGATTCGCTCGCGTATGAGCATGCGAGTGATTCTCGTGCAGCCAGGGGGCATCTGCACAAATATGTGCAAAGAAGCGAATCGAGAGCTGGGTGCCGGCATCAATGTGCGGGGCTGCGGCTGGAGTCTGGAGTTTCTATAAATAGCCTTAAGCCCATAGCAAGCTGCAATATTCGGGATTCACTGTTGACTATTGATTTTCCACTTGCAACTTTTCCTCATTCAATGCTGCTTCCTTTTCCTAATTATTTTGTTCTCCTGTTATAAGGTAGCGATTCTGTAACTTCCCGGAATAAGTTAGATCAAAAGCTAATTAAAACTTGAGCTCGTTATTCAGACGCTTTTTGAAACATCAATTTCGGTCGAATTTAAGCTAAGCTCTAATTATGGCGGTGGATTTCAAAGTTTGTTGAGTTGATTCACAATGGTGTTTGGACGCATAAACTATTAGTTGCATTCTATTTAGTCTCGTTTCATTCATTTTGAGTGTGATTCAAAACAAAAATGCTGTAATGTCGTTATCTTGTGAATGCAGTAGTTATCTTGCTTGTAAATCTGCAATTTCTATTGAATCCTAGGTGAGCTAAAGCTATAAAATTACCACGATGGTGAATTTTACGATCTGAGTTTGACATTGTTATGTTTCTGAAGCATTTAGTTCAAGTGCGATTCAGGTTGTCAGCATCAGTCATGACCATAAAGGGCATGTAAACCTTGAAATTTTCAAACAGCACTAAAAAGCTCCATTTGTGAATTTTATGCGAGGTAATGATTGTTTCGATTGTGAACTGGTTTCGGATTGTAAGAACATACAGTAATCTAATTGAAAAATTGAATGATCTTTTCATTCTTAATTCCGTTTTAATTGGAAAACTATTGACTCTTCTCTATCACTTGAACATATTTCGTTACCAAGAAAATATCATTATGAGTGTAGTTGAGTTCAAAGGCCTGAATAAGTCTAATGTATAATTTATACATAGAAAGATAGAAACATATAAACATGGAACATAGAAAGATATAGTAATAGAAACTTGCCATTGGATAGGTTAGCCTACTTTATGAAACGTGAGATAAGCGATGTTTGTTTATTTATTTGACATTGACAGTTTCAAGGCTTAAGCCTATTGAAAGAAAACTTTATTCTAACAAAACGAATAGAAGTTACAAAATATCTTATTGCTAGAGAAAAAGAAAAAAAAGAAAAATAGTGATAATAATACAATAATAATAATGTTAGTAAGAGGAAAACTAAAAATAGAAAAAAAGTTTGTTCAATCATTCATAAATCCATTAAATTTATTATTCATTATTTATAACTTCCATACCACAGAATATAACTCTGTAACTAGTTATCATGTTTTGCCAATAATATGAATGTAATAAAGTGAAATATTGTTCTTATCATGTAGTAATGTGTGAATGCTCATGATTTCTTTTCAATCTTGATCTTGATTTTTATTGAATGGAATATGTAACAAAAACTATTGTTTTCAACGGGGCTTAATTTCTAAATTATTATTGAGAAGTTACGGATCTGTGACTTACCGGGGGGTGAGGGGGTATGGAATACCCCCAGCAAAAGGGGTGGTCCGGGGGTCCTCCCCCGGAAAATGTTTGAAAATTGCACTTGAATTGGTGCATTTTAAATGCATTTGAGCATGGTTAGTAATGCACATATAATATTACATAATATACAAAATAATAAGATAAATGGTGTAAAAAATTGAAGGAGTTTGTTATCAACTTTCTTTCAATTACCTTAATTGATTATCAGAGAAACTTTCACACAAATGATTTTATTATCGATTTAGCTCCGCTTCGGTGTGCTCCGGCTGAAAATAAACCCTGGTTTTCAAACTCAATACACTCGACACTCAAAAAAGCAAGTACTCAACTAATCGTGGGTCGGATAGCTTATTATTTTTCTAATTTTATTTGGCTGGAGAATAAACCATACAAGGAATGATTTATATTTTATATTATAAGTATCATACGGTATTCCTTTCCAATCTAAATCCATCAAACCAAATCTACTGTATCTAATAGTAACAGTCAAAATTAAGAAAATATTTGCAATGACTGGTGATTCTTCAATTCAACTCCCCAGATGTTCTTTCTTTTCACCCTTACGATTAACAAAGCATGCAGGTTGCACGGTGGCTGCCTTACAGCTAAGTTCACAAAACCCCAGCAAGAGGCGTTTTTCTTTGATTGAATTCCTCGGTTGAAAAAGTTATAATGAAATTGTTGCAAAACTCTTTGGTGGAGCTCCAAAGCTGTGACCTCCTCCAAACCCGTATAAGAACGTCTCTCGAATACAGATAAGCAAAAAAGAAGTATTCTATCAATTCTGTAACTCAAACTATAGCAGATGAGAAAGGAAGTTCTGAAATATAAGCAACGCTCTTCTTCTACTCCTTCCTTTTCTCTCCTTCTTCGATCTTCTTTTTCTCCTTCTACATCTTCCTCTTCTACTACCACTTCTTCCTTTTCTGCTTCTACTCCATTTCTTTTCAGCTTCTTTCCCACCCTCTTCATTCAATGTTCCGTTCAGTCTCTTCAGAGCTGCTCAGAGAAATAGGATAGACAATTAACCAAATTGGAATTCCTCTGATTAATCACTTTACAAATATGCAGAAGAATTCGAGCAATTAAAACGCGAAATAACAACGTTTCCGTTTGTTATCGTTTGTAAGTTTGTCTTGCGGAAAATTTCAAAGAATTTTCTGAACGAATAATTCTACTTCAGATCCTTTTCAGACAAACGAAGGATTTGAGGAATGGCTTCAGTTCCGATAATATTGCAAGAATGTTCGATTATTCGATAACTTTGTGTCTCATAATGAAATTTAGGGATTTCTACGAAGAAACGCAATGTAGATCTTAAATTTACGTTTGATATGTTTTTTGTCTGATTGAAGTTGAATTCTGTTGCACCCTTTATCTCTTGAGAATTTTCTATAGATGGAAAATCCATGTTATGATGCGTGATACACATGAATGTGAAAAGAGTAAGAGATAGAATGTAAAACAGGGGGTGACGAGAAAAAGTAGAATGAAAAAGAAAAGTTGAATGAGTAATCAGAAGACAAAGAAGTTCTTATTCGATAGGTAGATAGATAGTTTATTCTCAAATAAATAAATTTACAACAAAAGAACATTTCAATGTCTTACAACATACACTTGGTTCTAAGGAAACCAAGGAAGGTTTTTATACCATCGAGAGAAAGAGAGAGAGAGAGAGTGAAAGAGAGAGAGTGAGAGAGAGGGAGGGAATGAGTAAGTGAGCAAGAAAGGGAGAGAAAGAGAAAGATTATAGAACATTAGTAGTCGGAAGGAAGAAATTAAATATAAGCTATATAAAAACTAATAAAGAACACAAAATTATATTATTTTCTTATTGATGATAAAGTAAGTGTTAGGATACAAAGAAAGGGGAAAAAATAAAAAGAAGTTAGGTATAAAGAAGGAGAGGGAGGAGAAAGAAAATGAGAAGTAGAGTGACCAAGAGAAGGGTAAAAGAGGATGAATGTTGTTGTTCAGGTTGATGAGGAAGATGCAAAATTGGATTAATTAATAAAAGGATGAAAAAATAGGAATAAGAAGAAGTTTGAGAGAAGGATAAAGAGGGAGAATGAAGCTGATAAGATAAATTATATATTTGATATTTATTTATCTTGAATTATACAAAATATATATCAAACAAGACTGACTTCTAATAACATTAATGTTAATTAATGTTAACTTAATAATATTACGTTATTAGCTGTATTATCACTCACCCGGTGGTTCGGAACTCACCTGAAACTGTACCGTTCATAGCCTCATTCTATCATCATTAACCTCATTACCCAAGGACACAAGTCGCAGACTTGTGAGCTTCGTCAATAAAGTATCACTAACATGGTGGTTCGGAGCTCATGTAGGTCCACCATTCATAACATCATATTTTCATTAACATCAAACTAACGGCCAGTTGCATGAAATAAAATTAAATTTGACCACCGTAAGATGACGCCATCTGACGGAGCCAGTGCAACAACTTCCCTATTGAGCTCCGTAAGATGACGTCATCTTACTTTTTTCGTTTTCTTTCGTGCAACTGGTTGTCAGACTTATATCATGAGCCTCAGACTCATGTGGGATTCATCAGAAAAGAAAAAGAAATTAAAATTTCTATATTGGGTTTCTACGTGGAAATCTTTAAATTCCTCCAAGAAACACGAACGAAGGTTTCTAATATCCACTCCATCACCAATAACATTGCCGAATATTCTCAAGTGATGATATCTTGGAGTAGGCTACGTTCAGGAAAGAATAACATCTTAAATAATTGCTGTCTTCTATCTATCTAATCTTCGAATGTTAGGGTGGAAAATGTTGTATTTGGAAATAAAATCATTTGAAATATGATATTTTGGTGTGACTCAGAATCAATTCATTTAAACTTTTCTATTTTACTGTATTTTGATAGTTTCATAATATAAAAAAGTATTTATAACAAAAAATATTATTCTATAGCTTGTCCTTTGAGTTAGTGGGACTTGACAGTATTCTGAGTATATAAAGTTATGCTTTTAGATGGGAAACTGGTCGATGAAGCATTTAGGATGTTCATACGCATAACTGCATTGAAAATATTCAAAAGCTATTTGTCCAGAATCAATTAGTTTGTGAATTCTGATGGAGAGTGCGCGCTCCCTGCAAACTATTCAACGATTAAAGCGCCGTCTTGCTGCCTTGGTGGGAGCGGTGAGGCAAATGGAATTAAATTAACGTAGCATGTTTGTTTACCCAAGTGCTTTGCAAGCGATTTTAGAAACGAAACTCGGCCTGAAGGTTTGTGGTAGATCGAGAGAGGGAGAGAGAGAGAGAGAGAGAAAGAGTGAGTAAGTGAGAGGAGAGAGTGAGAGATGGAAGAGAAAGAGAGAGAGTTGATAGAAAACTAGTGAACAATGAGTGGGAGTAGGAGAGGGAGAGAAAGAGCATTAGAAGATGAACGAGGGCGCCCATTTTAGTGTACAAGGGATAGAGATGGAAATTTCCTAATTTTCAAATGAAGATTAGTGTAAAATCTATCTATATTCATCGCCTTGGAGAAACTTTCAATCTCTGCTTTGAAGCTGTGTAGACGATGTTAAATTCTCAGAAAGTTTTGTCGAGACCAGAAAAAACTCTATCAACATTATTTATGAGACATTAGTTCTTAAGTCTTTGTTGTTACATAGAAACATATTTTAACAGTAAAATATGCAATATTCAATTTTAAAAAAATCAGGTACAGTGATATAATAATAATAATAAGCGTATTGCTTTTATTGGTGTAGAGACCCTTACGGGTAGTTCCACCTCACCGTTGAAGCCATGTTATGGGGAACATGATGTACCTACTATTTTATGTGGGTTCCGAACCACCTAATTATTCATTAACTTAAAAACAGAATTCATTAATTACGAATTCCTCAAAGTGCTATTAATTTATACTGAAGACTTCCACAATGGCGAATATTGGAAACATCAATGGAAATCGATGAATGCAGCAAGTTAATAGCACTTTAAGGAATTCGAAATTAATAAATTCTGCTTCTGTAAATTTGTCAGTTTGTTAAATTGTCAGCACCTTCAAAACCATGTTTTTATAGTAGAGCTTATAATATCAAGTCATTGAAGCACGGTCACCCATCCAAGCGCAGTCTTGAGCGCTCGTGACTGAACATCGCAATCGCATAAATACCACGCTCACCGCGTGTCCAATTACCACCCTTTACAGTGATATAACAACTGATTATATTGCAATTAAATGCAAGAAAGCTAGCCTATTGTTTTTATTATAAATAAATACGCCAAAAAGGTCAAAAACGCAAACAAGTTTGTGAGCTCGGTGTTTTGGGATCACCTGGAGCGTCAGAATTTCCGAGGCTGCACGATAGGGGTTCTACTGTATTGAATCAAGCGCATCAAACCGATCTGACGACGGAAATCAGACTGAATTGAATATAAGGCCGGGTTCACACGAGCTACAATCGCGCGATTAGTGGCCAGAGCAATAAACTATTTTGACGGGCATCAGCCTCGCAAAAGCAATTATAAATCGCAGTGTTATCGCTATTACAAATACAAAAAACATAAAAATTTCAGATATTTAGATTTTTCCATGCTACTGTGCTCACCTTTCAAACCAACTTCAATTTTTCTCCTATCACTAAATTTAACATTTTTATGCTATAAAATAGATTGGACCTTCATGAATCACTTGGTGTAATGCCAACTTATGCAGTTCAAACAAATATTCTATAAAAATGTTAATATTTATGCTAGAAGAAATCTCAAGCTTCTACGTATTCGCGTCAATGAGCAGAGTATGCTAGGATTTTAAAAAATTCAAAAATCCAAAATGTTGTCATTTTTGTTGCTACCTGAGTTAAAAACGAAGATGACCTTGGCTACAAACGCGCGATTCTAGTAGAATCGGCTACAGGCCGGCTACATCGCAGCAAAGTGTAGCTCGTGGGTACTGCACAATCTGATCCTGTGCTCTACTAGAATCGCGCAACACTCGATAATTGTTGTGGGTACAATCGCGCGATTGTGAACCCAGCTATTTGTGTAAATGCAACGACAAGCAAGTCAAGAAAGTTTCTCTGAAAGAAGTAGGTATTTGAAAGGCATCATCAGCTTGCATGACGGCATGTTTGTAAGGTTACACATGTCATCCATCATTGAGCAGGATATAGAGGCCTAAGATGGTACAGAGTGGGACCCTCTGGCCGCTGTACTCTGTTAGCACCTCATCGATCTTCATCGTCACAGCCGTCACTGTCCCCCAACTTCCTCCACTATCCAAGACCCTTCCACTCTATTTAGAGCTGGTTTACATTGTTAACTGTTTGACTTAGTTCTGAGTTTTAAAGAAACCCTTTATTTAGAAACGCTGTATTTGAGTTGAGAATGTTTCACTTTCACAAGTAACTTGTGTCACAGCATACACAAACACTTACGGCCGATTGCACGAAAGCCAATCAAATTTAATCCCCATAGAATGACGCCATTCTACGGAAATTAAACAGAATGGAGAGAATTTAGTTGCCCAAAGTTCAATTACAAGCGATCACGCCGACTAGGCTAACCGGCGTAAAAGATATTTAACCACCCGATCACCGATGATTATATCTCACTAATGCCCGTTAAGTTACATTTTATTGGTTATGTTTATTGTAACCAGAACATGGAACTGCAAATTAAGTCGTAGGTGTTAAAAACCTTTCAAAATAAATAAAATCTATTAATAATATAACAATACCGGTGGCTCGGAACCCACCTAAAACTGTAGGTCCAACTCATAAATCACCATCATCCAACTCATTACCCACGCACAGGTCTAAGACCTATGTGGGCTTCATCCTCAAAAAAAAAAAAAAAAAATATTGAGATAGTTGAATAATGATTCAAATAATTCACAATGAAATGATTCTAATTCATCTTTTTTCTCAACTTCAATTTGATCAACAGCAAATTACAGTGTAGCCAGATTGTACCCGTTCGGTTTCCGAAAATTAACTAATGAATCTTTGTGCAACAGAAATAATCACGTCACACTTACGACGGTTAGTTAACTGACATTAAACTCCCTATGTAATTGGCTTTCGTGCAACTGGCCGATAGTCTGCTAGACTATAGCTAAGAAAAAATACGAATAGAGCACTTTACCAGATGAATCTTTCTTCATGTGTGAACATTTTTACTGAACTATTGGATAAACCAATATCAATATAAATTGTTGTACCCGTAAGGGTCTCCCCACCACGAAAAGCCATACGAATTTACTTTACTTAATATAAATTGTACCAATTATGAATGAAGTAATCCTACCAAAGTAAGAAATCTACTAATTCATCTAGATTTGAATTGAAAATAAATCAATCGGTATTGGAAAAACTTAGGGAAGTGATAGCCGCGAGCCGTAGCAGGTATCTGTTCAATCAGAGAGATAAGCTGCGTTCTCGTAGGTCCTGTTCGTAACGGTGACTGATTAGATTGGCCAGCAAAAAAGACACTGTTCTCTGCTGTAAAATCACTTCCCGGTGGTTCGGAACCCACCTAAAACTGTAGGTCCAACTCATCAATCACCATCATCCAACTCATTACCCACGCACAGGTCTCAGACCTATGTGGGCTTCATCCTCCCAAAACTTCATCGAGTCTAGTTATTTCTAAATAACCCTTGAATGTCATACTAGTTACTACATGTGTACTACAGGTGGTTTCCAGTAGTTCATTATTGAGAGCTCCAAGTATGCTCGGCATCACGAATAAGAAAAAAAGCAAATATACAGTAATATATGTCAACAAATAGATACGAACAAAAACATATTATATATTTTTCGACCGAGGCCATTGTACATGGAAAACTCATAACTCGTACACTTTTCCGGCAACATTTTCTCTCTCACTTTCTTTTTCTCTTATTCTCTCCCCCTCTTACTCTTTTTTTCGCTTGCGCTTTATGAAATTCCTTTCCGACCACAGGCGTGCGTCGCGGGCTCTGATAATGCTGGATATTAAAAGTGAACTCTTTTGTTGCGGAATCGTGAATGTTATAGGTTGTGAGCGGGGGAAGGATAAACGTAGAATCACACACATCCTTTATTAAAGCAATTGAAAAAAGGTGACAATGGAAAAACGGTGATAATACGATGAAAGTAGAGTAAGAGAGAGGAAATCAGATTTCATATTTTGCGGGATGAAACAGCCAGATTTATGTGGAAACCCGATAATTTTGTATCAGTTTAATAGGAAGCTAACCTTATTTACTGATAGCTGATATGAAAATAACAGGAGATTATTTGTTATTGAATCCAAAATAATATGTTGCTGGATGATACCGGAGGAAATGTGAACTTTATCTGATTTCAAATAATGCTCATATTTCTAATATTAAACAGAGTGATCCAAAACGAATGTATACGGTATTTTGGTGGCTGTTTCTAGAACTAAGCAAGGCGCTAAGAAAAACGTAGTTTGGGAGCAACTCTTATTCCTGCCTAAAAATAACTAAATTATCAGTTTTTATTTTCAATAGTATAGCCTACACTTAGGTGCAGGAGGTTATGTTAATACTCCAATGATATGATCAATTGTAGAGCTATATTGATGAGTTTATATTGATAAGTTTGTTCTAGTACCATATAATGGTACTAGAACAAACTTATCAATATAAACGGATTAGTAATTCTTTATTCAAATAAAGTTAAGGGTAGTAAGTAGAGCGCCCGACATCAGGTCTGATGGTCTTGGGTTCGGTTTCCGTTCCAAACTGGAATTTTCGCATTCATTTACCTTATTAGAAACACAGTAGTCTTAAGGTGCTTGCAAACTGGATGATTAAAGAATCGAGGATATTTACAACCCAAAATCAACTACATACTGTGGAATTGTAGTACTTACACTACTTCAATCCGTACACTATTCCACAGCATGTGCTTGATTTTTCAATGATGATTCCCCTCTCTTTTTAATTGCTCCAGTGTAAGACTCAAGTGAGTATCTAAAAATGTGATGTGGGATACCATCCATCCTTATAAATTCATTGATATTATTTTGTAGCCCCAAAAAGTGTATCAAGAGAAGTTCTATGACGGATAAATTAGAAGTCTGAAAAGTTAGAAGTTATATCTTATTCAGATACTGTAATTCACTTAGGGAAGTGATAGCCGCGAGCAGTAGCAGGTATCTGTTCAATCAGATAGAGATAAGCTGCGTTCTCGTAGGTCCTGTTCGTAACGGTGACCGATTAGATTGGCCAGCAAAAAAGATACTGTTCTCTGCTGTAAAATCACTTCCCGGTGGTTCGGAACCCACGTAAAACTGTAGGTCCAACTCATCAATCACCATCATCCAACTCATCACCCACGCACAGGTCTCAGGCCTATGCGGGCTTCATCATCCATAGAAAAAAAAATGAAATATTCGCTACGTTTATAAAATTGGTCAAAAACCATTATTATTTCAAGTTTGAAATAGATAAAAATTCCAGCATCATTCAATAATCTTTTCTATGCAGTTTAATCTCTTTTCTATCAAAACTCATCTCCCATTGAATAACGGCGTGACGAGGAAAAATCTCATAACGTTTCTGATTGAAAAAGTAATAGTGAATGAAGATGATAATCCGAGCTTTCCCTGGAGAATGGTAATTATGAAAGGAGTATTGAGGTTGAATGCTAAGACTAGCCGATTGTGGGAGGTGGAGGGAGGAGGTTTAGGATGTAGGGGATGGTTCAGGGTGATGAGGAGGAGGTTCGGGGGGTTGGTGGCTTGATGCTGTAACAGAGATTACATCCATCCTCTGGAAAATTGCAAATTAATATCACCAGACTCACACAGCACTGCGTGAAGTGAAGCCCGGCCAGAGTTGAGCTTCGTGGTGGTTCGTACACTCTCTAATAGCGGTCTAATTTCTTCTTTGCATTACTCCCCCCCCCCCCCCCCCAAGACACATTACAACTCATCCATCCTTATCGGTTCACCCTTTATCTCGCTCCAGCTCATCCTTTGAATATTATCTTCTATTTTCTTCTTCATCCATTTTCTTTTTTCCTCTTTTTCGGTTTCTTCTTATACGTTCCCATTTTCCTTCTTCTGCATTCTTTTTTCCTTCCAAGTATTATTCTTTTGCCTCACTCTTTTTCTCTTCTTCCTTCTCTTTTTCTATTTCGTCCTGCTTCTTCTTTTCTGAACATTTCTTCATCTGTCATGCTAATCTATTTTTTCTTAAATTCTCCCTCATTTATTATTGCAAAAGCCCCTCCCCTCACTATTCATTGTTGAAAGCAAATAGCCTATAGATAGTATTCAAAAATTTGCATTCGAAATTACATGATTTCTCTTTCATGAGAGTAAGAATTTCGTGAGGGAGAGAAAAAGGGTTAGGAAAAGAGAAGTGAAAGTAAAAAAGATTGTGTGTGTGTGTGTGTGTGTGTGTGTGTGCGTTTGCACATAAGCTGTTATCAGATCCGCCATATGTTTACACACCCACACTATTAGATCCGATGCGGTACTTGATCCGAGACCCCAGATCTAGTATCGCCAGAGCATCATTTTCGAGTTCTCCAGCTTTTTCTGGTCAAGAATCGATAGTAAATATCTCGATCTGAGGTGGAGCTGATAAAGCTTGATTTTGACAAAGTGTGCGTGTGTATGAGCTTCCAAGATTGTCCACCACGTCGCGCTCCAACGCCGAGCCACGATCTGTGTGTTCATAGGTTTGGATTCTTGGATCTAATAATTACCGTGGACTGCAAATCGAGTGTGTACTCACTCTCCCCTCTCTCTTTGCCAAACATTCCTTCCTCTCTCCAACTTCCTGCTTCATTAGCAATTATTTGTTCGTTACTACAATCTTCGACACCAGCTCTGAGACTGGAGAATTTCGCTGGCCGGCTGGCTCGGTCATTTCTCAATCTGTATAACTGATTTGTCACCTATTCTGACAGCGCCGGAGAAGTACATTCGCTGCCACTAATGTTAAATCAATTTGCCGCCCCCGCGAGTTATGAATTATTTTTCCTAAATAGAGAATATTCTGTATAATAGTTTGAAAAAGAATTTCGAACATACCACAGAGCAACCAATTAAAAATTGATATAACATTTACTTAGAGTTCTAAAAATCTGATTGAATAAACTGAACTGAAAAAAATGGAAACCCAGAAACGAGTCAACAGTATTATTGGTTTCAAGAGTATAATATTCCAATCCATAGTCATTTTTCATCAGAATCTGAATCTACTAATTACTAAGTTACTGTACTTCCAACTAAATGATTAAATTATGTTGAGGTTCTAATTTTTTATTAGTTGTCTGATCTGCAAATATTTATAATTATAATAAATTCTATCCCAATACATATTTTTGTAATTATTGCATCAACTACGAACCGGCTAACTTGGGACAGTTTAAAAACTACACACCTTCATCCATTAACACTGTGTGTTCATTCTTTAATTCTATTCTGAAAACAGTAGAAGCATTCGGGATGCTCGCTTTCCTCGTATCAACCTCCAGGACCCCCAATTGGATAAGTAAATAATAATTTTTAAGTAAGTAAATAATAATAAGTAAGTAAATAATAAGAAACCAAATCAATGATTCGAATTTGCTTTTTTATGGATTAGGCTGGGCCTATTATTTCTCAAATTTTGAATTTTTAATGGGTTGTACTCCGAGCTTAAGTGTGATACATAAAAAAGCAATTATTCATTAGCAATTATTCGTTCGTTACTACAATCTTCGACACCAGCTCTGAGACTGGAGAATTTCGCTGGCCGGCTATGCCGTTTTACCGCTCTCCGCTGATATATTATACATAATACAGTGTATAATTATTTATTATATATAATAGATATATCGGTATATTATAGGCAACAATACAGACCTATGGTCTATCAAATATTCAAATGTCTTATACAGTCGTAATCTGCATAGGCCAGTATCTCCAGTATGAGTAAGTAAAAATCATAATATTTAAATAGGGGAATCAGGCTGGTGAAGCTTCTCTTTAGAAGTGAAATGCATCACTCCAGTATAAGTGAGTGAAAATCATCATTTATGTAGAAATCAGGCTGATGAAACTTCTCTTTAGAAGTGAAATACATCCCTCCATCTCCAAGCTATATCGTTTTACCGCTCTCCGCTGATACATTATACATAATATATAATTATTTATTATAATATAATTGATATATCGATATATTATAGGCTATAATACAAAATACAGACCTATGGTCTGTCAAATATTCAAGTTTCTTATACAGTTGTAATCTACATAGGCCTAAATTGACGGTCAATTTGATATGACTTTTTGTCGAATATGTTGTTTAATAATGCAGTTTTGACGTTCGAAACATTTGAATGCAATACTCTTGCTTAGGGACATTATCGGATAAGGAAAGAATTGAGTAAGAGGTGAGGAAAATGAAATGGCAGTGAAAAAGGTCATTATTGGAGTCAGATTGAAAAATGAGAGAAATGGCTAGCTTCTAATATTAATTTTGATATTAATGATGATATTAAATCACAACAAAACTAAACAGATGCCATTTAGAACGGCTAGAGGAACTACATTAGAGATAAGAGATGGCGCAATAGAATCTGTAAATGACATAAAAGTGCTCGGTGTGGGGAACTTCCCTCGAGACCTCATCTAGAATATTTAAAAAACAAACTTAATTCAGTAGACTTTGTACTACGAAACTTAAAAACTATGTTAGACTCAAGAACTCTTAAGGACGTTTATTTTACACTGTTCCATTCTCTTCTTCATATGGCATTGCTTTTTAGGGCAATTCATGTCAAGTGATTGAGATATTTCGAATTCAAAAGTGGTTAACGAGTAATGTTAGTGGAATCAATTCGCACAAGTTGTAGACCAGATTTTGAGAAATTAAGGATTCTCCCACATCCAAGCCTGTATATTTTTGAAGCCATCTGCTTTATTGAAAAAATATCAATAATTTATCAAATTCACTTTACCCACTCATAAACTTAATTCTAATAAATACTTGTATAAAATTACTGTTTTTGAGCCTCGAATCAAGTTCCCAGCATCAAAAAAACCAAAGTGTTCCCATAATTAAATAATTAGGACTACACAAAATGGATGGATTTGAGATTTTCTAGGCATGAGTCTAAAATCTCTTAAAAAACGATTTTAGAGGGACTGTTTATCATGATGTAAAAATGTAAAGGAAAGTAAGTTATGTGCTAGGATAAGTTGATTGATGAGTTGTAAGAAAATAACAGTGTTATAGCAATTACATTCTTCGTCTTTGGCAATATGTAATTAATATTATTTACAGGTTATTTCAAAATGGGTAGTTTAAATCGGCTATGGTATTACACCACCTAGATACCTAGATGCAGGCACAAACAGCTTAGGTTTGCTCATAGAATTTTTTATCTATGGTTGAAATGACAAATAATGTTTTTATTTATTTCCTAATTTTTGTGTTAAATAATGATCTTAATTGTAATATTAATATTTTCTTTTGTATTTCATCTCATTTGTAATAAATTTCTGTTTGTAGAGCAACTTTTTTAATTGCAGTTTCCATTGAAACTCTTTATTATCTATAAAATAAGTCCTATAATATAATCCTTTCGCAATGTAAGTTCTCCAATATAACAGTACCTATATGGAACAATCGCAAAAATCTTCTATAAAGAAAAATTTGATTCCTTCTTTTGACACAATCGGAATGAGAGAGAGAGGGAGAGAGAGAGAGAGAGCGAGAGCGTGTGAGCGGAAAGAGAGTGTGGTATGTGCAAACCAGAAGACAGGATAGTTAGTGCTGTATTTTTTTATTGTTTTTGGTGCCAACCAGCGAAAACATAAGACCAATGGTCTTAAATTGTTCTTGTGTTTGTTGTTGCCAACGATGACAGCTGCAAACTATATAGCTATGACATCTAAAACAATTATCGCTCAGAATGCATAGTGTTGAGGAAGGAAGTTGAGTGAGACAGCGAAGGTATTGGAGAGTGAGGGAGCATGATAAAGGGAGGGAGCGATGTTGTACTGATGAAGAGGAAGCGTGGCAACACCGCAAGAATTGCATATGTGTGAGTGGAAGTGTTTGCACACCCGCGTTTTTTTATTGTAGATTACATCTTGGAGACTCCAAGTTCAGTTAGAACATCTGACTCCAGAATAACGCTTGGAGTCAAAGAAAACTTTGGGGCAACGTAGCTACCAACGGTTCAATTTGGATTTACAATAATCTCTATATTACTAGAAGAGATATCCGAGATTTCAATGACATATTTTGTATTTCAATTGGGAATATAGTTTTTCTGTAATTAAGGTTTCAAAAAATGAAAACTTTGAAAAATGAAATATTTCATTACAAAAACTATACTTTGTTACATTGATTCTGAGATTTCCACTACAAATCACATCGTTGAGATGTGAGAATGGCAGAATTTCTGTTGGGTTACTAACTTCATAAATAAAAACAAAAGGGGATTCCCTAGCAAAAGTGAATTTTCCTCTCTCTCAATAACCTTTTCTCTTTTTTCTGTACATTCTTCATCTTTGTCCTGTGAGTGTATTGTAACATCACTGGCTTATTTTCCCCACACTAGAGATATTAATCAAGTGAGTTTGTATGGTTGGTAGGCTTGAATTATTCTAAAAGTTTCTGAAATATTGATGATGACGACAGTGTCCAGCATTAGTACATTTTATGTACTAGATCTAGTACATTTCCCCACCATCTAGTAAACTAGTACATTTGAGGTAAAATCAAGAACATGTTTTATCATGTCGATATTTGGAAAATAAATACAATATTAACTTGACACAAATTTTCCCTCTCATAAATAATTAACCTGATTACTGATTAACTGACTTGATAAATAAGGGTTTTTGACAATTAAAACTCACAAAAAAACCTAAGGTACAATAACTAATTGAAATAATTGTGCTTATCGCAATAATAAATTAAAAAATTTACTAGAAATAATGCATAATTGAAATTGAGGTTATTAAAATTACAAGTTGAATGACTAGGATTAGGCATCCAAGCAAATTAGTTGAATAATATTCAAGATATGCAATGCGTAATGCGGTTTTACAATACAAATGAATATACTGGAAATTCAATGGAAGTAACTGAAGTCACAAATTCAATGAAAGGTAGACTCATTAAACATTCCAAGTATGGTATGAATAAATATGGCAGTAATAACAGTCTTACAGTCAGTTGCACGTAGGAAAATTAAATTTAACCACTGTAAGATGACGTCATTTGACGGAGTCAGTGCAACGACTTCTCTATGGAGCTCCGTAAGATGACGTCATCTTATGGTGCTTAAATTTAATTTTCTTACATGCAACTTACATGTACTTTATACTTTACAGTTTGCAATGGTTTGGAGTCCATAATTTTTTGTAATCAGTATTCCATAGACATAACTAGGATAATCTCAAGGGTTTGGGAAATGTGGAATAACCCTGAAGGGGGGGGGGGGGTCGGACGGTTCCACCCGGGAAATTTTTTAGAATAGAAGGCTCAAAAATGAATTTTATGACAATTTCATAACTTATAGACAGCATCCTGTAAGTGTAGAAGCTTTATACGCATATAATATTTGTATTTTACCTGTTTTATCCATCATTTTCCTAATATATCCACTATAAATGGAGGAAGTTATTCAATTTCGTGATTTTTTTGTGAATGGAGCCCACATAGGTCTTAGACCTGTGCGTGGGTAATGAGTTGAATGATGGTGATTGATGAGTTAGACCTACAGTTTTAGGTGGGTTCCCAACCACCGGGAAGTGATTTACAGCAGAGAATTGGATTAGTGTTTTTCATTGATACTCTGCTCAAATTTAACTAATTATGTTGACTTCTTTTAAAAAAATTGACTTTTAGAAAAAATAATGAGAGAATACAGTTTCCTGCTCCATATATAAGTTGCTTATCAACTCATATGAGTATGAAATTTGGAGTGTCTCCACTATAGAGTGACTACATGCACTCCAACACTTGAAAGGTAAATTGATGGTGTTCCGGGGGCTCTCCCCCAGAAATTTCTTGAAAATAATCTCTAAAACAGCATTTTAAGCATTTGAAGACACAAATTAATAAATCAAAACTCTTGCGCCCAGGGTCTTTAGGTAACTTATACCCTTCCTCGTTACTTGCCTGTCGGTGATTGATATAACCTAATAATATTTTTATTAAAGATGGAAGGCCCGGACTCCACTTGAAATTTCTAGTTGCACAATTTTTCTGTTGTAAAAATAGAACTCATTGCTTCTAGTTTCATTTTTTAGAAGCATGTGGGTTCACTCTAACTAGAAGCAATCGGTTCAATTTTTCTCCTTCACTATCAGATAAGCACGTCTCTTTCATTATTTGATGATCGCTGATGAATAAAACTAACAAATGATTGGTGCATGAAACTATATGATTGAAGATGTTTTTTTTAATCCGTTAATATTCCAACATCATTAATCAATTCCGCAGTTTTTTTAATGCTCAAAAGCTATTAAAGGAGTAACTTATGGAAAACTGGATTATACCACACTCTAATAAAATACATTTTATTACTACGCATTATTTATACATTTTATACTATGTATTTTATTAGACTGTCTTTATACTTAATAAAACCAATTTTCTAATAAATGGCAGAATTTTCCGATTACCCTCAAAACTTCAAGACTATGGCGCAACTTGCGCAGCCATTTACCCCCCCCCCCCCCGTGGGCAGCCCTGCTAGGATCCACTACCCAGTCAACTAAATTCATCATTTTTCACCATAGGAAAAACATTGAGAACTGGCAAATGATGACATCACTCTTGTAGTTGGCAAACGAGTAACCATTAAAAATTAGATATAACAATCAAGCGTTTCTGTGAATTAAAGTATACTTGATCTTAGAGGCTTCTCAAGTGAAACTTGCTTCCCTTCGATGAAAAAATCTAACATATCAAATTGATTTACATACTCACAATCATTGATTTTTTCAAGGTAAATAATAGGTCTAATTATTGACTAAAAAATGATGAACTATGTTCTGGATCTAATAATAATTTACACACTGGATCTAATAGTGAGGTGTGTTATTGGATCTAATAACAATTTACACATTGGATCTAATAGCGTTGGTGTGTATATTGGATCTAATAACATTTTACACAATAGATCTAATAGTGTCAGTGTGTATATTGGACCTCATAACGCCTATACACTGGATCTAATACTTAATGTAAAAAGACATATTGAAAAATTTAAGAATTTTGCAAATTTGAGATGACTACAGTATTCTAGGAAGAATGCTGAGTAAAAGTGATAAATATTTTTTCAAAATATCCACTCCTTCTGGTGGATCTGATAAAGCTGGAATTTAACATGGATCTCATAACAGCTTATTTGCGAGTATGGGTGTGTGTGTGTGTGTGTGTGTGTGTGTGTGTGTGAGTGAGAGAGGATGAGAGTGAAAGAGAGTGAGGGAGTGAGAATGAAAGAGTGAGAGAATTGAGACAGAATAAGCAGTCCTGAGGCACAGCTTGTAAGAAATTCATGAATAAATTAGTTTTTTTCATGTAAATGATAGAGGTTCCGCTGTTATAGGCCAAAAATGATACTTAAAAAGAGTACCATACGTATTTGATACATAATATTCAAATCATGGTAGAATACAACATTTTCACAAGTCAATCGATTAAATTATAATTTTATAAATATATAATGTGACTTAATGTCAGAAATTATGTAATTATATTTTGAAGAGGTACATAAACAGAACTTACATTCACATTTTTGTTGAAGAAAGAACCTGAATTCTATGTTGGTGGCTATTAAATAATGAGACTGATGTTGTGAAAAAATTTATTTCAATTTTATAAATAATGACTTATTTGTAAGAAGTAGAGAATGAAGGAGTACTGGAAGAAGCGAAAAGAAGTATCAATGAAGAAATAATTGATTCAACGTACCCCAAAGTAGGTGATTCGAAAAAAATCCTATTATCACCTTCAATATACACCCCCTTCTCTATATCTACAATGCTCCATCCGAATTTTCCATTGTTGAAACAGTGCTGGAAGTCATCTTCTGTCAGCTCCTTCAGGACACGTGCCGCTTTCTCTTTTACAGCTCTCGCAGACTCAAATCTTGTCCCTTTTAGTGCAGATTTCACCTTAGGGAACAGATAGAAGTCACATGGTGCAAGATCTGGTGAATAAGGTGAATGCTCTAACACTGGGACTTGGCTAGGGACCTCTTGGCAGATAACGCGAAATGAGCTGGCGCATTGTCTTATGGAGAACCCATGATTTGTCCTTCTACATTTCGATTCGTTTTTTCCTTACTTTTTTCACGTAGTTTAGAAAGTACCTCAAATAATATTGATTAATTCTATGACCTTTAGAAACGCAGTGAAGGTGCACAATCCCATGGATATAAAAAAACAAAACAATTATCATTGCTTTAAATTTTGACATGCTCATTCCAGCTTTTTTAGCTGTGAAGTTGGGTTCTTCCAGTACATGGATTGGTGCTTCGTTTCCGGATCATGAGTAAAAAAAC
This sequence comes from Conomelus anceps, assembly GCA_948455865.1. NCBI lineage: Eukaryota > Metazoa > Arthropoda > Insecta > Hemiptera > Delphacidae > Conomelus > Conomelus anceps. The sequence continues at coordinate 32,288,714 of OX418225.1, read as the reverse complement.
AAGTTTCATCACATTTTATTATTGTTTCCAAAAAAATTGGGCCATTTTGAATAGCTTAGAAAGTGTCAGTACACACATTTTTGCGAGGTTCTTGATGTTGTTCAAACGGAAGAATTTCAGACACCATTTTAGCATACACTTTTTGCATGTTAAAACTATCATGTAAAATTAACCGTTCACAATACCTTGTTTCACCAAGTGCGCGAATACTTAATTGACGGCAAATCGAGTCATATTCATTGATACAGTCAAAATACAACTTATTGTCAAGAAATAACAGGGTTTTAGCCCAAACCCGTCTCTATCACTAAATTTCTACATGAGTCCAAATTTTTGTAAGCATAGGTTATGTTTACGTTTAAAGTATAATAAAGTATAACTTAAATCTCTGGAAAACCCAAATTACCGACATTTTTATCCGTTTTTGACGTTGAAGGGCGACCTGGCCGCATATCATTTTTAACATCTTCTCTGCAATCCTTAACACTTAAGCCATTCAAAAACACGTTTCCACAATAGACATTCACTGTCATTCACTTTCAGTAAATTATAGGTTTCAGTAGCAGTTTTTCAAGTTTAAAGTGAAATTTCACAATAATTCATTGCTGTATCACACTAACCATTTTATCCGGCAAAATAAAAACAATAACGCGAACGTAGGCTCTGACTAAACGGTTTTGCCTAAGGGTTGATTACATTGGGATAGTTACTCGCTAAGCGAGTAGCGAGTAGGAACGTTACAAACCGACCGTGCTACAGCAGCCAAATAATATATACATACCAAGCATACCAAGCCGAATTATATGAAAAATAAAACTTCCAGAATTACCCCCATACTATGGAATATCAAAGACAATAAATAATATTGCAACACAAAATTAAAATATGAAGTTCACCAACAATTATTCAATAAAATTTCATCAAAACAGTTCAAAGAGCATACAATATGTTTGAGATGTTATGATGTTACTTTCATTTGAATTGTTATGTTGGCAGTCTGCGCGGCTAAATGTCGGCTTTGGCCACAATAATATTGTATTTTGGTGTTGGCTACTCTGCCAGCGAATTCCAAATTTGACCAAATTCAAAGTTGAGAGCCTGTCTACTTTGGATTTGGTCAAATTTGGAATTCACTGGCAGAGTAGCCAACACCAAAGTACAATATTATTGTGACCAAAGTCGACATTTAGCCGCGCAGACTGCCAACATAACGATTCAAATGAGATATATTGTATGTTCTTTGAACTGTTTTGATGAAATTTTATTGAATAATTGTTGGTAAACTTCATATTTGAATTTTGTGTTGCAATATTATTTATTGTCTTTGAAATTCCATAGTATGGAGGTAATTATGGAAGTTTAATTTTTTATATAATTCGGCTTGGTATGCTAAGCTGCTGTGGCACAGTCGGTCTGTAACGTTCCTACTTGCTACTCGCTTAACTATCCCAATGTAATAAACCCTTTACAGAAGCGAGACTAACCGCATACTATGGAGAAAGTTCACACTAAACAGCGGTTGACTCATGCCTCCTTGATCCACAGCAGCGTCAGTCTCGTTATTTAATAGTCACACCTCGTATGTTTTCATAATACAGTATTTTTATACTGTGAATTTTTTTATACAAAGCTGATCCGACAATGATCTTTCCCATAATTTCAGTCCTGATAAACTTTATAGACAACGAAATTTTCATTCATTAATCAACCACTGTAATCTTCCACTGAAAATTTTTTATTGCTGATGATGCCCACATGAGTCTGAGTCCGGGTAATGAGGTGAATGATAACATATAGATGCCAGACGGAGGAGCGGGATTCGAACCCACGACCGCTGAAACGACAGCAAGCTGAAGTTGTGACGCCCCAACCAACAATATAGATAGATATCAATAGAGATACTAATATGAATACATTAAATACTAAATTAATGTAACAGTGGAGTTTCCCATGCCTCAATTTAGCCCTTAACTTATTAGACGACCACTCATTATTTCCCATTTACATTGTTGTTCACTTTGTTCAACAATCACTGTTTATTCTCATGAAATAAACTGGAATTATTTCTAATAGAGATGTTACTGTCAATACATTAGATACTGAATTAATGTGACATCTGTGTTTTGCAAGACTTCATTATTTAGTCCTCAACTTTATACGACATTTCTCAGCTGAAATCTGAGAAATCTTATCTTCATGAAATAAACTGGAATTATCTCTAATAGAAATGTTACTGTCTATACATTAGGTACTGAATTAATGTGACAGCGGTGTTTTGCAGGACTTCATTTAGTCCTTAACTTTATAAGACATTTCTCAGCTGACAGTAAGCATCATTAAATATCAAGCTCCAGCTGCAAAAAGTGACCTAGAAAGCTGCTTGATCGTTTCACTGATGTCTCTCAGCTTGGAACAAAGTATTGGATTTTTCCACTCAGAAAATAGCTGCCTCTGTCGGTGGAAAGTGTAAAAAGAAGGACTTGTCATATATTTATGCCAAACTCGAACTAAAAGTTGGATAGAGTGAACGATTGTGTCGTTTGTTACAATCAGAAACGAATCAATGAGCGCTCATTACCGGTTTTTTGTGCTTCCTACAAAAATGTCTGACACAAATCGCTTCAACATCCCTTGCACATTATTCGGCTCCGTTTACTTTTCGGTCCGTAAGTTATTTCAGTCAAGTTTGAAAACAATGATCAGCTTCTCATCAATAAAGTGGAAGTCAAGAAGAAGGAGGAGGAAGGAAACGTTCTTAGTATTGTTAACAGATAATGTTATGCTGAGAAAGAGAAAATGTTTTTTTTTTATTTTCGTGCTGATGATTCTCACATTATTTCTAAGACTTTATTGTTGGTGGATGGAAGTGATATAAATTAACCCACCGTTTTGAATGGCTTCGAAATCACGAAATAAGCGATAACATCATTCTTTGCCGATCACCCTTTCAAGCGCAGTCACGAGAGCTCGTGACTAAACATCACAATCTCCACAATTGACAAATATTTCCAGGCTTTCAAACCTCACAACAGAAATAAAATACTTTACAATAGGTGGTAAATCATACAGTTGAGAAAAAAGAAGAAAACGATGAATTTAATAAAATAAATATGAAGAGAAAGATATTGGTGATGGTATTTTTTTGGTGAATATCAATGATGAATACGACTATAATATTATCACAATCAGATATCTCATTTACATTGCAAGATTTGGCTTCGGTAATTTATTAGTCCATCCTCCATTCAAACACGTTCTCTTCGAACTTAGAAATCAATTTTCCCACTGATTCAAATGTATAACTTTCAAGGATTTATACTATTGACTAGCAAATTGGAGAATGAAAACCTCTCATTGGCTGTGTACTCCAACCTGTAGCAGTGGGAGGGGCTAACCAACTAGAAGGCGTGACGCTCAGCCAATCACCGCCTATCTCATAACTGTTGGAAAATCCTAGCAACTACCAAGTTAGTCTTGTCACCATCACAAATACAAAAAAGAAAGTAGCGTATCTTATTTTCTATAATGGATAATACTCAATTGCGTCTTCTCTATCAACTGGAGTTGTTTTTTTCCTTTCAATCCATTTCTTTTCCATTCATTTCCTCTCTATTACATTTGGAGATGCAAAGATATAAATAGTATTTTTTGTGATAAATACATTTTGTGTAATTACATCAAGTCTTATCTATTAAGGCTATTAACATCTCTTTCAGCAACACGAAAGAAAAATTATATTCTGAACCTCTTTTGAAAAAATAAATAAATAGGAGGATGATAGAAATTGTTGTTCATACTGTATTCCTCATAATATTTTATTTCCACTACCAATTATTCAACCTTATATTATTCAAACCTCTAATAATGATTCTATTGGAAAAGTAGTATTTAATACCCAATATTATCAGATATGCCTCATCGTTAATTGATAATATTCTTTCCAATACTGATTCAGTGACTGACTAACTAATGTGTTCACTCTTAATAAATGACTGACTGACTAACTGATAAATAGCCCACTCACCGACTGACTGACCCGTCACCGTCACTTCCCACTTCGAAAAACCAGCCATCATAGCATTTCTGTTTAGTTCGTTAAGATTCTGTATAAGATTGTTTGAAAATTCCGAACATTCAAAAATATATAATCGTGAATTCAAATATTCATCACAACTCAATGTACAGTTTAATTATTGTTTTTGTTATTTTTTCCATCATAAAAACATTCTATTAGTACATTACTAAGGGAAGTGATAGCCGCGAGCCGTAGCAGGTATCTGTTCAATCAGATAGATGAGCTGCGTTCTCGTAGGTCCTGTTTGTAACGGTGACCGATTAGATTGGCCAGCAAAAAAGACACCGTTCTCTGCTGAAAATCACTTCCCGGTGGTTCGGAACCCACCTAAAACTGTAGGTCCAACTCATAAATCACTATCATCCAACTCATTACCCACGCACAGGTCTCAGACCTATGTGGGCTTCATCCTCAAAAAAAAAAAAATTACAGCCGGAAGGTTTAGATCACATTAATATTCATAATATGAACTGTAATAATTTAGGCTTGATTGACTGTTCATGTTCCAAGTTGAAAAGAGAAAAACACGTTAAATATCTAGGCATAATGGTTGATCAACATTTACGATGGGATGTACACATAAACTATACTTGTAATAAACTCAAACATTGGATTAGTAAATTCCATAATATAAGCCAATTGAGTGACAAAGAGGTCTCAAGACTAATATATTTTGCCTACATCCAATCCTTCCTGCAATATGGAATAAAAATTTGGGGTGGGACTTATTCTAACCACATGGAAAAGATTTTTGTCATTCAGAAACACCTGGTTAGAGCTATATTGGGAAAACCTAGACGTTATCCAAGTGTAAATCTGTTTTGTGAACTGAAGGTCCTAACTGTCCGACAGCTATACATTAAGAATTTAATCATATACATAAATGAAAATAAAAATCTGTTTAACTTGCGTGAATCAGCATATAACCTTCGACTCTCATCCATTACTTTTCAAGTTGCAGATACTAATTTATCTATTTGTAGAAGACAGTTTTTGTACATTGCATCTAAACTCATAAACAATATTCCAAATCAATTTATTTCAAGTAAGTTCAGTAAAAAGCTTGTTATGGAGTTAAATGTATGGATAGTTTTAAATAATCCTATTGTATTCTAATTATTGATTTTCGACAGAACTTCTCCTTAGTTTGGTGTAGAAGTTTTTAGTGTTGACTTATTTTTGGACTGTTAATTTATTGCGGTCTCTTTACATTTTTGTCTCGCCTTTCCATATTCCTTTCTTTTACGTACTCCCTTTCCCCTTCCCTGTTTCCTTAGTTTGTTTTATTGCTTCAGGTTTTTCAATCCTTCTGTCCTATAATTAATTGTAATGGCTAAATATATATCAAACTTTACCTTAGTTTAAACGTTTCCTTAAATTCTTTTCAGAAATTATAATTGTATAACACTCGGCCCCTGCGCACAGGTTTTAACCTTGCAGGGACCTACCTTATTATATTTTTAATTTAGTGCTTTTTATATTTAAATTGTATATTCAGATGTATTTCATATATATTCTTATTTTTCTTTTTTGTGATAAGGATAAATAAATAATTTTGATTTGATTTTGATTACACTGCATCAGGTCCAACGATGTTTCTTTTGAATGGCAACTCTGCAAACGCACAGGCATAAGCTAGTACTATGCTTGTAGATTGCTTATTCGGAACAAGTTTTTATCATAGACTGACTAACTGATATATTATTTATAAATTAATAGTCGTTAAGTGAAAAATAATAATTTTGTTATTTTATGAGTAGAGTTTTCTAGCAAATGTAAATTTTCAGTCTGTGATAACGTCAATGTTTTTGACAATGTAACATATTCAGCAGTTTTTGACTTGAGTCTGTTGCTCCTCCACATTCATTGTAATTTTGTCACATTAAATAAATAAAAATATTACTCTTTCATAATTCATTGTAATTTTAACACATTAAATCAATAAAAATATTATTTTTCACATTTCTAGTATAAAGCTGTATCCTGTATGTAACTTAATATAAAATCATTATGAGATATAACATGTACCTTAAAATAATACTTGAACATTACATTGTAATTTTATTGTATAATTGTTATCACTTTCTAACAAAGAATGTATCAAAATTTGTAAATAAATTTATCTTCTAGTTCTGATAGAGAAGATTGAATTTTCTTTTTCACAAGAAATCCTTTTCAATTCAGTGCATTTTCTTTTTCCACGATTACGAACTAATTCACTGATAAAGTTCCTATTAATATGAAGCGCCTTCTTTTCCTCGATTGAAATTTTCTAGACATTTAATTCACTAAAATGGAACCACGTCTTCTATAGATTCTTTTCAGACCGTGGTTAGCATTTAATTCATTCGCTATAATCCCCTTCGTCTCCTACATTTTCCATAACAAAGAACCTAATCACCTTCTCTTTAATCTCGCTTTTCTTTTGCTTATCTTTTGCTCTTCATTCGTCCTTTTTGTTCGATACGATTTTTCGTTTTTCTCATCACCTCCCTTATTAATCCCTTAGGGATTAATAAGAATCTTTCTCAGCTTTTCTACGGTCAAAAGCCTGTCTTTTTTTCATCGGATAACTTTACCAATTAATCGATTTTTCGATTCCTGGAAATAGGAATAATATCAGTATTCTAGAAATTAAGAACCATCCTTTTCCATTGTCAAGGACCTCAGAATCAGCAATCATATACTTATTTGTATTTTTTGTAGCCTTAACTCACAAACATTTGATTGAAAACATTCACATTTCACAAGAAAACATTTCTGAAGGCACTGAAGTTGGGAAAAATGTTTTGTTCCATCAATGTAACTACAATTTTAGGTCCTAATTTTTTTCGGATGATGAAGCCCACATAGAGACCTGTGCGTGGGTAATGAATTGGATGATGGTGATTGATGAGTTGGACCTACAGTTTTAGGTGGGTTGAACCATCTAATTTGGGTTCTCTGTACCACATAATTACATTGAAGTCGACTTCTTTTCACCCTTATTCCCATAAATTTTTATTTCATTTTTGAACCTCCTCGAGGATACATTCCAACTGAGTCTTGGCAGTTATAAGAAGGTAATTCTACTCGGATCGACACATTTTGACACGAATGAGCGAGCTAAGATCGCTTATAATAGAATACTGCCTAATAGAAATTCCCACCTATCAGGCCGACCGACTTAAAAGATCGTTAGAAGACCAAATTTAATATTCTAGTCAGATCGATGTTGATGTAGTAGTAGGATGCTGTACCTTCAACCAATTTGACATTTCAGATCAGGGTACTTGCACAGTGGAGTATCCAATACTTGAAGTTAATTATTTACCATTCCATAGAATGCATTTGATTTTACTATTCCATAGCATTTGATTTTTGTGATAATAACTGTTCATAGTTGATCGTTTTTGCTGATAATGCCCATATGAGTCCAGCCTTGTGCGTGGATAATGAGGTGAATGATTACACATAGATGCGGGATTCGAACCCACGACAGCAAGCAGAAGTTGCAACGCCCCAACCAACTGCGCTAAGTGGCCCGCCAGTTAATTAGCGAACAACGTTGGAAAGTATTTTTCTTCAACATATCATGCATTATTCAGTGTTGTTTTTGGCAAACAACGTTGATTCGAGATGTGCCAAAAATCCTTAAACCTTGAAATATATATGTTTTATGGAGGACATTAACAGATCTCTGCTAGATCGTAGACCTAATTATGCTCCATTCATTCTATTTGTATAAAACTTTATCTGAATGTTGAAAAATCGTTCTTTAAAATCGTTTGGTGTAGAAATTCTCTAATTTTCATCCATGTAGTTATTTCGAACAAGTGCTCCACATTACCGCCATCATATCTCGTTGTATGGCACTATCACTGTCAACGGGTACATGTACCTGGATGTAAGGATGTATTTCTCCAGCAGAAAAAGGCAATGCAAATTTTGTTCTCAGTATCTCAGCAGTATATCTTGATCATTGCCTTTCTGCAACATAGACGTGTGTAGATTTGTCGATCTGATTAGAATTTTGTTTTCAACTGCCAAGACTTTAATCGGTTGGAACGTACCCTCGAGGAGGTACAAGAATGAAATGAAAATTTAAGGAGATAAGAGTGAAACAAGAATTAATGAATTATAAAGTGCAGAGGATCCAAATGTGAATCTAAAATTATTGTAGTTTCATTGGAGGAGCATAACATTTTTCCCATCAGTTGCTATCAAATGTGAAACAAGCCTGTCGAACTGGTTTACATCAGATTGGGGGATATATTGCAATGAACCAGAATATCTTGCTCTCTTTGATACACACAAGGAAAAATATGACACACTAAAGATCTGGCTGAGAGAGTAGCAATTCTACTCTGCTGGAGTATACTTTGAAGCTGACAAGAATAAAATTATAGTAATGTAACTTCAGTTTTGAAAAAAACATAACAGCCATCTTGATCAGAAAATATGTTAAATACTAGATTTAATAATTATGACTGACAAAAAATCAGAATGGACTGACTGCTCCTAGATTTTTGAATATAACATTTCTATATATTAGTTTGGAAAAAATCATAACAGCTATCTTGATCAGAAAATATGTTAAATACTAGATTTAATATGACTGACAAAAAAATCAGAATGAACTGACTGCTTCTAGTTTTTTACTTATACATTTTCATATATTAGTTTGGCATGTTCTTAAATGAAGAGACAACGTCCGATTCAGGTCTGATTGACATGACAGTCAATCCAGCAAGTTGGTCAAAGAGAATGAAATGAAAAAAATATTACACAGCAATCATTGTCTATTATTAATTTTATAGCACAAAAGGATACTCCTGCTCCAAGCTATTTCTGCCAATTAAAAGGGAGCTCCTAGGAAACCTTTCAATTGAGCTCTTTTGTCCAGCAAACGAAATTTTTGCAATGAATGAGTTTCAGTGGAATACGAACATCATGACAACTCCCAGTAGAGTACAGTGAAGCATGACTCGTTTATAATAAAGGATTTATTTATACAATGTGAGTTTCATCTCTTTTGAAGCGTGACAGAGGGCAGTCGAGCTCAGTAGAGAGTTCATGAGAGTTTTGAACTCCATAATAAATTGTTTGATGAGAACGATAGACACATTCGTTCCGATAGACTCGGTAGTCATTCTGATCGAATGAATATTCATTTTGATGGGATCTCGGTATTTCAAAAAGCTGAAAAAAGAAAGAAATGAAACAGTAGTCACTTCATCAATGCCAGTATTTGTAAAATATTATATTAGTATGACTTATGAAGAAGTATATTATAATCTACTGTAGAAAACATCTCCTGTAGATGAAACATCAATGAATAAAAATTAGATAAAACTGTCAAGATATTCAAATATTCTAGTAGTCAAATATTCTTGTGTATAACACTTGTTATAACATAAAGCTTTTTTAATAGAACCGTTATTGGATAAAAAGTTAAAAGATAAAAGTATAAAGATAAAAAGTTATAAGTTCAAATAGTTATAAGTTCAAAGTTATAAGTTCATTATTGATTTCTCTCATTTCACGAGCTTTCTATGTTTACTAGTAATATTATTGAATTAACTCACAGCTAGCGCTCAAGTATTTACTTTGCTGGCTGTGCCAAAAATGTGTTATACACTTTATATTGTGAATTTTTTTATATTTGTATTTTTGTATTTTGGCGAAATGAAAAAATATTATATTGGTTAAAAACTTTTGAAATTGAAAATAGTTTGTGTTCTGACTTGGAGCTGCTAATCATATTACGTCAGCTTGGTTGTCACTCGCTCATTTCCTTGTATGATTTATTTAATCTGTATGTAATTTTAATTTAAATCAACTCAACAGTAATTTCTTATTTATCTTCATACTCGGTTTCATATCATACCCGTATTTTCATTTTATCCGGTCTTGCCCGAGAATCCAGTTTGAAGTTTTTCTTTACTGCTGTTATAAGCTTCCTGCATCTAAACACATTTTGAAACAGTAATAGTGTCCATATGTGAACTTTGACCATTAATTTGGAAAATTCTGAAAGGAAAATCAAAAATACAGGTGCACTGAATCCAGTTTAGGGGAAGCTATGTGCCAAATTCAGTGTTCCAAATCGTTGCCGATTTGGTGAATCCCAAAAAAAATACACACACACACACAATCACAACCCTACTCTCTCTTATTATACCCTTATTATTTCTTCAGAATAGTAATGAGATCGATCACAGACAAGTTAATTTGAAACGTTGCATTTTCAAGCTTCAAGAGCTTGGAAACAAGTTTCGCAAAAATGCTATAATTTGACAGTACTGTAATAAGAGTCCCAGAGTTGATTCCTCATCATTTTACAATAAAACTTTCTGACAGAAGAATGACGAGATGATCGCATCGTATCATCCAACGAAGTTACTCCATCCGAACTCGTTTAGCGCGTTCCTTCGAGCTTATTCGTTGATGCACTCGTTCGAACTTTTTCGACGCTAAACATCGCTGAAAAGCGAGCTTATTATCTCGTCAAGTCGAGTTGTGAGTCAAGATGTTTATTAGCAAGCTCCAGCGACGTTTCTTACATGCCTAATAAAATTTCCGAGCAAGGCGATTGCAGCTTGATAATATTTTTCCGAGGATCGTGAAATTTTAAAGCGTCTGTTAAGAATGCTGACTTAGCAGACCTGAGTGAGTCCTCGCTCGTGTTTCGCTTCAGAAAGGTGCTCAAAGATCTCCTAATTCACATGCTGGTAAAATGAGCCGTGGAATTTTCCGTCAGGAGTAAATTTTTAATGGAAGTAAGAAATTGCTCGACGCTGGAATGTTTACCGTACTTCGACTTCTCAGCAGTTGATAGTCCTTTTCTTGGTTGGAAGATTCTTCCTATGAAAATGATCCAAAGTGCTCTGTTTCAAAAATCAGGAGATTGCTGCGTTTTTGTTGAAACTCTGAAAATAAAATACCCAGGAGTCAAGCTGACGGTTGAAAGGACCATTTTCGTGAACCTAATTTTAGTCTCTTTTAGCTCAAGGGAAACTCGTAGAGCTTCCACTTGAAGGCTTCCCAAGTCTCCCTTGGGAAATAAAGATCATATCAAAATAAAGTTTCTTCACTTAAAATTTTAGGCAAAAAATCTGAACTCCGCTTGCAGAGAAGGCTAACATTTTCTATTCACAAACAATGAAATTCAAACAAGCTAACTTTTCATTGATAGAGTAAAACTGTTTGAGCCGTAGCAGTTATCTGTTCAGTCAGATAAGATAAGCTACGAACTCCTGCGTCCTCTTTGTAAGGATGACCAATCCAGTCCATCCAGCAAAAATACTGTTCTCTGCTGTAAAATCGCTTCCCAGTGGTTCGGAACCCATCTAGAACAGTATTTATTTGACCTAAGTACATAGGAGAGCACAAGGAAATCTCACGCTTGCACTATGAACTATGAACTTGCACACATTGAACTATGAAATTGATCATTCAATCAACTTATTCTTTATACCTTTCATGCAATGAACGTTTAAACATATTTTCTACTAGTTATGCTCTAAATAAGATTATAAAACAGCTCTCTCTCTCTCTCTCTCTCACCATACCAACGAATCTGATACATTCATTGACCTTCTCATAGTTAGTGATCCTGATGAGGTAGTACACTCAGGTCAAACCTCAGTTCCAGCTATTTCTGCACATGATTTGATCTACTGTGTGCTTGCTTATAAACCACCTAAACCAGCTCAAAAATTTATCACATTCAGGGATTTTAAACATTTCAATGAAGCTGATTTCATCACCGATGTAGCTCAGACTCCATGGCATCAGATTGAGGATTTGTCTTCAGTTGATGAAATGGTAGAGACCCTTGAAAACTGGATTCTCAACATATATGATAGACATGCTCCTACTGTGACTAAAAGAATTAATAGTAAAAGACGAGTACCATGGATGACTGACGAAATATTACAGTTAATGGCAAACAGGGACTCAGCTCATAGAAAGGCTAAGAGAACAAGTGACTCAAACTACTTGAACGATTATAGACATCTAAGAAATAAAGTTAAACAAGAGCTACGCAACTCTAAAGTTAGGTATTTGAATTCTTTCATCACAGACAACAGACAAAACTCTTCTTTATTATGGCGGGGTATTAAAGAATTTGTTCTTAGTAAGCAGAAATCACATACGCCTGTAGATCTCCCTTTGGATGATATTAATGAACATTTTGTTTCACACTCCAGTCAACGTAATGAGACAGCCATTCAGAACCATATTAATGACCTTAATGATCAGATCACTGACTCAAATATTCCCCTGGCTTCTCAATTCCATTTTCATCCAATTACAGAACAAGATGCTCTTAAAGCAATTCAACTTATTCACACCAATGCTACTGGGGCAGACGAAATTCCTATTAAATTCATCAAGAAAATATTATTTGCTATTTTACCTGTCATCACTCTTATTTTCAATAAATCTCTTCAAAATGGTAATTTCCCTAAAAATTGGAAGCATGCTCTAGTTCGTCCTTTGAACAAAGTTGCCTCCCCCAATAAAGCTGAAGACTTCAGACCTATTAGCATTCTTCCAGCATTATCCAAAGTATTGGAAAGACTGGTTCATTGGCAGGTGGTCGAATTCCTTGAAAGAAACAGTAAGCTTCATAACTTCCAATCTGGTTTTCGAAAATCTCATTCAACTGAAACTGCTCTATTACGTGTCACTGAAGATATCAGGTTAGCTATGGATCATAGGAAATGTACAATCTTGAGTCTGTTTGATTTCTCTAAAGCATTTGATACTGTCGACCATGAGGTTCTCCTCAGTAAATTAGCTCTTCTTGGTTTTAGTCACAAAGCTCAAACATGGTTTAAATCTTATCTCACAGGTAGAAAGCAATGTGTCACAGATGGTGATAACAGATCACAATGGAAAAGTGTATTACATGGCGTACCTCAAGGTTCTATTCTTGGCCCCCTCCTTTTCACTCTCTATGCAAATGACCTCTCCTCAGTAATCAAGTTTTCTAGTTTCCACACTTATGCGGATGATCTTCAAATCTATTCCAGTTGCTGTATCTCAAGAATCAATGACACTGTTGACAGGATGAATGAGGATATCAATCAAATTGTTGAATGGACTAGAAAAAATGGTCTTAAACTCAATCCTGTAAAAACGCAACCTATAATCATAGGCTATTCACGCCTGATAAATAGTATTGACTTGAACCTTACTCATAAAATCACTGTTGATGGAAATGCAATACCATATTGTAGCTCAGTTAGGAACTTAGGAATAATCATGAATTCAACACTTGACTGGTCAGAGCAAGTTATAAGTACATGTAAAAAGGTTTTTTCAGCTATGCATCCTTTGAAGAAAATGCAAGATATTCTACCTAGGAGGGTCAGACTGTTACTGGTTAAATCTCTTATCTTCCCACATTTCATGTATTGTAATTCTGTTATGAATGATATGACAGTCACACTTAATGATAGACTGCAGCGCAGTCAGAACTATTGCTTACGGTTTGTCTACTCTCTTCAATGGCATGAACGTATAACTCAATCCCACATTGCTAGCTCAACTCTCAAACTTACTGATCAAAGGTTATTCAGGATTGTCAAACTTGTCAAAGATATTCTCAAATATGGTAAACCAAATTACTTCAAAAATGATTTCAAATTTGTGTCTGAAGGCAGGTGGAATGATGTCTCACATACCAGAACTGGGGATAATACTCTAAGAATACCCAACCATCGTACTACCATTTATACAAAATCATTTATTGTAAGTGCTTGTCGTGCTTGGAATGCACTTCCAAGTTCCATCAGGTGCATTGAGAGTCGAGCGGGCTTTATTTCATCATTAAGGAAATATCTCATGGAGAAAATGGCTGCATCTGTCCAACCCTAGAGCAACTGCATGAAATCACAACATTAACCTACTTTGTAAATAATTTTCGTCAGTATTGTACAGCTTATTGAAAATATGTTTTATCACTCACCACAATCCTTCTAAGAAAACTTGTACAAAATCAACTATTTTGAATAATCACCCCATCTCCTCTTTTCATCATCCACCACCATTATCATTATCACAATTAACATTGAACAATTTGAAATTTATATTCTCTGTTCTCAATTTAACTAATACCTGCCATCTATATAATAAACTGCTTTCATATTGAAAAATAAGAACAACTAAATGCAAATAGAATAATTCTTTTTATTTATACTGTTCAAGTGTCAAGAATGGACGAATCTTTGTCCAAACTTCGCCATTTCATGTAATTGCATCACTTAGATTGTCATTACTAGAGCTTATATCATTAATAACATACAAAAATCATTGTAAATAATTTCTAGCACTATAAAATTATAATCTAAGTCTATATATAGTATCTAGGTGATGTTGACAATTTTGTCTTAACTAATCATATTATGCGAAATTTGTAAACTTACATGAATAAAGAAATCTAATCTAATCTAATCTAATCTAATCTCTCTCTCTACTTCTGCTGGTTTCTGCAAATCGAATAAGCTTACTGTTTTGCTGCCCTAGACGTAAAGGTCCTATATAAAAATTTAAAAAACTTGCATGACAAAGACCACATTCGGTTTAAATATTTTCCACTTTTAATACATCTTTGAAGGGATGATTTCTTTTTCTCAGAAAGTAATTTCATCAAGAAAAGCAGTGGGTTTTCGCTTACGTGGCGAAAACGCCACTGGGAGTAGCCATGCTTATCGAGTCTGATTCAAATTTGTTGCATTTGATAGTAATCATGGTGCTTTTATAAATAAAGAAGGCTGATACTCACTATCTTGTTAGTCAAGTTCATCACATTACGATACAGTTAGCCGATTTTACACTAGCGTTATTACTTTACAGCTACTCTGTAATATTCTCAGAGCAAAGTTTTGTTCTCATTTTGCGTTTTTGATTTAAGAAAGTTGTGTAAACAGTGGACTCGCTCATTCTTTTCTTTTTTCCAATCTCTTTTTTTCAATCATTCTCTTTCCTTTTTTTCTCTCATCTCTAGGACCGTTTCTCCTTCATCTCCTTCCAACCTTCCATAATACTTCTCCTTCTCCATTATTATATGTCTTTTACATGGAAATCTGTAGATGGTTAAATATTCCCCTTCCTCTCCTCATTTCAGCACTCATCACCACAGAGAACGTTATTTATATTATTGTTTCTTCCTGGTTTAGTTTCATTGTCAAGCTCTGTTTTTAAAACTGAGCTTGGGTTTTTGTATGTGAAATGAATTGAATTCGATTGGAATTTAATTGAATTTTAATTATTTTTCGGCTCAAGAATTCAGGCTCATTGTGGGGGGGGAGAAGTGAATGTGACAGGAGACACCTTTCAGAAACTTAGAAAGAACCTAAACTCAAAATTCCCATGAGCTACGCTGAAGAACTCAAAAATAATTTTTTTTGGGAGGATGAAGCCCACATAGGTCTGAGACCTGTGCGTGGGTAATGAGTTGAATTATGGTGATTGATGAGCTGAACCTACAGTTTTTGGTGGGTTCCTAACCACCAGGAAGTGATTTTACAGCAGAGAACAGTGTCAAATCCTGTATCACACCTTCATATTTTCTTGACCTTGATCGCTGTACCTTCATGACCTCCAAAGCTTTCATGACCTTCATGGACGGCTCTGATAGGCCTCATGAGAAAAATGAAGACAAACCAATGAAACACTTTTTTTAGGATGAAGCCCACATAGGTCTGAGACCTGTGCGTGGGTAATGAGTTGGATGATGGTGATTGATGAGTTAGACCTACAGTTTTAGGTGGGTTCCGAACCACCGGGAAGTGATTTTACTGCAGAGAACAGTGTCTTTTTTCTGGCCAATCTAATCGGTCACCGTTAGAAACAGGACCTACGAGAACGCAGCTTATCTCTATCTGGTTGAGCAGATACCTGCTACGGCTCGCGTAGCAAGCATTACACTGTTATGAATGGCGAATTCCTAACACACAAGATAAACGTAGGCCTACGTCATCAATCTATTGGCTAAGATTGATGCGAATTGACTCTTGTTGTTTCAAGAGAAATGGTGGGTCAGATACCCAATATATTATCAGAATTCAAGTAATTGCAATCGGCAATATTTACATTTTGCCACATCATTCCTTTTATGCTTCTATCAATATACAGAATCCAGTAACTGAACCTGGTTATGTAGTCTACTTTTTAGCACTTAGGAAACCCACAAGCACCGCTCAGTTCCCCACAATGTAAAACAAAGTTTCCGCATTGTGGGGAACCATCCTTACCATGCAATGTTGATGTTTGTAGACAGGTTTCATAAATAAATCACCAGATAACGCCGCTGTCTGCTAACCCGCATGGCTTTCGCTTATCCAATGAGAGCAGCGGCAGATGTGGCCTCGGCTGCTGGCTTAGCTACCACATTGATTATCATCAATCAACTGAATGATCATCAACACAACGATTGATGAATTTTCATGCTTCAACGGCCATTTGACAACGAGCACTACGCTAAAGACAGATAGGCGTCAATAAATGGTACATGCTTGTATCATCATCATCATCATTTCCACTCTCTTCCACTCTCACAACCTCTTTCTCTTTTTCTCTTTCACACTTTCTTACTCGCACTCTCTTTTTTTTCTCATTCTCTCTCTATTTTCTCTCCTCCTCTTTTTCTCATTCACTTTTTTCTTTCTCTTTCTTTTTCACATTCACCCGCTCTTTCTCAACCCTTGTGGGTTGAGTGTAAGATAGGGCTATTCTGTCTTAACTCCGCCTTTTTGCGTGAATGCATCACCTGGATTTTCCATTTCATTTATTATGAAAACATTTTTATTAATGTCTCTATCAAATTTACAAAACAGCGTAATAGTAACAGTGTAAACGTATTGTCTTGTATATATTTTTATCTATCTTTCGATCAATCTAGGTTATGTCATTCATTGTAAGGTTATAGTCAGATGTCGTATAAATTGTACTTTTACTCAAATAAAGCTATCTGAATCTCTTTTCTCTCCTCCATCTCTTTCTAATTCACTTTTTCTGTTTCTCATCCTCTCTTTCTATTCCTCACACCCTCAAATTATCTCTCTCTTTCTCTTTCTCTCTATCTCTCACAACCACAACCACAATCTCAGTGGTCAGGTAAGAAATTAGGCCCGTATTTATGAACCTACTGGTTTGCTTCCTTAGTGCAAGAGAGACCTGAAAAGTATTCTTCAAAAAGGCTTCACAAGTCACTCTTGAGTGACTTGTGAAAGCATGAAAGCATGAAGGTAGGTTCACAAATACGGATATTAGTGTCATTGAAACCGTGAGGCTAGTTTTAATAATAATTGGATGGATTTACATTCGTGAATACCAATCAATCCCAAAGAAAAATACTTCTTTTCAGAAAAGGCGACTCCCACTCTTTTATTTCCTTTTCAGTTACAATGTTATCTTTTATTCTTTATTCTTTTAAACACGACAAATTACAAGTGAGCACACATAAACGATGTCATATCACTTGCTGAGTTTAGTGCCGTATTGGCATTCCCATTCCGAACGAAATAAAACACTGACACTAGTGCTGTGTTATTGAATATTGTTGGAACAGCTGTTCGGGTGGAACGAAATTGGACCGTACACACACGCACACTCACACACATAAGCCCCTAGGAGCCATTTACAAATTTTTACACCCCTGTTTGCCATAGAAAACAGGTTCATAAAACGTTCATGGCTGTTCTGCCCCACAAACAACACGAGTTTCCAATTAGCAAGGAGCCAGTATGCATTTGAAGTCGTTTTTTCAGTGACTAACATTTAGAGTTTTTAATGTTCCATTGTAATGGGAATAAGAATGAGGTATGAAGAAATTTGTTCATTTCGTTGATAGGTTTCTCGTTATTTCTACTAACGGTTGCAAAATATCTGTTTTTTAGTTTTTTGACATGACCCCTGCTTGTCATACCTGCTTCTGTTATCGAATTCAACAACATACGTTTTCTCACATAGACCTTACTTTACAAACTAACTTTTTAATTGCCTATTACATAGTGGCATACGAGAAAAGGATGTTTTTGTAAGCGCTGTACTCGGCTTGTGTAGTTAGGATTGCGTGGCAGTGGCAGGTGCCTTTCGTCTCGGAGTTGTCATTTAGTACATCTTATCTAGCTTTAATACACGGGATCACAGCATATTTCTTGCAACAGTTTTGTGAAAAATGTTGATTCGGTGAAATCTAATCAATGTCTCTAATGTCTTTAATTTGATCTAAAATTTTAGATTCTCTAGCAATTCTGCTAGGGACGAATTGGATCTTTCCTAATACACACACACACACATCCCACAAATAGTATATTTCTTAGCATTCATGGGGAAAATGATTTTTTGACTGCGTACTTCACCATAACGATCAATGCCGAACTTCCAATTAATGGTAGATTGGTTAGCTACCACTGAATAACAAGTAGTTTTTTGTTAGCAAACACGCTTAAAACACATTCGGCCTAGACAAAAGGAAATTATTATCACTCTCCTGTTAAATTAATGTACAAAGAAAGGCAGTAATAGTTTTTTCCTACAGTGACCCAAAAAAGTGCCTATTTTTGCAGTAACTGTAGCATGCAAAATAGTCTATTTCTGCACCAGTGCGGGAAAGTAAATTCCAGTGCAGAAAAGTACTTTTCGGCACTCCAGATTTGCAACCTAACAACACAAAATAGTGAGCATGTAATATGCGGGTTCCCTATCCTGCATTCAAAAATAGGTTGGCTACTCTGATTCAGATGCGAAATAGTCGTTGTAGTTGTTGTTGTTGAAATCGATTTGATTCAAAGATAGGTTATGTGAGTAATTGTCAGGTTATGTATGTCCTGTTTTGTTCTGTTTAAATTACTTTATACATTACTGTAGGAAATATTTAATGTGTAATATGAGCGCAAAGTAGCCTATTGTTTCTGCACTCGAGAAACTGTTTCTCTCAATGCAGAAAAAGTGCCTATTATTGCACTAACTGTAGCATGCAATAGTCTATTCCTGCACCAGTGCGAGAAAGTAAATTCCAGTGCACGAAAGTACTTTTCGTCATACTTGTAGGTTACGGACAGTTTACCAGTCAAGGAATCAATGTGGTAAACAGCTGATTACAGAAATCAAAAACAAATGATGTCATTTGATGATTATTACCGCAAACTGTTTGGTAAAGATCATCAAATGATTATTACCGCACGCTGGCTATTATTACCGGATGGCTACTGCCTACTATTTCACTGAAAGCCTATTTGACCGAAAGCCAGATCAGCTGATCTAGGATCATTATTGCCAATTTCACGTAGAGTTACTGTGATTTGGTATGATGAGGTAATGCTCGTATAACAATGATTTATGGTTTCTTATTTCAACTTATCTGCCATTTTATACTTGTTTGACGAAAAAATAACGTCTGGTAATGTGTATACCATACTCTTATGATAATTCTGCACTTGACTTCGTCTCATGCATAAACTATTATACTCGTACGGTAAACACCGTCTTACCACCCTTGTTATGTAATATACTATTTCTGCACTCCAGATTTGCAACCTAACAACACAAAATAGTTAGCATGTATTATGCAGGTTCCCTATTCTGAATTCAGAAATAGGTTGGCTACCCTGATTCAGCTATACAAAAAGTCAGCTGTAGTTGTTGAAATCGATTTTATTTGAAGATATGTGAGGAATTGTCAGGTTATGTCGTATTTTGTTCTGTTTAAATTGCTTTATACATTACTATAGGAGAAAATTAATGAGTAATTCGAGCGCAAAGCATTGTTTCTGCACTCGTGAAACTTTTTCCGAAAAAACTGTTTCTCTCGGTGCAGAAATACCCCACTTTTCGCTCTAGTTACACAAATAGCTATTTTTGTATGATGTTCAACTTGGACATGAATTGTAAAAACTTGAAAACAGAACTGGAATTTTGGTGTTTTAGGCCACCTTGTAATCGAACCAGGGTTAGTTCATTTATTGGATTAACATCAACCCATAAACATTGCATGAAAAATTCGCTGAGCTTCTAATTACTTCCCGCAATGAACGACTTTATTATTATTATTTTTTTTTTTTTTGCCTCCCGAAGTGCACCTGCCAAAAACATCCGTCTCCTATGTGTCACTCTGTATCTACATACCATGCAATCTCTTTTCTCCCGTTTCTATTGACAGGAGAAGCTTTCCAAATAGCTTCCACATATTATGTACTTTTATTGTTGTTGAAACCTGACTTCGAAATCGCCGATTGATCTCTGTCAATGTTAACAATTTTGAGAACACTATTCTCGAAAACCAATCTGGTTGCACATATAAAGTGAGAGGATGAGGTTTTGTCTACCTACCTTCCCTTCACTACCAGCCAATCACAGTTCAGGATCATAAACTTGGAATAGAGACGCCACTTCATTTCGAAACGCTCTTGTCAAGTTAACAAAGTTGCTGTGGATGGGCTTTGAACTTTACAACTTGAAATGCAATCGAGCAGTTGAAACTACCAACTTTGATCTGTTGAAACTTTGATGTTCGACATAATATATATTCGATTGGCAACTGGGAGCACTACTTGGAACAATCGGTAACATTTGGTACCGTTCAATATAGACTAATCTTGCTCTGAAATGATAACCAATTTTTGTCTGCCTAGCTCGGGGGCCCCCAGAACAGACTTATAATAAATAAGTTTTAATTTCTTGAATTTATGTTTCCATTCAAACCCACGACTTGTAATATTCCACAATACTCCTTTCCTTAAATAATTTATTATTTTATTTGTTTAAAACATTGTTAAGGGTGACGTGCGATAGATGCGAGATCTTTGCTAGCAGCGATCGGCGCGGTTCTTTGTAAATTGTAAACAAAATTGAAAATTGTTAAAATCCGGTTGAGGTTATCTCTTTCTCAGGATTTGTTCTCACCATGGCAGTTGCTTATGTCAGTTGAACGAGATTTGTTTACAAGCATTGACAAAAATATATAAAATAAAGATGAGTTGGCTTATTCTAATGATGTACTTGAATTAAAACTACTTGAGGAGGTTCATCAATGCTAAAAGCAGTATTATTTTTTATTTTAGTATGTAATAAAAAATCCGTATTAACGGTTTATAGATAAAAACGAAATGCAAGTTTTTACATCGTCAAGTATTTAACCTGTGTAATGTGTATGTTTGAACTTCTAGCAATAAACTAAATCCTTATGAAAATCTATCTGTGTAATTTATTATAATCAAAAAAGTGTTGAGTACAGTAGGTTTTTTGGTAAAATAACTAGTTATAAAGGAGGATTTTCTATGTAATATTTTTAAAAAAATTCTGTGGAGGGCCCCCGGACCCCCTTCAATCTGGGGGGTATTCTATACCTCCAGACCCCCCGGTAAGGGCCCCAACCTCCCCAGCTACCCAGACCGGCCCTGTCTCTTTCGTATTTCTCGCTATTGTAATTTTCTTTCTAATTTTCATTTTTTCCTTTCTCCTAATTTTTGTCGATTTCCTTGTTTTTGACTTTTGTCCATTTCTTCTCTTTTGATTCCCACCTATTTTTAGCTTTGCTTTTGTTTATTCTTTAATCTATTCTTTTTATCAATTCACATCAAGTGATCCTCATCTGTTCAAAGGTCACTCAATCTGCAATAACCAATCAATTGTAACTAGTGTAACTAGTGTAGATTTCTGGCTCAAAAATCTCAAAATTCAAAATTATATCAACTTTTTTTGGACTATGATAATGCATTGTTGAAAATGAAATAAAAATTTAATAAAATTTTTCTGTAAGAAACTTGTGATCCGAAGTGAAATTTCTACTGAAAGAGACGTAACCTAAAATGTTCATTCTACTCTGAAATTTTGTGAAAAACAGTTTTGGGCAATAGCCTGACATTGATTGTTAGTTACATCAATCAATAAATAAATTATTTATTTATTTATTTATTCATTGTGACAAATTTACAACGAGTGTGAAGGAGCAACAGACTCAAGTCCAAAACTGCTCCCTTCACAAATTTTGATATGTTACATTGTCCAAAACATTGAGGTTAACACAGAATAAAAATTTAAGATATGCTGAAAACCTTTACTCGAAAAATAATAAAATGAATTTTCTCACTTGACCACTATTAATTTAAAAGTTCACTCAAAACGAAGCACTAAAAACTGTTGAGAATAGTTAATAATATTATTTTTTTATAAAAATTTTAGAGTCGAAAATATTATCTAATAATATTAAATAATAATAATAACTTATTAAAAATTCATCATTTATTCGAAAATCAAGGTTGTTGAAAACTGGACTCAAGACTTTTTAGCTCCGTCAGGCTTGACACAGGCTGCTCTCATGACGACCTCCTCAAATGCAATGACAAAGCCCTTCAGGTGGCCAAATTTTGGGAGGGAAATATTTAGAATATAGCATAATGGTGATCATGGACACGGAAAGTAAGTAAGTAAGTAAGTAAGCTCCATTCAAGTGAATTGAGGATCTCCGCAGCTTGTTTATACTTGGAGAAGTTTGTATTGGAATAGAAAGAAAGCAGAATAATAAAAAATGAAGACTGCGATATTGATTCGCTCTCCACACTATACTAAGGTTCGACAGCGCAGGGTGCGTTTCAAATAAAAGCTGGCCTAAGCCATATGTGACATTCTGCTAACCCTCTACCCCAAAATCTCTACTGTCTTTCAGATCCTTGGATTTCTTGTCGATTTAGCGAGAAAAATGTCACTCTATTCTCCTCTCTCACCTCACAATTACTTTTTCTCTTTCTCTTCATGCATCTTTCACTCTTCATCTTCTGTATTTCCTTCCACCATCTTTTCCTTGCTCCTTGCTTGTTCCACTCACTGGATTATTCCCACTCTTCCTCACTTTTCCCTCTATCTTCTCTCTTTTCTATCCCACTCACTCTTTCCCATACATAATCACACTGTTTCTTTCTTTCCTTTTCCTTTTTTACTCTCTCTTTGTTTCTTCCACCTTCACCTTAAGTACTTAACAGTCGTTGAATAACGTCAGAGGCCCTGACCTTATTTTTTTCAGAGGATGAAGCCCACATAGGTCTGAGACCTGTGCGTGGGTAATGAATTGGATGATGGTGATTGATGAGTTGGACCTACAGTTTTAGGTGGGTTCCGAATCACCGGGGAAGTGATTTTACAGCAGAGTCTTTTTGCTGGCCAATCCAATCGGTCACCCTTACAAAGAGCGCCCAGGAGTTTCGTGGCTTATCTCTGATTGAACAGATGCCTGCTACTCGGCAAGTGCGACCTGATAATTCTGACACCAGACCTGAGCCAGCCAGGTCAAACGATATTATTATTTATTACCTTGAGTACTTGGTTCCTTACTTTTTTTACTTACTGGCTTATTCTCAATCTTCCACACTTCTTGACCATCCTCATTTTCGTTTTTCCCTTCTTTTCTCCCTTCCACTCACTCTTTTTTTACTCACCTTTTTCACTCAGTCTTTCCTTTTACCACCGTTTCTTCGAGTTTTTGCTCTCTTGCTTGTTCTACTTACTGACTTATCGTCGTTCTTCCTCACCTATCTTCCATTTTCTCTCCATCTTATTTTTTCTCTTTTTTTCTGTCTTTTTCATCTTCTACTCTTCTTATTAACTTGGTCTTTCCCTCTTCCACCTTGTCTTTCGATACTTGCTTCCTTGCTGATCCACTTACTGGCTTCTTTCCTAGTTCTTTACCATTCTCCCTTCATTTTCTCTTTTCTCACAATCGCTCTCTTTATCTCCTTTTTTTTCTCTCTCTCTCTCCTTCTCTCTTGCTCTCAATCACTACCACTTTCTTTCTTTTCGCTTCACCTTGTATACTTCCTTGTTCCTCAATGCTTAAGCTTTTAATGTGAGAAAAACATCTTCAAATAAGAAAATTATTTTCAGTTTTCGTTGATTCTTCCTCCCATTTTTTTCTGGCCAAGAACTATTTGAAGTCACAACTCTACTATCATCAATACAAATACCACTTTACATTGAATTGTCTTTTAATTTTCCTAAAATGATTTAATGTATGGAGAAGGAACCCCGCACCTTTGGGGTCTCCTATTTACACAATAGACATGTATTGAGCATTTTTTCTATGGATTTGGTATTAACATTTAATTTTATATTTTTCATGTACACTGTATGTTTGTTTGTCGAATAAATTATTCTAAATACAGAGATCACAAATTACAATTTTCCCGTCAAGCTTTCATCGAATGGTTTTCAAATAAAAATAAAAATGTTCACTTCCTTAAATGTCATGAGTTTGAATATAGGCAATATATATTGGCAATACAATCACATAGAACCAATTATAACTTGTAATAAAAGTTCAATAATATGACATTTCATGTACAAATGATACTATAACACTGATTACTAGAATTTTTTGTTTGATTTTTAGATTGTATTCTTCCGAAAGTAGTAATGGTTGCTCCACTGTGCAAGAATCCTGAGGTTGACAGGAGAGGTTTAGATTAGATTAGATTATCTTTCTTTATTCATGTAAATTTACAAATTATGCATATGAATGGTTATAAATAAGATTATCAACATCACATAGATACTATAGTGAACTCAGATAATGTTTTTTTTTTTTTTTTATAGTGCAAGATATTATATACAATGATCTCATTTGTACGATATTAACTATGGTAATGACAATCTGAGTGATGCAATTACATGAAATGGCGAAGTTTGGACAAAGATTCGTCCATTCTTGACACTCAACCAGAGGAGGAGAGAGTATTAGGTGAAAACGTTTCAGATGAAAAAAGTTTGAAGAAAACACATAGATTACTTGAATTAATCCTCCAAATTTCCACCGAGATCCCAAAGCAGGTTGTAGCGTAACCTTCATGAGATTTCATGAAATATATTTTTAATTTCAATCGAAATAAAATTTAGACCTAAATCTACTCTTCCTGACCGGTTCTAACGGCCGGTTGCAAAAAGCCAATTAAATAAGGAGTTTGATGTCAGTTAACTAACCGCCGTAAGTCTAACGGGTTTATTTCTGTTGCAGAAATATCTATTAGTTAATTTTCGTTAACCGAACACAATCTGACTGCACTGTTATTTGATCAGCAGCTGATTCTGAAGTTGAGAAGAAAGATGAATTAGAATCATTTCATTGTGAATTATTCGAATCATTATTCAACTATCTCAATATTATTATATTCTGAATAGATTCGATTAATTTTGAAAGGTTTTTAACACCTACGATCTGATTTGAAGTTTCATGTTCTGGTACAATAAACATAACCTATAAAATGTAACAAAACGGGCATTAGTGAGCCCAATCTTAGCGGGCATAATCATTGGTGATTGGGCGGTTAAATATATTTTACGCCGGTTAACCTAATCGGCGTTATCGATTGTAATTGTCCTTTGTGCAACTAAATTTTCTTCATTAGGTTCAATTTCCTTTGACGTCATTCTACGGGGATTAAATTCAATTGACTTTCGTGCAAGCGGCCGTATGAATTTGACCAGAATTGAGAATAGAATACAATCTCTGAACTGCACGCTTCTGTTAGTTTAGTGTCGAGCTTCGACTTGACCTAAATTGATTTAGTATTACACTATATAGAATTTGATAATCAGAGGATTCGACTTCACTACTGCTCAAATTGAATTACCCTGTTAAACTCGGTTCTATTGTCCTTGCCAGACGCCAATAAAATGTTATGACATCTCTCAAGTTTCCAAGCGGGATGAAGCACTCAGCAGTTTATGCAGGCCTACATCGTCGTGGAAATGGTTTACCTTTTAATTCAATCATGAAATGAATAAATTTTCGATTTATATACAGTACTGATGCTCAAAAAGTGCGAGAGAATGACGAGTGGATGGATTGTACGAGGAAGAAAAATAAAAGGTTTGATGTACGTTAAGAAATAAAAAATATACTTCTTTATGGCTCTTTTTTATGGACTGATATTATTGGCCTGTATTTGATCGTATTTCTTAATAGCTCTATAATTCCTGATAACCTTAGCACAGACTTTTTTAGGATGAAGCCCACATAGGTCTGAGACCTTTGCGTGGGTAATGAGTTGTATGATGGTGAGTGATGAGCTGGACCTACAGTTTTAGGTGGGTTCCGAACCACCGGAAAATTATTTTACAGTGGAGAACAGTGTCTTGTTTGCTGGCCAATCTAATCGGTCACCCTTACAGAGATTGCCTAGGAGAACGCAGCTTATCTCTATCTGATTGAACAGATACCTGCTACGACTCAGGGCTGTCACTTCCCTGCTCACGGCTGTCACTGCACAAAAGTACTAGGTACTTTTACTTGTAGCTACTCCAAAATTTATTGCAAGTTCGTATTTTTAGTTTGGGTCTTGTGATGAAATAGATATCTGGTTTGCATGAGAAACCAAAATACAAAACTAGCTTTCGTTAATTAGTTAAGCTAATTTGAATAACCTAGAGAAATATAGTGAATTTTATAGTTTTCATAGTATGTATAATCTAGTTTTGAATTGATTCAAGTTGAGGAAAGCTGAGAGACAGTGAATACATCGCTGGGAGTTTCAGTGGTAGTATTGATTGTCTCATTCAGAATCGTATTCATGCTGTCACCAAAGTCCAATATTATCGCATGTTCCAATCTTCCAAACGAGTAGAACCCTGCTCATGGCAAACGTTGGTTAGACGAGCTGTCAGTCCTAATGACTTGCCAGTTGGACAGCAAATTGTTTGTTGAACTGAAATATTAGTAGTTCAATACAGAATACAGTGAATTGTATGAGTTTACCAGACTCCAATATTGAACGACTGTTGTACACAAATTGCAGCTGTTCATCCTACGATCTTGGTATCTTTAAATGGATTATCAAGTAATCGAATTGAAAAAATAAAATCTTTATTTCAAAACATTACCAGCATTTCAACATATATTATTGTAAAATCATCACCGAGAAAAAATTTCGAGTGCAAATAATATGAAACGTCTTACGATTGTTCATCAATAATCCTGCTGTTAAACTTTTCCCAGTGATAGCTTGGAAATAGTCCCGTGTTAAAATGTAGTCAGTATATTAATTTCATTTCCACCAACATTTATATACGGGCAAAAAATATTTCATTACTCTGTTCACGGAAAGGGGAGACGATGTAAACAACAATGCGTGTGCGAGAGTATATCTTTGAACAACAAGACCGATTCACAGTAGCCGATTCACAATTAACTACACAAATACAATTAACGCGCAGTATATAAGTGAACTGGTAACTGTGACAGCGAATGTAATACTGAACTCAGTGTGAATTGGTAAATTGATCGATCGGTCTACAGCTGATATGATTCATCACTTTTTCACTCACACAAACGCAAACCTTTGTTTTGGTTTGGCTCCCGTTTGCGTGAACAGAGTGTAGTACAATGAACCCATAAAAGGAACATGTTCCTTTTGAGAAAATGAACATGTTATGCAAGTAAGACTTTCCGTCTGTTCTAACTGCCAACTTATCTACGTAATTTATATTGATAATTATTAAATTATGAGCCCATAATGATTTGAAATATTATGAAGTGGCATCAGAGATTGAAACGACCAACTTATTAATCCAATATATTGATTAATCAATTAATTATTGATACATTGATAGAGATCTTCTCAACCAATAGTATAACTTCATGTAGGCTATGTAGCTGGTATACATGTAGATCAAACAATAGATAAACCAAGAGGTAACGGTTCATAGTTGTAAGCAATAGTATTCTAGATTGAATTTAATTTCGGTTGAAAACGGCGTAACTTTCGGAACTTGTATCTTGTTCACTGTCGGAAGTTGTGTCTTGTTCTTACTCTACATTGAATATTATGTTTTCGCCACACTAGGACGTAATGAGCTGTTTTTCGTGCGTCATATGGAGGCCGAAAGTGTTTGGTTTCCGTCGAGGTCTGTAAACGTTTACCGCCCTAGGGCGGAAAAGAAAATGACCTTGAATGACAGCTGATCGTGTCTGGATACAGCAGTCATGATTGTAAAAATGAATCCTTTCAACTTTTATGTGAAACAAAAATATTTAAACCATCAATAAATGTTTCTTTTTTATAATTTAATATGTACGTAGTATTTAAAATGTCAAAAATGATCACTTTTTATAACTTAATATGTATTATTTTGTAGTTTTGATATCAAACAATAGCACCTTTTTATCCAACCTACAGAGCTCTGGGTGGGAATTTTGTCAACTATTACAAATGTTGGTAACCTCTCACCAAAAGGTTGGTTGGTTAGGTTTTTTGTTTTTAGGAATTTTGACTACTACTGCAACTGTTGGTATAGAAAGGTTAGTTGGTTAGGTTTTTGCTTGTTTTATGCAGGTTTCGAATCAGGAACAGGAATAACAACAAAAAACCTAACCATCTAACCTTTTGGTGAACAGTTGTAGTAGTTGACAAAATGCCCACCCAGAGCGCTGTAGGTTGGATAAAAAGGTGAGCCGTTCCTTGTATTCTTGCAAGTACCATAGCCTTAAAATTTCGCTTTCAAAATTTCCATCTTAACATTGTTGTTTTTTTTTTCGTAGTGTGGCGAAAAATAGCGTTCGCAACACGGGCAAAAATGTTTTGCCGGCTCTCAAACGCTTCAAGTTCTCGACTTCGTCTCGAACTTGAAAACCGCGATCTCGAGCCGGCAAACACACATTTTCGGCCCTAGGTGCGAAATATACTATTACGACGATATCAAATATTAGTCTAGCCGTTATTTTATGTTTATCACTTACAATCGAGGTAATGTTCGATTCAATTCGTGTATTAGCTGCTCTACTTCAATAAATTACAAACATTTTTTTACACGGTTCCTTGAAATGGCACATATAAGAATATTATAATAGCTATAACAAGATACATACTGTACGAGATGGTGAGTCTCTGCAGTATTTTTTTAAAAGCATCAAGTATAATCGACAGTTTAATCCAATACGATATCGGATAATCAATCCTAACTTTCATCACCAAATGTATCAAACTTGTGTTGCAATTCCTTATCTTTCCACCGAAACATTCGAATGAAAGTCATGATATCGGAATAATCTATATCTGCACCAAATCTTTATATCGATTCTTTCATTCGATTGTTTCGGTGGAAGCTCATGGAACTGCGGCCCATAATTTGTATTCGACGAGTACCATTCACTGTTTCTCTGTTCGACTTTCATTCATCATTTCATTTGTTACCGAACATACTAAATTGAATAAAATTGAACTTCATGATATAATCAACTATCCAGGGGAAAATTCGTTTCAGGGAAATGGAGAGTCGTCTTGACAAAATTGGAATGTCAATGGACACCATAAAATCCTTCCTATTTGGAAGTTCGTTATAAAGGATTCTGGCTTAAATTGAAAAAATTATTAATATACAAAATTTAATCAATTTATGCATTGCCAATTTAGGCATCGCCCATCGACATTTGAGACACAGCCCCGGTGGTTCGGAACCGTCCTAAAACTTTAGGTCCAACTCATCAATCACCATCATCCAATTTATTACCCACGCACAGGCCTCAGACCTATGTGGGCTTCATCTTCCGAAATAAAGTAAGAACCATAGCTCCTTTGTAATACCATAGACAAAACACACAAAATCTCCGAATTTTGTACTAATACTTCAAAGATAATTGCGGATTTACGTAACAATTTCAACTTGCTACTTTTCACAGCCTGCCTCTGTAATAGCGATTCCTAAAAACAGAACGGTATGAGAAATGTTGCTGTTTTTCAGAATAGCCTCTTTTTTCGAGAGCTGGTTGTTAGCCGTGAGTAAGACGTGGAGCTTTTCCCCTGCCGAAACAAGAGAACTGGAAATCTTTTTTCGTCCGATGTAGACAAAGCACTTAACAGGACTTAAGCCATGACATTAAACATTCAGTGTGATTCGTCCTTCTGCGTTGTTTGCAAGCAGTTTAGTTGACGAACACCGTTCGTATTCACGTTCACAATCACGTTCACGTTATTTCCACTTTCACCCTTTCACGTTTTTCGTACACTGTAAACATTCGTGTGCACAGTGACTAACTGGCAAGAATTTAAAAATTATTTAAAATGCAATGATATTGATTGGTACTTTTAACACATTCATAATAATTATTGGACAGGTGCTTCGACACTGATATTAATGATGTTGAAGATACATCTTGTTTCCACTAATATGTATTATAAACTTAAAAAACACTTTTGAATGGAAATTGACTCACGTTATGGCGTGACGGCCGTTTCGCTCTGTTGTCTAGAGCATCATCAGACGACCCACAGTACACTGAGTGTAAAATTATTTCAAATGCAATGATATTGATTGGTACTTTTAACACATTCATAATTATTAGACAGGAGCTTCGACACTGATATTAATGATGTTGAAGATACATCTTGTTTCCACTAATATGTATTATAAACTTAAAAAACACTTTTGAATGGAAATTGACTCACGTTATGGCGTGACGGCCGTTTCGCTCTGTTGTCTAGAGCATCATCAGACGACCCACAGTACACTGAGTGTAAAATTATTTCAAATGCAATGATATTGATTGGTACTTTTAACACATTCATAATTATTAGACAGGAGCTTCGACACTGATATTAATGATGTTGAAGATACATCTTGTTTCCACTAATATGTATTATAAACTTAAAAAACACTTTTGAATGGAAATTGACTCACGTTATGGCGTGACGGCCGTTTCGCTCTGTTGTCTAGAGCATCATCAGACGACCCACAGTACACTCAGTGTACTGTGGGTCGGAGTGTACTGTGGGTCGTCTGATGATGCTCTAGACAACAGAGCGAAACGGCCGTCACGCCATAACGTGAGTCAATTTCCATTCAAAAGTGTTTTTTAAGTTTATAATACATATTAGTGGAAACAAGATGTATCTTCAACATCATTAATATCAGTGTCGAAGCTCCTGTCTAATAATTATGAATGTGTTAAAAGTACCAATCAATATCATTGCATTTGAAATAATTTTACACTCAGTGTACTGTGGGTCGTCTGATGATGCTCTAGACAACAGAGCGAAACGGCCGTCACGCCATAACGTGAGTCAATTTCCATTTAAAAGTGTTTTTCAAGTTTATAATACTGATATTAACATCAAATTTATTTATTTAATTAATGTTCAACTCATTCTTTTTTCTTCTTTTCCAATCCCTTGCAGCGATGGAGATTCTTAGACAGATAGTAGCATCAAGACGTTTGTAAATTGGTTACACTTATTTACGAATTACAGTTATTCAAGATTGGTATGATGTGGTATGAGTGGTATGATGTGCAAGCAGAAGTTGACCTACTTCTGAAACTCTAACCCCCGGTTGCATAAACATCCTATCATAATAATTATTATGCATCATTATACATTATGCAATTATTTTTAAGATAAGAACAAGTTACGAATGCCTATACCTATGAAGCTATGAACATGCTACCATTCGTAAGTGATCTATAGTATTATCATGAATGAAGGTACCTAGAAAATGTAGGCTGGCACAAACAAGGAGTTGCATAAGGCAGTTATATCCCGTTATATGGAATAGAAATCTACACAAGAAAACTAAGCACAGAATAATTGGTGCAATTGACAGAAGTATTATTACGTAGACAATTAAACATTTTAGAAACTTTGGAGATAACTAGGTTGGTAGAAAACAATTCAAATACTAGTTTTAATGATCAAATTTATTTTAACCAATTCAATACAACTAACTTGGTTTCATCACAATTCTGGCCTACATTTTAATAACGGCACTTTCATGTCTTTCTCGATTGATCTTGATTGCATTTCAGTAAGCTTCAATTTTCTAAGTTGAAATGATTCTATTCTAGCCTAATTTACTTGTGTATTGTTCTTCTGTATTACTTTCTCGATGTTCACAGTTTTTAGTTCTTGATTTGATACTTGTTTTTGCTTGCTGCTCCTGCCACTAGAGGGCGTGACTTGTTATGGCCTTCAGCCAATCACAAACCGTCAATGAAGGCTATCCTATCCCTCAGCCTAGCCAATAGTATCATTCCGTGTTTGGTATATATTAAGATACTCTGTACTTTAGTTTTAGTTTGTTTGAGATTGATAATGGTGCAGAAGTATAGGTAACAAATAAGAGAACGAAAACAAGATAAGAGCTGTAGAAATGGAGTATTGGAGAAGATGCGGTGACGTCACTAGGATGGACAGAGTTAGAAACGAGGAGATTAGGAACAGAATGATGGTTGAGTATGATAAGGTTCATTGAAGAATAACGATGGTCATGCTTGGTAGTATGGTCATGCTAGAAGAGCGAGTGCTATGATTTTTCCAGGTGGCATGCTATGCATATAATTTGATTGACAATAATGAATAATAAGACGAAATTGTTACAACCATATCTATTAAAAATAGTGAGATACTAGTTTCGGTTGTTATACCATTATCAATCTCAAGCAAACTGCAAACACTCAAACAGTTTGTTTGTGATTGATAATTGACCGAGCGATAGTGAGGTCTACCCTTTAAGACGATCGGCAATTCCTCTGTCTCTCTGTCCCTCTGTCTCACGATTACAGACGAACGCCTTGACCAATTGCTATGATTTTTCATATGGATGTTCCTTATTCCTAGGCCCAGCGATGTATATATTTTTTTTCAAATTTTAATAGGGGAGCTAATAATTATTATTAATTAATCCATTTTTTGACCTAACCTACTGAACTTGCTGGCCAAACAGCTTAAGCCGCGTCTCCACCAACCGAACATGTCTGCCGAACATTGTTGGCGAATACAAAAAACGGGCAAACATTAAACATATGGGTCACCGAACATGTTCGTGAGTTCAATTGAAATGTTTGGTCTGTGAGCGAACAGTGACGACCAACAACAGGTTCCCGCCACTATTCCCACCACACCGATCATAATGTTCGAGAAGGCGTCTACACCAAACCAACTCCAAAATATGTTCGGCAACATCAGCTGATTCCAGCGAACACTGTTCGCCGAGCATGTTTGGTTGGTGGAGACGCGGCTTAAGAGGAACAGCTGATAGAAGTCAACAGTTTTTAATCGTATGGCTGGCCCCTTAGCGGCGTTATTTACGCTGTCTTTGAACAGCAAAAGACTTTCCACTTTGCATGTAGGCTACCATACAGTCAGAGCCTTGCAATATGTAGGAAACATATGACTGGGTATGATGAAATGTAATTATGATGACATCTGTTAACCAATGCAGCTAGAAATTTGATATGCAGCCTCAGCGGGAGGTGGCGAATAATAAAATAAAAAACCTAGCTTCTAGCCTAATAGTCGTGGAAGGTTTAAATTTGAAATGTTTCTTCATTAAGAGGTGGTGATTAATAAAACAACGAAGGACCGGAAAATGGAAGATGGATGAGAAAAAGTAAATAAATAAATTCATCATTTATTTGACGAATAATTTCTGTTTTTTATTATTGGAGATTTATTGATATTAAAAGCTGCTAAAAATGCATGAGAACCCTTCATTTCTCTCACTGTCTCTCAAACGAGGGGTGATTTCTAGGCGGCGTCATAAACTTTGGTCTTTTCAAATATTGATTTTTACAGTTTCTGACCTCAATAAAAGATTAAGGAATTAAAATCGAGTTGAAAACGCTCTTCAACTTTTTTCGAAAATGCCATCTCCTTATGTGTGAGTGTTGAGCGAGTGAGGTCTACTGTTCACAGAACTACTAGTGGTATAACCGAAACTAGTATCTCACTATTTTCAATAAATGTGGTTGTGACAACTTCATGACTTATAATTCATTATGGATATCTTCCTCAATATCACCTTCATCACTACAAAGAAAGTTGATTGACAACAATATAAATTGAATTATATAAATAAATTGTATTAATATATAGTTTGAAGAGAGGAATAGCTTTTTGAATGAGAAAATAAACGTATCAGCGATGAGCATGGGCTATATTCATATTACGGATTTTAGGTTATGGTTACAACAGGGCGCCATCTTTTATGAAATACTGTGCATATCAGTACTGAGTGTTTATAGAGCAAACAGATGATAGAAATAGGCATTACATTATCAATTTTTTGTTGTCATTAACGTATCGATACATAAATTAAAGTAGGACATCTGTGCAGCCGGGG
Organism: Conomelus anceps; assembly: GCA_948455865.1. NCBI lineage: Eukaryota > Metazoa > Arthropoda > Insecta > Hemiptera > Delphacidae > Conomelus > Conomelus anceps. The sequence goes on along the minus strand of OX418225.1, from coordinate 32,254,546 downwards.
GCAATATTGTAATCAATCAGTTTTCGGCAATAAAAAGCCGTAGAGCATTTTTCATGCAATTTATATAGCAACAATAACTGTAGCAATGAGACAGCAGAGCTTAGTCGAAATGTCCAAATGACAAATTCCATCCACGTGCCGTGGGACCCACAGTGAACGAAAGTGGGCCAAAAATTGTCATCAAGACAAAATAGCGGCTGTATTATTACGGTAGTAAATATCGAACCGTACGGACCGTAGTGGAAACTAGCGAAGTAGCCGGGATCAATTTGTCAAAAAGGTTCAGGGTCTTCGTCGTTTACTGATCCGACTCTATCCTTATGCTTCTTTCTCTCTTTCTCTCCTACCATCTCCTTCTGTTTCTTTCCTCTATCTTATCATTTCTTTCTCTCTTCTTACCCCAACTCGTTCCATCAACCTTTCCTCTAGTATTCTAGATATTCTAGAAAAATTCTATCACCATTATTAAATAGATTGCTCTTCATCTTTTGTTCAAATATAAGTTTTCCGGCCTTTTTCCTTCACAAGCTTCTTTGTAAGCTTTCAAATTCCATTAGCTCTTCTGCTCTAGTGTACGAGAAATTTTATTTTGTTATCAACTTTGCTCATCTTCTTTAAAATTCTGTTGTCTGAAAATAGCGATTGTTTTTATTTTAGTTTCAGTTATTGGTTATCTCCCTTTCTGATTGTCCAATACCTATTATCATTTTCTTATTCCTATCCATGTTTTTTATATTCGTAATAATGTATTAAACTTCTGAATTAGTATCCTCATTTCTGTATAATGGGTTATCAAATTACTTGTGGGGAACTCCAATTTTTCTATTATAATTTTATGTGAGCTACAGCGTAATAATTATTATAAAGTTTTATTTTTTCTTGAGAATTTGGAAATATTCTATTGTTTCAATATCAGTGTTACTATTCTCCAGTAGAAATATTAATATTGTTTGTTAATCAGTTCCATAGAGAATCTCAATTCAATATGTGTTGAAATTGATGAACTGTAGCCCCAATTATGTTTTTGCACTACTACACGACTACACCAAGAAACCAAAATGATTGTCTTCATTTCCTTTAAGAAGTTGTATTTTTTGATGAATCATTCTTTGTAACTCAATTGATATTTAGAAAAAATCCTAGTGATACAATGATTTTGTAAATTAATGTTATTTGTTTCTCACACGTCTTTTGAGACCTTCTAACCCACACAATGGAAAATAATAAATTACAAATTGGAATACTTAGTGGTTTCAGTGACAGTTAATGAGGTGTAGTGTAATGTAGTATAGTTAGTGCATTAGTATTATTAATAGTGTAATAATACTAGGGTTATAATACATTGTTAGTGTAAAAGTAGTTTAGTGTAGTATAGTTAGTGTATTAGTAGTATTAATAGTGTAATAACACATAGTGTAAAAGTAGTTTAGTGTAGTATAGTTAGTGTATTAGTAGTATTTATAGTGTGAAAGCACTAGGGTTAAAACCCATAGTTATTGTAAAAGTGGCGTAGTGTATTAGTAGTATTATTAATAGTGCAATAATGCATAATTAGTGTAAGTGTAATGCAGTGAGTGTAATGTTACGGTTATTTTTGTGTAATATCACAGTAATTTTTTTTAATGCTTTCATGATAGTACGTGGTGTAATGTTATCATGATAGTAGGCTACATGGTGTAATGTTATCATGATAGTATAAGTGTGATAATACTAATCGATCAATATTTTCATATTTTTATGCTGTGCGCCCTTCCACTTTTTTAAATTTCTCTTTATCACTCTTTCCCTTTTTCTTTCTTTTCCTTTCTCCTCAATTTCCTCTACCGCCCGTCATCACTTCTTTCCTTTCCGTTGTTTTGTATATTTTTCTCTCTCCTCTCTAATCTCATCGTTCCCTCCGACAAACTTTTTATTTTTCTCCACGCACTCACACACACCTTCCATTCATCTCCCCACGTTTCTTTCCCACTCCCTACAAGGACACATAACAGTCACTACTCATTTATCACCCGGAACCCAGTGGAATCGAAATCAAGCCACATTAGCGAATGTTTAAATGATTTAAGCGATCCACCAACACTTCCCCTTATCCCCTTAACACACGATATCTGATGCGAATTAACTGTAACAGAATGGAACAACCATTACAGCCACCTATACTTCCCTCATACCCTAACCAAACCCTTCCCATAACTTCCCCCATGCCTGGGTGGCCCACTAGGTCATTATCAGAAGAATCGTTTCATGAAAATCAGGCCAGAAAACTTCGGGAAACGTGTCGTGGAAACCGTGTTTCCTCGAATAGGGTGGAACGATGATAATATCGGAAAATTGTATGGGCTGTAAATATGTGCGAGTTATAATGAGAGTTGCCCGATTTGATTACATAAGAGAGTTCATTTTAAGGGACGATTGGTAAATAGGAAGGGCTGTAGGGTAGGAAGGGTTGAAGTTGTTTAATGAGTGGTTCAACAAAAAGTTGATTAGGGTTTAGGGGGAGAATACAGGTTTCTTATTGAGTGGATCAACAAAAGTTTGGTGAATAAGGGGAAGTATTAAGGTTTTAATGAGAGTTTCAACAGAAAAGGATGGTGTTTTTCAGGAGGGAGACATTTCCAAGATTTTTAGAATAGTTAATACTGTATATTCTCAAAGAAGAGTGTATAAAAGTTCAATTATTACTCATAAAGGGATAAGAAAACTTCTTTCACAATTCAAGAAGAATGTATTTTTCTGCTGATTGCTGTATAAGTAATATTGGACTTGCTGTCAGTGAGTAGTGAGGAGACACGAAAGGAATGAATGACCTAGATCAAGAATCGAACTCGAGACTTCAGGAGTAGTTCCATAGGCACATCCAGGATATGGCAGGGAGAATACTGCACACCCCAAAAAAATTGTTGAAATACAAACTCTCTAAAACTCATTCTGAGTGACTGTAGGCCTTTGTCCGGAAAATCACAAATACATTTTTTTATCATACATTATGGGTCAGCCACATAGAGGCCTGAACTAAGGCCCCACTATAGGGCCTTGCCTGAACGCAGGAAGTAAGCCAGAGGTGTAAAAGCTTGTTAGTATTTGTACACAATCATCAATGCGGCCAGAGCCTGTGATGAGAGAGGACTGTTCAGCATAGAACTCCAGCATTTTTTTCAGTGGGCTTTATTTATTTGGGCTTTTTCAGTTGGATTTATTATAGGCGTATGCAAAAATCGTTTAACGGAGTTCATCTTAGCTCTTTCCTTCATCCTACCATAATATATAAATACTATTATTCTTAGCTATATTTACTTTACCACTCTCAATAAAACCCACTATAGTAATTTATTTAAAGAATCAATAAATTACATATTAGTGAGTTCAGAGCTCGCCCTGGTATTATCTAGAAATATAGATCCCTTGAAGATATGCTTTTTCTAATAATTCTTCTAATACTTCAAGGTTTAAGGGAAGTGATAGCCGCGAGCCGTAGCAGGTATCTGTTCAATCAGATAAAGGTAAGGTTCCTGCGTTCTCGTAGGACCTGTTTGTAACGGTGACCGATTAGATTGACCAGCAAAAAAGACACTTTTCTCTGGTGTAAAATCACTTCCCGGTGGTTCGGAACTCACCTAAAACTGTAGGTCCAACTCATCAATCACCATCATCCAACTCATTACCCACGCGCAGGTCCAAGACCTAAGTGGGCTTCATCCTCAAAAAAAGTAACTAATGAGTGAAATTACCAGGTAAGCCTACAAATGATTGTATTATGCAAACCAAAGAGCTGACATTTGCAAACTTTTCAAGAAAAAAACCAAATGAAATTATAAATTTTATGAGCAGGCAAAAATTATTGAGCAAACCTTGTTTTTCCATGAGATAAATTTTATTTTGGATCCCACTTTTATGTTGAAAAAAAAACAAAGTTGTATAAACAACATTTATTAAAAATGGTGATATACTAGTTTCGGTTGTTACACCATTATCAATCTCAAACAAACTAACTTCTATATGCCTATGCGACCTTGCTTGCAAAGAGGATCGGTTCAACAAGGTATCATCATCATCATACAAGGATTAGGCTCTATTGGCCTGTTCCGGCATCCATGTTTTCCTCGGTCTTCCCATGCCTCGTTTACCTATAGGTTTGTACTCCCATGCCTGCATTGGAAGTCTATTGAGTGACATTCGGAGTAAATGACTGGTATCATAAATTCAATTTTTAACCCTCAAAAAATACATAGGAATAATTTTTAAATTTGTAGGAAAAACTCTTGTTTGCATAGTAATTCAAAGGAGGAGATCTAATAGTTCAGCTAAGAAAGTCAATTTTTCAGATGATCTTATTTTTAAACTTGTTCTCATAAAAGTAAAGGGGATCCAGGGGTACCATCCGGAAAATTTAAAGAATAATCCCTATAAACTACAATATTTTAAGCGATTATTGAAATGAATCTGTTCATTTAAACGCAGATTATGGGTCAAAGTGTAGATCATCTAATGTTTTTTCTTTGAAGGATGAAGCCCACATAGGTCTGAGACCTGTGCGTGGGTAGTGAATTGGATGATGGTGATTGATGAGTTGTACCTACAGTTTCAGGTGGGTTCCGAAACACCAGGGAAGTGATTTTAAAGCAGTCTTTTTGCTGGCCAATCCAATCGGTCACCCTTACAAAGAGCGCCCAGGAGTTTCGTAGCTTATCTCTGATTGAACAGATAAGTGCTAAGGCACTTGGAAAGTGCGACCTGATAACTCTGACACCAGACCTGAGCCAGCCAAGTCACACGATATTATTATTTTATTACCTTGAGTACTTGGTTCCTTACTTCTTTTACTACAGTTTTAGGTGGGTTCCGAGCCCACCTTGGTCATCGTCAAGGGGGGCTATAACCCCTAAACCTTCCCCTCCTTCCTGGATACAACTGTGAGTAGAAGTTTCAACCACTGGATTATGGTAATCACTGGACAGAATGAGATGAATTTATTCTTTGCCCCATTAAACAATATTTAGTCATCGGAATTTGAGAACCCTTCACTTCTCTACAGTCTCTGATGGTTGAGAAAACAAGTTTGAGAAATAGTTCAGAAGTTCAATGTTCAGATGAATATGATAAAACTTTGACACCATCAACGGTTCTAGTATCAAAATGGTCTCAAAATATTATTTGGCCGCCATTCTTAAGTAAAAGCCTATATGGAAATTATTAGAACATCTTCTTGTTTTTATTTTGTAGAATACATAATAACCGTTTAATATTTAAAGAAGAAATTTCTTAGCTTTTTTGGTGAATTTAATATCAACAACGCAGTTGGTCATGGAACAAGAAATCCAGGAAGAAATTTCTATCAGTTCACGTGATATGCAGAACTGGGTTGAGACTTCTCTCAAAAAACAAAAAAGGGAAAACAATAAAACTGAAGAGAACTTCACATTTTTCAATCAGTTTTTGTTTGGTTCAGCTAGTAGATCACACAATCATCACAGTGGTGACATTTTGTATAGGAGCTATCGAAAGATACATAACCTAATAATCAACCGGAGCCAGTAGTCTGTATTGTTGGTGCGAATCTTTTGGCTAGGAGCCATTTTACTATGAGAATATTCAGGGTTATCTCTACTCTCAGCTAGTGCTACATAGCAGCCCAACTCACGCACGGTGTGTCACACATTTCTACCCAATTAGATGATGAAATTTGGCCGGCTCTCAAATAGCTTCTGCTAATTTTTCTTCTGCCTTGTCTCAAAGGGCCTGACACACACATTATCAATTTAATCCATTCAACCGATTAACACTCGCTTTGCAGACTGTGATTTTTTATTGTCTAGACTCTTTACTCAAAACTGAATTTGGAGTAAAGTCAATTTAGTAAGTGCTAATAGATATTGTGCTGTTAGTTCTATATAAGTATTTATTGGTGAAATAATAGAGATTTTAGAGAACAAAGAGACTGGATGCAATAACGATCATAATTATACTTTTTATTCCAAATGTTCTTCTTTTTCATAGTCATCATCATCGTCATCGTCATCTTCATCTTCTTTTCTTCTTCTTCCTGATTTTTTCCTCCTTTTTCTTCTTCACCGCCTTTTTTGGCGTCTATATTTCTTTGTAACACTCATAAATACAAATAAATTGATAATGCAAAAGAAGAGAATCAACCAATTAATTCTGTATGGCTCAAGAAAATTTTCTACTGGAAAGTTACTCAAATTAGCTTTGAAAAAGTAGAAAAGTTTACCCTTCTAGAAGTTACTGCATGGACTTATTGGCTACACTATCACAACAGTATTCAATGCTTATCAAAATAACAAAATACAAAGATAAATCAAAATAACCAACACAGATTCAATGTAGTTATTAGCTTGATGAACTATATTGATTTTAATCAAGTTACAGGCATGTTAACAATATTTACTTATCACAAAACATTACAAATGTATTCCATAAAATACTGCATGAAGTTCAAATTCAAATTCATTTATTCTTCCAGTTGATACAATTCATAATCATCAATGTTGTCAAAGTATACTACTACAAAATTTTTAAAAAATAGAAGCATATAATTATAAATAATAAAGAATAATACAATTTCACTGTTATATAAAGTATAATCCTTACAACATCAACTGCAGAACAAATAATTTCAAGTACCCCGAGGAAAGCTAGTCCTGTTTGGGGCACCATCATCATTTTAAACTTATAAGAAAGAAGCAATGAGACATCTAGCTGAGCTGGAGCTGTAAATTATTAATCGGTAAGAAGTCATTATATGATACAAAAGAGTATTATTTGTTGTATCTAAAACAACCTAATTTTAATATCAGATTGTTCATTAAGTATTTCGTCATGGAAAACATCACAGATTATTTGTTCTATTCAACACAAACTTCTAATTATTTGATAATGTATTAAAATACATTGGATTATTCAGTGTTAGTGTAGTAATAAATCTCATAAAGTACTGTAGGCATGTAATATTTACAAGAAAACAATCATTTGTTTACTAGTAAGCAGCTTAGAATTATTAATTGGACAATGAGATTCAGATGCAGTATTAAATTGCAGGAGGCCTATTGTACTGAATTTGTGAAGAAAAGGGTGGTTATACTTCGAAAATAGGGATTTTTGCAAGATACACTCTTTTCCAACTCTACACTTGTCAATTATTCATTTTAGAAGTGATCTAACTCCCCTTCCTGAAAACGACCTTGTTTTTTGATTTTTGCAAGATACACTCTTTTTCGACCCTACACCTGTAAATTCTTAATTTTAGAAGTGATCCAACTCCTCTTCCTGAAACGGCCTTGTTAAAACTGTATTTAGTCATGAAATGCAACAAAAAAACATCCATTTGTTTACTAGCACACTACTTGAAACTACTCCAAGTCGAGCTCTCAACAAAGGAATCCAAAATACAAGGGACTACATCTCCATAAAGGGAGGAGGCGTCTCACGGGAAATAGAATCCCACCGGGGTGAAAGAAGGAGGAGTTAAGAGAAGTGAGAGGAATGAGAGAAGCAAGAGCAACTCTACTCATCAGTAGATGGAGTGAGCGTCACTCAATTCGACAAGCGATAAGGGAGAATAATCAGAAAAGAAGAATAAAAGACACGAGAAGAAGAACAAGAAGAGAAAGAGGAGAGGGGAATAAGAAGAAAAAGAGAGGAGAAGTAGAATTGAAAGAGAGAAGAATGAGAAGAAAAAGAGAGAGGAGAAGAAGAAAAAGAATGATAGAGGAGAGAAAGAAGAAGAGAAAGAGAGAAGAAAAATAAAAAGAAATTTAGAAAGAGAATGAGATGAAAGAAGGGTATAAGAAAGGAGGAGAAGGAGAAGGAGGAGGAGGAGGAGGAGAAAAAGGAGAAGACGGAGAAGAAGGAGAAGAAGAAGAGGAAGAAGAGAAAGAAGAGGAAGATGAGGAAGAAAAAGAGGAGGAAGAAGAGGAGGAAGAAGAGGAAGGAGAAGAAAAAGAGGAGGGTGAAGAAGAGGAAGAGGAAGAGAAAGAGGAAGAGGAGGAAGAGGAAGAGGAAGAAGAGGAGGAAGAGGAAGAGGAGGAAGAAGAAGAGGAAGAAGAAGAGGAGGAAGATGAAGAAGAGGAAGAAGAAGAGGAGGAGGAAGAGGAGAAGGAGAAGGAGAAAAAAGGGAGAAGGGAAGGGAAGAGACGAAAAATAACAACAAGAGAGGAGCATTATCAAAATAAAAAGAGGAGAGAAGAGCAAGAGAAAAATAGAAAAGAAGAGAAATGCGAAGGAAAAGAGTGTTGAAGAAGAAGGAGGAGGAGAAATAGAAAGAGAAGTACAAGAAGAAGAGAAAGTGAAGAGAGAAAGAAGAAGTGAGTGAATGAGATGGGAAGAGAAAACAAGATGAATAAATCTGCAGGGTCGTAAGCATATCCGAAATTTTAGTGTAGAGCCGACTGGACCCCATTTGGGCATTTTAGGGTCGGGTGGAGGGGCGTGGGGGGCATGCAGGTTCGGAGAGTGCCCCATAAATTTCATGGGCTTCGCACACCTTGTCCGCACGGTATTGTGGGTAAGATAAAAAGTATATTTTATAACGTCGTAATTTGTTTGCTGCTTCTCTGTTTCTGTTGCTTTTGAAGCCTGTTTCGTCCGTAACCATCCAAAGCAGGAACGCAGACGAAGAATTATATTGAAAGGAGAAGTACTAATGAAGTGGAAGTAAGATGGAGAAGTGGAAGATTACTCTGGAGAATGAAGGGTTCCTCAATAAAGAGCGGGTTTTAGTATGGGAAATGTGCTAAATTGAGATGTTAGGCCCGTTCTGTAGCAACGGAAATCTCCTGTCGATCCCAAAATGACGTTGTTAGGTCCATTCTTAGCAACGGAAATCTCCTGTCAATCCCAAAATGATGTTTTAACCTCTACGAATTACATACTGCACATGCGCATGGAGAGGAACCAATAAAGGCTCTACTTATGTATTGACACTCTAAAATGAGGTGCCAGTAAACATGCTGTAACAGTTTCTCCCCGTGGGTTCTGGGATTTATTTGTAATAAAAACGACTATTACAAAATGAGGCTGCAATTTATTGAATATCATCAATAAATCAGAACTGAACTAAAATGGACTAAAAAATAATGGTATAAAATAAACTGAACTACTATGGCACAAGCATACAAATTAAGAACTCTAACACTACTTTAACTAATAAATTAACCGTAATTATAATCAATTTATCAACAAACTCAAATGATCTAATATAAATATGAAAATTTCTCTAATAATCTACTTGAAATTTCAATTCTAATAACAATCGAAGACCGTTAAACACAACTAATTATCAAATCTCAACAGTTGACAGTCCTCTTCTGATAACAGTTCTCTTAAACCATTACAAATCTATAAGCACCACTCTAGTCAAATTTTGTTAGTTAACGAGATATCAAAGCAACCTTATAGAATTGATTATAATCGATTTACCTTCAACCCTAGTGACAGTTCAACTGCTTTACCACAGACACAGAACTTCACTCAGCGATTTTTTTTTTCAATTCAATTTATTACCCTCAAAATAATACAAATTCACATTTAACAAAATCACAATTACAAATTCAATAGCAATATTTATATAGGTAAAACAAGAAAAAAGTACTCAGAGGAAAATTATAATACCTGCAAAGGTTTCCCTGAGCGCAGGTATGAGTCCGTAAGAATAACATAGATTTAATCAAATGAAACAAAGATGAAAATAAGATTTAATAGGAAGATGATAGGCGATGATAGGAAGTCTTCAAATTACAATTCACTCATAAACTCACAACATACGGAAAATAAACACAAGTTCCTTATTACACAATAGTAGTTTATGCAACGATTTTATTTTGACCCTTATTAAAGCACGAGTTAGACGTAAGTTATAACACGAGCGAATGCGAGTGTTATAAATATCTCACGAGTGCTTTAATGGCCAAATAAAATCGTTGCATACACTATTTTATCTACGACCACTAGTATACATTTAATTAAAACAATTTCATTTTACCTGTGACTGTCAGAGATGCCTAACCTCTCATCTCAAATATAAGAAGTTATAGTAGATTGTTAGGTTAGCAGCTTAGGTTAGCAGTTTGATCAAATCAGCTGATAGTTTAACAATATTGAATTACGATATTGATTCCATCAAAAATGCTTCTGATTGGTCCAGAACCCGTGTTATAATGTAGAACCTGTACTATAATGAGCTCTTTATACAACGGGTTTCAAAAAGCATTTCGAAAAGACAGCTGTTTTGGCATCAATTGTGAAACTGTAATGTATACATTATGACATGGTCGTAGATAAAAGACTATTACAAAACGATCTGCCTTTATACCGAGACAGACTACGTACACTCAACAAGGTCACACTCAGTTCAATTTTCAAAAATTGACTAACTCGTTCACACCAGTCGCTTCCTTATATAGGGTCCCCTTGTTCTAGAACGTTCTTCACCCTTCCATCACAATCTATGAATCAAGGCGACAACAATGTCATTGACCGCTTGAAGTTTCGAGATGTGACCTTATTTGTGTGTTGACAAGTTGTAGCCAATAGCCTTTGTTTCCGATGTGCGAGGTAGCTATGACCTGGGGTAGAAGGAGAGAGATCAAGCCGCTACACACCCCCCTCTTCCAAGAACACCCACTTTTCCTTTCTCTTATCCACATCTCCTTTTCTCTAGTGCCTTCTAGATACTTCTTTTGGCTTTTTGTCACAATACAATAGCATAAAGGTCAAGCAGAAACAAGATGCTGTCAACAGCCATTATAGTCAAAAAATTCAATGTTTGAGTACAAATCTTTGATAATAATTTGCAGGAATTTTCATAGTAAGTTATCATCCTGATTGGTATTTACAGTACGATAGATGATAATATATCATGGCACACTTGACATTTCAATAAGCTTGTATAACCTCAGTTCTTCAGAGATTCTCTTCTATTTGGCTGGGCTCTTGACCGAATTATATTATTATCATCAATTTATCGCATCCCTGACAATGTGTCTGAAGAGCTGAACACATAATGTCAGGCTATTACTTGAATATCTAGTCATCCAAACTTAATGTTCATGTTTTAGTTCAAGACTGAATCTAATCATAAATCAACGGATAAATTAATGGATGCCAAACTATTGAGGAAATTAGATCTTCACATACATCTTGTCGTATTTTTCACATCGTATCTAGTCATTACAATTTTATTTGATCATAAATAATCTGAGGATGATGGATGGCCTGGTCCAATGCATGCCAAACTATGTAATTGCGGAAATTTAATTTCAGCTCAAACTAGTGGAATTGATTTTAACATCAGGATTAAATATATGAGACATTGTATATTCGGGTTATGGGAATAAGTTGGTTGAGTCTTCGAGGTATAATATTTCTTACTTTATTTAACTCATCAAAATCTTTCATTTTTTCAGATCTCATTCCATCTAACAACATGCCTATCTCACCGTTCCGCTTGAAGAAATTGATGTACGTTTTCAACGTGTTCTTTGGTAAGTGGTCAATAATTTCAATTATTTTATAAATACCGTATTTAATGAACTCTATCATTTCATTAATTTACAAAATTTATAGTAGATTTTAACAGTAATTGATCTTTGGTGAGTAATCTATAATTTTAATTATTTTATAAATACTGTACTTTATCAACTCCATCATTTTAGTAATTTAGTGAAATTTACAAAATTTATAGAAGAGTATAACAGTAGAATTTATTGATAGTACTTGTAGAATATTATTGATAACAATTTATCGTATATTTGTATTAATATTTGAAATTGGATAGTCTTTTCTAATAGTAATAGATTCACAGACCAATACATAATAATTATTTTGTTGAGACCTGAAGAGCCATTTACAGCCGGAATTGATTGGACATAAATATTTCAAAATAATAGTCTTTGAGGTCTACTCATTGTAAATCTTTATCAACTTTCTTCTTATTCCTCATTGGCATATAGACATACACATCTTGATGAATTTTCTATAGGTTAATAATAATAAACTCCCACGGCTACTCATACACTGGAAACAGAATATGCAAAGCTGATCATGACATAATGGAGATTATGCTGTCCTCAAGGGGATTTTTTACAGTACCTTGATAAAAAATTACTGATCATTTTCGATTCCACAAATAGAATGAGGCAAAAACTAATTATGTCTGCTTTGTACTTCCACATCAAATAACAGAGACAAAAGGTAATCAATCATTTTCTATATCATGATAGGATTGGAGAATTGAGAATATTCCCTTCAGCATCAAAAACGCAAAAAAATGATCAGTCAGATTTACCCATTGCAGGTTTTTTCTATGCAGATTGATAACAAGGGATTTCAGAGTTTGAAATGTAAATTTCACTCGTATTCGACAAGGCTTTGTTGAGCTGATATTGATTAATATTTTGTTGGATATTTTTTCCAGTTGTTTCCTTGCTCCATATGGATGTATCATTCATCAAACGGGATTAGTTGGTGTGCATGCATCAGTATTCTTGAAAACTTAGATGGTGGATATTTTATTTTCCAGCTGTGTTACTCTTCCACATGTATTTCAACAATTTTTTTTTTTAAATCTGCATTATCCCTGTTTATTGATCAGTTTAAAATTGATAGAATCGAAGTTTATCATATTACATCCAATAACTCTTCTTGCATTACTTTCGATTTTTGTAAAAAAAAAAACTGAAAACCGAAAATTTTAAATCATGCATAATTTCAACTTTCCATACTCACAATTTGATTCCAATACGATTTTTTGACTAACTGTTCAATGCATTTTATATGAGTCGCACCGGTATTGTGTTCATATTAGAGGGTTCTGAATCTTATTGTTATCATGTATAAGGTGATTATCATGTATTGTTATCATGATGTTCAAGGTTGAGTGGTAGAGGGGACTCTTAAGTCCCAACTCCGCCTAATAAAGCATATTTTCATTTCATTTCATGTATATATTGATGAGCTGAATATATATTGTTATCATGAATATATTCAGCTGGCAAAGATGTGGGTTATTCAATGCTATTGAACTGAAAAACGTCATATCCCCCCTCCACCATTTTACCAGTTCTGAGAAAATGGAACAACAAGTTAATAATGAAAAATGATGGATTGTTGTCATTTCATTCAATTTTTGAATTGTTAATTTATAGTAAATACTAGCAAATGTCAAATTACCTGGAATATGGGACAATGCAATTTAAATATTCTGTAACAATTATTTTAAAATAATGTTACGAAAGCAAACAAAGCAGTTATTTACGCCCTTATTCTACGTAGATCATTCCATTCATGGTCGGACATGACTTGAAACCTAATTTTCATTCTCTTGCTTTTCACATGTCTTTGTCACTCTTATTCTTCAAGTGTGCAACTCTCTCACTCAATTGAATTTTTCGAGATTTCTACAGACTTCCTGAACAATCGAGGTCGCGTTTTACTATATTCTGTGACCTTCCACAGCATTCTTGAAGCATCGAGAAGCCTACAATTCTTGGAATTATACAACTATAACAACTATATAAAGAAGTCCACGTGAACGAGCTAGTTAGCTCGCGTGTCAGGTTGTGTTAAAGATCTCGTGCCGTTGAGTAAACAGTTCTCAATTCCAGTGTCAAGTGCAGAGACAAGTGTTTACTGTTTGTGCAGCATACTAATAGTTTAAAGACGTTCTGTGTTAAGTGATATTATTTGGGGCTGTCAAATAACGAATTAGACTGTGTTTTGTAAGTAATTAGTTGCTCTTTTTATAATTTCTTTCTACATTGTTGTACAGTTTATTGGACTCTTTTTACTTATATTATTGATCAGCCTGTAATTAATTCCTGTAAATAATTACTGATAATAAGTATTAGCCTGTCATTTGTTGATATGTTCTTCTTTATTAATTGAACTTACAATAATTGTAAGTTCAATTAATAAAGGAAAACACTAATTATTAGTGTGTGTAAATAAAGTGCAAGTGTGAACTTTAGTGTTGCCAGCCTTATTTTAGCCATTAGAACCCGTAACAATAAGATCATGGGCCCAATGGTGATCATTAGGAGTGAAAGGTCAGAAAATGAGTTATCATTCTTTGTCTTTATTTTGCAAAAATCTAAATTTATTTATTTATTTATTTGATGAAATTATTACAATCAAGTAAAAAACTACAGGCATTTGCCCAAAACAGTTCAAATTACAAATTTGTCACATAAATAGTCCAAATTAGGTTATGTCCATAGGTTGTGTTCAAATTTCTGTTTCCATCAAATATTTCTACTAAAAAAAGTAGTCCGACAGTAAATGATCAATTTGAATGGTTGATAAAACCGAAAAACACTACATAACACAAATATTTCAAGAATATTGAAATTAAATTGATAATTTTGAGCCGGAAATTCTCACAACCTCTAGGAGCTACTACAGCTGTTTAATAAATAAATAAATAAATCTGCATTTATTTTGACTATGCCCAAGATTAATAAACAAGATTGTTCCATAGCTGGCTCAGATAAGCAAAATAAAAAAGTCAGCAAATAGAAAAGTCTGTTCAGAATCACCCTTAACTCGCAAATTTCAGCTCTATTTGTAAAATTTTCAGTACAAAAAAAGTGGAATGAGTCTACTCATACCTTACGGTAAATTCATAGGGGAAACTCTCACTTTCAAGACCATATTTTTCAAAAACATTTGAAGGAAAATGGATTTTATTCTATAGGGAAAGAGCTGATACAGATCAATAAAAATTTTCCAATTCACTAAAACTGGGAGAAGGCATGCCTCAAAGCCGTGCCCCCAAGAACTGTTAACTTCTATCAGTTGTTCCTACTGTTTAGACAGATTTTGGTAAAAACTGAATGACAGATTTTTCCTTTTTGTGTCCTTCAGCGAGGGCCGACGAACTTAATCTCAATTTCTTTTTTCTTCTTATGAGGTGCCTGATACCTCCTGAAAATTTGGTACCTCTACCCTCTATAATATTTGCTCTGAAGTTTTAAGCGTACAGCCAAACGGACGGACAGAGCCTCCGCATAATGCTCCCCCCTATATGTACTTCATACAGTGAGAGTTGAAAGGATTTTTTTTTGCACAATATCACAGATTTTGCTCTATAAATTGATCAGCTGGCAAAGATAAGGATTATTCAATGCTATTGAACTGAAATACGTCATACCATTAGAATTTTAATATTGATGTTTATCGTGTGAAAAAGATTAAATTTTAAACGAAAAATTATTTTTTTAAATAATATACCACAATCCCTGAATTTAGGGGTGATCGTAAATACTTCTAGTATTGATCACCAACTGTCCACCATTTTACCAGTTTTCAGAAAACGGAACAGCTTTATTCTTAATAATCTTGCAGTAGGCCTACTGTATTTATAAATCCAAACCCACCGACGCTGAACTCTTTCAATCTTCCTGGAGTCTGGCCGTGTCATCTCATCTAGTCAGACCATGTCATCTCACCTATATGCATCCGTTTTACTTTGAGGGTACAACATCATCTCATTCTGCAGTCTTGTATCGTGACTGTGGATCAAATTTAAGCTGCAAATGCATAAACTTCAATCCAGCGATCCCTTGGGACCGCCAAAGGGCTGTACACAGGGCCCTACCTCCCTTCGACAGAGCGCTATTCTACACTGTAATAACTAAGGGTAAGATAAATCCAAACAGACTTATATGGCTTGGGCTCTACAGTGCCGCGTAGAGCTGCTAGATAAACTACAGCAGCATCCTATCTAGAACGCTTGAACCCTCTGAACCTGAATCATCATTGTATGCAAACGATGCAAAATGATTATTTGAAGCGGTGTGGAACTGTGAACAGTCACAGTTGCCCAACACCTTATCAGTATTAATTATTCTTCATTTGAAACTACCTTGTAAATTACGTTTATTATGCATGTTATTGTCGTACTCCATGATTTAGAACTAGATTGAATGCACAGTATCAATATTCATAATGTCGTTACAATCTAGGTACGGGCGGCTGTAAACTTTTTTTGGTGGCTGGTGGGGCAGTCACAAAATAAGATTTTTTGAGCTTTTTAGCAAGATTCGTCTCTTCCCTGACTCTTTACTAGTACTTTTTATGAGGGAGCCAATTTGTAAAGCTGTGTTTACAATTATTTGAGGTGAAGGATGTTAAATTTACCTCTTTCCTAGTCCAGCGTGGCTGGGCGTGAGTTTGCTCATGTGAGAAGGTATCCACGTTTCAATTTGTCTTGTGGGAGTAGAGCTGTCTACCGGTATATAATATAGCGATTGTTCTTTTATCCCTCTAATTGGGCCCAATTTAATTCTGAGGGTTAATAATAATAAATGGAAAGAAGTGACCTGGCTGGTATTTTCGCGCTGGTCCGATGAACTGTTATAGGCCCAAATCCTCTGTTGAGTTTCGCTGCTTTTAGACATCAATTTTTTGGCTGCACTTTTGATTTCAAACACTTCGAAGAAAAACTTATAATTTATTGGAACGTTGAACAAGAAATTAATTACTTTAGCGAAAACACGTTCAGCAAGCAGCACAGTCTGGGATCAAGTACATGAGTCCCACCTATAGAGGTTGATTCCTATTTTGGATTAGTATTTTTATGTTTTATGGATTTTTATGTTTTCTCCCCCCGGGACCCACCTCTTGAATCCAGAAAAGGAACAGTTTACTAGCTTTTTTCTCTTGTTGTTTGATTCATCCACCTCCAATATATCTATTTGCGTTTATTATTGGTTTGTACTTGGTTGTCTGTTTTCAGCTTGTTAATCATTGTTATTTCGTATTTCTTGGTTATTTGCTTGCTTCACTTGTTACGAGTCTAGCCTTAGTCATCAGCCAATGGCAAGCCTCAGCTGGTTTGGCATATCAGAGGCTCCCATTTTATAAGTCAATAGTATAAGTCCATGTAGGGTACGTATAAAGGATGAAAAAGGAACATGCATGAATATTAAATAGACGAGAAAGGAAGGAAAATATCTCAACAATCAATATTTTATTCAAGATGAAATCAGATCCAAAGAGTAATGGAAGGAGCGGAGAAGTTGAAATAAATAGAGAGGAAAGAAATCATGGAAATGTTGATTGAAGCTCAATGAGCTGGACAGTTATTTTTCAATGTTGATTGCTCTCTAGTACTCTAGTACATTCCGTTCTTGAATAAATGTACGGCAATCGTGATGTTCAGTCACAAGCGTTTAAGACTGCGCTTGGAAGGGTACCGGGCAAAATAGAATGGTCTCATGCGCTTTATTATCATCAACCTGGTGGTTTGTAGTTCAACTTAAATTGTAGTTTCACCATCCACCACCGTCTCGGACTCATTAACATCATTATGGGCATCTCATCATTATATAACTCATCGTGGGCATCATTAACATAAAAAACAATTAGTTTTTTAAAGTAGCCTCAAAGAACTAGAACTAGGAAGTAGGGCAAGGAGTTCAATCCACGAAAGCTAGAATTAGGAAGGAGAGAAAGAATGGGGGAGAAGAGAAAGATAGAAAGGATGTGAGTGAGTGAAAGAGAGCAATGAGAGAGTATCGTTGCGTTTTAGGCTCAGAGAAGTATCCTATTAATCCTGTTCTGAAGTGGATTAGAGTTTGGCCTGTTTTGCGTAGAAATGCCACTGGAAAGGTTACACTCAGTGAGCGAGGAGACAACGCCTTCCTTAAAATCCAGATACGCCCTCAAAATCAGCGCCTCACCAAATGAGGAGTGAGGAGATGCTACTGCCTAATCCTTATTAGAATTAGGCGTCTCAGTCCTCGTGCCTGAGTTCTCCATGAGCATTACTCCTCACTCTTATTCCTCACTATTAGTCCTAACTCCTCATCCGCACTCCTCACTTCTCACACGTAGCCTCACTTGTCCGCTTCTCTCGTGTCATTATTGCTAAACAGTCCTTATAAGTTGGACACAGCACCGTGTGGAGAGGGTCAAATCATCCAACTTACGTCAATAGCAATCTGTATCCTGGCACAGAAACAGAATACTATTAAAACTTGGGTCGAGTTGAGAATATTGTAATTGTTCTGGCTCGGATACTCAGCACAATTTAAACTACGGCTGCCTCAACGTACTTTGACCTAAAAGTTTGTGAGGTGCTCTGATTCAAATCAGGTTAGGTAAGGTTAGGTTATTCGACTTCCTTCAGTTGTTCAATTTGTTTCTTGACAATGATTGAAAGTGTGGACAGAAAGATACTGTGAAAGTAATGATGGGATTATTGCTAGAACTAGGGTTGCTGTTCAGTAAACATGAGACATTTTCCACTGCTGATGATGCTCACATGAATAATCAAGAATCAAGATTATCAATTATAATCCCAGTGGGAAAGAAATAAAATTATAAGAAGAAGGAAAGAGACACCACAAAATTATTGGAATTGGTATTGTCGATGAGAGAGCATGAGATTTTTTTGCTGATGATGGTCACATAAACCTGAGACTTGTTCATGAGTAAGGAGGTGGATGATAATAGAAATAGAATAGTGATAATAAATGGTGGACTTACAGTTAAGGTTGCTTCCGAAATTCTGAACTACTGAGTGGTGATGATAACGTCATGATAATGATATTTTGCAATCAATGTTTTTTTTCGAAATATTGTAAAATAATGCTACAAGTATACGCTTTATATATTTCACTCATACTTTATCACATTTTTTGAAGACATGCTTCTTTATCTAAAGTGTAAAAAATAGCACTCAATATTTTGATCATAATATTTGTATTGTATAAGAATGCTGAAAGAATTCTCTACATTTTACACTCATACTTTCTGATATTTTTTGAAGACATGCTTCTTTATCTGAAATGCAGAAAATGTCTCTTAATATTTCGTTGAATTCCTTTCAATATTCCGTTGAAATATCTAATGATTCCTTGAAATATTGTACAAAGATTTTTTTAATGATATCCACTTCTGTTTTTCTATTATTCTGTGGAGACAAGTTTCTTTAACTAAATTGCGAAAAATATCGCTAATTTTCTTATTGATCATATCTACCATTTTTCATTCTTTGCTTGAATGAAAAATAAAATAGAAAAAATCCAAATGTGTTGAAATATTAAACCCTTTTTTGAATATGCATAGGTAACGTAATCAACATAATCACCTGTGATTAGCAGTATTTAAATAACATATTCACATGCTCATTATTAGTGGCCTATTGTTCCTAATAATATTAGTGATAATAATTAGTTCCTGATTTTTTTTTGAGGATGAAGCCCACATAGGTCTAAGACCTGTGCGTGGGTAATGAGTTAGATGATGGTGATTGATGAGTTGGACCAACAGTTTCAGTTGGGTTCCGAACCACCGGAAATTAACTCATCCAATTGGCAAACGTTGACCTTCCAAGTTCCATCTCGCTGTATGAGCCATGTTTTAGAGAATAATTGTGAACTTAAGATTCCAGGTGGGTTCCAAACCACAGGGTGATTGGTTCACAGTTTTAACAAGTCAAAGCTATTTGGGTGGCAAACAAGGTTAAATAAATAATGCTCCTCTACTTATGGTCTCTTCTTCCTTCATAATAAAAGCTTAGTTTTTGTAGGTAGTGTTAGGGACGGAAGAGGAAATTTATTCTAATATCAAGAGCACTGTCAGTAGGTCTGTGCATGACATTGACCGCTTCGTTTACTGGCCAATTCGATATTGGCTTCGATCCCGAACTGTGTATTGTGCCTGTTATGTCACGCGCATGGTTCGATTCCCTTTCGACAGGAAATTAAAAATTATTATGATGTGGCTCTCGGTTATATAGCTCTTATATTGAAAATTATCGAAGCCCTTTTTTGCTCTAATCCGATTATTTCACGACAGCGACATTGTCATGGCGCCAAAAAATAATAAAAAATTGCCAGCTGCTCTAAAAATAGCCTGACAATGATTTTGAATCCACGTGCATTTGGAATGTTGATCACAATGTTCGCTTTCACACTCAGAAGAAGAAGCACTAGAATATTCCAAAGAAAGTTTATATACGGTAATTTAAATTTTGTTTGAGATTTTGGAGCCAAAAATATAGGCTACAATTTAAATATACATAAAATTGAAGTGGTTCAACTTTTTTAACATGTTGAATACCTTGATTACGTTGTCTATACATAATCAAAAAAGGACTGTTTCTCTTTTTGTACATTCAAGAAAAGGATGGATAATGCAAGATAAGATCAATAAGAAAATTAGCGATAGATAGATAGATATATGGCAGCGTCCACTGACCTCCTATAGACTGGGTATCTGGATTTGTCAGAGATATTTTTCGCAAATTAATTGAAGAATATTGTCTCCTCAGAATGAGAAAAAACAGAAGTGGATATTATGAACAAATTCTTATACAATATTTCAAAGAAAGATTAAGAGATATTTTCTGCACTTCCGATAAAGAAGCATGTCTTCAAAAAATATCAGAAAGTATGAGTGAAAAATATAAAGAATTCTAGACTTTAAGAATATAAAGACTTTTAGCATTCTTTTACAATATATAGTCAAAATATTGAGTGCTATTTTCTGCTCTTTAGATGAAGAAACATGTCTTCAAAAAATGTGAGAAAGTATGAGTGAAATAAGAGAGAGTAGGGTGTGTGTCTGCCAGTATTACGGATTTCAAAACGATTCGGAACACTAATTTTTTTATTTTCCTTTTATACGTTTTGAAATTAACGTTCATATTTCACTAATGAGCACTCTATTACTGTTTTAAAATTCCTTTTTTTCGGAGGGTGAAATTGTAGGACCATAATTGTATCCACATAGGTCTAAGACCTGTGCGTGGGTAATGGATTGGATGATGATGATTGATGAATCGGTCCTACAATTTTAGGTGGGTTCCGAACCATCGGGGAAGTGATTTTACAGCAGAGAGCAGAGTCTTCTTTAGCTGACCAATCCAATCGGTCACCCTCACAAAAAGCGCCCAGGAGCTTTGTAGCTTATCTCTGATTGAACAGATACCTGCTACGGCACTCGGCTATCACTTCCCCAATGTGTTTAGTTGAAGGAATCTCATAGAACAGCTGATACAAGATACGTTACTATGATGCAAAAAAGCTTCAGATCACAAGCCAAAGCAACTCATTTGTTTTGCATCAATATTGCAGCTCTCAATTCCCTTTTTTTTATTGAATTGGCATTGACGGTTGAAATCCATATACCACAGCATGTTTGATTTAAACATCCCGTTGCAAAGCACGGGTGAACCACTAGTAGAAGTAAAGAAAGTGGCTACAAAGTATCGCATAGACTTTTTATACTTTTCTCTAAAGAAACTTTAGATGACAACGCTATCAGTCACGGTAAAATGCTCTTTCTGGCCTTCCTTCGAACCCTTCTTCCATAACCCACATTCAAATAAGGCACGACAAACTTCTCTTATAACAGATCTGCAGAAATCAGAAGTGGTGGCTTCCTCGGAATAGTTCCGTACAACTCTGCACTCTGAGGCTAACTTTCTGCAAACTAACCACCAAGATATGGACTTAGACCATCTGTCTTGAACTCTGCCTGTCACCGTAGGATTAAATGTTTGTCAACGCCTAGTCATGACAATTTGCTGATGTAGATCTCCAACCATGCATCTTAGTAACCGAAATAATATAGCTTTCACAGAGGTTAACATTGTTCAGTAGAATATTGGGCAAACTAAAGTAATATAAAGATATATAACATGAACAATGTAATATCAAAACTGTATTTCTATTTAAATTATGATTTTTACTCACAGTAGAGGAATGCATTTCGCTTCTTAGGAGAAGCTTCTTGAGCCGGTGTTAGTTTTAATAATACATTTTTAAACAAGTATTTCGTCATGGAAAACATGACATGTAATTATGTTATAATATTGAAAATTGAAGTATTACATTTTAGGAGACAGGCGGTAATTCTTGTACTTGTTCGAAAAAGTAGCTTGAGGGAAGCGATAGCCGAGTGCCGTAGCAGGTATCCGCTCAATTAGAGATAAGCTGCGAAACTCCTGGGCCATCTATGTAACGGTGACCGATTGGGTTGGCCAGCAAAAAGACTCTGTTCTATGCTGTAAAATCACTTCCCGGTGGTTCAGAATCCACCTAAAACTGTAGTTCAAACTCATCAATCACCATCATCCAATTCATTACCCACGCTCAGGTCTCAGACCTATGTGGGCTTTATCCTCCGAAAAAAAAGCTATGATGGATACAAATGAAATCTGAGACGAACATGAATATCAAGTTGAAAGGACTGTAAGCCTCATAATTATTTTTATGTTTATTTTTGGGGTGTAGTGATAAAGCAGAGCAGTGATTACAGTGTGAATGCGTTATAAAATGCACACATAATTTATTTTTTATGTCTAATATACTTATTGTATAGTAAGTATTTAGAAGTAGTAGTCCTGATGAGAACTACTAAACTTGTTATTTGAACTAACTGTATAATATCAAGAAAAATTACTCATTAGCCTTCTTAGACTAGATTGCAAAAGTAAAAAAAATGTTAAATTTTATGCTCATGTTCATTTTCATGTTCAGTGATTATTTTATTTTTATTTTGTGTTTTCTGTAGTGTTTTAAGGTATAGTGAATGGTTGTAAGAACCCAACGCTTAACAGCATAAGGGACAGAGAAGGAAGAAGTACTATTTGAAATAACTTTAATAACTAGTATTTGCAATAACTTTGCTGTTGCTATTATTTGGGCTTGAATTTTTGATTTTGACTCCGAATATATCTATAACTTTTTAATTTCACTCATATAAAATTGAAATTACATTTTATTTCATGTGCCCATACCTTCAGAACTCCTTATCGTCTGTTATAAGTCCTTATAAAGTATCTTATAAGTTCTTATCAAGACCATTATTAGCTCTTTTTAGGTCCTTTATACTTTATGAATCTTACAAATATATTTATAATATTCAAATTCCCTTTCAATATTTTATACAGGGAAATATCAAAGACCTCTCGTATTACTTATTTGTTTATTTATTTATCATACTTTATTATATATTATATGACAAATATTTTTTCCCTGACTATTTCTGAAGGACACTTTCTTATACTTTACTACCTCACACACCGTCTGAAACTTTTCAATAGTTCAATAATATCGTATACTAGCCAAGGGACAAAACTTATTTATTGAATTAATCTCCAATAATAATAACCCAGGAAAATCGGAAAAAGCATTAACAGTTTAATTATATCTAAGTTCTAACTCAAACCTCAAACTATCAAATATAGCAACAGTTGATGAACTAATAAAATAATAAAAATGGTTACTGTATACTGGTTACTGTATACTGGTTACTGTATACTGGTTACTGTATACTGGTTACTGTATACTGGTTACTGTATACTGGTTACTGTATACTGGTTACTGTACTATCAAAATTATTGATAGTACAGTAACCAGTATACAGTAACCAGAGGGTAAGTTTTTTATTTTTCTTGATGGTACCTTCGATTTATTGTTGAGACTTGAGTAGATTAATTTATTGAGTTTGCTATGCTCAATTTTTCCATTTGCGTTTTGTCATTTGAAATGAATTTAAATTTGAACTGAACAAGATGTTTACAAACGCTGTGTTTTCATTTTCAATACAGTTATTAGTTTATTTGAATAGGCTACCACTTTTAACTTGATTTTTTACATTTTAACATGCAATAAAATGCTTAACCCAACTATTATAATAGCTTAATATGATTATCGATAAGAAAAGAGTTAAGGTTTACTTCTAATACTATTGAAAGTACAGTGCATTAAAATTACGATAGATGAATCTATTACTAGCTATGATGAAATAGTTAACACTGTCCTAATCCTGTTGCATTAATCTTGAGAGGCAAGAGTTAAATTAGGGTTGCTCTTTAGAAACTTGGCTGATTTCACAGGTCATTAGACTAACTGTAATGAAGAAAGTTTGATTTGAAATGCGCATAGTTCATCAATATGACTAATAAAACGCGTTGCTCTCTTACTCAAACTGTCTCTTTTGTTTAGGGGTGCAATAACTATGCAAAACTGTGAATAACTCATGCGTTTCTTAGCGCTGTCTTGTTTTTCAGATCACAATGATCCAAAGGTGTAATGAATTAAAAGTTGATAAGAGGTTTAATGAGGAGAAAGTAGGTTTCAATATGTGTATTTTTCAATATTTGGCTGAGACAGAGATCCTTGACACCATTGATTTTAAATATTAGTTTGAAAGTTGTAAATTTTATAGATTTCGATTAGGTCAAGAGTATTTAAATGCCAGAGAAGAATTTATTCTGCACCTTGAATCATGATCAAATAAAAAAAAACACTTATTATTCAATCAATAACATAATAATTACAAAATCCTTTTAGTTAAACTTCATAAATACAGAATATGTTATATCAGTAATTCACCACTATAAAAAACCACTATAACCCACTATAAAAAACTATGTGTTGGGGTGAATTTCGATTTGTACCTTATAATAAGAACAGTATAATTACATCAAAAACTATACATTACTATATTCTATAATTATTATTAACGACTAAGTTAATTATAACAGGAAATCATTAAAAAATAATAAATAATTATTTTTCGAATACAGAACACGGAAGTCTTAAAATCATAATTTGAAGTATATAAAAGTACATAAATATAGACTAAACGCAATTCAAAATTGAAGCCAGAGAAGTCTAATCAGCTAGATTAGTCCACTAGCTTGGGCTGATTCTCTCAATTCCACCTAAAGACCCAGAAATCAATTATTTACTATTGATCAATGGTACAGGCCGTTTATATGATCATGAACATGATGGAGCATCTTAAGGCTGAGTACAGGGTTTATGTACATAATTTGTTTTCGAATTTTATTGTATTGGATGTTATTAGGGCTTTGAAATGTTATCTATTGCTGTGAGAAAAAGTTTTTTCATGAATTATTTTGTGAAATATGGAGGTTCAAAGTTGGATTTTTTTGTTTCTGTGACTAAAAGAGACCTCGTGGAATAAAATTACATATTTTTTACTCCAATCAAGCAATTAGTTTTTCAAAATACATTTGTAAAATACATTAAAATCTGTAAATATTATTCAACTTTTCAAAAAAAAAATATTTGAAACCCTATTTCTTAGAGTGAAATAAAAAATATGTTATTTTATTCCTCAAGGTGTTTTTCAGTTATAGAGAATTTATCAAAAATTTAAAATCACTAATAGGTGAGATCAATTGCCCCCAAAAACCGAAAAATGTCAACTATGAAGCACCATATTTCAATCAAAATAATTGAAGAAAAAAAATTTCCTTGCAGAAATAGATCATATTTGAAGGCCCTAATAATATTCAATACAAGAGCTTCGAAAAAAATTAAGACCTAAATCCCAGCACACAGCCATAAGGCTGTGCGCAGGGTTTTTGGTCATAATTTTTTTCGAAGTTCATTGAATTGGATATTATTAAGGTATTAAAATCCTAACTATTGCCATGAGAAATTATTTTTTTCATCAAATATTTTATGGAATATTGAACCCACCTACAAGTTATTTTTAACATTTGATAATTTTTTATAACTGAAAGACACCTTAGAGGAGAGAATGACACCTTTTTTATTTCAATTCAAGAATTGGTTTTTTCAAAATAATTTTTTGAAAAACTGAAATTTTTTGCATGTTTTGAAAAATTTATTTTGAGAAAACGAATTGTTTGATCAGAATGGAAAATATGTCATTTTATTCCTCAATGTGTCTTTCATTTTAAAAAAAAATTTCAAAAGTTTAAGATAACTTGTAGGGGAGATCAATTGCCCCCAAAAACCGAAAAATTTTAACTTTGAACTCCCATATTTCATAAAATATTTGATGAAAAAAATAATTTATCATGGCAATAGTCAACATTTAAATACCTTAATAATATCCAATACAATAAACTTCGAAAAAAAATATGACCCAAAACCCTGCGCACAGCCTTAACGGATTTGTTTCATAATTCTAAAGTGTGATTTTCAACTGGTATGAATGAGAAAAAACTATTCATCAAGAATAAATAATAAAATTCCTGGATTTCTTGTTCCATGACGAACTGCGTTGTTAATATTAACGTTTCAAATGAATTCAACGACTTGCAGTCAAATGACTGCAATCATTTGACTGCAAGTCGTTGAATTCACTTGAAAAGTTAATGAATAATGAAAATAATCCCAATTTCAAACCTCCCGCCTACTCAAACCCCCACCCCCTCGCACTTCCAACATCCACAGCCCTCAAACTTTTTCCTTGAATCTGTGTACTGTGGGTCGTCTGACGATGCTCTTAACATCAGAGTGAAGCGACTATCACGTCATAAATTGAGTCACAATTTCCACTTAAAAGTGTTTTTACGTTTTTATTATATTACTAGCTGGCCCGACGCGCGTTGCTGCGATCTCATAAAAATTCTCCTTGATTTTATTATTCGCCACCTCCCGCTGAGGTTACATTTCAAATTAGGAAAGAAGTTAGTCCTAGGGCTCTTCCAGCTGATCATAGAGGCTTCCTTGTTTTCTTAATCGCCACCTCTGAATGAGGACGTTATTATAATGAGGACGTAGGAGGTATTGCCAGTACTCAATAATTTTTATTAAACTGGAATAATTCGGGAAGACGTTACAATTTTTAAACTGTCTAAAGTTGATAAACAAATTGAATATTCAAATTTCCTTATTTCGAATATTCAATTTTTATTTGATCGCAAAAAACATGTGTTAAACATTTGTTATTGGTTAAAGTCAGTATAATCCCGTATGCCCAAAAAATTACCTGAGCACTGAAAAAGCATGACCATTACAGATGATTGGCAATATGGCAAACATACGTTTACCGGTTTGATAGACAGACGTTGTTTTTAGAATGATGATTTGCAAAACACACAAACAGCTTATCCATTGGAACAGCGTGTACAGCAGATCGAACAATTTCAAATTATTTTCCATATGATTAAAAGATCCCAGTAAGCTAGCTAGCCATGTACCCGTGCTTTGCATAGGCAAAACTTTAACCCCCTAAAAACACCCCTCAAATTGTGAATTTTGAAAAATCCTTTCTTATTGCACGGTGAAATCCTATAAGGATTGTTCATACGAAATTTCAAGTTCATAGGCCTAGTAGTTTTGGCTCTGCGTTGATGAGTGAGTCAGGGTATCATCCTTTTATAGATAGAGATAGTAGAACCAAATAGATCTTCAACATCATAACAGAATAATTAGCTATTCAGATAGAGTACTGTGACTTAAAACACAAAATACCATCTCAAAGGGAAGAACAATTGAAAATTAAAAACAGGAAATGTTACTTTACTAAGTACAAAATTTTTATTCTAATTCCAGTTGAAAACTAATGTTTGTGGATACTACAAAACTTGTTTGTTGAAAGTTTATTGTTAGAAGATTGTTTTGTGTTCTAGTTCTGTCACATAGCTAACGTACCATATCCGATGTACACTATGCCCAAGTTACAACGATCTCCCCTAATGGTTTTTGTATAGTTTCTCCTAATATATCGCAATGTAGTCTGAAAAGGCTAATGAGCAATTTTTTCTAATATCATGTTGATAGTACCAATAAGTGCCGTACTATTAATAGTACTTAGTGCTTATGATAGTATATTTATGATAGTACTTATGATAGTGCTTATGATAGTATTCTTATGATAGTACTTATGATAGTATTTATCTACTTATACGATAGTATCTATGGCTCAACTCTTTACAGTTAAGCCATTAAAAACATTCAAAAGGGAGACAAAATTACTTTAATAAGAAATAAAAGACGAACAAAATTATTCAGATTGCAAAATCTATTGAAGTTTATGGTCTTTCAATTTGTAGTGAGCCTATCGGGATCGGTTTTATATGAGCCATTTCAAGCCTATATCCTCCATTCACCAGCACTGACAAGTCCTCCTTTGCTTTTAGATGGGTCATCTCAATAGCCTGGATGGACCATAAGTAAACAGCACAGTTCGATCCAGTCCTGAATGGCCTCAAAGTGACTGACTGTGAATGGAATGCTTTGAGCAATAAATACTGCTGCCTCTACTGATTTAACTCAAACCACAAATTGCAATTTGCTGCTGGGAAATTCTATTGATCCATTAAAATGATAAAAACAAATTCACAAGTTTTAAGAAAATGAGGAAATAATTTGTACGGTATAAAATTATTTCAATTGATGTGGAAAATAATAAGTTATTTATGGGAGATTCGAGTCAATTTATTTATCTAAATGGTTCGTTAATCAGGTGTATGAGCATTACTACTGTTAGGAAGTTCAAATTCCTAATACATCTCTATACAGCGTAGCAACTATATGATTGAAAGATGTTTTTCAAAACAAAGTCAATTACTTCACAACACAGTCACCCCAAACTACAAGTAATTAGCAATGGTAGAATTATGTTTAAGTTCCGAATGGTCAGTAGAAAATCAATCTCAACACTACTACCATTTCAATTTTTTATTTGTAGGTTTCACCTATTTTTTGGCTCCATGAAATATGACTATCGTAACAAATGAGTAACTTATTTTCGAAATTGAAATTTATTGTTCACAAAACACTATAAAATTAAAATTTATAAATTCAAATCTTAAGGAATTTTTATTTCATTGTAACTTACAAGTAATTGCATGACTACGCTGTCAAATATATTTGAAATATAAGAAAATTAAAATATTTCTCTGACTGAGTAGATGGCCATTTCGGATCATCATCGGTGCTGACTAGATCGTTGGTTCTTGTAGTGGCTGGCTGGGTTGTCATTTTTAGAAAGAAGTCAAATAGGGCGAGAGATCTGAAGTTTGTTTACGTTTAATATATTTCCATTAGAATAAGACATGAAAAATACTATATTAATAATGTGGAGTTACTTATTGTGAAAATCAGAGATAATTTTTTCAAATTTATTTTTTGAGCCAAATATATACTTTTCAATATCAGTTTTTTATGCTCTTTTATTTTCAAAGTATATATTAGTTTTTTTTTTATATTTCCTGCAATTTATATGAATGTAATTAATTCAGTTATCAGAACCCCCTACCACAATTATTATGAAACATTGGGAAGTCCGATCTCACAAGATATCAAATTATCTTGAAATAAACCACAAAAAAATCAATAATTTATTCTTAATAATTTGAAGTAGGTATGATATTTAGTGCTGTGAAGATTTATTTCATATCTAGAAATTGGAATAATATATGCTTTTCTTTTCAGATGTAAACAAGAGTGGCCAAATCGACAGAAAAGACTTTGAACTGGCAATAGAGGTGAGTTTTAAGGGCACTTCAATATTATTTAACAGATAATAGAATGAAAAATTAATAATAATGGTTGTTCTATGTATAGCAATTAAAATTGAGCATTACTAGCATATATAGCATTATGCTATATGCAATTATATTGGATATTGTTCTTGAAGTGATTGGATTTTGACAGAATATAATAGGGAGAAATCCCATCTGTTACTTTTTAAGCTTTTTTTTTAGTTTATTCTATTTGTTTCAATGCAAACATAAATAGTACCTTGTCAATTGAAAACTATATTGAATGTTATTTTACCTCTTTCAAAAAATGTAACGTCGAAGAGTTATAGAGTTATCGGACCTGAATTGTGTGGTTTTCTAGAAATATCGGAATTTTTTATACCATATTTTAATACTGTATTTGCTTTAGGAAGAATGCTTTGATGCTCTTGGCTGTGTTTTAAACTCCAATGAGAAATGGTTGTTCAATACTTGATTTATCAGTGAATCGCTTAGAACCGTTGGCTCTATAGGCTCAATAGGCTACTTCTTTGTTACCTTTTATTCAATTTGTACAATGCAGAACCACTCATACAAAGTTCAGTGTTATTCAGTTAAGATATCTAAACGGTTATTAGTTTTTATTATCTTGTAATGATACAGCTTCTAATTTGATTTACTGAGCAATATTAGTAGCCACAAACAATACAAAACTATCAATATCAAATAAAATGAATAACATAATTTTTTCTATTACAATACTATTGGGGTCATTATTGTACAATTATATTGAATGACAGATTTGTAGAGTTTGCTTGAAAAGGTTTTATAATAACTACCGTCCACTGATCGATTTTCATATTTGCAGAGAATCTTTTAAATTCAAAGATTTTTCCGATATCATAGTGCGACTTTCATTATTGTAACATTATATCGAGGATCTATGGACTGCTTAGAGGTTTCTTATCATAACTACCATTGATATCTGGCGGATTTTTCATTTTCAGAGGATTTGTAAAATGCGAGGCTGGTCAGAAGGAGATGCACAATATGCGGATACAAAAAAGATTCTTCTTCAAGTCTGGGAAGGGTTGAAGCAGAGAGCTGATCAAGACCGTGATGGCCAAGTGAGTTTATTTAATGCCTAATTCCGTCAATACAAATTCAAACTGAGATTTAATTCTCCTTTATAAAAATTCACAATTTATAAAATATTCCCATACAATAACACTGGAGAAGGTTCCCGTTTCCAATATGGAGATGGCCTGTGAACAAAGATCGATATACGGTACGATTATATACCCACATACATAAGTGAATACAATAGCGCGCTTATTCTGTTTTTAATAGATAGATCGATAGATAGATAAATATTTTATTCTCAAATAAATAAGTTTACAACAAAATAATTAATTTAATTATTAATCATATTTTTTTTATTGCGGATGATGCCCACATGAGTCTGGAGACTTGTGCGTGGGTAATGAGGTGAATGGGGTAATGATGAGAAACATCCACGGCTGAATAAGATTCGAACTCATGCTGCAGGAAACGAAACCAACCAGAGCCGTATCTTATCACAGACAAGCGCCCCAACCAACTGCGCTACCAGAGCCGCCAGAGAATTATTTTCTGATATTTAATAGATTTATTCTGACAAAAAGGTATATAATGATAAACACTAAGGTATTTCTATGACAGGAAACACTAAATAATATTATGACAGACACTCATAAGCATAAATCATCCTTATGATATTCATTTGTCTATGGTCTACAGTTACAGCATCAATGGAATAAATTGCTGTAGCGTGTCTATAGACAATAATGGGTTGTCTGTGTTGTCGATCCTTGACTTGGGTGGAAAAATATATCATCAATATCTGCACTGACTGGAAAACCTAGAAAAATAACTATTTTAATAAATCCAGATTGAGCTTTCTTAATTTCATGAAGTCTTGTAAATCATTCACTCACTTTTGTAAGTCTCCCTTGAGTTGAAAAAACTCGAGATGTATTTATAAATTTGTGAAGGGAGCAGTTTTGGACTTGAGTCAGTTGCACCCCGGTGCCCGGCCCCCGCCCCCGAAATTTCCGTAATAAAAATATTCTCAAATAACGAATAGATAAGGACTTATTAAAGCCGAAGGGCTCTATCTGTTTTGTTGTATTATAACGAACAGATTACAGAAACCCTGTTTGTGTAATGGAATATATAGCTACAGTTATAGTCAGATTAATGCATTTTTCAAATTTTTCCTCAATATTTACTCATATAGAAACTAGTTAGGTGCTCAAATGGATAATTTTGATTTAAAATGAGCAACGAAATCGAATAAAACATGTTAGAAAACTGTGACTACCATAATTATTGAAATATTACACTAAATAAAATGCAATTTTCAAGTTTGAAGTGGATTAACTTAGTTAATTATTGATAAATCACCTTTTTGAATAAACTCATCTTGTAGAAAATTTAGTTTTGAAGTTGAAATTCAGTAAAACCCACTAGCCTGAACGCACCCAAAGTTCATAAAATCGGGATTTTATAAATGAAAACACACAAATAAATGCAAGTTCTATGCAAGCGTGTAAAATCAGTGTGCTATGATAAAAAAAAATTCCGATTTCATGAACTTTGGGTTGGATGCGTTTTAGGCTAATGACATAAATTATATGAAACTTATAATAATTTGTATTAATTTTGAGATTCAGTACATAAATTAAGTATGATTAGTTCCAATTGAAGGGTTTTGACTCAAAATAGTCACAGATATCGGTATATCAAACTTTATCATTTCAAACCTGGCCACCTAGGTTCTTAGGTAGTAATTTTTCAAAACTTTCTTTTGAATTTTAGAGCCTAACAATTTGTCTAGATTAGCTTTTCACACCACTAAATTTAAAAAAAATCCGGACCCTCCTATACCCCAGACAGGGGGCTTGGTGAGCCCCCCCCCCCTTGAAATTTGATCCTGGCTAAGCCACTGCCCACAACCCCCTTGGTGAGCCCCCCCACCCCCCCACGAAATCTAATCCTGGCTACGCCACTGCGTTGCACCTTCACATTCGTTGTAAATTTGTCAAAATAAATAAAAATAAATAAATAAATAAAAATACAGGCCTTAACATTGTACAATTCAAGAGTAATTATCAGATCAGTACAGAGCGGAACAAAAATGCAATAAATATAGGTTCAATTGATTTCTGGGTGACCTTTTTTTTAATAGAATAGATTTTTCTAATATGCCTTACAGTTGAGATTGAAAAATTTGATTGACAGTAAATTGTTCATAATTAATAAGATGAATTTCCCAATATGAAAGGCCGTGTTTATGAACGCTCCTTCAGTGTCTCTTGACTCAGGGGACTCTTGAAATGTCTATATAAATGAGTTACATTCCAAGATTCTCTCCAGTCAAGAGACACTGAATGAATTTCATAAGGGAAGGAAGAAAGAAAGTTCATAAAAACGTCTTTAAGAGGGTGAATTGTTCACTCTATGTAACAAAACATTTTTCATAACCATGTTGTACTACTTTTAACAAAGGAAGGCAGTTAATAAAATCAAATTGTTTCAAGACAAATATTGTATATATTATTTATAACAATAGTTTTCAATTTTCATAACAAGGCTGTGCTATAAATCCTTATTTTTAATAAAAGAAAGACACAATTTGTGATAATGGATGTTGTTCATAAAATTTCCAGGTCAGCCATGAAGAATGGTGCTCAATGTGGGACGAATATGCCAAAAATCCAGACAAAGCTTTAGAATGGCAGCTCAGTTACATGGACTTTATGTTTGACATGGAGGACACATCTGGTAAGTTTTCACATAATCGCGTTCATGGGAGCCACACTGCTTACCGGGGCACTTGGTACTAGGTGTTTGATTGGTCGCTCAACGTCTATTTTTTTTAATACACCAAGCAGACACTTAAATTTTCCGTAAATTTCCGGTGCAAATTTGAACAAAATTATTGAAAAATATTTGGTATTCAGGTAATCTATACTGTAGGTGATTTATTCTTTGCTTATCATTTAGCTAAATCAAAAAGCATACTAAAATCAACAGATCAGCAGATAAATTAACAGATGAAGAATATCGTATAAGTGACAGAAGATCACCCATTCCAATAATTAAGCATCGCTAAATAAGAACTGGAAAGATATTTTCAAAATACTGTGAATTTTGCTACAAATTTCACATTGCAACCGATATTTAATTCAAGTGGAGTCATTGCCAGGCAAGTTGGATCAATAATCATCTATACAAATAATTTCTATACAACTTCTTAAATTGGAATTAACAACTAGCAGACATTGTTTATATATGAGGTTTGTAATTATAGGTTTATAGTACTCATTCAACTGTTATTTACTTTACTCTGCTTATGCTTCTTGAACTTGTCTGCAAATCATAAATTTTAATATAAAAAGTTGCGGCACACAGTTAGTGATATTGATCAAGACATTATTCAAAATGTTCATATTTTGGGAATGAGTAGGCCTATACCTAGGCTACAGTACTTATTAATATTTTTTAAATATACAATTCATATCCTATCTAACAATTATTGCTAAAATATGCACAACATCATTATGTGGACTTTGATTGACAGTTCTCTGCATTCAATGAAATTCCTATAAGTTACTTGAAACTTGAGTAACTTGTTCAACGTTTGAAACAGATTAAAAAACTCCTAGTTTTCATTTTTTAGTCTTATTTTCATTCTAATAAAAATTGTATGCTACTATCCACAAACAAATCCGAACCTTTGAAGATGTTATAATATTATTTATTTTTATAACTATTGGGCTATTATCAATATTATTATTAATACTACCACCAGTGATAAGACTTTATAGTTGAGTGACATAAATACTCTGATGCTTTTGTTTTTATTTAAAAAAATTTAATATATTTAATAATTTACGGTTATTCATTTATTTTTACAAAATTAATAAGAACATCATGTTCTCAGTTACCTCACAAAAAATACTTATTCTTATTGCAATGGAATATCATTTCCTCTTTATTCATTTCAATTGAGCCTACTTTATACTATTTAAGGTACTAAAAACTTAAGAGCTTTTATTAAGAGTCAAAAATCAACATTAAATTTTTAGTGTGAATTAATATTGATGTTTTGAACAATATAGTATATTCAAAGTTTGTGAACAGTAGTTAAGGACTTTTGAGTCTATTGCATTTTCACATTCATTGTAATTTTTTCGCAATTATTAAATGAATAAATGTTGACTCAATGACTGTTTTGAGAATGATGACACGCAAAATTTGCATGTTGCAATTTTTCAGTAATCAAGTCAACATTTATTCTTTTATTAATTGCAACAAAATTACAATGAATGTAGAGATGCAACAGCTCAAAAGTCCATAACTATACTCTGTTATGTATATCAAAATTTTGAATATACTATATTGTCCAAAACATCAAGTCATCAAGATTAATTCACACTTAAAATTTAGATTTGCTGAAAAGCTTTCATTCTATATGCATCTTGTTCAAGTTTTACAATATCTTTGAAAAGTCATTAAGTTTTAAACATAGGTACTATTATATTATTACAAATAACTTAAAGTGACTAAAATCTATTAAATGTGTTCTCAACATGATAGGTGACGGTGCCATTGATGAAGAAGAATTCGCATCAGTTTGCGTCAGTTATGGTATTCCTGAAGAAGAGTGCAGAACGGCATTCCGTAAATTCTCATCAGTAAGTATGAAACTATCAATAGTTTTCTAAAAAAATCTCCACATAATGTGCATGACTCCAGGCATTGATATACCCCAATCATGAAACACCCAGCAATATTGATGTGATTGTTTTTAAAGTTTGGGTGTGTCAACTGAGATCACTGGATTTTGATGTTCACCTAATGTGGAATCCTGGGCTGTTGATTATTAACTTAAATGTGTGTGCTTTTTATGTTTCCTGATTTGTGTGGGTTGATTGGAAGCAACACCTGTATTATTATCGCAACATAATGTGGTGTTTATGTTAACATAAATTTTTTAATAAAGTCTATGTATAACACGGTGTGGGAAGTTTCTTCAAATACAGTCGAACCTCTTCTAATGAATTCCCAAAAAGCGATATTATTTATGCAGATAACTATCATGGTGACCCTTGATATTGTAATCTTGGGAAGATGACTTCTCATTAATATACCTCTCTATTATGAATTTTTGCCTGAATCTCCAAGCAGTGCTTTTAACATTTTGATATACAGAGGTTCAAGTGTAATTTTAAAGTACAGTGTTCAGGTTATTAGGTAAGAAAAGAAAATATTCACCTTTATTCAATGATTAAACCAAATACGAAATTGATTCTCGGGAATCAGACAATTAATAAACAAGATAAAGTGATAAATCTGATTTTAAAGTAAAACTATATACAGTGAAGTTTTGAGAATTGAACAATAAATAACATAAGTAGAGTGAGGAAGCTCTTATAAATCATTCAGTATCCCATTGATGTTGAATTGGATGCTTGTATGAGTTTGTGATTGATTGTTTTAATATGTGAATTAATACATGTGGTGGTACAAGTATTGAGTTGTGCTTTATTCAAGCCAATCAGCCGTGGTGTATCCATGGATACAACAATGATATCATATTCTGGAAATATATAAGTATAAAATATGTTATTAATATATCTATGGGTGTATCACAATTCATAAGAAGTCTACACTTCAATCCCATGATTTTTTTTTATTTATTCATCATCTTTCATTCAAAAAAATATATATACAATAAAATATACAATTTGTTGAAACAAATACATCAAAATCACCATAATATATAAGATTTTTAACTAAATTCTCAACTATATATTATTAATGGATACTTACTCCATGTGTAGCTATTAGCTAAAATAGAAGCTTATTTTAGGGTTTTAAATTAAATTCTAAGTAATAAGTACTGATTACACTGTAAAATTGGCAAATGGCAGATCTTCGAGTACAGATACTGGCTAGACAGTTTTCAATAGAGTAAAGGAGTTACCTAATTCCAATTAGTTTTATTCAATGCCATCTCTACAGATACAGTTTTTTGGAAACAATCTTTGAATTCATAAGAACCTTACCGTTTACTGGCAAATGGAATTTTACCGAAACTAAGACGTCTGATTGGTCTACTGAAACTTATGAACGTCTATAGATTTGAATAGACCGATCAGACGCCTCTGGTTTATGGTAAAATTCCATTCACCGGTGAACGGAAAGCCTCCAATAAACTCAACCTTTGCCATCCTTGATGAGAATTCAATCTTGTATTGCCGTAATTTATCATTTCTTGCGAATAAAAAATATGTATGGATCTTATTATTTTATTTCTAATAGATATTTTCCCTATAAATAATACTTATTATACAATACAATTATACTTATAACATTTTTAACATGAAAAATACAAAAGCAGCCATATTCTACCAACAGATAGCCTACAGGTGAAAATTATGTTTTCAGAAAATTAGTAGTTCAGTTCAAATAACTCATTTCATGATAACTCAAATAGAGGATAAAATGTAAATGAAAAAAGGAATAGATAACCTACTTCAAAGCATATGTAGAATTTAATGTTTGATGATATTCCCATTTCAAGAATGAAATAACTATGTTGAATTAGAATTCATAAAACTATAGCAAAATAGTTTATAACGCCAACAATTGAATGATATAAGGCCACTCACTATACTACTACTATAGTATGCAACAACGATGCCAATTTTTAAATGGCGTTAGTCATAAGCGGTAACATAAAAAGCCAAAATTATTTTAATTTAAAAACTGTAATTTTCTATTCTAATTACTCTATAAATTTTATTCATTATGATTGATTGAACAATAATAAAGTTCGAGATAGCGTTATCATGTGTGATTTCACCCCTTGACTCTTTAATAACGAGTGACTCGTTGGTAAAACAATTTAAATAATTTCACATTCACACACTTAGTAGAAACTCCTAGTGAATGATAAAGTACTTGTGGAAAAAACGGAGAATTTTCCAGCCCAATCCCATATCTCAGGATGCTCCTAATGCATGAAAGCCTAGATATTTCACAAGTCTTCAAATATGTTGTCTAAAAACAACATTTCTTTAATGAAGATGATGAAATATTTCATGTCAAACATCATGTAGTTCGCAAATACGTCGTTGTGTGCCTTAGTTCCGTATTCATGAACACAAATTGAGTCAATTAACTCAAGGTAGACCTTGGACTTGTGAAAAATTCGCCAAAATGAGTTTTAGAGTCATCCTTGAATTAAGGTGACTTCAGAATAAAGGTTCATAAATACAGTCTAAGTAGTCATCAATAGAATTCCATTAAGTAGAGAAATTCTAGAACTTTCTGATGAGATCATAAATGAAAACTGAAAATAATTTTGTTTACAGAATGGAACAATAGAAATAACTCGCCAAAAGTTTGCTGAGTTATGGAAGCAATATTTTGCATCAGAAGATCCAAACGCTCCTGGAAACTTCATTTTTGGAAATATTTCATTCGATTAACATGTTGATTTTTGAGCTTTTTTGGAAAAAATTCAATCTTGGTATATTTATCAACGCTATCGAGTCGTACGGTTATATTATGTGTTATTGCCCCGAGAGCACTTTCTAGTTGATATAATTATGTTGTATTGATGATGGGAAATGATATACACATGTTACACATACATACATAGCATATACATATAATGTATTCAACTATATTAACAAGCACTCTTTTAAATGTGATAATAGATACAGGGCTTTGATTTATGTGTGATTATTCAACAGATTTTGTTGAACAATGCAGTTCATATTACGTTTTTAACCTAGAATCACAGAAAAATGCTTAGGCTATCAGGATTATTGGTTGAAATTGAAGATGAGCAAAATGAGATGGTTTGGGGTGGTTTGCTGAGTTACAAGACTTACAAGCCATCAAATATAATGAGGGTCTGATCTTGGATTTGATTTACACTGAAAATTCAAAATGGTTTTGGTTATGCGACCAACTCTAATAAGAATAAATATTTTATAATTTAAAACATGGTTTTCCATAAAATATAAATAATGAGTCCTCTCCACTTCTATCTTGCTTTTTTAGAGACCTCAATATTTCTCATATTCCACCCATTACTACATTTTTATTCAAAATTGAAGGTGAAAAAATTGAAATCCCAATTTGGTAAAAGCATCTGAAAACCATTTTCTGGAATCCTGATTTAGTATAGGAAACATATCCTATACGAATCTGTCAAACCAACTTGTAAGATTTTGTTCTACCATTGCAGCCCTTGACAAAAAACCTTAACATTAGTACCGTAATCATTGGGCATTATTCATAAGCAGATTCTTATTAGATTTAATCATAAATATAAAGACTTATCAAAACTTCACAACTGCATTTTCTTTCAACTTCTAAATTAACAAAAACGTATACACAAGGGCTCTAATATTTTTAAAATAACAAGAACATCTGCAATAAAACAAGTTAGTGATGATACTAGTAGGTTATTATCAATATTATATTTATTTTATCGTCATCATTTCAGTAGACTTGAATAAATCAGCCGACTTTAATGACCTAATTCCAACGGTACAATTTATCATTGCACTATTTCGATTTATAATGAATTAAAACAACAACATGAGTGAATTTTTTAATTCAAGATAAATTTGAACTTTAAAATTGTACTAAATTAGGTGAATTACAATTCAGAGTCTCGTTGAGTCTGATTCAGAGTCTTTCAAGTACAGTAAGCAAGATTTTATCAATATTATATCATCAATGTTGAATTTCTCCTAAAACAAAATCTTCCGAAGATTGCAAAAGAAAAGTTTAGCCTAGTAAATGTGTCAGCTTCATAATAAAAATTGGAAACTAAATTGAAATACTATACGAAGAACTATATAAAGAAAGTTTTATGTGAAGATGCCACATGACATAATATATTTTATTTTATTCTCTGTATCTGTATATCATATTTTCAACTGCCAATAATTCAAAAAGTGCTAGTTAACAAAAAGTGCTCGCAATAATTGACTCATAAATAAAAATATCATGAAAGCGTCTATGAAATACAATAAGATATCTGGCTTAGACTTTAGTAGTTTGCAATGCTAACGAAAAATAGAGAATGATTTTAATGCATGATATTGGAACCATTACTTTACGATGAATAAATTTTTAAATTAAAGTTGATGACTTAGGATACTGAGCTTTAATTAGATGAGGATGGCAATTCAGATGGAGCTCAAGAAATATGATTTTCTCGAGCTGTTATGGATTTTTGTATAAACTAATGTAATAAATATACTGTATAATATAGAATTAAAGCCAGAATAAGAGATTATGGCAAGTATATTGATAGCCACTTGAACATTCAGCACTTTTCAATACACAAACATAAATAAAATACATTCCATTTTAGGATTAGACAAGCAGGGTTCTCTAATGAAATATAAAGGTTTGGTTGAGCTTTTGTATTCACCTTAAAATGATTTACCAATATTTAAACAAACATGCATCATTTCGATGTATAATTATTATCGATAGGTAATAAATTATCCCAAAAAAGGGTTCTGCTAACAGTATTTTAATGATTCTCTTTTTTCGCAGAGCTTTGTCTTGACAGTTTTAATAGGTTTATACTTTTCCTCCCCTATTAACAGCTAGAAATCTTGATAATTGGCAAAAAAGTAGAGCCTCAACTATTAATAATGTAACAGAAACTATAATTTGCATCAATGGTTCTTGTTTTCTATCAAAAATATTGTGTATTTCAATAAACCGTCTCACATAGGATATCTATAATAAGTATTAGAAGTAAACTGCACGTTCCCATAAACCATAAACGTTTTCTAAGCTATCATTCTTCATTTTTCCATTCTCCTTCATTTTTGTGTAATATTTCATTCCTTTCTTGCTTTAGCATTAAAAATCGACACAATAGATCAAGATGCATTAGGCTTCAGGCATAGACATAATAATTAAATTGAAAATATAATTTTATCATAAATAATTATTGTAATGGAGATTGTTTTTGAGCTTGACAATGAGGTATTTTACCCTGAATGTTCGCTACCATCCAGCCGTTGAGAATGATGTTTTTTTTTTAATGTTTTAAATTATTCAATGTTCAAGGGTGCTCCATGTTTTATGTTTCCCTGCAAAATGTTTTTAATGGTTGAGGGTGCTATGTTTCCCTGCAGAATGTGTTTAATGGTTGAGGGTGCTAAATGTTTCATGTTTCCCTGCAAAATGTTTGGTGATTGTATAGAGTGTATTGCTTCTATAACTTTTAATTGTATTTATAACTTTGTTCCAAGGCTGCTTCATACCAAAATCTATCATTTCTCTTCCCACAATGTTTTGATATGTGCTTCTACATTCCAATAAATAATAAGAAGTGTTATCTTCATTGTGACACTTAATCAATTTCTACTACAGTATCAGGTTTCTATTGTAGATTTTAAGGATTGGATGGGATGGGTATACTCTTTAGTTCATATTATTTAAAATACTCTATGATTCTTTGTTCTATTTTTTATGTTTCCTGCATTGCCAAATAACAGGACTCGTAATAAATCATTCTCTTCTATACAAAAATAATATCTTATTATCATTCATAACTTCGTAGCATTTAGTAGTTAACAACTTTCACGCCAATATGTGCATTGTAATATCTATTCATGTAGTAAAATATCTATAGAACTATGAATCTAATTAGGATTAACCGAAATCGACTCATGTGTAAGCATTACTGAGAAAATTGCATTGTTTATCTTCAGCATCTAATTAGCTAAGACAATATATTTGTATAATTATTATATAAGTATGCCATTCTCTTAAGAGGTAATATTAATTAATGGAACATTTGAAATGTGTTCATTCGTAACAAGTGAGTTTCATTATGACTATGATAAAATGCATGATATCAATATACCCATACAAAATTGTGAACAATAATTTATGTAGCATGCATTGATATTCCCTTTAGAAAATTTTCAAATTCATTCTATATTATTCTTACACAACCTTATCATAATATACCAATTACAATTACTGAGCTATGATATTGAGTTGTTGAAACAAGTTATTTCAATCTTTAAGATTCAATTGGGTTCGCAAAATATAAAAATCTGACATTCCATGAGGGATTATTGAGTCATAATGTTCAAACCAATCTTATCGATTATTACTATAGTTTTTGGCCTCCTGCTACCAAAGTATTGAAATAAAGATTGTGTTTAAACTATCTCATTCGTCTGCAACAACTGTATATTTTTTGAAATTCATTATTCAAAATATTTGGATCATGATCGATTTTCAATAATGAGAATTGATAATACTCTGAAAAGCTCAAAATTTTCCATGTAGCAATAAGAATTACAATATTACTAATTCCCTCACCTGTCTAACCTTGTAAACAACACTAAAATTACAACTGTTGTCCCATTCCACATAGTATGAATGTTTCATCTTAATTTCCTCTAAGTCTATATGATGGTCAAATTGAGATTAGACCAATGGAGAAATGAGGTCATTCAAATAATAATTGATAAGTTCTACCATAATATTGGCTTACTTACTGATACGGTATTATTAGTGGTTGGGAAACAAGAACAAAACAATTCAAATGGATAGCTTCCTATCTGAAGATTCAAGCTATGAACTATAACTTACTTGTATCAATTTCATTCTGTACCTAGACTTTTTTGAAAAACAATTACCATTACTTAAATAAGTGCGATATTGAATATGTTCTTTTAAGTGTGGAAGAATAAAATGATTGAAAACAGTTAGAGGTCATTCCAAGTATTCATTCATCCTACACAAACAATATCGTAGTTTTAATATGGTACTCTGTTTCAATAGGCTATTAGTATATTACTGCATAAACTGTTTTTCCATAGAATCGAGTAATAAACAATTCACGATTATCCTTATATGAATTTCAGCCGTTGAAATAATTGTCGTTTTTGTCCAAAGATTTTTATAAAATGAATTCTCAGATCTCAATTATTTTATTTATGTTTCTTAGTTTTCTGATGATTTTAATGATATTATAAATTGAGGATGCTTGCACAGTGGAGCATCCAATACTCGATGATAATCACATAATCACATAATCTTTTTTTGTGAAGTAACAGACTACACAGTGGCGTGAATAGCAACATTCCACAGCATTCCTACTCCATTTGTTTGGTTTTGAGATAGTGATTATCATCGAGTATCCGATGCTCCACTGTGCAAGCATCCCTATGTCCTGCAAAAAGATAAGTACTGATTTAAAAAGATAAGTAACCATTATTGGACTTGGATACGGGCAGTGGTGAGATTTAATGCTGCAATCGAATAGATAAATAAACAAAACCATAAAATCAACTATAAATTATTTAGGATAGATAAATCCAACTTCTGCATCCACTTTTATGAATTTTGCTTTCAACTTGCCTCAACCTACTATTGAAATGGATATACGCACAACGGGATCTGTGGAATTCCTCACCACATGCCTCTCTCGGTCAACTTGATGCGTACCTCTGATAATTAGATATTGAACAATAATTATAGTAACTTATGTCAAAATAAAAACTTTAAACTTTACTCTAAAATTTTAACTTATGTCAAAAAATAAACAATCTTGCATCAGAGTAAAATTGATGCATGACGTCTAAATTCCCATTAGAGTACAATCCACATTTTTTCAGCAAACTAACAATTTTTAACAAACAATTGTTCAACAAATTAACAAGGTGTAGGCCTATACGGTAAATAAAGCGGATAAATCAGTTCCAATTCATGTTTTTCACTGAATCATTGCTTGATTTGTGTTTTGAGTTCGATTTGTTATTATTGTTTGTATATAAACATGTTCTGTGTGGTCTTTGTTGGGTTGTTCGGAAAAATTATTATGGATGAGTTGTTAGTTCCTTTACCATAAAAATTCGGAAATTGAGTGGGAAATGTTTTTGATCTGAATCCTTCATCTTGCTTTTTCAGAATATATAATTATATATCTTATAGTTCAGAAATTAATAGATGATAAATGATAAAATGATAATGAATGTCTCTATTCATAATCAAAGATAAGATATATAAGCCTATATTTTAATATTAAAAAGATGCTTTCAACTTGAAAAAGTACAGCTAGGCTAAGAGATTGTATTGTTGCACAGTCATAAAATGATTGTTCAAAATCATAGTTGTCACTGATTTTTTAAAACACAGTTTTTCATTTCAAAGCCAATTAGGAAGTTGAAAATTAAGTGTCAGTTTTTTGTCAAGAGTTGAATTTTTAATTAAAAACATATAATTCTCCCCGCTGATTATTTCTCAAAAAAGAGAAACTAGAGAATTCGACTGCCATGGAAAAGATTCACTACTATAAAAGAGGGATACTTTACCATTTAAACTCTCTCAAAGCAGTAGATTTTTACTGTCGTGAATATCAATTTCGTGATCTGCAGTACAATGCAGGTCAGTTCTGCATAGCACGTTCCTACATTCCTTATGTGTAGTACATTTTTCATCTAAAATGTAACATGTGAAAAAATGTGATTCCATTCTTTAATCCCACTCAATTTTTAATAATAATGAATCTTAATGAATGTTTGCTCTTCCAGTTAAAAACATATTTTCTACTACATGTACCAGCAGTATGTTCTATGTATTTGTATGTTCAATGTTTGAACCTTAACAGTGTGCTCTCATGTATCCGCTTTTATTGTTGCTGTTGCCAATAATATGATGAAATCTCTGTAAAGAAAACTAAGACTTATGATGTTGAAGATCCATCTTGTTTCCACTAATATGTATTATAAACTTAAAAAACACTTTTAAATGGAAATTGACTCACGTTATGGCGTGACGGCCGTTTCGCTCTGTTGTCTAGAGCATCATCAGACGACCCACAGTACACTCCTGTATACACTGAGTGTACTGTGGGTCGTCTGATGATGCTCTAGACAACTGAGCGAAACGGCCGTCACGCCATAACGTGAGTCAATTTCCATTTAAAAGTGTTTTTTAAGTTTATAAAACTAAGACATTTGCTATAGTAAATGGGAGAATGTGATCACTATACACTGTCTTGTACATGTGCAGTGAGTAAATTTTCCCATCAAGTCCTTATTTAGATGGAGTTCTGGTGGACCATAAAAAGATGCTCAGTAAGCTCAGAACCTTTTGGCTATTAAGTACAGCCGAAGATGTGTTAGTAAAACACGAAACGATGGTCCTGTGACTCAAATTGTTAGAGTTACTCCTGTTTTGTTTCAATTATTAACTTTTACGGCTTCAAAATGAGATGCATACCATCTCATTGATAATTAATTTTTTCCAATAGAGATTGAGGCTCTGTAGAGTTTGATTTAACAAAATGTTAGTTAGACCAAATTTTCTAAAT
This sequence comes from Conomelus anceps, assembly GCA_948455865.1. Taxonomy (NCBI): domain Eukaryota; kingdom Metazoa; phylum Arthropoda; class Insecta; order Hemiptera; family Delphacidae; genus Conomelus; species Conomelus anceps. The sequence continues at coordinate 32,209,895 of OX418225.1, read as the reverse complement.
TAAATTTTTTCAATGATTCGATTAAATTCAATATATCTTTAGTCAATATTTATGAACAAAAATTGTGTTAGAAATGATCCAATAGATGAACTGCATCTTTTCATGGCAGATGGCATACATTCGTAGACATAATAGACATACATGTTTACCTGGTAGGTCTGTGGTACTTTCTTTGCTAGGAACATTTTTGTATTTCAATTATTTCATGCATTCAAGAGAATTTAATCCTCTGGTAAGTACATAAAATAATCGTAACAATTCAGTTCTATGATTATTCACACGTTATGCTTTCAAATAATAATATCATTGATAGACTGACTTCTTTAACTTGTTTACTAGAAATTTGGGGAGTCCCACAAGATTTTAAATTATCTATAGCTGAACTGTAAAAATTCATTGAATAGCATGTCATCAACATATGTCGATATTTGAATCAGATATTTCATCCAATAGTGTTCTTGAAAACAGAGATTGCATTTGTTTAGAAATTTGTAAAAATACATTTATTTTAGAGTGTATTGCCACTTGAAGTATAAAGTATAACACAATAATTACATTTTTGAATTACATAGAAATGATTAAGTGGTGCTAGCAAAAGCATAAAATAGTAGTTATCAATAATCTCTCTCTTCAATGATATATTTTACTGTACTTGTGAATGGATTATATATTACAATTTGATAATATATTCCTTTGGGATAATATGCAAATAATTTCAAACAATATTCATAACTAGTTACCTACTCAGTGATCGTGACCTCATGCGAATTACAAAACTGAAAATAGTTTGATGAATACCGTATTCCAATATTGAATCGTCTCTGAAAAAGGCGTGTGGCTTAATGTATGCTATATTATTTCTATGCTATCCCTCTGATATAAATACGCAACTTTTTCCAAATACCTAATAATCAACCTTGGGCTACTATTATCTTACAAAATAGTAGTGCAATTTTTACTCAATAAGTAGTAAAACAAAAACAATTCAAACAAAAACCTAGTTATATTGGTAGGAAATTCTACAACAAGCTACCGCAGTTTTTGAAGAGTCTTGAAAATATAGAAATATTAAAAAAACAATTGAAAAAATATTTAGTTGATAAAGCTTTTTATAGTGTACAAGAGTTCCTTTCACATCAAAATTAAGCCTCAATTCAACTAATTGAATTAATTATGGTATCTAGTGTTTGATCTGACTTGTCTTATACTCCTTAACTGGAGTCTCCAAGACGTTATCTACAAAAAAAAAAAAAAAAAAAAAATAGCAATGAATTTGAACAGTAGCCTACTGATTAGCTCTTGCATTTTGATAAACTAAAACACAGAGATCATCATCATCTATTTTATGCATATATCTACATAATTATGCATATACTACCTGAATAATACCTATATCTATTTTCTGTGACTAAAATAAACTATAAAGTATTACCGTAACAATTCAAGCAGAACCTGGTGTGAGAAGTTCAATGCCCAGCAAAATTATTACCATTTGGATTTTGGAAAAATTATTCCAAGCTCATATGCAGCAATACTTCACACCACCAAATTGGGCGGCTGGAGCAAACTGCAGTGTTGCAAAAACAACTTGGTTGATAAAATATAACTGCCTGCTAGCGTCAGACTTGTAGACCAGGCAACACAGCACGGCGTTTAGGTTTTTTTGGAGGATGAAGTCCACATAGGTCTAATCTGTGCGTGGGTAATGAGTTGGATGATGGTGATTCATGAGCTGGACCTACAGTTTTAGGTGGGTTCCGAACCACCGGGAAGTGATTTTACAGCATAGAACAGTGTCTTTTGCTGGCCAATCTAATCGGTCACTCTTACAAAGAGTGCCTTTTAGGATGCTATGGCTCATGGCTATCACTTCCCTTGGTAGGCTGGCAATTTTCAACTATGTGTTGCTATAACATTGTCCTATAACTGGCAACACTGCAATTTCTTCCAGCCACCTAATTTGATGGCGTGAAGTATAGTCTGTTATCCAATCTTAAAATAATCTTGCTCATGTAAAAAATACATAATTTTCTCCAATTTTGCAGGAAGGCGAATCTCTCACAAAAGAAAAATTCTCAGTTCTGTGGAAAGAATTTTTCTGCACAGACGATCCGGACGCTCCAGGAAATTTCGTTTTTGGCAAAGCCGTCTTCGACTGAAGACAGAAAATTCGAAAATACCTGGTGATAAATGTGTGTATACGTGGTATATTGAATTGGTGTCGGCTGCAAGCTGTATTATAAAATTCTGGCTGAGCTCTTGATGTTTGTATTGTGAAGGTCAAAGTACTGTGAGACTTTGGTCCCGATTGCATTGTACGATGAATGTTGGAATTATTGTGATCAATAAAAACGTTTCTCAGACAATGTTCATGCATTCACTTAAAGCACATGCCCGTATTAGTGAACCTACCTTGAGGAATTGCTCAAGTGAAGGGAGAATTGATCAGCATTCACTTCTTTTCAATTCTTCCTTGAGTTGAACATTAATTATTCATATCATCATTGTATAATCAGGTTAATCGCTTCTCTTATTATTACCCACGAACAAGTCTCAGACTCATGTGGGCTTCATCAGTGATAGAAAAAAAGAATCAAGATAGATCCATAACTATGCGTCACCATATTGATATCAATTTCATTGTCAAATTCCAGAACAGTAGGTTAAATACAAAAATTATTATGTATTGCATTTAAGATTTATTATTTCTTTTTCAATACAGTCAATCTACTGTAGTCCTGAACTTTTTACAAAGATGAATCTAACAAGAGGTTTCTAGAGCTTCCTTAAATCGACCGAGTCTTGAAAGCCCTCGATTGCTTTCGGAGTGGATATTTCTCAAGTCTTCCTGAGTCGAGTAAGAACAAAAATAAAAGGCTACGATCAGCGCAAAAGTAAGCGCTGGTTCCACCTGAAATAAATTTTAAGGATTCAAAAAAAATCGTTAGGCCCACATTTCAACGATTCCTCGATGAAAAAAATAGAATGTACAGCTATAAATGAAAAAAAATGCTTGAAATCCGGTTTATTGTTAGTTTTAATTGGAGAATACCATTATTTTTGGAGAAATCAATAAGTGCCGTTACATTTGATAGGTTATTCCACTATAAATACATGTTAACTTTTCAAGTGAATTAAACGACTTGACTGCAAGTCGTTTAATTCACTTGAAAAGTTAATATTAACAACGCAGTTTGCCATGGAACAAGAAATCCAGGAATATAAATACATGAATGTTGTTAAAATGAGAGAAATTGAAATTGTCGTGTTTTGACGTTCTCAATCAAGAAAGACCGTTATTTTTTGAGAAATACGAAAAATACCGTTTCATTTGGTGGATTTCTCGACTATAAAAAAATAGAGAAGTAGGCTGCTGCTATAAATCAGACAGCTCGCTTGGAATTCGCGTTTTTTGACGATTTCAATCTAAAAATTTAGGAGAAATTCCATGAATACCGTTACATTTGTTGAATTCTTCAACTATTAGCATAATAGGAAAGTACCGATCAGTCAGAGAATCAGAGTACGGTACTCACTCCGAAGTTTTTCGTAGTTTTCAATATGAAAATACCGTTATTTCCGAAGAAATTGGTGAAGCAGGCCTACCGTTATTATATTTGGAGGATTTGTCAACTAATAATAGAAAAGTACAGTTATGAATCGGAAAGTGCACGCTTGAAATTCGTGAATCTCATAGTTTTTGATAAAAAATACTGTTATCTTTGAAGAAATTCAATAAATAACGTTACATCTGATGGATTCTACTATAAATAAAAAGGTATTGTTATAAATCGAATATCTTGCTTGGAAACTGCGGTTTTTGAGGATTTTATTCTGAAAATATCGTCAATTTTTAAGAAATTTGTAAAATATCATTACATTTGGTGAAGCCTTGGACTATAATAGTAGAGTATTGGTGTATATGAGAAAATTCAAGTGGAATCCATGTTTTTTTACGTTTTTACACGAACAATTCCATTGTTATCGAAGAATTCTATTGATACTGTTACATTTTTTTAATTTCTTCATTATAAATAATAGAATGAATATAAGTTACAATTTAGAGAGCTCGCTTAGGATTCGCGGTTTTTGACATTTTCAATCTGAGAATCCGAAGAAATCTATAAATACCGTTACAATTGACAATTATTTGACTATAAATCAAAAAATACAGTTACAAATCACAGAGAGCTTGATGGAATTCGCGTTTCATTTTAAATCTGAGAATACCATTATTTTAGAAGAAATTCTATTAATACTGTTATGGTGAATTTCTACGCTACAAATACATTAGTACTGTCATAGATTGAAGAGCTCGCTTAAATTGTCGTTTTTTGATGGTTTAACAAAAAATACCGTTATCTTTGAAGAAATTCGATAAGTACCGCTATACTTGGGGGATTCTTTAACTAGAAATAGAAAGGTACAGTTTTCATTCAGGTTGTATGCTTAAAATTCCTGTTTTTCGGCATTTCAATAAAAACTTAGCATTATTTTCAGAGAACTCGATAAATACTTCCACATTTGGTAGATTTCTTGGCTATGAATATGAAAATACTTTTGTTAAACAGAATGACTGTTTGGAGTTCGCGTTTTTTGACGATTTTATTTGAAAAATACTGTTATTTTCGAAGAAACTCTTCAAGTACCATTAGGTACGGTACCTTCAAGTACCTAATAAATGTACTCACATTCGGCCGAACGTTTTCGAGGATGAGATTCAATACCTCGAAAACGTTCGGCCGAAGGCCTTGAAGATGAGATTCAATACCTCGAAAACGTTCGGCCGAATGTGAGTGCATTTATTATATATTCGCAATATAAAACTGACATTAAATTTACTTCTCATAAACTTCTCATTAAATTTACAACAAAAAGTTAATATTAACAACGCAGATCGTTATGGAACAAGAAATCCAAGAATTTAACCCTCAGTGTGTATGCTACCTTTTTCTTGGCCAGAGTGTATGCAGTGTCTAACTAACAGTGACTCTATATAACGCACAATTTATTGAAGACAAAACTAAGCTTATAAATTATTGAAAGGGATTGAAATGAAAATGAAAATGACTAAATATCTTACATATGATTATTAGAGAAATATATGTTGAACAAAAGAATTCAATTTTCACTTATATAAAATTTAAAAAAAAAATCGATCCATGAAATTTTTTCCTCTGAACTTCTACTATACTATAATATCTACATGATATTTTATTTATGACGCTGTTCTATTATCTTAAATTCTCAGTCTCCCCTACAAAATATTGAAACTAATACACAATAAAATATATATGAACCCCAATAATTGAAAAATCTATCCATATGACCATTTGCTAATTTGCCAGTTTTTTCTCATAACATGATTTTGTCCTAAATTCTATATATTCTACTATTCGAACTCTCAATACTTAGAAACAATATACTGTATATAGAAACAATATAACAGAATAAAAAATATCTGTGGGCTCATCATTTGATGATGATAATACTTCAGGTGAGGGAGGATTCACCTCATCAGGCTCGAGTGAAGGAGGAAGGGGCATAGTTGGGTCATTATCTTCACTATCACTTCCATAATAATTATTGTCAGAAAGATCCAAGGGGATATCTTGAAACAGCAGATGATGAAGTTTTGTGTTGAATTCACGATTCACATCATAAACGTCTGGGTCACAATTTTTCTGAGAACAACCGGCCATCTTCTTATTTTTATAAAAAAAAATAAATAAAATGTAATCTGACATCTATTCAGTAACTAGCAGTAATAATGGTAGCTGTGTATGCAGTGTCTGGCAGACACCACAATGATATTGTTGGTTGTGTATGCAGTGTCTATTGGACAAGCATCTGATATCGGGCGAGTGTGTATGCAGTGTCTATTAGACACTTATTTCTGTCACTGTAAGCTTCAAACTCATAACATGTTTACACCACTAGGTTTATCACTCAACTGAAGGTTACAATGTGCTTAGGAAGAGTGGGAGCGAAGGTACTGTGGAGGAGGGAGTTGCATCCTATGCAGTTTTATCAACACACTCAATTGAAAATCAGTAGGTGTCTGTCAGACACTGCATACACACCAAGGGTTAAAACTCTTGTTATTACATGACATTAGCATTTTTTATTCTATTATTATTATTTGTTCCAAATAGAAATTTTAGGCTAGATTTCTGACTAAATTATTTCATTCTGCTTGAACCATTCTCCCATTCAGCATTGTGTGGGAACGATTACCAGTGATAATCAATGATCGCTGATACCTTTCACTGAAATTATTTTTCAAATGCCAAAAAATATCATTGAAAATCATTGCCTACTGGGGTTTTATTGATGATAATTGATCATATTAATGGTCTTGATTCTTTGATGATCATCGGTTGAATAATAAATTTAAACATTGGACACCTGATTGTCTCTGAAAGTCAACTTCTAACACAATCGCCAAGAAAGAAGAGTAACTTAATTTCTTCGTACAATGAAGTACGCTTTCTGTAAAACTCAGTATCCATTCAGCATTTTTCTTGTTGAACTTTCAAATTGGATAAGAAAAGCTTAAATTCACTCCCAACAAAAACGATTTTACTGTTTTGTGTTAATCGGTTTATTCGTTGTCATTAACTACAACACCGAGAACTTTATGAGATGAGACTGTAGAAATGTTTTTGTCAATCCAGAAGGCCTATTCTTCACACAGTATCCGGAGCCGAGCTTAGATTATTTAATAGATAAGGTTTAAAGTGTGCTCACAAAGTGAGCTATCGGAGTATCCGATACTCGATGATAATCACCATCGAAAAATCAAAGTGGCCCATGACAGAGTTGACAGATTGGAACAGCGTGATTACCACCATTCCACAGCATGTGTTTCATTATCTGATGGTGATTTTCGTCAAGTATTGAATGGTTCATTGTACAAGCACCCTACTAAATAAATTTCCTGGATGTAGTGGATTAGATGAAGACCATTAATCAATTTATCGATGATTCCCAAATCAAATTAGTTCGAATAATGTTCAAAATTACTCATTCACAATGTTATTATTTATAAAGGAGACACATGAATAGGCCTCAGTGAAAATGCCTCAGTTGGAGTTACAGTATATAGCAAATTGGAATACTTATCCTGTTCTTCTACCTTTTGCAAAGATTATTGTAGTTATCTTAGTTATCTGTTATCGTATTATATATCATTTTAATTTGCAGCAGTATTGACTATTGTTGTAATGAAGCTTGATTTCATTTTGTAACGCTAAATCCCAGTTATAGTTTTTTCTGCATTGCGAAAATAAATTAAGTATTATAATTTAACATTAGCTTTTTCAATGAAATCATGCTGTTCATAGCTTTTTGTGATAGGCTACACTGTAATTTGAACTTTTTAAGTGAATTCAACGACTTGCAGTCAAACTTTAATTAAGAATAAGTCGAATTTACTTACTCTGTAGGCCAAACGTTTTCATAATAAAAATTTGACTGCAAGTCGTTGAATTCCCTTAAAAAGTTGATATTGACAACGCAGTTCGTCATGGAACAAGAAATCCAGGGACTGTAGTATGATTGATGTTTTCTGTAGGAAATTTGAATTTTTTTACATATAGTTAATAACGCACCACATAGGCTGGAAGCTTAATAATTTAGAGGCTTATTCCAATTTATCCAGTAATTTAAAGTTTATTCAAGGCATTTCAGCTTCTTCTACAATCTACATTGTTGCCCCTACTAATGTTTGGTGTATGAGATAACAAAAAGATATTTAGGGTCAGGTCAAGCTATACAAATTTGTTTTTTTTTATTTATCTATTGTCAATAGAAAACAAAGGATATTTTGATGCGGTCGGAGAACCACCCCTAGTTTTAGTTTTCGCTCCGTTTTCGGTGGCTAGAAGAATGTAACTTAACAACTCCAAAAAATATCGCAATAAATTGATGTTTTTTAACTATCGAATGGCTCTGTGAAAAACATTATGTGGGTTTTCAGTGATTAAATGCGTATAGAGGAGCTGTATGGAATTGAAGGAAAACCAAATCGAATAGCAACGAAAAACCAACAATTCATTCCTAGATTTCACACTGCATCAGGTATCCACACCTTTCAGATTTTTCGAAGTGATGTGAAACCAGTATTTGCAAAGCACTCGGAATGTTTCATGTACACATTATTTGAAATCAAATGGGAAGTTGAGAAATCTCAATTTCCAAGTAAATAGGCGGAATGCCTCCAAGTGAATTGAGACGAGTGTTTTGAAACGAGTATTTGTTATTCTTCTGTGCTAAACTTGATTGGAAAAATGCTGTTACGTTCACAATAACTACTGATTTTTTGAGATCGTTTGTGGGAGTCGATTAGAAAAAAACTATAAAGTAAGAGAGAGTGTGCGACAGAGAGAAAGAATGTTTAGGAAAGAGGGTTCTGAGCAAATAGCATTTTACCACCTAACTGCTCCTGGTGTTTCTGTATTAAAAATCGACAGTATGTAGGAGGAAATGTACTCAGTCTGTAAACTTGTTCAAAATACATAATCTCCACCCTTTTTAGGGGTATAGTGTGAGAGAAAGGGTGAGAGGATGATTTTGAGAGGGGTAGTAAAGGATGCCTAAGTTTTCTCATAGGCATTATCATTTGGAAACACAAAAGAGGATTTCTTGAACCAAGATCGAGATGTACCAAATGCTAGCAGTTACAGTTATTTGCTATGGCATTCAAAGGGGAAGCTTAGTATTGAGTTTCTTCGATTCCAGTAAAAAACAATGACTTGAACTTGTCTGGTTCTCCGCAAAGGTAGAGTGAGTGTGGAAGAAAGAGAGAGTGTTAGAGAGTGTGAGTGCAGGTAGAATGAGAAGGAGAGAAATAGAAGTAGAAAAAGATATAGGCTAAGTAGTGATAAAGCCAGAAGGTTTGGTTTCTTACTTTAACTGTTCCTAAATTCTCACTGAGAAATCAATAAAATGAAAGCGATATTGGAACTGACGCAAGTATGAACGCAGGCTTGGTGACGTGACGCAGGGTTTCTTCCAACCCAGGCGCAAATAGGAACTCAGGCTACTCTGCGTAGCAATGCGTTACTGTATGCCGCAATTAGAAGCGAGAGTGTTATTCAATTCATTTTTATTGAATTATCCAATGAATTAAACCTTACCTCGCTTCTATTTGCGGAGTCTAATTTATGACTGTACTTCACGAAAAGTAAGCGCAGAATGTGTTTTTCTTTGCACTAAGTTTGATGATTCAATAATTACTATTATATTGGTATTAATGATTACAATCGTGATCATCATCTGAAGACCTACTTCTGGGCAAAAGAGGATATGCTCTCTTTTACCAAAGATCTCTTTCACAATTCGTTAATCTCAATAAACCTCTTATTTAGTTTCAGTCTTGTTGTAACTCACATGAAAATATAGGAAATATAGAAAAATATTTAAGGAAAAAAAAAGATTCATTAATGAAATTGATCATAAACTCACCTCAACGCCCACACACAAGCTCATTCACACCTAGTTGAAAAATAAGGCTACATAGAAGTTTGGAGTAAGAATGAAATATTACTCTGGAAATTCACAGCAATAAGACATTGACAAATAAACTTTATTAATTCATAGATAATAATTACATTTTTCTTCCAGTTGGAACAACCAGGTATCATAGATATATTTTTTTTTTTTTTGGGGGGGGGGAATTTTGTCTCTGGCGTCTACTCTGTGACTCTTGATTCATGACAATAAGACAAGAATTCAAATATTGACAGATGCATTCTACTATAAGTTCATCACACATACTCATCCAATTCAATTTATTGAATTATAAAATAATTATTTCTAAGTTGAATCCTCTCATAGAATGAAAAGAGATTCAATATACTTACTATGTACAGTTTGATTCCTTTTAGTGTTATTCAGTTTCTCAAATTTATCAAAATTTCAAATGAAAGGATCATAATTAAAGAATTTCCAAAGAAAACATTTAAAATAGCTTAATCATAAATCATTTAATTTTTTAATTTATTGAGTCTGATTTTTTCCAATGCAGTAGTTCAATTTAACGTCACAGGACCATTGAACATTTAAATCTGAAACTTTATAATATGTTAGTCAGTTACAATCATAATTAACTATTTTAAGCTACTTTCAAGGTACAGCAGTCAACAGTGATGCGGGGTGATACAGTTTTGATACAAAGCTTTTAGCTTTGTTCTTATTCAAATAAACTGAAATTTCCATGATGAACTATTCCAAATAATATTTATTTTCATGAGATACATTCAAATCCAATATTCATTACATTATAGACACAATAGATTTCATTAATAATGATGTGTAAGATTTGTTTCATTCATGAATTCTAGAACAAAAAGAATAACTTATAATTTCTAATATTATCTTTCATACTCCAGGTCACAAAATCATCAATTGGTATTAGGGTGGGGGGGGGGGGGGTGAAGTTGTGGCTTTGCTGATAAGACTAGTGGCTTTGCAGAGACAAATGAAATAATTAATTTTAATTTTAGATTAATATCAGCAGTGTAAAAATCGATAGCGCTGTTTAAACCAGATACTGTGGTTTGTGCACCACTGCCAATTTGTCACTTTCTTTCTCAAGTCATTTGTCTGATCAGCTACATTGTAATGCTACCCACCCGCCAAATTCCATATGAGATCTACTTCAGAATGAAAGAATTCAATCCAATAGTTTACATGTAGTTTTTACCTGAGCTGCAATTAATCTATTTTCAAAAATGGTTGTTGATCATTGGTTGGATGATCTGTTACAAAATTAATCCATCTTTACCTTTACTAGAAGAAATATTTAAAATAAATTAGCCATTTTGAGGTTTATTTTTGAAAAATGGACTGATTCGTTTCTGTGATAACTTGAAATATGTTAACGTTACATTTATATGAAATATATTCTGGAATTCTATTTTGTTGTGAAATAGTACATTAATTTTCGTCTATTGTGTAGCTTACACATTGTTTTTCAACAATGTTTGAAAACAGAATTATTCAGTACCGGTATTCGATTTTGACGAGTCGTTGTTCAATAAATGGACAGAGTACGTACATTAGTTACTTTTAAAGTAGCTATTATGAAACTATTAAATTCATTGACAAGATACCTGAGAGAATTGAATAAAATCTTTAAAAGGTTTTGAGGTGGGGAGAATTTGAAGTTAGGCAATGCGTAACTTGACGCTCTAGAAGTAAAACAAAGAATTAGAAAGCAAATTCATGACTGGTTATTTACAATTCATTAATTGACGTTTTGAAGGTGAGTATTCTAAACACTAATAAAGACTAGAAAATATAGATTCAACTGAGGCTGCATTGAAACATTTTTGTTATCAAGAAAATTACTTAATTTTGTCAATTTCATTAGACAAAGTGCGTTATGCTGGTGTGAGTACTGTTTTTTTTAGGCCCTTAGTGAACTGTACAAAACTTTCACGTATGAATAGTATTCACATGCTACTTGGTATCGATGTAGTAGAAATGAATATATTTGAACAAATTAAGAATGTTAAATAAATCAAGAAAGGATAAGGCTTAAGATTAAGTTTATTGAAAAATGGAAGACAACTATTTGAATATCATGATTTTCTGTGTCAAATCAATGTCTGAAATAATAAAGTTTGAATTTTCAAGAAAATAAAATTGCTTGAAGTTCACTTGTTTATGTGGTATCAATCGAAAAATATGAAGCAAAATAATGAGATTATAATGATTTGAGGCTCAAAAAATCTCTCCCATTAATAAAAAAAATTAATATTAAGACTTGCTAATAATTACTTGAAGCTATATAATTGCATGAATTTGTTCATGAAGACTTCATACCATAATTCAATGTTGAATACATTTTGGTTAATTCAAAGTAAAACAAAAATTGAAATAGGAGAAAATCTCTGGAATCTAGACCTATGAAATCCTGTTAAGAGGTGAAATTAAGGAAAACAAGTTCTAGGCTGGTATAATTGACACACATAATTCACAAGAAATTGGTTTTCCTTAGTAAATTGAAGAATTTGAGGATTCAATGGAAATAAATCAACAGAAAAATAGATAAATTACCAGAATCACGCAGTTTTATATCATTTTTCTTTAAGTTGTTATGCTATTCCCACATTTCTGTTTCAGGTTCAACTTGTTTTAAAGATAGCAAGTGAACATTTTTTTGCGATTCGTTAAGAAAAAATTCCACAGCTGAAACGAAATCCATGATTTATTAACAATAAACATTCTGAATTTCAGTTTGATGCAGTCCTCATTTTGTTGAGAAGCCGAAAGAGTTGAAGACAGAGATTATTCTCTCAGTGAAGTCTTGTAATGTCGTTTATCATTATTCCGGTTCTGGAAAGCAATACAAAACAAGTAAACAATTAATTATTGAAACTAGCAAATAGCTAAATCAAGCATATGTAAGATTTATAACTTACAACTTTGTTCTTGTAAATAATAATTTTCTATGTGAAACAATATATATTGCACAAAATCTAATTTATCATCGCTGCTAAAATGTAAATAACAATGCTTTATTATAATGTCAAGAGTGATAATATGATGTAGCATAAACAGTGGTGATGTGAAGACTTTTATTTATTGTGATAGAAAACTATAATTTTTCATGAATAATGTCATAGAGACCAACCATCTAGGACTTATCCTTATTCTATGATAATGTTAATCAAACGCAATCTTGTAATAGGACATTATTTATTTGAAAGTGCACTATAATCAGAGATGACCACCTCCCTAAGCCATTACACCACCCACATTTGACCAACTACCTCCTTCTTCAGAAAGAATTTGGCTTTGGCTAACTCCTCCCCTCCCTCATCAATTTATATAACAATAAGTAGCAGCTTCTATATAATGACTTATAATGACTATAATGGCTATATATAGCTATATAATGACTATAATGACTTCTATATAATGATATATACCAAGTGCATACGGTACCTGAAGTATGTAGTACATTATCTAAAATCTACATTATTAATAACAACAGGTAACTTTGAAGTTTTCAAACATAATAGTTACATCAGCGACGAGGTCTTTTGTTTCTAAATTCATTTTTCCATTCAGCTATTTTTAAAGAAATAGTAAACTAAAACATTAATAAATTCATTGTTTGGAGTATTAAACTTTATTTTTTTGTTTCCATAGTTCATGATCCAGTGGGTAATAATAATATATTCACGTGCTTTGAAATGGTCATCTGCTCAGTGAGTAGAGCCTAATAATTAATCAATTTTACTGGTAAATTCGTTAAATAAATTTAAGAAAAATTAAGCAGCTCGTTATTGACACCAAATTTCAAAGTAATTTATTGTATGTTTTTACAGTTTAACATTTTTTAAACTCTCCATGTTTCTTCGCATAATTCAAAAATTCTCACACTCCTTCATGAAGTGTCATTATAATTTTGTTGATTATGTCGTCATTCGAGATTGATTTGAAAAAATTATTTTTTTGATCCTAGAACTAAATACAAATAACTAGACTAGACAACCATTGCTACTGAATCAATCCCTGACAATTTTCATTGTGGTTAAAAGTGACCAGTCATTCACTGGTTTCGTAATCACATCATTTTCATGGTACTTACTACATTTTTGCTTGTAGCTCCGTCTTGTTGTAAAAACTCTTATTATTGGAAAGATGATAATATTAATTTTATCTGACATTATCATTTTTTGATAAGGTGTCTGTAATACTTAGGCTTTATTCAGTTCATAGCTTTTTAGCCTATACTTTTATGTAGTCATTTGAACCAACTTCTGAATGTTTCAGCTTTGAAATGATGAAATAAAATGACAAAGCTTCTATTTAGAAGTGAAATGCATTCCTCCAGTATATCTAGTAGAAGTGAGTGAAAATCATATATTTAATTGAAATACAATGTCAGTTTTGATATTAGGAATAAAATGATACAGTATCCAAACCAAAATTGAAGAATTTTTTTTGTTGAAGGATTGCTTTGGAACAGCTCTTTATTGTCATTGATTATGAACAAATGATTAAGACTTTTAGCAGTTTCAAGACGTACTTTAGCAACTTATATGAAAATTTATAATATCATCTGCAACTTATTATGAAAACTGGTCCAGCTAATTTGTGAGTACAGTATTGAGTGATTAATGGTGTCATTTTTACCAGCAGTTTGTACAGTCTTGTTGGCCTCTCCATGACAATGATCTCGGGCTCCTCATGAAGGCCATTGTCGTCTGCCATCGGGGCCGATTCCGGGTCGTCCTCGTCCACTGAAGATGTCCTCATTAACACAAAGGACACAAACAACAACAATATCAATCTGCACTTTTCAAAATCTAATCAAAATGCATGATAAATATGATCATGTTTATATAAATGTTTATTAAATGATATATAAATGATTTATAAGCATATTCAGGCTCTGTTTTCAGAAACTACCGTCTCATTACTACAAGGGACTTGATGCTCAATGAACTTGGCTCTCTAGGCTTCGAAGTTGTAGAACCTTGACCTGATTAAATTTAATAAAGAAGTGCAATTAATAAAATCTTGATCAATCTCAAATTTATTTTTATTTTAGAAAACGTAATTTTTTTCCATTTTTAATACAGAAGGCCATTAGAATATTTTCAAAAAATATTTTACAGCTATATTCATTCAATATTCATTGTTTCATCATATTATTCTCTTGAAAATATGAATATCCCTTTCCAATAATTATTTTTGTATATCAATTGACTGTTGATAATTAATAAGATGAATTGTAATTGATAGTTTTCATTAATTTTGGTATTACTGGATGAAAAAATTAAGAGTTATCCAGTATATTTCATACAATCAATATAACATCATAATCCAATTCATCACCCACGCACAGGTCTCAGACCTATGTGGGCTTCATCCTCTAAAAAAATAAAAAAAACAATTATTCATGATAAAGTTTTCACTATATTTCATATAGGCCTAAACAATATTGTATCATTAATTTTATTATTGAGAATACTATTATTTGAACAGTTAAACACCTAATAGATATTATTTTATTATGATGTTGAAGATCCATCTTGTTTCAACTAATAAAGAATATAAACTTAAAAAAAAAACACTTTTAAATGGAAATTAACTCACGTTATGGCGTGACGGCCGTTTTTACGGCGATAACCCTCAAACTCATACCTTAAGTCAGTGTACTGTGGGTCGTCTGATGATGCTCTAGACAACAGAGCGAAACGGCCGTCACGCTATAACGTGAGTTAATTTCCATTTAAAAGTGTTTTTTTTTAAGTTTATATTATTTTATTACTATATTAAAAATACGTAGATACCCGTTTCTATTTTTTTGTTTTCTGTTATGCTTAAATGTATAAACATGTGCTCAATTTGTTGAGGATATATTGCAGAAGCTGTATAAATGCATTGTCTATACACAAAGTATATCATGAAGTACACAAAGCATGTATATGGTAAATAAACATAGAGTATGAATAACAAAATAATATTATGCACTATACTAATCAACATTAGAAACAATTCTATTGCAAAAATATACGGTATACGATATGACACAAATCAGTGTGTATTTGTGAACAAACTGAAATGTATGATACAGCTGGGTATATTCTGAGCATTAATCCTAAATAGAATTGCATTTAAATCTAGCTTCACGCTTGTGATAATGAGAATGGGAGAGCGTTCAACAGTGCATCAAGTTTCAGAGATAAATCACAAACAACAACATCATCATCATAATCATCACCATAATAATTGTTGTTGTTTAGTGTCTGTGATAGTTGAGTCCTGCCTGACAGAAGTCAACAATTAACCCATAACTTCACTTCATGTTTCATGTGTCCGCATGCTCAAAAACCAAAACAAAAAAGTCTATGATCCATAACCAAAACACACTATTACTGATAGGTTTACTCATTAGTCAAAACATTCATGTTATAAAATTACTGCCTGCAGGTCTGCCAACAATACTTTTCTACTGTTTTCAATTTGCTTATATAAAATAAGTCAATACCGTATACTGTAATCATATAATAAGTCATATTATGTCATCAAAAAATAATGTATCATTCTCCAATTGTCAGAGAAAAACATTTTTTTAAAGTCCAAAATTGTTCCATAATAAACCATATTATATTATTATAATATGGAACAATAATAATGCTGTATGAAAATGTCTGTTGAATTCGAAGCTGTTCCATAACATAACCCAAAACTAAGGTTTATATGGAGCAGCAATAAATGTTATTGTTGTGGATATCCATTTTTCGTGAACTGCAGTAGAACTATTCATATGATAAAACTTGCTGTGCAGAAGTGACCTTTTTGAGTCGCGGCGGACGCGTTTCGAACTATGTCGTTCTTCGAGTCTGCGAGTCTGCAACCAAGCGCCGAAGAAGAACGACATAGTTCGAAACGCGTCCGCCACGACTCAAAAAGGTCAGTTCTGCACAGCAAGTTTATACATATGAATAGCAATAAATGTTTTAAAAAACCATGTCAATATTATAAATTAACGTTTTTTCCCTATGAATCAAGCTAAATTGAGTTCTCATTTTAAAGGAACTTAATATGAAATATTTTCTTTACTTATTTGAAGTTTTAAATTATGAAAATTTAAAATATTGTTCCTTATATCCCCATGTGACCGTGGTATTTAATAGATTCATCTATACAGATTAATTCTGAATTTGTAGTATGACATTCTCTGGCTGCATTCTTGATATAATTATGATGTCATATAAGAAAAACTTTTAAAATATTTATGGTACAGCAGAAACATTTGCTCTACATCTAAATCACTAAAATAAAGAACAGTAGACAAAAAATATATACTGTACTGTTAACAAAGTGTTCAGTTACGCCTTTCTAAAAAAAAATCAATCACTCGTTTTTGCTTCTTACTTTGAAAAATTAAAATTTAATTAAACATTTTTTGTGGCTCTCGCGGATAATCTGCACCGCGGATCATCCGCTCGCGGATAATCGGAGCTCTACTTATTTACTTTTTAGGTGAATTCAACGACTTGCAGTCAATTTCTGCAAGTCAAAATTGACTGCAAGTCGTTGAATCACCTGAAAAGTTAACATTTTAACCACCCAGTTCGTCCTGGAACAAGAAATCCAAGAATAAAATTATTTTTTTGGTTGTGGAAAGGGCATTCCATTCATTGGACGAATACATGAACTCTGTCTGTGATATTAGATTTTAGATAACCATTCTCACCTTTTCTTAGCCTGTAGTTATAACTGTATTCAGTTGTGTTTATATGTTACCTTAACTGTTGACAATATCTTTTATTTATATATATGAATCTATGGATCTAATAAATTATTATTATTATTTCACTTTTATTTTTTACTCTGCAGCCGGGGATATAAATGATCCCAAGGTTACAAAGCTGCATCACAAAGTAGAGGCAGTTCCATGAGGGTCCCTCTTACCCTTCTATGTTATGAGAGAACTTTTCGCACAATAGTTGCTGCACCAAGAAATGCAGCTTTTTGCATAATTCTTAGGTGGCAGTTTTTCAGAGCTAGCCTATCTTTTGCATACTGCAATTTATTATTATTATCATGATAATAATAACAAGATAATAAAACAATATAACTTGTGCCTCCCCAAATTCTTCCTGGAATATCTTGTAAAGAGAAATCCTTCAAAAAATTTCATCTGAATTTATCAAAATAAAATAAAACATTAATTTTGAATCAAGAACAAAAATTCCATAAAATCCCATATAACCAAGAGTTCCATACATACCCATTCTACCAGTAAATAAAAGACAAATAAAAACAACAGCAATTCAAATCGATGTATTTCCCTTGTTTCCCATCATGCAATAACCTAAGAGCACTGATCATGTCACATCCATTTTGCTGTTGAAATAGGGAAGCTTTACTTGTAAACTTATTCAAAGCACATGCAATAATTGGAAATGAGTCATCATTGAGCTAATGGAAACAGAGCCTGAGTGCTCACTAGGTATTCAAAGAGAATGTATGATGAATCTGGAAACAAGTAAATGACAGCTCTCACTTGTCATTTATATACTTTTGTGTGACTCCTACATTATTGGATTACACCAGTATTTAATCCATCAATATACTTTGATTCAGATTTGAGAGAAGCACGAAGCTACAAGTGGACTGTATATTGGAAGGTTGAGATGCACCTAATGGAAGGGTCTATATTGGGATTTGTTTTATAAAGGTTCACCGAGATATTTAAAAAACCTAAAGCTGTTTATATTACGATAAGTATAAATAATTACATTGCAGGAAGTAGCTCAGAGGTGCGCTGGATGGTGTATACACCCACTTATGCAGCCAGACCCTGTGTAGTGGTGAGAATGGACTATCAAGCATATTAGCCCAGGCAAAGAATGCAAAAAATTGGCCATTGTCGTAACAAATTAGGGGAAAGCTGAATTTTTGCAGGATTTTAGTATACATAGTACTTACTCAAAAAACCAAAGTCCCGACCCCCACCCCCCTCGCAACATTGCAAGATCAGTACTTCAGTTAAAGGCTTATAATTCGGAAACTAATCAAGGTATCGTTGTGATTTTCATCTCATTTAATACTTGAAACTATTCTCTACAAATTATGTTATATACATTTTCTATGTAGATAGCCTAATTTTTCAGTAAAAATTTAGTTTATAGAAAAAAATGTCACCACGAACCACAAAATTCAACTTCAACTGATCATATCGTTTTTAGTATTGCGTTATTGGTTATTTTGTCCCGTACAAAACTTATAGATAATTTAATAAGCTTTAAAACGATGTGTCTATTGATAATTATCGTTCAAGTTATGGCGTCTTAGTGAGTGATGAAATAGTAGCCGACACCGCGTCGCCGAACCCTACAGCACAGTGTATTGCATGGCGCTTGGCTATCCAGCCCAATCCAATAAAGAATTATTGTCAGAACAAATTAGAGACAAGCAAGAATATATATATACCAATTAATAGTACACGTTTAAAAGTATATTTTCCGAAAAGTCTCCAAAAATCCCCCCTTGGCGTTTCCCCCAAGCCCCCGAAAAGTTGAAATTTTTTCTAATTATTGGAAATTTGATATCTCTATAACTAACCATCGAACAGAGTTGATTCTTCTTCAGTCATATAAATGCACTGTTCACTTTGCCGGTAAACCTTATTTTTTTTTTTAAATAAAAATTGAAATATCTCCAAAAGATAATTCTATCAACTAGATTTTTCATTATCTGGGGGACATTTTTGTAAATTTTTACTGAAAAACTAGGCTATCTACATAGAAAATGTATATAACATAATTTGTAGAGAATAGTTTCAAGTATTAAATGAGATGAAAATCACAACGATACCTTGATTAGTTTCCGAATTATAAGCCTTTAACTGAAGTACTGATCTTGCAATGTTGAGAGGGGGGTGGAGGGGGAAGCAAGCGGGGTGGGGGTCGGGACTTTGGTTTTTTTGAGTAAGTACTATATATGCTAACATCCTGCAAAAATTCAGCTTTCCCCTAATTTTTTACGACACAAAACATTCATTGCCCGGGCTATATAGCTTCAGATTTTGTTTCAATGGGCTTAGCCTATTGATATAATTATATCAGCTCAGTAAGGAAAACTATCACAAACTACCACACACCTCGTTTGTGAAGTAAAATCTTTGAACTGAAACTTAACAATCCAATATCAAAACAGACACTGTATTTCAATTAAACATAAGATTCTCACTCACTTTTACTGGAGATGCTGGATATCCGAAAGGATATTCTAAAGAAGTGAAATGCATTCCTCCAGTATTTTCAGTAAAAGTGAGTGAAAATCATATGTTTAATTGAAATACTGTGTCAGTCTTGATATTAGATGGTTCATCAAGTATTTCGTCATGGAAAACATCACAGATTGAAACTTAACGTTGGGGTCTGAAGAGTCACCTTCAATTGAAATCGGCTATAGTGATAAAATATTAAACGTACAAAGTGCAAACAGAATATTGTATGGAACAATCAAGTTCATCAATCCCAAGCGACCAGTTTATTCCATCATAGTTTAAAAATTAAATTTTGTTTTGATATCAAATGATTTTTTCCATCACTTCTAACGATTTTATTTACCGTTTATTTCTACAATTGGGTTCAACTGTTGTTAAAAATACATGGAGCTCGAAAGTCTAGCCTTCAAATGTTCAAACAATATCTTTTGTATTCATAAATTCTCTTTTACTGAGACATTTGACAAATTAATGTTTATCTAATATGTTTTCAAATTGTATTTTTCTCATATCTTGGTTCATTTTACACCTGTATATTTGTACAGAATAATCCCAAATGATTAATGCTTGAATAATCATTTGGGGACACCTTCTAAACCTGAATAGAGAAAAACAGCGCAAGAAAGTGATAGTCGCGAGCCACAGCAGGCATCTGTTCAATCAGATAGAGTTATGATACGAACTTCTGAGACCTCTTTGTAAGGGTGACAAATTGGTTAGGCCAGCAAAAAATACTCCATTCTCTGCTGTAAAATCACTTCCCGGTGGTTCGGAGCCCACCTAAAACTGTAGGTCCAATTCATCAATCACCGTCATCCGGCTCATTACCCACACACAGGTCTTAGACCTATGTGGGCTTTATCCTCAAAAAATATTCTAGGTCATAGACCACTCTCACTTGTCTACAGGTACAAAACTCGGAGTTAATTATACACGTATTTTACCATGACGAAGCCTATTGCAACTTCATCTTTGTTTAATGGCTAATAAAATTCTTATTCTTATTCTTATTCACTTGTAGAGTACTAGTATAATGTAGAGCGCTAGTACTCATTAATTCAAATATGTTTTCATGTTTTAATTTTACATTATTGAGTAATGTAGAAGATGATAAGATTATCATATTATTAACAAGCACAAACACGGTACTCCCATTATTTTTTCGTTTCTGTGATTCATTTTTTCTGTGAACAATGTTGTACAAATAATACAATGATATAATGAAATACAGATATTGATTAATTTATGTGCTCCATTTCGAAGTATTTACTGATTTTACACAAAAAAATGGAGATAGAAAATATGGAAACAATAATTCATCAAAAAGATGTGTTGTACTTTTCTTGTATATTAATACCGGAATAATGGTTGCGCAGTAGCATTTCGGTGCTATAGTGAAATATTTAAGTGCTTATAGTCAAGTGCTAAAAAAAGCAAATATTTGACTTTGCAGAAAATAAAAGAGAAAAATATACATTTTCTAATAGGTACCGTAACATCAGTAAATTTTGTCACGTAATGATAGTCATAAACTCGATTATGAAAAATACTTCAAAATATAACATGGTAATATAATAGAACAGCTTGAACATGAAACAGATACTTTCAACATTTGTCCTATTCAGACAATAACTTTTAATTTGAAATTTGAAATCTCAACCTTGTACAGTTTAATTACTTCTATAAGTTCAATTATAACATTAATTTTAACATTTTTTAAGCTGTTCATTTTTTAAACTAATTGATAATATTAAATATAAAGTTTAATTAAAAAAATAATTATTCAATTGACCACTTTATTAAATTTAATTTATTGGCGGCAATTAAACTAACCCAATACGGGGTATCACGTTATAATTCCTATAAAAAAAACGATGGATCTTTTTTATAGTTCCATCACTAGTTTTCCTCAAACATTCAATTTCGCTTCTAATAATAATTATTGTACAACTAGGCTATTCTACGAGATACCTATCACATTATTTCCCGTTTCTCCATCAGTTCTCCATTAAAATTAAATTCGCCTCAGATTGCACACCTATCCACGAAATACCACTTCAAAAACGACATTATACTTGGAATACCACTTGACAAACTACATGATACTGGAGAAATATAAATAAAGGACCAACAAAAGAGGCGAGTGGATGTCGAGTGTAGTGTGTGTGTATGCTTTCTGCACAACAGTATCAGTTGACATGGGGAATAATTTCTCATCCACTCATCAAACTATAAAATGTCAGACCACGAACAATATTCTAGATCATAGAGATGGATGCATTATGCATGTTGTAGGCCCCATTGTGTAGATTCCTGTGTAGATACGCCTTTGGTTATGATGGAAAATGGCGGCCCAAAGGATTGAGCAACAGAAAATGGACATTGGTGTAAGTACTTTGAGTCCACAGCCACTGACAGCAAACAGTAAAGGCGAAATGCGTCGGCATGCTATAGGCTTGTACAGAGCACGCTACTTTGTCTGCGATTGTCTATGCTGGTCAGAGCAGTTGAGGAGTTATTGATACGGTGTTCGCCCGTTTGTCAGTGTCTATTTGACAGTATTGAGAACAAAAGAGTCCATGAGATGAAAACACATGTGAGGATGGAATTCAAACAATTACAATCAATCGCGGTAAGCTAGTTGTCTTTTAAGAGTAGTGTTGAGGGCACAGAAATATTAAAAACAAATTCCTGGATTTCTTGTTCCATGACGAACTGCGGTGTTAATATTAACTTGTCAAGTGAATTCAACGATTTGACTGCAAGTCGTTGAATTTACTTGAAAAGTTAATAAAAAACAAACATGACAAAGGTATATTAAACAAAGATAAATTAAAAATATACAAGGATATTGAGGGCTCTTGAAAAATCAGATTTATTTGATGCACGATTGAATGGTGTCCCATTCAGATTGATATAAGATAGCGTTCGAACCAGAATAAAAAGTGATTCTGGGTATATTAGTCACTTTAAAATAAATAAATAGAAGTACCAGCAAAAAAAATGTGGCAACAACTAAAATAAGCTATGAATGGTCTTTATTATTTGCTAATTGATTAATATTAGCTTATCTAGTATCTGATCTAAGTAATTGGCAACATAAATTATTATTATTCACAAGTTAGTTTGAAGTGACTGACAATAATTGTTGAATAAACTGACAAATATACAGTTACATACAATTATTCAATTGTCAGTCACTTCAAACTAACCTGTGAGATACGAGCCGATATGGCCAAGTTAAAAATGAATGCTGCTGTGCAGAAAGATCTCCATGGTCTAGTGGTTAAGGCGCCCGACCGGCAATTGGGAGGTCCGTGGTTCGATTCCCGGTGGTGACTGATATTTTTGTACAGTAGCATTCATCGATTTCCATCAGCTATTCAATACTGTTGTCAATATCCGCCATTGCGGAAGCCTTCAGTATAAACTAATAGCAATTAAAGGAATTCGAAATTAATAAATTCTGTTTATTATTATTGTTATTGCCTAATTTTGAAGTGATTGAAAAGTGATGATATTTTGAGCATGGAGTCAAGAGCATACTTCCATAAGATTAAACGTAAGTATTGTAAATAACTAAAGAATGTTCTTTGGAGGAAAGCTTAGTAGCATATTTACATAAATAATATTATTCACTAGCATTTTACCCGTCTTGCCCGGGAATCAAGTTTTTCTTTTTTTCTGGTAGATAACTGATGTTTGCGGTCACAAAATTGAATTGAGTTGAACTTATATTTAGTCAGGGGTGCCCACAGGGGGGGGGCTATGACGCAAACTGCGTCATTGAAATTCTTTGGGGGGGGGGTTCCAAAAACGTTTTGGGGGGGCGTGAAGTTGATTGAAACCGTGTTTAACGTGAGACAACATTCAAAAATATACTACGAAGTCGCCAGATAGAATGTCAATTAATGAAAATATATGAATATGAATTAGCTAAAATAGTTATGTTTATGATTTGTGCAGGAAGTTATTATTCAAACTTAGCAAGACGCTAAGCGAGTGCTCTGAAAGTGGTTTATACAACTTTACTCTCCTTAACAGTTACTAGTTAATCAATGACTTGATGTTACAAGCTTTATTATCACTTACCCGGTGGTTCGGAACCCACCTAAAATAGTAGGTCCACCATGTTCCCCGTAACATGGCACAAACAGCGAGGTGGAACTACCCGTAAGGGTCTCCCCACCATTAAAAGCCATACGCTTATTATTATTATTAGTTAATCAGCAGAAAGAGCAATAAGTCGATTTAAAATTATCAAAAACAGACTCAGTTCAGTTATGGGAGACTCATGGTTGTCCAATCTAATAGTTCTAGCTGCAGAAAAAGATGTACTTGAGTCTATTTCTAACGAAGAAATAATTGAAAGGTTTTCTGTTTCCTCATCCCAAAGACAAAAACTTCTATGTGGGGTTTAGAGAGATAGACTTAACAAGCTTAGAATAAGGTGCCTAGCTAACTTGTAGATGGTCACAGCCTACAAATTTAAAATGTTTGACTTCAAACTGTTAATGTTTTTCATGTATTTTACGATAGCTACTTACTAATAAGTAAGAACTGCAAAAGCAAAACTTACTAAATACTAAAAATTCAATAATTTTTCATAACTACGTCTTTATTTTGTTTTTGAAAGACACTTCTTTCGATTGTGTGTTGTAAATAACTATACATGAAATGTGTGCCTTTTATGTACTTCATCCATACATAAATTCTCCCAAGATACTACACAGTAATAAACCTGTTGTTCAACTACTGTCCAATAAATGACTTGATATTTTGAATTTTTGTGTTTTACAAATGAAGTTATTAACTCATTGTTTTCACTTCCTTAAAGGAACAACTTTGTAGAATTATTTAACCTTAATGTAATTGGTACACCGAACATAAACTTATAGGTATTTAATTTTTATTAAACATTGTGTATTTGTAATAATATTTTATTGTTTAAAAACCATTTAGGTTCAAATTCTTTTTTTGCTATTTTGCAATTAAGTTTATTGAGCAGAAGTTCATATATTCATTTCATTGATTTTTTTTTTTTACCTTTACAAAAAAATGTTACCTATGTAAAGAATCTCAAGAAATATACATACATTTTGTATATTATCGACTGGGTTTGAATTTTTTCAATAGTTATAAAATACTTCTTTTAGTTTTAGAAAGAATACTTTTTTCGCATTTTTTGGGGGGGGTCTAATTTATGGGGGGGGGTTGGTGGTAAATTTAGGGGGGGGGTGCGTCATGAGGCTTAGGGGGGTGGGCACCCCTGATTTAGTTCATCAGATCCTTCAATTTTACTCTTTTTCAATCCCAGTAACTGAATTGCATGGTTTTGATTGATCTATTTTTAATAATATTAATAGGCAAAAGTATTCTCTGTTCAGCCCAAACAACATTGGATTTCGTTCAATTACGAATATTTATTATTGTTTAAAAAAAGCTACGTATTTATTAATTGCGCTGAATAGAATAGAAATAGTAGTTTCTCTTACAAAACAGAGTTGAGAACAATGCAGAAAAAAAGATAGAATAATTCCAACCAAATTGGTTTTAAAAATACAAAACTAATTTGGTAGATTTGACTTCTGTGAGCAAAGCATTTTGCCCGTACTGAGATTTGAATCAAAGTTCTCAGGCATGATGAGCAGCTCTATGCACTGCGCTATCAAGTCCAAGTGTGCTATTAAAAGCTCTCTTGAAACTACGAAAGACAATAATGATTATGACTTCCCAACTATCTATGATTGAAAGGGACAATAACAATAATGTGGAATTTTGAAGTTTTAAACAATAATTTTGAAATTTCTTAAAGGAAAATCAAAATTCGGGGTTCAAGGTGCACTGAGTCGAGTTTAGAGAAAGCTATGTGTCAAATTTAGGGTTCCAAATCGTTACCGTTTCTGTGAAATCCGTAAGACAAAAAACCACAAAGACACCCCTACTCTCTCTTATTATATAGATAGGCTTCTTGATACATCAAGATACAGTATTCTGAATTCTGATAGTATCAAATACACACCTGATGTCAATTGACCGTTGCGGTAGCCATTCTGGTGGTACGGCTGGTGGTGGTGCTAGTCTCGAAAGGAACCACTGAGCATCCTCGCTGCTACTCGAGGAGCTTCCTGCCCCGTTCCTCTTACCGTGAGCTGTGGAAAGTGAAAGTTCAGTAAATCAGTGATTGGCAGTTTCAAGAAGGCTCACACTATTGGAGGAAGCTAGAACGACACTTATTGCAATAATCGAGAGCTTAGACCTTATAACAATGCGGATCAGAACAGGTTCTAGCTGAACTAGTATATAATTTAAGTTTATATCAAGCTTAAGAATACAAGTGATATTTATTGCCATTTGCCAAACCAAAAGGATTTGCAGAAAAAAATGTTAAAGTCAACATAAAAACATAAAAATCAGAAAATATTGATCGCAGTTTACGATACAACAAAGTTTTATTACAATAATAGATAACATATGATTCCACATATGGAATAAATATAATATTATATCATGCTTTATATACAAAAGTATATGAAAGGAAAGGGTTAGAAAATTTGATATATGCTCTAAGCTTTATAATTTATGGCATAATGAGTGCAATTAGTGTTGATCCAGCTTTTGTCGTTCGGACGCACCTCAAGAAATCAATAATCAGAAAATCAAAGAAGGAGAGAATCTTATAGGCTAATACGATTTTGATTTTTCAATACTGCCTCTCTCCAGTATTCTTTTCCTTTCCTTCATGCAAGAAAATATGCGCGAAACATCGAAGGAATTGAAGGACATAATGTGACTGAACTTGAGAAAACTGGATTATGTTTCAGTATATTATTACTGTAGTTGTCAAAGAGCTCCAGATGTGGAGAGCACCGCTAAAGTAGAATTAAAACCAGAAGCGTATTGTAAAGTCGGCGAAGACTATAGTCTTTGGGGGCTATTGCCGGTTCGGCAATACGCTTCTGGTTTTTATTCGAGATTAATAGTCCAGTCAAATTAGCGTGAATTTCGGGTGAAAAAGGAAAAAGTTCCAATAAAGTTGAAAATCTGGATATATGACCAGAAAAAACATGCTGAACAACATAAAAATCCCCAGAAATCCTAGCTGTGCTGGGATCACCATCTTGGAGAAACTGTAAAACTTTCTTTCATAGTTTTCTCCAAATTTGAGACGGATCTAAGCATTGGGTGGAAAAATTTACTCTGGCCTTTTTTCAAGAAAAAAAATTGCAAGAATTTGATACCAAATGCAGCTTTGTATCTTGAATGAGTATAAAGTTAAATTTTTCAAATATTCGGTAAATTTTTAAAAATTTGGGTGATTTTTCAAAATTTGGTAATTTTTTCAAAAGTAGCGTAAATTTTCAGGAATATTGATAATTTTGAATTCTATATAATTGAAACATCTGTATCTCACTAATGCCCGGTTTCTGAGTTGCTCATTAAGTTTAATGGATCATTAACCCATTGCTCCAGCATTGAGTTAATGGTCCATTAAGTTAATGAACAACTCAGAAACGGGGCATAATAGCAGTACCTCTATTTGTAAATCGAAATCCCTCCAAAAAAATGAATTTTTCTACAATTTGGAACCAATTTCACCTTTTTATCTCACCTTTTTATTTCACCTTTTAAAATTTCATGCAACCCCAAAAACCCATAAAACTGTTAGAGAGCTGAAAAATGTCATCCAAGGAATGGGGTTCTATGTTTATTTCTGAGATTTTGTTCCTGAGACTCCCTGGCGACATACACTCGACATACACTGACACTCTGGATGCCGTTTCTGATAGTGTGGAGTCTCAAAATCTGGAGCAAAATCTTAGATATAAACGTCGATCTTCATTGTTGGAAGATTTGTTTGAGCTCTCAAACAAAGTTTTAGGTGTTTGTGGGGGTGCTTGAAATTTTTCGAACAGCTTCAGCTCCAAAACCTTCAGAGATAAAAAGTTGAAATTGGTTCCAAATTGTAGAGAACTTAATTTCCCTTAGAGGCATTTAGATTTAAAAATTAGGGCCTGCTATTAACTTCGTGAGATACAGGTATTCCAATTATACAACATTCAAAATTATCGATTTTCCTGAAAATTTACCAGAATTTCGAAAATTTTTAAATTTAAACTCATTCTAGGAACAAAGCTGTGTTTAGAATCTAATTCTTGCAATTTTTTTCTTGAAGTAATTTTTTCTGCCCAATGCTTAGTTCGGTCTCAAATTTGAAGAAAACGATAATGAGGTGAGGCAATTTTACACTTTCTGATGATTTTTTATACTTTTTGATGGTGGACGAATCACAGCTAGGATTCTTGGGGACTTTTAGTATGTTATTCAGCATGTTTTTCTGGTCATAAGTTACATCTAGATTTTCAACAGTGTTGGATTTTTTTCTTCCCTTTTTGCCAATTTGACTGGAATATAAATGCTATTGAACAACATAAGATGCAGACTATTCTTCTATTTGTGATGCATTTACGGCATCACAAGTTATGCATTCTTACAACACTAAAATTTGTTTCCTCTTAAACCGGCGTCTACAATAAACAAATACAATAATTTTATCTATTGTTAAGGACCCGACAGGGACTTATTGAGATCAATCTGTTATCAGTTTGTCCGAGCTCTACTCTTGAAAGTAAAATTCTGGAATCTTGAAACTTTGTATAGGCTTTAGCTTTCTCATAGTCCAAGTGAGATCGCTATTGATTTTGGAGTTTAGAGTCGAGTTTAAAAATAATTATGATGTATAACAGATCGCCAGATCGCCGCTATAGAGCCTAAGTTGGTTTCGGATGGTAAAAATCAAAACATTGCACAGCTGGTTCAATTTGAATACAGTAAAAAATTGAAGAATATTACGAAGGTTGGTGCTCAGCTCAACCCAATTATCCACTTTATTTTTACAGTGCCAGTACTTCGTTTTTTATTGTTCAAATTAATTATTCCAAATTGAGAGAAAATATTTAGGCATGAAATATTTTGAGATCTGTTGAACAAGAAGAAGAAGAAACAAAACGGTTTCTCAAGAACTGCCGATGAGCATTTTTTGTGAATCGGGAAGCAAACGATGTTTATAGAAATCAAACGAGTTAAATCTATCAGCGATAAGATCCCACAAGATCAGCGATAGATCTATCAGCACAAGTGATAATAGTAATCAATTTCAATTTCAATTCTTTATTCACACATATTGATTTGTACAAAGAGAAAACATTTGATACAAATATTGTGTGTCGTCATAAAATTATTCTATGTGAATTCGTCGGGTCCTTGGGTACTCCGTTGTATGGGTTTATTTTATTAATAGTAATAGTCTGGCACTTCTCTATTCAATATTCAATTGAAATATCAACATTATACTGTACTACAAATTTTAGATAAATATATAAAAGATATCAAAATTTCACTTCAATTATTTTTACTTAGTGACATTGTCAACTATAGTTCTCACCTATTGTCGACTAAACAGTCGAATATATTGCGCAAATCTACACATTTCATTTATTTGGCGGCTGTGGTCGCACAGTTGGTTGGATCGCTTGCCTGTGATAAGGCTTCGTTTCCTGCAGCCTTGAGTTCGAACCTCCTTCAGCCAAGGATGTTTCTCATCATTCACCTCATTTCCACACACAAGTCTCCAGACATGTGGGCATTATCCGCAAAAAAATTGAACGTTGAATGGAAAAAAGCAAATAGTCTGCAGAACAAAACTATGCTATTACTTAGTACCAGTACTATTTATAGTGAAGTCCAAATGAATGTGATTGTTTGAGGAAGTAGGACATTGAAGTGTATCTTGAACGTGCCGTGGAATGAGAACTCTCGCTATTTTGCCCAGGGAATTGAAGAGCAGGGCTCCTAAATGAGGGCATGCACATTTCAGTGAGGGTCTAAGACCTTGTGGGAATTGACAGCAGGGTTAAAGCAACTTAGGGAGTCCGCTAACAAATTGGGTCGGACATTTACTAAATGTTTTAATAATTACTATCCAGGAGCTCGAAAATTTAATTCTACTGCTTTGCTTCCAGTATGAACCATCGACAAAGCATTGCTTCCAGGGAATTCTGAAACTTATATATTCAACATAATGTAACAAACTATTTTTATTAGATATTTTTAAAATACCTAATATGACATATATGATGTGATAGATGGATTTATTTTGTCAGCCATTTTTGAACAAATTTTTGAGCGGAAAAGAACTAATTTGACAGAATTAGTAAGAAATGGACAAGATTAGTCCAACAATTTGACATAATTTGTAAAAAACATCAACAAAATGAATCAAAAACATTAACAGAACGGCACTAATTTTCATGGAGTCATCTCAAGTCTCAACATAGTACATCAACAATCAGCATCCTGAAGACTAATCGCAAAATAAATGTGGTACAATTTCGAATGTCCTTCTGCATATGAATTCTCATTGTATCTCTGTTTGAACGAATGTTTTTATCAATATTAGTTTGAGACTTCCCCCATAAATCATATATAATGAGATGGATGATGATATTATAAAAATGCAAAGTTTGAATCGGGAGTCGAACCCAAGACTGTTGAAGTGACAGTTCGGTGCCACTTTCCACCAATTACGGGTTTCCTTCAATCTACATTCTACACCACAGTTTAGTCACTTTATCGATTCAATTTATTAATAAGGTCATCTCATAGGTGAAAACGCAATTGAATTCACTATGTAGACTCCCATCAGAGCTGCTAATTGTTACCAAAATTGATAACAAAGCGTTTAGCGATGTCTAAAATGGATTTTGCACGACCGTCTTCAAATTTCAATCGAGAAAAGCGTCTAACCGCTTTCCAGCTAAGATGGAGAGCTGTGGAAAACAGCGATGGCTTTTCCTAATTTGGTTATCTTGTATGAACTCAGGCACGGATGTGTTCAGTGGGCGTGAGAAAATATGTGTGTTTCTCAGAAGCGAAAGCACGAAGTGTTCGCCAAACAGAGTCAAGTATAAAAGGGTGAAGAAGGTGAACAAATGATCGAGAAGTCCCAAGTACTTTGTATTTTTCCAAAACTTCAAGAAAAAATATTTAGGAGGCAGTTATCGAGTTATTGTTAGATACCGATTATTATTTTGTTACTATCCTGACACTTAGCTAATGGAAAGATGTAAAATCTTTTATCCGTGTAAATATTTTGGTTGAACTGACTACTGAAATTCACTAGCCTATTCCATACACATGTAATAATTGTTCTAATAGTCTTCGTTATAAGCTGGGATACGTTCACTTGATAAATTATCAGATTAGTCTAAATCATATACTTTTCAAAATCTAATTCAACACAAAATTAAATAATAACGTGTTTACTTGTAAATTCAATAATTGTACTTTGTAACTTTGCGATAGGCCCACGCTACGTTGTTCCAAAATTAATTTAATGATCTTTGCAACTATTTTTAATCTTATAATATTTTTTTCACGATTGCTGCTCCATCTAGGTCCTTGATGGCACTTTTTCGTGTAGCCTATTGAGATTTATCATTGATCGTGTATATTTTCACATTTCAATTTTATTATTTTCCACAACTTGGAATTTTACTTGTATATATGATGTAATATTATGATACTATAGTGTCACGTTTTGTAAATTTGAGAAGTATTTGAGAATGGTTACCAATTTGAACATCAATTGAACATGTAGCCTGCAGAGGGTGAGCATAAAGTTCAGTAGAAAATATAATACTTATTTGTACAAACACAAAAATGGCGCTTGTAAACAGAGTGAACACGTGTCCTGGCTTCTTGTACAAGCTTCTTGAAAAAATAGACTCAAATTTGAACTACAGAGCCCTGCTATCTTAAAAATGTATTCGATGTAACATAATTAGAATGAAAAAATTTGATATTTTCAATTGTTACAGAAATATCAACTCTGTAAGCATGTCATTCGTTTTCCTATGCTACTGCAATTTTCCCTTCAGTAAAACTTGACACTCGTGACAAGCGGCGAAAACGTGCAACTTATTATAGAGCGTTTTTCAAAAAGGAAAACTTGAAGTAGGAAAAACCGGGAAAGCGTAATAAGGTTATTAGAGCTGGTATTTTCCACTTTTCCACTTGTTGCGCTCCCGTACAGTTTCTCCCTCCCCGGAAAAGGGAAAAGATAGAGTGGGGGAAGGGAGTCCTATAACTTCATTGTCAACCCCGACAATCCGAGTTCTACTAGTTGTGAAAAATCTGAGGGAATTTCACCATCAAGCTGAAATTGCATTGCTATCACTTATATGAAGCCTACTAATAGACCTATACTAATTTACTGTGATTATGTACTTTACGTATGTGCTGTAGGCCTTCTAGTGTAAAGGCTTAGAAGTAGAGCATAAACTGACCCCATATAAGGGAGTTCACTTATAACGAACATTGTCATGAGTTATATGGAGAACAATAGATTAGTACAATAGCATAGTAAGCATTCCTTAGAGTATAAAACATCTTGTTGAATTAATTCAGCAGTTGTCATTCTTGTTCAAGTACTGTCACTATGCTGATCAGTAGACCGTTATAGTTCTAATAAATGCTTTTTAAAAACCCATTGGCGTGTTCCGTTATCTTGATTATGGACGATTCAACCATTTGCTCTAAGATTTAAAATGTAATGCAATAAAGTCTATTGCTTTTTCTAATGTACTGTATTATTTCAAATTTGAGCATGCAATCGATATATTTAAAAAAAAAATGTATGCTTTCTTACAAAAATCTAAGAATT
The DNA here is from genome assembly GCA_948455865.1 of Conomelus anceps. Lineage (NCBI taxonomy): Eukaryota > Metazoa > Arthropoda > Insecta > Hemiptera > Delphacidae > Conomelus > Conomelus anceps. The sequence goes on along the minus strand of OX418225.1, from coordinate 32,177,403 downwards.
TGTGTCCTACTATAATTATGTTTCTTTATATGTTATATATATTGAAGTGCCTCCCAATGACCACGTGCCAGAATCAATCACCTAATTGCCCATGCACAAGTGTAACCCCATGTGGATGTCATCCGACTGAAAAAATCTAGTCACATATCTGTGGCCAATCTTATCATTTTTCAACTAACATGAATCGAGAATAGTAAAAACATGATGAAAATTGTGTCACACCAGGAACTCTCATTGGACGAGTAACGTGAATTCCTTATTACAGCGGAGTGTTATCATTCTAGGGCAACTTCCACTTCTCTCTAATCAGAAAAAATGTCTGGCCTATAATTTGATTATGAAATGACATCATAATTTCATACAAATATTGGGGCTCGCAAGGATGTTGACACAAGTAGCAAAGATGCACGCACGCAATTTTTTGCGCAGGAGCCCTGCGTGGAAGGTCACTTTGAGATACGCATCACGCCAATTTCAAGTTGAGCACATTTGCCTAATAAGATTTTCGGTGATGAGATTAGGGCTGCAACTAAAAAAAACTGACCACGAAATTATATCAAAATGAAAATTTTTCACTCAATTAGATTAGAAATTTTATCACTCACTGAGTAATTGGGGAGTATCATGGAAAACAGCAAATATCAGTGAAAAGTACTTTTTTATCTGAAGGTCACGGTTACATTTTTAAATTATCTGCCCAATTCATTAACAGATAGCTGACAAATGTCATTTGTTATTGGTTGAAGGAATCAGATGAGATGATAATAATTAATTTTGATAATGGAAACCACGAAAACACACAAATTAGGTTCTAAATTATTAATCTGATTTACCAAAAAATGAGCGTTCATAAAATCATAGATCAGGGATTAAGTTCGTCTATGATAAAATATAATTCAATGAATAAATAAGAGTGGCTTTAGTCGTTGAATGTATCAAGACAATAAAAATAAGTGAACGAAATATTGTGAAACAGCTTTCCCAGAAGTTTGATTTCAACTAAGAACCTTGTATAATAATTAAAATGGCAGTCGCAGGAAAAGGGTAATGACCCTCCACCCACAATCGAAATTTTTCAGGAAAAAAGGTTATTTCAATTCAAAGCAGAACAAAATCTAATTTCCGTGCCCCTCCACTTCTCCTTCGTAACATTTTTATTATTCGTATTATTTTTAATTAAAATAATACGTATTACTATTTTCAATCTTCTACTGCTCACTGCTTCTTCTTTGTCAACCTTCTTCTTTCTCTTTTTTCTTATTTTCCGCTCAGTTTCTCTTTTTCATTCTCACTCAATGCTCAATCACTCAATCCTACTCTCTCGGTTACAGTATTAAATTTAGCATGGAACTCACAACATTGCCATTGAAATCAAGCGAATTCCTCCTATCAGCTATCACCGCTGTGCCACAAATTCGTGATAATTGCAGAGCAAACATAACCTACAAAAGTCAGTCCATGAATTCCATTCATATTTATAGACGGCGCTACAGTCGCGTCAATCGGACGCTGTTCTATTAATTACAAGTATTCTGTATAGAGCGATCATCCACGGGATCGCCCCATGAGGCTAATCTCTTTCTCTCATCCATAACCCTTCTTTCTCATTCTCCTCTACATTTCTCTCTTCTAATCTTTCTCCTTTTTCTCCTGTTCCCCTCCCTTTTCTGTTAATTCCCTCCTTTTTCTCCTTCTCTTTTTACTTCAATCCTCTTTCTACAATCTTTTTCATACACATCTCTTATTTCTCATTTTTTCTTCCTTTCCCTTCTTCACTCTTCCTCTCTCTCCTCTACTTTTTTCTTTCCCCTTTTTCTTTCCCCTTTTTCTAATCCCCCTAATCCCTTTTTTGCTAGTTCTCTCTCACTCTCTTCACCTTCTTCATCCTATTTTTCTGGTTACTCTTTTTTCTTCTCCTCTTTTTCCTTTCTTACCGCTAAAATTGCTTCTTCTCCACCATTGCCTCATTTTTAATAGTCCTCCCACTAATCCTCTCATTCCTTCATTCATTATCTACTCACCGTTTTTCCCCTCTCCATTACTCTTTTGTCCACTCTTTTTTTCTGTTTAAAATTTTTCCTTAATTTACTTCAGTTTTCCTCTTCTTGTAAACTTCTTCCATTTTTTCTATCTCTTTTTTCTCTCTGAAGTACATTACCCTTCTCTCTTCTTTCCACTCCTTGCTTCTCTTCCACGTTTCTCATTTCTCTCAATTTTTTTTCCTACCATCGACCCTCATCACTACTTCCCTCTATTCTTATCTTCTACTTATCTTTTCATGTTTGTTTATAAATAAACTTTTTATGTAATAAGTAACTGATAATGTTTTATGTAATAATACTTGGTGATGCCTATATATTGTATTTTATACTCGTAACTGTCCATCTATTATTTGTATGAATAAAACAATCAATCAATCAATCAATCTCTTCACTTTTCTCTTCCTTCTTCCTCTCTTGAATTCGTCTCCCTTGAATTCTCCTCCCTCTATCCTTCCCCCTACTGCTTCCTCCTCTCAATACATTACTCCTCTCTCATCTCACATCTTATACATTTTTTCCCTCTTCATGACAATTTTTCATTTCTTCTCTCCATCTCTCTTTTCTTTCAATACTCTTCTTTTTCTGTTTACTCCTGCATTCTTCCTCTATTCTCTTTCTTCTCTGTGCTATTTTTCTGTATTCTGTCCTTCCTTCTCTATTCTCTTTCTCCGTCTACCTTGGATCCTATTTTTCTCCTTGGATCCTATTTTTCATCAATTCTCTCCTTCCTTCTCTTATTTTTCTTCTCCTATCTCTCTTTAATTCTTTTCAACTCTCTTCCTTTCTGCAAGTCTCGCTCTTCCTGATTGTTTTCACATTTCTTTCTCCTCATCTCTACTATTCATCTCCTATTTATTTTTTCCTCCAATCACTACTTTCCCTCTCCTCTTTTATCTTTCTTAACCCTTTCCTCTTTTCTCTCTCCTCACCCCCTTACCACTCATTCCAAATCCTCTGTCCTTCCTCCACCCATTTCATCCAAATGAATGTCCGGCTTCCAAACGGATTTAGCCCGATTATCCAGATCCTGAAATTCGACTGCCAACTGCACTCGCATCTGCTGCTTACTGAGACCCAAATTCACTGCATGCAATCTCTGAATTATTATGAACTGACAATTCCAGTTACTGTGAACTATGGACAATCCAGCGACCGAATAGTGAGTGAACTGTGGATAGTTGTTTGTGAACTGAAAGATGAATATATCATCGAAATGCGCCAGAATCCTAATAATGGCGGCAACATGAATGAATTTCGCACACAAAACAGCTATGTCAATGCCGGCTCTGATTGGTTGGTGTATAATTTGACCAGTTCATTCATTAATGGACAATCAATTGAACACAGAGCACTCCTGACTGCGCTCCCTTCCCAACCTCCTTTTCTTACTCTTCTTATTTCTATAATCTTCTCCTTGTATATTCCCTTTTTTCCTTTCTCACCTATCTCACCTATCTCACCTTTTCTCTTTGTTTTTTCTACATGAATTTTGCAAGGATCTCGTTTGGAAGGTGCACTGTTGACCTCCAAGATATTAATTATTAATTATGATGGAGAAATTAAAGAGAAGCCAATATGAAAATAATAACCAGCATAATGATAAAGCATCAACACAAGTTTTTATAGTAGAAAATAAATGTTTTTGAATAATTATCAACTGAAAATTGCAGTTACGGTACTGTAAACTATAGCAGGCCTACAACAACTATGGACAAGGATAACTTGTGATAGTAATTGTAAGCGTCAGGTTTTTATTAATGGGGAAACCTTCTGGTCAGCTACACCCATCAGTTTCACTCATAATCTTGAAATATTGCACTCGAAATAGTAGCATCAAAGAGATAATCCTCATAAAACATCCATTTAACAATTTTTTTAAATATCATGATCCAAAGATAACAATGTTTCTGATTAATTACACTCACATACACTTCTTACAATAGTGAAACATAAGAGAGACTTCCCAAAAAACATTCATTATGCAACTTGTGAAGATACCTTTCAAGATAACAATGCTTTTTATAAATTCCATTCATCAATGAAGGATTTAATTCAAAAGTTTCTTGATTAGTGACTGAAGGCTTGAGGCCTTATTTTTAAGGTACCTTCAGTGTCTCTCTACTCGTGGGACTCTTGAAATTACAGTATAAAAACATGATATTACAAGAGTCCCTCGAGTCAAGAAAAACTTAAGGAACATTCATAATAATATGGCCCCAAGTTTTAAATTATAATATTAGTGGTGCTAACATTTTAAAAAAGGAAAGGAAGAGCTTTTATTAAAGATGGATTTCTACGAGCTCAGTCATAATTTTTTTAACTTACCTCCCCAACAGGAGTGTCCGTAGCTCAAACAAGACCCTGAAACAAACGGAAAATTCTGTCAAATGTTTTCTAGTAGGCTAATAGAATTATTTTATTTTAAGTTTGGTTCAAGGCGAGTTTGCCACAATTTCAAATCACTGAAATTACTCATGCAACTTACAGTTATATTCTATTGATAGAGATCAAAGTATGGTATTCAACGTTTCTAAAAGTGAAACTGGACCAGTGGCGAGGCGTCCGGTCATCGTTTGATCCGGCGATGAGTAGAGAAATTGGACTAATAATATTGAAATAATCTTGACTCTTAAATAATGGACATTTGTAGGCTTCAAAGCCCAGAAATATGTTCAAAAACTGTGAAAATTGTAACAAAAACCAAAAAGAATATGACGAGTGGCTCAATAATATGTATAATGAAGCGCAAAAGGCTTGCGAATCACACCAGTCCCCTCCCGCGCCTGGCTCGATTCCCCTTGCCGTCAGATTTTAAACCATTCAAGTAATGCTTGTGATACATCGCAACCGGCTGCGATGAATAAGGCTTCGTGCGTTGTCGGCCACTGTCGTAGGTTTTCGGTCCGTAGCTGCCTCCTCATGCTTACTCCTCCACAGTCCATACACAGCTTCGAGCTTCAGTTACAGCGTTGTGGAAACAACGGGAATTTCGCGTATGCTAAATTATTCAACTTTCACAATAGGCTTATTATTGTTTTGCAATTTAGTTGATCTTTTTTATATTTTTAGATTGTGATCTTTTATTAGGCTATACCATTTATTATTCATCAGATGGATAAATTTATTTTAATAAATTAGATCGAGTGAGTGCATCATATCAGTGCCTACTATTTCGGCTGCTTTTGCGGTTTTCCTATATTATCCATCGTCGGTCTATGGTAGTGGGGAAGATATATATAACGCAAGAGGTGCAACTGGATAAAATACTTTTTAGTTCTCTGCCTTTTGAATTGGTTCTTTGCCTGTTGTTAGGCCTATTCAGAGGAGAGATTTCAGATGCTCAAAAGTCACCAATTTGCCTCAATTTTTAAACATTTTCCCTTGGGAGGGCCCTGGACCCCTTTGGGCGTTGGTGGGAGATGACCTTGCGATGACCGGTGAAGAATTCAACGCCTCGCCACTGAACTGGACACGATCTATCCAGGAAGGCCAAGATCAAGATTTGGATATTGGAATTGGATCAATTCTATGAGACAATTCCAAGTACTACTGCCACAATCTTCGACGAATTATAAATGCTACTCTCAATACTTGTTGTAAGCACTAGTGCTTTAAAAAATATACGATAGACCTGCAACTCCAAGTGATTGAATAAAATTCAATTATTATAGACCAGTGTTTACAAAGAAAATTAATTGTATGTTGAAGCAAAAAATTATCAGTAATAATCCTCATAAATTTTTGAAGACGAAATTTTTTAATCGATTTTTGAAGACGAATGTATAAATTTCCTGGTAGATTCATTCACATCAATTAATTGTTCTCGAACTCGAGAATCCGGGTAGCAATTTCTGTTTTTATGGTCAACTTAATAACTAGAATTCTATAAATCCAATAAATCAACAAACAATACGCTACCACGATCGTGAATATTATATTGAACTAATTAATTTACCAGTGGCACACATATTAGTACGTGGAAGTTATCATGACAACTTATCTTCCAACAAAATCATTATCTACCTACAACATGCTTGTCTATGCATGTAATAATAACAGGTGTGAAAGGCAATAGCAGGCAGAACAATAACTAAGGGGTTGTCTTTGGTGCGGTTATGGTAGGCGGGGGGGTTGTAAATTGTGAGGTGGGTTGTGAGTGGAGAGGGGGGGGGGGGTGTAAATGGTGGGAAGAGGCAAATGATAAGGCAAACAACGATGAGTTAATCCGTTTTGGTGACAGGACGCTATAGTAGTGGTTGTGGATGTCACTGAGGGGAGCTAGAGAGTTGTTCATGGGAAAGGGGGTTGGTTAAGGCTAGTGGATAGGATGGGTGGAGGGTGAGGAGAGAGATTGAGAAGTTACGTAGGAGAAGTAGTGAGACTGTAGAATATTGTGAAGATCGATTTTCTACTATAATACTCTGCGAACCCAGAGATTAACAACTGGTTTAGGGTGCTATATGAGTAAGTAAGGGAGTCCTTATCTATGCTTGTAAAGAGATAAGAAGAAATAGGTATCAATAGAGCGAGTTGAGAGCATGGAAGAATAGAATAGAATAGAATGGCTGCCTTTATTTTATCCTGGGAGGGCGAAGTTAGGGCGCAGCCGGCCCTCTCTCCTAGAAGAAGAGAAAGAAGAAAATTAATTCCAGTTACATTACAAAATAAACATTTATTTTTTCAGGAAACTTGCTTTGAAGGTTAGGACATTGGCCTCACACATTAATTTCAACAAAACTTGTTTAAAACTAATGCTATTTTCAATTATATAATGGCCGCTCATCCTAACCTCTACAAAACATGAACCCTGGCGGCAGGCTGATGAAGCTTCTTTTTAGAAGTGAAATGCATCCCTCCAGCATCATCAATATAAGTGAGTAAAGACAATATATTAAATTGAAATACAGTGTCAGTTTTGATATTAGATTATTAATTTATTGAGCTTTAAAGATCCAAATCATTGTTCATAAAAAATGAAAACTAGTTTTAAAAAGGATTTTGATAAAAGAAATAGTGCCGACAACCACTCTATTCCTCTACTTTACGTAGTTCGAGGAAGTCTGTACACGATGGACTGGCGAGGAGTTGACTCCACGCTTGGCAAACGCTCCATGTATACACTACCTAAGAATAGATTTCGTTTACTATATTTTTTAAAACTACGGTACACATAATATAGAAGATGTGGAAGAGAAAAGCCAATATTTCAACTTGTAATTTGCTTGTAGGCAAGCCAAGTTTTCTAATACAGTTTATTGAAAAATATGGGCTTATTCTAACTTCAGGAGTCATTTTTCGTAAGGAATGAATAGCAAAGAAGTTTTTAAACCAGGTGAAGCCTAGTCTGATAGGAATAAGAAAAAGTAAGTAGAAAATTGCGTAAGTTCAAAGCGAAATTGTTAATGAAGGGAAAATCAGAGACGGAAGGCAAAGGGAGAGAAGAAAGATACAGAGAAGGAAGATAGTAATCCTCAAGAGGAGTGGGGGTAAATTGTAAGTATAAAAAATAATAAAAGCAAGTCTCACAGAAAATAGAATAATGAAAACAAGGAGAAATGAGTTACAAATATTGCAAAAATTGAAAGTGAAATAGATAATTGGAAAAAAGGGGAGAGAGAATGTGAGGGTAGAGAACTAAAATTTAAGAAAAGTAAATATTAACAAATTCTGAGAAAGAGTAGGAATAAATTGAGAGAATAAAGAATAATGAAGAAAACTTACAGATAATAAGATAATGAAAACAAGGAGAAGTGAGTTAGAAGTTTTAAAAACAAAGTTGATAAAAAAGTGGATCGGTAGAGCAGAGCAGGATAAGCATACGTCGGAAAATAGTGGTAGAAGAAAAAATTAGAAAGAAAGGATGACTTGATTATTTAAATAAGAAAAAATAAAAGTAGATAATGAGTTTAACTGCGTCTTTCAAGAAAAAGAGACATGAGCTTGATCACCCAAGCATCGCTCAGACCCGTATTCATGAACCTAACTTTAAAAACCCCCTTAACTGGAAAAAGATTTGAGAAGCCTTTTAAGTGAATGCTTTTCAAGTATCCCTTGTGTTAAGGAAAACTCAAGGCAGGTTTATAAAAATAAGGCTCTGTCTCCAGATCACGATGAGCATGGACATCTTTCTCGACCGTAACGTAGCCTACGTTTGTTGATTTTGGCGGAGGCTTTTATTAGTCGTAAATCATCTAATTACACTCGAAAATTGATCGGGAACTGAACATTGTCCATAGAGAGAGAAGCGAAAGATTGAAAAGAGAGACGATGAACACTACGAGTCAGTCAATGAAGTGGGAGGAAGACAGAAGACGAATAAAACGGAAAAGAGACAAAGAAAGGAAGTAAGCTTGAATCATATTATTGGTTTGAAGGGCTTTTCCTGGAAGTAGGGAATGTTTTCCTATTCTTCCAACTATTCAGCTTGATTACGTCACGAATTTAGTAGTCCACCCACCTTTTTGAAGAAAGCACAAACTTGGAACACAAAAAAATTTGTTTACTTACCAACACACAATTTTCTTATCTATATAAGAGATAGTAGGGGTGTGTGAGTGTGTGTGTATGTCAGTCTTACTGATTTCTCAAAAACGGCAGCGACTGGGAAAACTAAAGTTGTCACAAAGATTCCTCTAAATTCAATTCAGTGCACCTCAAAACCCGATTTCTTATTTTCTCTCTACATTTTTCAAATTTTACTTATGGTCACTATTACTGCTTTAAAATGGGTTTAGATGCAAGAAGCTCATAGAACACCTGATACATGATACGTCACTATGATGCAAATAAGCTTTAAAAATCACAAACCAAAGCAAAACATTTCTTCCGTATCAATAATGCAGCTCCTAATTCCTTTTTTGAACTTGTATTGGCAGTGGCGGTTGAAATCCATTTACCACATGTTTAATTTGAAAAATCTACATTACATCCCGTTGAAAAGCACGGGTAAGCCACTAGTTTCTGATGATTATATAATATGTATTCTTATTAGTATTGGTGATGGTGATATTGTGATTGATACCCATCATGAATAATACTATAAACCAATAAGAAGTGATTAAAGTCGTGTTTCCATCAGCGTTTTTGAAAACTACCAAATTTCACAAAATCCATCAAACGGTTCCACCAAATCTTATTAGTATTTGTGATGGTGATATTGTGGTTGATATCCATCATGAATGGATGAAAACATTTTGTACGATGAGTCGCTGCGTTGAGAAAATAGTACCCACGAGGTACTATAGTTTCGACGAGTATCTATACTATAGTTTCCATCACATTCATATAGATTGAAAATGACGTGACAGCAAAAATGATAGTTTCTCGTGTTAATTATTTTAGTGGTTGTGACTACATCTGTATTATCATACAGCCTACCAAAGTACAAATCATATCAAATCAAATAATGCTTTCCTCCAAATCCAATTTGAGTGTAAAATACAGATTAATAAAATGCAATTGACGTTGCCCAGCCATATTTTTTTAAGAAATGGGATCATATTGGTACATCAATAGAAAAATTATAAATTAAAAACATCTGAAATAATAGCCAATTAGTGTATCTATTTGAATACTATGTATATTTCGACAGTTTCAATTATATTAAAAAGAATATTAAGCAAATGCATTGAATTTATGCCCAGTAAGGAATTATAGACTACGACTTAGATTCAGTTACTATCGGCCAACTGATTTGGACTAATTTAGAGTCGTAATTAGCCAATTAAAGGCTTTCAATGGATTAAGACCAATAGTATCACAGATCAAATGTAATATGAGGTATGATAATATTGTAGCTGCTAAATATTTTGGTCGTAGGCTAGCTAGATTCAGAATCAACGCCCTTCAATTCAATGCGTCAAACGACGCGGGAAAACATTTTCTTACCTCTTTTTAGCGCCAAATAATACCAAATTACGTGTTTCAGAGAAGTTCTTTGAGAATAAAAATGTTGTAGGCATTTATTATTTGTTATTATTGATTTCTTATTTCGAGTGGCGAAGGTATAAATGTATCCAGTTTTTAAACAAATTTGTTATTGTGACCACATTGTATATTTTTTATTACAAATTTCCCACATTACTATCGCCAAAGTAAACTTCATACGTGGTGCGAGTAAAAATTAATTCACTCCTATTTAGCATTCCAGTTCCTGTGGGAGAGATAGCCTTCTGAATCCCAACCTTATCTCCACTACGCTTTACAAACTCTTACTTGCACAACTTGCACATACTTTATTCTCGTTTTCTTCACACATTCACGATATCAGCAATTAGGATAATTGAGGTTTATGACGCCTCTAATTGATAAAAAAAATTGGGGGACCGACACCAAATTTCATTATTTAGTTTTTCGTATCCCAAGAGAGAAAGAACCTATTGCCTTCCATGATCCATGTTGCAGGTGAACGAATTGTCAAAAAGATAATGAGTTTCTGTTTAATTGAATTGCTTCAGGAAATTAGCCTACCTAAAGTTGAAGCTCTGTGTTCATTTTCAATCGTTTATTATTCACAAAACGTTTCCTTACAATAGTTTCTTGTCTCTTTATTTCACTTCATTTACTATTAATATAGTATTTTATTGAATTATTGTGTATTCAAAGTATTCATAATCAAATTAAATACTATGTTTTAATCTGGTAGATTGATATTTTTATGGAGGAACAAAGATGTTGTTTTGTGAAACCACAGTTGATCAAGAAATATATAACTGGACACCAAGTTTCTGCTGGCCTATATCTATTAATCCACTAATAAACCACTTTGAGCTTTCACGAAGTTGATAAATACATTGATCGTTGAAAGCTACTTTGCTTTAAGCTGTGATGAAACTTCAAGTTTGCAATGGGATCGATAAGTTCGGTGGTCACTTCTCAAACTTGGTGAAGTCTCACCACTAATTTCTTATCAGTCCGATTCAAGCTCTATAGATTTTTTACAAGTTCTAAGAGGATTTGAAAGACTAAAAAGTATATAGAGAAACATTTTACCTATCTCGCAGCAAAGAAATTATATTCAATTCATATTTGTCCGTCCCAATTATCTGGAAACTTACAGTTGTAAATATTAACAGAGATAGACTACTCTTCTTGATTGACTTTGACAGTGGGTGTCAATTATATCAGGATTGATTGAAGATTTGGTCGTTCAAACGATCTATTTCTCGAAATTACTCGCTTTACGTAAGACACAACTCTAGATAAATAGAAGCTTCATTTAGCTTTAGTAATCTAATATTTGCCTTTCTGTGACTTGAGGTGAATTAAGTTTTATTAATATCAAATAGAAAAAAGGCTATTTCAATAATTTATTGTGTTTCTTTCCAAACATCTCTGCCGAATGATGGCTTGGACGCAGAAAGTAGCTCAGATGTGTGCTAGATCGTATTCACACTCACCTATGCAGCCAGACCCTGAGTAAAAGTGAGATTGGACTGTTAAGGCTGTGCGCAGGGTTTTTGTTCATAATTTTTTTTCGGAGTTGAATGTATTGCTTGATATTAGGGTTTTGAAATGTTATCTATTGCAGTGCAAAAAGTTTTTTCTTCAATTATTTTTGTGAAATATGGGGTTTCATAGTTGAAATTTTTCTGTTTTGGGGGCAATTTATCTCACCTACGAGTTATTTTAGAAATTTGTTAATTTTTTATAACAAAAGGACGTCTTGGGGGATAGAATGACAATGTTTTATATCAATTTAACACTTGATTTTTTTCAAATTAATTTTTTTGTAATTTTTTCCAGATTTTTTAAAATTTATTTTGGGAAAACTAATTGGTTGATCGAAATGGAAAATATGTCATTTTATTCCTCAATGTGTATTTTAGTTATAACATATTTATCGAGAGTTTCAGATAACTTGTAGGAGAGATCAATAATTGCCTCCAAAAACCGAAAAATGTCAACTTTGAACCATCATATTCCATAAAATAATTGATGGAAAAAATAATCACTCATGGCATTAGATAACCTTTTAATACCTTAATAATATTCAATACAAGAAACTTGGAAAAAAATCATGACCAAAAACCATGCGCACAGTCTTAAGCATAGTGTTTTTCACTCTGTTTTAGTGAGCTTGGCATACTGATATAAAACTGTAAGTTGAGTGAGGAAAGCAATCACAAACTACAAACACTCCCTGTTTGTGTAGTACGCCTTCGGACTACAACACAACGTTGAAGTCTGAATAGTCACCTACAGTAATCGGCTATGGTACTATATACAATCCAATATAAAAACTGACACTGCATTTCTATTTAAATCCTGATTTTTACTCACTTTTACTGGAAGAATTCATTTTGCTTCTAAGGAGAAGCTTTATCAGCCTTCCTAGTATATATGTATATGTATCCATAGTGTGTAGTAGAACCTTTTGGTCGATGATAAAATCTTCCAGTATTTAATAATACATTTTTATAATATTGGTGATTTTCTTGATACTTTTTTTGTTACTTGAGATTGCGATTCAATCAAAGTATCTTGACTTGTGATATATTAGAAGCTATGTGCATTTCTTCTGGAATAGTTCATACATTTTTTAGGCCATGATGATCGACTAATTATGATAATATTTATTTACCAGTGTTTCCCAACCTTTCTTGACATGCGTTGAGCATTGTGTCTTAATGACCACAGCGTTTCCAAGGTTCAAGCCATAAACTGAAGTGGCGAATATAAAAAATCTTAATTGTAATGTTGCAGATCCAGTTTGTTTCCACTAATATATAATAAAAACTTAAAAAATACTTTCAAGTGGAAATTATGACTCACGTTATGACTTGACGGACGTTTCACTCTGTTGTCAAGAGCATCGTCAGACGACCCACAGTACACTGCTTTAAAGCATGAGTTTGAGGTTTATCTCACACATCGCTTGATAACCCTCAAACTCATGCCTTAAATAAGTGTACTCTGGGTCTGACGATGCTCTTGACAACAGAGTGAAACGGCCGTCACGCCATAACGTGAGTCATAATTTCAACTTGAAGGTGTTTTTTTAGTTTTTATTACTTAATTGTTTATCCAAATCTCAAGACAAATTAACACTTTAAAACTCAAAATTTTTCTACTTTCTTACGATTTTCATGTGATTTGTGACCCGTGACAAATTCAAAGACGAATTGACACTTGTACGCGTGATCAATCGGATGAGAACCACTATGGACAATCATCTAGGTCTACAGCTTTATCGCTCTTGAAACTCAAAAGCATTCAAGGATCAGATCACCTATATATATTCACATCTCGAACACGGAAACAATAATAAATCATTTAAAGGACCGTCACACAATCATACCAAATCACAATGCCACAGTTAATATCACATCAAGCTCTAAACACCGCCTACAGCTGATTTCATCAGGTAACTAGTGCATGAAATTTCCTAAATCCGATCTCCCAAATCGGGTTGCATATCTAGAATCATCACCATATCTATCCATTCAAGAACCCTTCTAAATGCATTGATTGATAAGGATAGATCTGGTGATGTATTTCGGAAACAATAGCTATTTGGAATGGGCTAGTGTGATCTCAATATCAGCCTACATGATATACGATATATGAAATTATGAAAGAGGACCAGAGAGCCTATTAGGTCATTACAAATGACAGATGATGTCACAAATGGGATTCCAGGAATCAGGTGTCCAATTGTCCAGATCATTGCTAATTATTGAAAATGAAGTTTGCTATGTCAGAGATTTTGTATGCTTAGTACAGATTCAATATAACATTTTATTAATAAATATATATATATTATATAAATATATATATATATATATATTTATATAATATATATATATTTATTAATAAAATGTTATTAATATATTATTTTTTTTTGTATAGGCCTACTATGGACCGCATTTATTTACCATTCAATTCATGTTGGTCTCTTTCTTCCTCCTCCAATACTCCTTCATCCTGACACTCTGAGCAATTCGTCTTTCTTAAGACCAAGTTATATTATATTATATTAATATATTATATATTAATAAATAATATTCAGCTATGAATCAATTCAATTGAGAACTATTGAATCCTATTTTCATTGCTTACTATCCCAATTCGTATGCCCAGTGTTACAAAAATCTCACATGTAAACGCCATAATGCTGTCTCCTAGGAACTTTAGCGCTGGAAATAAGGGGTTGAAGGAGGAGAGGAAGAAAAATGAGGAGAGTAATAAAAAAATAAGAAAAAAGAGAAGAAGAAATAGAAGAAAAAATAGGAGAAAAAACTAAAGGCTGAAGGAGAAGAGAAAGAAGAAAAAAGAATGGGAAGAAAAAGAAAAGGAAGAAGGAGAGAAAAATAAAAAGTGGAAGAGAAAGGAGGAAAAGAGAAGGGAGAAGAATAAGAATAAGACAGATTTGAAAAATACCATTAAATTGAATGTTTAGATGGCTTATTTCGTTTTCTAAATAAACCAATTCAATGAATCAGGCAACTCGCTACTATACCGTAGAAAAGTACTATTGTCATCAATATTGTTTTAAGATCCTCTGTGAAGAGCATCAATTAAGTAATAATTCTTTGTTCGTCCATTTGAAAAAAAACAGAAGGTAATCCTATTATTCTGTTGCACGAAAAAATGAAGGAGGTTCTGGATGAGTGATACACCACTAAGACGTTCATCCAAGCAATTTAATCATATTTTCATCACCTCTGCCGTTTATCATTCAGAGAAAACCTTCCCTATTCACTCTTCATTTGTTTATTACAAGATTCATTTCTTCTTTTTTTCTTCTTTCTTGTCGTTTTCCGCACCATTAGTTCGTTACAAGTCATCAATTTCCTTGAACAGTTTAGTTTCATCTGGTATTATTAATGGAAGATACATTTTTTTCAGGAGGAAAAAAGGATAAAAATTTTGTTAGAGATCAGAATGATCTGTCATTTTCGTGTGGGAGTGAACTTACGTCGGATTCTCATCATTTTAGTCGCTTGAATATGATTTTTTGATAAATATCTCATCTTATAGGAAATTATTGTGATGCTCAACACAGATATATCACCAGAGGTTTTTCTGAATGAGTTTTTTCTGCTTTCAATGATATGAAACTTTATGAATAAGATTCTTCCCCTATTTTTTTCTTTTGACGGTCAGTTTCTTCCATTGTTACAAATGGTTTCATAAGGAACCCAATCACAGAACGCCATCGTTTCAAGCGCGATCCAGCCTATCAGAGGCCATTTTGTAAGCCAATAATATCACTCAGTCCTTTTTTTCAGGGAATGAATGAATCTGTTATGTTTTCCATGACGAAATACTTGATGCATAATCTAATATCAAAACTGACACTGTATTTCTATTTAGTATATGATTTTCATTCACTTATACTGGAGGTATGCATTTCATTTCTAAAGAGAAGATTCATCAGCCTGATGAAGCTTCTCTTTAGAAGTGAAATGCATCCCTCTGGCACCTCAATTATAAGTGAGTGGAAATCATATATTAAATAGATATACAGTGCAAGGGCGGTTCCAGAACCGATTTTCGGGGGGGGGGCATTGGTCCATGGTGGCAAGTCCGGGGGGTCTGGGGGGTATGGAACACCCCCCAGCAGAAGGGGGGTCCAGGGGCTTTCCCCGGAATTTTTTTTGAAAAAACGTACCTTAAAAAGAGCATTTTATAGTCATTTTTGAGTAAAAAATCTTGTTATATATGTTGGATTTCGTGTCTGCAGTCAAACCTATCTATACAAAATTCTTTCAAAAATTTTTCAATTTTAGTAATTTTAAAACCTATTTCAAGAAGAAGTTTTAATATTCAAATGTAACTTGGATAGTTAAATAAAAGTTTTGTGCAGTTCTAAAGACAAACATGTATTTAAAGTTGTTACAAAACATGGATTGATGGCCATTTGCAAATATATCAAAGCATGATATCAAAGGACATGCTTCAATGACTTGATGTTACAAGCTTTATTATCACTTACCCGGTGGTTCGGAACCCACCTAAAATAGTAGGTCCACCATGTTCCCCGTAACATGGCACAAACGGCGAGGTGGAACTACCCGTAAGGGTCTCCCCACCATTAAAAAAGCCATACGCTTATTATTATTATTAAAGGACAGTAACGTACCGATATTTAAAGAGCAAACTCGAGTCTTCTGGAGCTCTTCTTTGCAAAATGTTCAATCACTTTATCAATGTTTACATCGATGTTTCTGTGAACATGTATTAAGCTGAGACCCGTTAGGCGTGATTCACCCATCCTCGCCCTCAGCCAAGTTTTCACTCCTCAAAGTTGAGAATGTCCTTTCGGCTGTAGCCACACTTACTGGAAATGAAATACCGTTACTCGTTCTAGTTGGAATAATAATTGATTGAATTCTCTCATTCATAATAATTATTTGGACTGACAAAATTACTTTTTAGGCGTAAAATGAATCCCAAGATAACCCTACAAAGTGGAATACACGTTGTTTGTGATATTGAAGTGATAAAATTATCCATTTTCATTGACTAATTTACTTTCAGTTTGATAAATGCATCTACTAATTTACTTGGATTCCATTGAAAGATTAAAATATTACTTTTATAAGATTGTGTTACAAATAATTTATTCCAGCAAACTTTTGCATATTCATATTGTTTATTGTTTTATAATTATATTATCAAAATTATTTGTAGAGTTCCAGTTGAATAAATTCTTTGTAGCTCAAACTAGTAACAGTAATATTCAAATTCATGAATTATTTCACTCAAGTTCGTTGATCTATTAATTCCAACATTTAAACTGCAATAACAATGTGTAATCATAAGAGAATGCTTGAAAGAGGCTCTCTTCAGGTTCAGACATTTCAGAACATTATACAGTGCCCATCGCTACACTATTCCATTAAAGCCCAAACATTCATAATTCAGAATCTTTCACATCATATCTATATGATTAACATTGAATTCAATAAAGAAAATAATAACCTGGAAGAGTGGCCAAGATTTTCATAACATCATGGATTGTTGGAAATATGTTTGAATCACAGGCGTCTAACACTTGAAGAATATCTTTAGGGAGTTCAACATTTTTCTCTCTCCTTTTCCCAGTGATTCTTCCATAGTTCCAATTCACCTTCAAATATTAAAATATTTGTTTGGATATCCCCATTTCCTACAATAGGTGCAAAATGTTCAAACCCTCTAATTAAATTTCCAAATAGTTCATATTTTTTTCACTCTCAATGATAATTGTAGGAATAATTCCTCGAAGACCAAAACATTCCAATGTGCTTGTGCCCAGCCTGGATGTCAAATCAGCACAAACATTATCCAGGAGAGGTACACAATTTGACCATCTATAGTATTCTTCGATGTCTCCTGGGTAGTTTTCTCTGTTTCTCTGTCTGCCTGCCAGTCTAGGCAATTTCGATTCAATATCCAATTCCTCTGCCAACTCACTGGTTTTAACAAATATTCTATCGAAATTTTCTTCACATTTGGACCGTTTTTCTTCAACGTTTTACTTACTGCAGTACGGGCCTGATGTGTATCACAGGCAGTGACTAAGAGGCAGTGAGATCTTTAAAACATCAATCAGTGACATCATTGAAATCAAAAACTCTGGCGTGCATAGGTAGTTAAGCATAGTGGCAGCAGCCGTTGAAGAAGATGAATCTCTCTATGATGAAATACTTGTTAGGGCTTCAACTATTTGGAAAATCGATTTTGGACAGCCGATTTTATACTGGTCCAATAGTGAATCACATGTGGGAACCCGACCTGACACACACGCTGACCGCTGTTCGGTGCCGGTACATGTGGTTCACTATTGGAATTTGGACGACCGGTATAAAATCGGCCGTCCAAAATCGGTGTGTGTGTGTTTCTGCACTAAGGCATTATTCGACAGGTTACTGCTGTCTAAATTCTAAACAGCTGTAGTTGAATAGTAAATTCTACAGCTGTAAATTTTTAACAGTGAGTTGTTTAATATTCAATAATAATAAATTTGGGTTGACAAGAATGGTCCACTATTCTAATTCTATGATTCTATTCTGTCGAAAAAATTGAATATTGAATAATTGAATAATATCAAATATTATTTTATCAGGGCACTTCAGTTTCTCGGGGAGGGCCATGGCTCCCTATGGCCCCTCTCTGGAACCGCCACTGATACAGTGTCAGTTTTAATATTAGAATAAATGAACCTGTGAAAATTTAATCGTTCAATTATAGGAGTTATAGAATTAGAGAAAAGTTTAACGGTCAAAACCGTTGTATTTCATATCAAACGTGATCGAGACATCAAGTATTTGATCATTGAGGTGAAATCATTATATAAATGCCAGCCCTAACCGGTAATCGAATACTGGACCCAGGATAGTAGTGAGTATCTGCTATTTGCGGGACTGCATCTATGAAATACTCACACCCAAGATAAGATTAATGTCTGTAACCAGAAACTTCCACAACATATGACTATTATTCATATCCATATAGCCTAATGAAACCTAGCTTGTTCCTCATCCGCCTAATGATATGCGTTTATAGGCACACATTCATCATTCTTTCCAAGCTATTTTAAGTCCATGTTGATGTTAAAGAGTAGCTATATCAACTAAATACGTTACCACACCAGCTTCAAAGGTCAATTTATTAACAATTTTATCAGCAATTATATAAGCTTAGATTGATATCAATTTTTTTTAGGATGAAGCCCACATATGTCTGAGACCAGTGCATAGGTAATGGGTTGGATGATGGTGATTGATGAGCTGGACCTACAATTTTAGGTGGGTACCGAACCACCATTCAGCCATGGACAAACCAAGAGGGATCTTAAGGTCTCCCTGAAACTTTAAATTGTTGAGAATTTATTTTTGACAATGAAGACAGCTATATTTGAATCACCTAGCAGTGACGTAGCCAGGGGGGGTCCTGGGGGTCCGGACCCCCCCTTCCAGTCCTAAATTTTATATAATTTTCATTAAATTAAACGTAAAATAAGACAAAGCACTGATGTTGGTGTTATTTTCAATGCCAGGAGAGCTAAAAAAGACTGTTCTAGGGCCTCTATTTTTCAAAAAATTTCCAGGGAAGTACCCCCAGACCCCCCCCCCCCCCCGAGTCAATCGACCCCCCCCCCCCCATTTCAAAATCTTGGCTACGTCACTGCACCTAGGCCTATAAGTTATGATTAGTGAGAGTTTTATAAAACCTAAGTCAATTTCACATCGGGTCCACCGATCTCACTTAATACCTGGGTAAACATGGCTCTATGAGCTGGGAAAAGGTGATCTATCAAGAACTGCTATGTGGACGTAAAATCTTTTTAAATTTAAATTAACGACTTGCATTTATTATTCATATGGGAGAGTAATTGATTTATTTACTTGACTAAAGCATACATTCTCAAGAACCCAACTGTTAAGAATAAATTGTAAGTGAATGGAGAGCATTCTCCAGTGCAAGTGGGTAATATTTATTCAATAATTCAATAAATTTATATAATATTTTCATAAAAACGATGTCAGCAAGTCGCTAATTTTACTACGAAAATGTGCATCAACATAGCAGTTTGTGATGCATAACGAAATCTAGAATTTAGTAAATTTATAATTTTATGATACAAATAATGTCCGTGAGTCGTTAATTTTAATATGAAAATGGAGAAAATTGATATGTTGATAGTTTTATCCATACACAGTATTCTAATAGAGTGTATTTATTAGTCTCATCCATTTTCAGTATTCTATAATGTGTACTCATTTATACCATGCATAATATTATACATATATAACAATACTATACATATATAATAATTATAATAATGTATTATTATCTACCGGGTGTATCATAAGTCAGTTTACCGAGTAAGTGTATTTGTTAGAAGCAAATAATAAATCAATTTTATTCATATTGTAATTTAATTGAAACTGAATTTACACTACACATAGGTTTTAAACTTAAAAGAATTGTTCAAAATGCTTTCCACCAACTTTAATTCCTTTTTGTACAGCGTTTTTTTACACTTGTAACAATCTGCATCGATTTTTATTGTTGTTTAAGGCTTCAGATTCTCTTCGTGAACTTCGTATGGGTTCACGTCACTCCAGTAGTCACAGTTTATTTATTTATTCAGTTGTGTTGATTAACACGATCATTTAGTTTAAATGGAGCTTCATCTGTCCAAAGAACATGATTTTGAAAGTTTCTGTCAGCTTAACAGCGTATAACAAACCAATCAGAAAACTCAACACGCCTGTCAAAGTTGTCTTCCAAAAAACCTTGATGCAGCTGTGAACAGTTATGTTTTAATTTTAAGATAGCAATTTGCTAACATTGCACCTGGCTAACTAAACTTCAACCCTTTTTTAAAGTAACCAAATTTATAATATATCTATCTCAAACTAACTACGTATAAAATATTACAGCTTACATTTTCTAACTAATTATAAAATTTGAATTATCTGATAACAAACATCGATGTATTTGGACTAAAACATCGATGGTAGATGTTTAGATGTTTAGTTGGTAGATGAAGAAATCGGTCTTCAAACATCGATGTTTTCTTGCCATCACTACATTCAGTTGACCTCGGTGAACTTACTTATGAAACACCCGGTATATATTATAATGTGTTTTGATGTTGAAGATCCATCTTGTTTCCACTAATATGTAATATAAACTTGAAAAAAACACTTTTAAATGGAAATTAACTCACGTTATGGCGTGACGGCCGTTTCGCTCTGTTGTCTAGAGCATCGTCAGACGACCCACAGTACACTGACTTAAGGTATGAGTTTCCTTATGAGGAACTCATACCTTAAGTCAGTGTACTGTGGGTCGTCTGACGATGCTCTAGACAACAGAGCGAAACGGCCGTCACGCCATAACGTGAGTTAATTTCCATTTAAAAGTGTTTTTTTCAAGTTTATATTATAATGTGTTTATTACTAGTTTTGCTTCATAAATTGAAAGTAAATTGAGAGCATAGGCCTACTCCAGTGCAAGTGAGTAAATATATAATATTTTCATAAACGATGTTCATCGTGGCGTTTCTGAGCTCAGCATGGATTCCTCCATGCCGATATCCTTTCCCCGATATTTTCCTCGGTCTTTTCTAATTCCAAGAACACGTGCTCAACACTCTGAGGATTGATTCAAGTGGAAATAAAGAAGGACAGACGAAAAGAGATTCGCCTTGACCGTTGATATGACCTGCAGGCATCAGACAGACAGAAACAGGAAAAAACGGCAGTAGTTGACGAACGGAGAGATAGACCGAATTCAAT